>OY284471.1:20490179-21690179 GCA_958336335.1 Dilophus febrilis | reverse complement strand
GTTTTGTTAATCAAAATCTATATGTTAAAGAGAAATATTAACTCAAATGCAAATCAATAATAAAACAATTTATTAATGCGAAAACTAGTAGATATAAATTAAAAATTGGTAGGTGGAAAGACCGCGGGTAGGTGGAAAGATGAAGTTGAAGCGAACCTTCTGCGGATCTTGAAGTTTCAGACTGACGGACATATTGGCAGTGAATAGGTCCGGTTGGAGAAGGCTGTTGTTGGACGCCAAAACCGCAATTGTATAGGTTGTATAGACGAGGAAATTATTAAGTAAGTAAAGTAATTAGATATATTAAATGTTCTCTCCATATGGTTAAGAATTTGTATTTCTTGTTTCAAAGGCGTCTACTACATATATATATGTATATGAAAAAACTATACATGAATATAATTACCAGACGTATACTATGATAGATTATTAATAAATCTTTAATCTATTTTTTATTATAAAATTTAACTTTTATAACATTTTTTTAAAATTATTTTAAATGTCTATATATGAGCAAAGAAGAAAATGAAATGTTCTATAAATTTTTTAAATAAAAAAGTTTTTCATTGTTCATTCATTTTACATTAAAAAATGTTGTTACATACATAAAAAAAATAAAATAATTAAGAAAAATATAAATAAATATAATAATATTTCGTAAAAAAATGAATAGAATTTTATTGTATATTTATTATCAATTGAATTTTATGTTTTCTTACAGTGATTTATTATGATGATTTAAAAATAAATATATTAATTTTAATTGAAATACTTTTGAACGCAGCGACGTTAATTATAACAAAAACAAAAAAAATATGTAAACAAATAATTAATTTTTTTACTTGTATTCTACAAAATATATATGTTTTTCTATACGAAAACGGAAAGAAGAAAACAAAAACTAATTAATTTGAAATTATAAAGCCAATAAGTTTTTCTGTTATTTTCTAAATGAATTTTTCTATTCTATATATGAAATACAAAAGAATTTTATTTTTACATACTTATATTAAATATTATAAGAACCCGATTGAAATTTTATACATATATATAAAATATTATTACTCATTATATACTTAAAATATATTTCCTTTCAGCTTAATTATATAAATCTTTTTAAAATTTTTATATGTACGTACCTCTAAAAGTTCTTATAATCATTATATATATTATTATATTATACACATTTTAAATATATATATGAGTAATTATTTGTTGTAAAATTTAATTGAATATATAATTAGTATTTTTTTTAGTTAAACTTTGTGATATATATCTACATTATATATTTATTATAAAATATAGTCTAATAAATTGTCATATCTTATTATATTAATTTTGTAATTTGTTGTATAGGTGTGTAAATAAAAATAAATATTAAATAAATAAAAAATAATTTTTGGTTTGAATTTTGGTTTCCATTTTTTTCTTGCTATACATAAATATTAACTAAATTTCTAATTACATCATAAGTTCTTGGTAACTTTCATAGGTAATTTGGTCGTGACACACAACATAATAAACCCATATTTTTATATATTGAATTTTTACGTCGTTTTGGTGGCCATGGTCCATTCACATCATCTCCATTTAATGCTGTTGATTTTTCTATAAATGAATAATAATAGAAACAAATAATAAAAAAATTTTACAAGTTTTTATAAAGAGTTTTAAGAAAATAAAGATAAAAATCATCATTAATTATATTCAATTGCAATAAAAACATAAACAACTGAAAGAATGTATAAATAAATTAAATTATATTGAGTTCTTACGATTGCATTTATAATCAGTGGATTTTTCTCAGGAAAATGTTCATCGAAGGAAAATTGTGAAATAAAAAGAGAGATTCTTGAAGGATTTTCTATAACACCGCAGAAAAATATGTCTACATTTATCTATAAAGAAAAATATTCAAGAGGGATATAATTGGTGAAATTTTGTTCTCATCGCAGAAGAAGAATTTTCATTAATGGAAAATAGATTAGGATGGATTTTTAAAGAATCTTTCTATTCCTATATCATAACAGTTTCATATTAAAATGAATCTATAGGAAATATCACCTAAAAGCTAAAATGAAAAACCCCATAACACGGACAATCCAAACCCAAACATAACCATGAAAAAAATGATCCAAAATCTCAAAATACGAAAAGTATGTAGCAAAATTGAAAATGTGACAAAAAAATAATAGAGTTTTTATATAACATTTGAAAACGGTAATTGTTTCATCACCAGATGAAATTCAATTGAAACTCATCAGAGTTTGTCAGCATTCATTTTTATTATTAACACATTTTCACTTTTACAATCTACGGCACTTCTAAAATATAGAGAAACCATTTATCAACTCAACAGTTAATCTGTTTTGTGGCCATTGTATATATTAGCCTTACAGCATTAAGTATTTGTTTACTATAAAAATGCGGCAATATAAATTTTAATACACTAATTCAGAATAATATACATATATGTTATAAAAATGAATATGAATACTTCATAATTTAACTATATATAAATTGTTCAAATATCAATAAAATATAAGAGTTAATATCAACGTCGCGCGATTATACAAGGTGTCCCAGTACAGGGTGCCAACCCGAAACAGGCAGGTTCTACACCTCATTTTCAATCAAAAAATGTATCGCGACCCCATGTCTATCTCCCTTGGTTTTCAAGCTAGCCCGAAAAAACGATTTCGTTGAAGTTCAAGGTAGTACGTAGATGTTATTTACCATATCTCAGCAACCACTTATCGGAATCCAACAATAATAACCTTGTTGTAAAGGTATTTTAACTATCTTTAACTCTTTCTAATAACACAAACATCGGCGACAACCCGTTTTCATGCTATAGCTGGTCAAACACAAAAAATTTCAACGGCCTCAAATATTTTTGTTATTTTGCAAGCCTAGAACTGTAGAACTTTTATGTTTATCAGCTGTCGGTTTTTAGAAACACTTCTTTGATATTTTAGCTTTAATTTGATGTACACACTTTTAAAGATAGTTAAAATACCTTTCCAACAAGGTTATAATTATTGGATTCCGATAAGTGGTTGCTGAGATATGGTAAATAACATCTACGTACTACATTGAACTTCACTGAAATCGTTTTTTCGGGCTAGCTCGAAAACCAAGGGAGATAGACATGGGGTTCGCCATACATTTTTTGATTGGAAATGAGGTGTAGAACCTGCCTGTTTCGAGTTGGCACCCTGTACTGGGACACCCTCTGCACTGCAATTCATTCAAATGTATATAATCATTCAAATACATTATAATTTATAATATATATAAATATGAACGCTTTAATCAACAATACAATAAAAATTTCATTTATTATTTCAAAAAATGCCCGACATTTATATAGTAAAATATTAAATAAAAAACAAGAAAAAAATGTAAAACAGAGAGTATTTTTCCGATCATATATCGACGAAAAATATATAATTATTTCCTTTTTAGCTGTTCATATATATATTTATTTTTATATAATGCAGTGTCGTTTTGTCGAAAAATTTAATTAATTTCTAATAGATCTTCTATACGAAGAAATTTGTTTGAAAATGGTCAAAAATTGGTTAAAAAAATATAACCGAATTCCCATTCGATTGCACTGAAAATGCGCATTATATCATTAAATTTGTGATATTGTAAAAAAACTGAACACTTAAGTAAGGTTTATAAACATTTTTTTAAGCAGTACCTAAAAAATTGGACAAAATTTGATTGAATTATTGATGGAAATTATTCTAACATAAATAAAAATTGAAGAACTTATTAGTTCGTTTAAAGACTTTTATAGATTTTTTTCCATGAATTAGCTGATCAAAAATGTTTTTGGAATATATCCTAAATATAACTTTTTTTACGAGACGCCGTTGATAAAATAATGCAATGTACATTACATTATATTCATTTCATTGTGTAACAAACAAACAAAAAAAGCCCACATAATATATTTTTTATTATATTTATTTTATATATATATAGTACATTCAGAGAATTATGTAAAATATTCTGAATTTATATAGATGTATATAATGGTGATAGTTGAAGCGATATGATGACGACGCTTTTGATGAATTACATTAAGTAGGTCGTATAACAGACAGATTTTCTATTATTTGTTCAATGTTCACAATATATATATATATACATAGAGATATGTGTTTGGTTTGTTTAAAAATATATAAATTATATTATATAGAAAATAAAAGAATTTTCCTCTTGAAGGCATTAATATATATAAAAAATATAGCTCTATATAATTATATATAACTATATTCTGTATAAATATATGATAGAAAGAATTGTATTTATGTTTATCAAAGACTTCCTTTTACTTGTGAAAGAATGATGAATTATTGAAAATCGGTAGTCGTTGATCATCGGTATATAATATATATAGATATATAGATAAGTTTTTTTTTAATGTAATTTAAATGAATATATACTATATATAGTTAATATAAAATAACTAGATAATATAAAATAGAGTTTGCGGATATATTGCTTGTTATATATATATATAGCCTTTAGTTTTATCATTAATATATACATATTTATTATATTAAACGTTTCAAATATATATTAGTTTTCATTCGTTTCAAACAAAATTTTCCGGCAATCTCTCCGGGCAAAAACCGGCTATCTCTTTTGAATTAATAAGGCGATTTTAAAATTTTCTTCTAAAGGGTGATTTTTTATCTATTATCTTTTTGACAAAACTGGTTTAAACAGCCGCCTAGATCGTGCGATTTAACGCCTTTAGACTATTTTTTGTGGGGCTATGTTAAAGCTCATGTCTATACAGACAAGCCCGCTTCAATTGACGCATTGGAATACATCGGAGCATTTATTCGTGAGATACCGGCCCAAAATGTTGGAAAGAGTATGCCAAAATTGGACTAAGCGGATGGACCATTTGAGGCGCAGTCAAGGTCAACATTTGCATGAAATAATCTTCAAACATTAAATTATATGGACCGTATACTATCGATTCAAATAAAGATTTCATGCATTTTTCTGAATTTTATGTGTTTTTTTTTTGAAAAACGTTCCTATAGCTTTTAAAAAATCACCCTTTATATGAAATATTAAGAATTGATTGAATTTTAAATTATCCGAAGAAAAACGAATTGTAATTAAAAAGAAATTGAAAATTAGAACAGTTAATTTTCTGGAAAACTTGGTTCGGTATAAAACCAATTTTTGTTTTATAAATCACCATTTGCGATTCAGAATCCTCTCGGAAATCTGACCAACAGGTTCCCATCTACGTCTATACCTTGTATACAAACGCAGCCAAGCGCATATTTAATATGATGATTTAATATATAATTGTTAAAATGATGATGTAATGTGTATAGGTAGTATTTTATTTTTTCATCATAAATGAAATATTATCTATATTTGATCCGCAATATCATTCGTTCGTCCTTTTTATAATAATCCATATTTTCCATCTATATATATATATATATATATACATATATATATATATATATATATATATATATATATATAAATATATAGGTTATTGATTTTCATGTTGGTATAACATACATACATATATAAATCCTATATATATTATGAATGATCGCACAAAACACAATATCTTCTATTCCCCCATATACTATAAATGAATATATGATAGATTATGAAATTAATTATGGTAATGCGAAAATTCTATATCCCACAAAACATTCAAATATGATTGCTCGTCCTTATATCCTAAAACTATAACCGAATATCATCATCATACATATATATAAAGAGTATGTGGTACGATGGCGGCGGATCCTTCAACGAATTCTATATTTATTCAGATTATTTTTTGTAAGCATATATAAAGTATATTTAATTTAAATAAATATATTTCTAAATGTTTTACAACAAAAAATAAAATATTATAATGATTTCAAAAAAATATACAAATTAAAAAGGGTTTTTTTATTTAGACGTAATAAAATTAAAGTTATATTTTGTTTCATATATACGCATATATAGAAATGTTTCGCATAATAATATTACAAAAAATGTATAGAGAAAATCCATAAAATTATAAAAAAATGGAAAATACCTCCGCCTACACTAAAATTGTATCTATATATATATAGAAAAAATTATGGATGAATTTCTATGAATTTCTATGAATTTCAAAAAAAAAAAACTTTTCATTTTATGGATTCATATAAATATATACATAAACATGTATAGATGATATTATGCTAATTGGAATTGGTTTACGCATATAATAAATATTATATATATGTTATTAATAGAGAGAATATATTAATGCTTGCCTGCCTGCCTGCCTGCGTATACGTAACTTTTGTGTATTCTTTTAATTTTTCTAAATCTGTTGGGTATAGGAAATCAAATTAATTTTATTTTTTTGTTTTGGTTTTTAATGTAATTAAAAATATTTATATAAAGGGTGATTTTTTAGCTATTATCTTTTTGGCAACACTGGTTTAAACAGCTGACGCACGTTTCGTGTTTTGTTTCACTGTCAAACATCTTCAGTTTGATCTATAATATAACCATGAATCGTCTTACAAACGAACAACGCTTGCAAATTATTGAATTTTATTATCAAAATGCGTGCTCTGTTAAGAAAGTTCATCGCGCGCTTCTTCCATTTTATGGTCAGTTTAATCGACCCACTGAAGCGACTATTCGGGCTATTGTGACTAAATTTCGCACCAAATTTACATTGTTAGACATTAAACCACCAACACGCTTACGTAGAGTGCGAACTGAAGAAAATATCGCAGTTGTATCGGCCAGTGTTAATGATGACCATCAATTATCGATTCGTCGCCGTTCGCAGCAATTGGGTCTCTGTTATTCAACAACGTGGAAAATTTTGCGGAAAGATTTAGGTGTGATGTCTTTCAAAATACAGCTGGTGCAAGAATTGAAGCCGAACGACCTACCGCAACGTAAAATTGTTGGTGAATGGGCTCTTGAAAACCGAAAACGGAACCGAAAAATTGTGTTCAGCGACGAAGCTCATTTTTGGCTCAATGGGTACGTAAATAAGCAGAATTGTCGATTTTGGAGTGAATATCAGCCAGAAGCATTGCAAGAGCTACCAATGCATCCAGAAAAAGTCACAGTTTGGTGCGGTTTATGGGCTGGTGGCATCATTGGACCGTACTTCTTCAAAGATCATGCGAATCGTAACGTAACTGTGAATGGTGAGCGCTACCGTGAGATGATATCGAACTTTTTTTTGCCCAAAATGCAAGAGCTTGACTTGCATGACATGTGGTTTCAACAAGACAGTGTTTCAACAAGACAGAGTGCCACATGCCACACAGCACGCGCAATAATGGCCGCCTAGATCGTGCGATTTAACGCCTTTGGACTATTTTTTGTGGGGCTATGTTAAAGCTCATGTCTATACAGACAAGCGCACACTTCAATTGATGCATTGGAAGACAACATTGAAGCATTTATTCGTGAGATACCGGCCAAAATGTTGGAAAGAATATGCCGAAATTGGACTAAGCGGATGGACCATTTGAGGCGCAGTCAAGGTCAACATTTGCATGAATTAATCTTCAAACATTAAATTATATGGACCGTACTATCGATTCAAATAAAGATTTCATGCATTTTTCTGAATTTTATGTGGTTTTTTTTGAAAAACTTTCCTATAGCTTTCCTATACCTAAAAAAATCACCCTTTATAATTAAAAATAATTATTCATGTAAAATGTGCCCCATATTAAGTATAAAAACTTTTAAATTTTTAATTCTTTTGTCTATTTTTTGATTTGTGAAACGTTAAATCTCTATTGAATTTCAATTGTTTAAAAAATATAATAAAATATTATAGATAGATAATATAATGATGTTGATTTGGATATTGTATGAAAATTACATATAAAAATGTATTTTATATAAGAATATTATTCCGTATATATATATACAAAATGCTAAGGATAGTAAAGAAACGAAATTATTTAATAAAAAGTATAGTTCTCGAGTAAAACAAAAAAAACAATATCAGACTCGAAAGATTCGAATGTATTATGTTATGATGAGTTATTTATTTATATTGTTTTTTTTTCGTTGAAGGAAGAAATATTGGGTTTTAGTGATAACTAAATGTGAAATCATTTTGAACACACACACTAAATCTGTTAATAGGGTATGTTTATGCCAGAGAATTTCAACCACAACTATACACAATCCATACCATAATCTGATATATAATCGAATAATGCATTTTAAAGAATTTAAATTTTCTGAGAATTAAAACATATATAACAAAATTAATTTTAACTCGAATTGCGAAACTCGAGAATTTTGAACACTTTACCTTTTTGCACCGGTTTTACAATGTAATAGTTATGAAAAAAGGTCCAATTCAAATAAATAGTGCGTCCTTTTGAGTATGAATACAGGGAGCTGATGGGGAGGAGTGGGCGTGATCGAATCCTGGCGATATAATCCAAATATGTATATAATTAAAATAAAACTGTATATTGTATGGTATTACTGTAATTGAATATCCCTTATTCCTTTTCATTGTAATAAAATTAAATTCCAAAGGATATTTACTCATTGAACTATATTTTTCCTGTTTCCCATATAAACATCTGAATGTTTTTAGCATTTAAATGGTGCCATTGCAAAAAAAAATAAACTATATATAGATATATGATGCGATTATGTGGTGGAGAATATTCCAAACAAATGTATTAAAAAAAAATATAGGCAAAAACAACATCAGCTAAATATCGATGATTCATCATCATATAATTATAATCATCATCAGCATCATCATATGTTATCCTTTTTTATATCCTATATATATTTTCTGTTCTATATATATAGAGAATGCATGTTTATAATTACATTCGTTCGTTCATTTCATACATACGATATATATATATATATATATATATATATAGAAAATGTGTGTATTTATTTATTAATATTTGCAGATTTGCAACAAAATTTACATAAAATTATTACAACGTATAAATGTTTGTAATTTTCCTTATCGTATATGTACAGCAATGTACATTAAATGATTAAATTAAATATATAACATATGATGAATATAATGCCAGATTTCGTGTCATTTGAAATAAAAAAACCATAACATTCATAAAAATAAAATATGTAAAATAGTTTATAGTATAGTAAATCTTTCATGATGATACTATACTATACTCTATTTATATATAGGAGCAATATATTATAATATATTTCATTTAAATTAAATTGTCAATAAATATTCCATAGATAAATTTTACTAACTATAAAAAATAACATATGAACTATATACCGGTACGTATATATACGTTCTATTGGTTCTATACATGAAAATGTATATATAATAATATATCCAGTATTTATTTAGAATATAAAATAGTATATTTCATATAAAAAAAAATGCTACCGCAAATTCTATATGATATTTTTCTTATTTTATAGATATATCTATATATCATAGACGGAGTTGGGAAATTATTTTTATCAGATTTTCAAGAACATATTCTGAACGGCAAATGTCTAAAATTAGCTGATTTATTCAAAAATAATTTGGTTGTGCACAGAACTATAAATATTCCGGAAAATTGACTTTCATAAATTTTCCCAATTTTTTTATCTAATTACAGCCCTGGGGTTTTCTTTCATTTTAGTTTTTCTTCGGATAACTTAAAAATTCAATAAATTCTTAATGTTTCATAGAAGAAAATTTGAAAATCGCCTTTTTGATTCAAAAGAAATAGAAACAGAGAATTTCCACCATTCTGGTTCAGTGAAAATTCAAAGAAACTTGCGACTACTACTGTAAAAGTTAACGGCAAACATTTTTGTAAAGTACATCAAAAATGGGAAAAATTTTACCAACACTTTAATTTACGAAAATCAACTACATCTTATTTTGAAACAATTATGGGTTATTTTATGAAACATCAATAAATGATTAAAATATTCAAATTATTCAAGGAATTAGAAAATTGTGAAAAAACTATATGGCTGTATAAGTCGAAAAATTGAATATTTGGAAAATTTCCAGCTCCTTCTATGTGATATATATGTGTATATTGTATATACAAACAATATTTATAAATATATAGATACATATTTATTTTTTTTTAAAGCCATTCATGAAACGTGAAACAGATAAATTTTCTAGATTTATACATCCATCCATACAAGATACATACGTGTATATACGTTCATATATAGGTATATATAAATATATATTTAGTATATGGGTCATGTTAAACGTTCTGTTAACAGGGAATTTGATATATGAAATAGTATTTTATTTTTTTTTCTGATTATATTTTTGTACAATAAGAGAAAAAAAAAAGAAATGTTGATATTTTTAGTGAAACTATATATGTATATTTATAATATATATTAAACAAGTTCATCTTTAACGATGTTAAATATTATTTTTATCTATATATAGATATGTATTTATACATCCGTATTTATATAAATTTATATATCAAAAAATATTTAATAACACCCATAACAAACAAAAAAATTATTAAAAATTTTCAACAATACAGGACAAATTATAAAATGAAATACATATTAATTATACGATGTGTGTCAGCATTTTAATTGAATTTTATTCTTGGATAGTTATACCTTTAGAGAATTTGAGAGAATTTTCGGTATTTTTAGTTAATGAAAAATATTTTTGGAATGACAATTCCAGTTAATTCATTTTATTTTTAGTTTTATCATGAATTTTGCTATTGAAAGTTTATAGACTTAATAAATATAGCAATTTAACATTTCAATTTTATTACATTTGTAGCATTTGATGTCATATTTTTATATGACGAAAAATTCGATGAAAAGATACAAGCATATTTGATGGGCAAAAGCTGAAAATAATGAGCCAGCTCATCAGTCACCAGATATTATCTCAAATGAATACCTTTGAGCCTATATTATTGACGGTTATTTGAGGTACAAGCAAAAACACACGTGTTAATGTAAATCTCTTAATGAATTTAAGAGAATTGATCGAAGATGGAAGATTTTACAATAATAAATTATTAACAAAACGATTCAACGTTAAACTGAATTTATGTTTTGTGCGATTAAACGTTTGGTGGAATATTTACATACTTAGCACTTATGCATTTTATTTGATTATATTTTTATGTAGCCTGTATACATAGAAACTCAATTTTACCATAAAATAAGTTATTCATCATAAATCTTAAACGTTTTATATATATATATACATCATACATGTAATATTTGAATATATATTGATCATGTTAATATAAAAAAATTAAATGTAAAATTTCTATACAATATCAGTATAACTATATTTACCCAAATATGTTTCTTGTTGTGGCATAAATTCTTGCATTTCTGTTAATATTTTTGTTATTTCTTGTGAATCTTTTGCTATACTGCATAATTCCTCTTGATTAAAATCCGGTGTAATTTGTTTACACAATAGTATTTGACTAATTACATTACCTAAATTCGATGGACCCGCTCTATTATCTATATACAATTAATTTAATATACAATAATAATAGAAATATAATTAAATATAACATAATAATAAACGAAAAATGTCATATATTAGGTTGTCGAAAAAGTATTGATAATTTTTATAAATAGATGTCATTATAATTGAATATTTCAAGTAGTACTAATCCGATCAGGTAACACTAACATATGTTCGAAAGATGACATTTCGTAGATAAAAAAAAAATTAAATTTGTTTAGTCATTTAAAAGTTGTCGTGCATTAAAGATGAGCGAAATTAGTGAAAAAATTCGATACATTTTACAATTTTATTATGAAAAAGGTGAAAATGCAACGCAGGCACATGAACAAATTTGTGCAGTTTACGGTGAAGGAACTTTATCAAAATTAACAGCCTATAGATGGTTTGCTCGATTTCGTTCCGGTAATTTTGATGTCAAAGATGCACCTCGTTCTGGTCGACCAATCACTGAAAAAGTCGATGAAATCATATCAAAAATTGAAGAAAATCGACACGTAAGCAGTCATGATATCGCTAAAGAACTAAACATCCATCACCAAACAGTTTTAAACCATTTGACAAAGGCTGGATACAAGAAAAAACTCGATGTTTGGGTACCACATGAATTAACATAAAACAATTTAATGAACCGAATTTCCATTTGAGAAACGCTGTTTAAAAAGAACGAAATCGGGTCATTTTTAAAGCGAATGATTACAGGTGATGAAAAATGGATCACATACGATAATAATGTACGAAAAAGATCGTGGTCCAAGAAGGGTGAAGCTCCTAAAACAGTAGCAAAACCTGGATTAACACCAAGAAATGTAATGCTATCTGTTTGGTGGGATTGGAAAGGAATCGTTCATTATGAATTACTAGCACCCGGTCAAACCATTGACTCCGATCTCTATTGTCAACAATTAACAAGATTGAAGAACGAGATTAAAAAAAACGTCCAGAATTAATCAATCGAAAGGGTGTTGTGTTCCATCATGACAACGCCAGACCACACACATCTTTGATGACTCGGCAGAAACTGAGAGAGTTTGGCTGGGAAGTTTTAATGCATCCACCATATAGCCCGGACCTTGCACCTTCAGATTATCATTTGTTCCGGTCTCTGCAGAACTCCCTTAATGGTTTAAAATTAAATTCCGCAGAGGACTGCAAAATGCACTTGGATCAGTTTTTTGCCCAGAAAACACAGAAGTTCTACAGTGATGGGATAATGTCTTTACCAGAAAAATGGCAAAGGGTCATCGATCAAAACGGCGCATATATTTGGTTTAATAAAGTTCATTTGAAATATATAAAAAAATCGTTTGAATTTTGTAAAAAAAATTATCAATACTTTTTAGACAACCTAATATAATATAATGCTTATAATAATGAATGTAATATGTTTTTGGGTAATGTATAATATAAGATTGAAAAATCAGTGTAATAACATTAAATATATCCGTGAAGTTTAATTATAATAAAGAATATAATAAGCAAATCAATGTAATATTAAATAATCTTCAAATTATAACAATTAAAAAAAAAAAATTACCATAATAACCGGACATATCCATTGGCACAATTTGTATAAGGCGATAACTTTTAAATAATTCACGTAAAAATAGTTGAGCTAAATAGTAAAATAATACTAATTGAGGATTATCGGCGAATATACCATCAGCCACAGTTCTGCATACATATACATATTTATTATAAAAGAAACAGAAACACAAAAAAACATTAAAGCTTAGTTATACATATATATATAATATATTATTCGCCAGCGGTTTGATTAAAAAATTAATTTTATTTTTTTCTTATTTTATATACGAGTATATAAAATATATATATATATTTATAGTCTTTAAGATGTTTAATATATATGTTACATTTATTTTCTTTAATATAATATTCATTTTAATGTCCTTAAAAAGTAAATCTATAGATAATAAAAATTTATAATATATATTTTTTATTTCTATAAAGGAGAGAGGAATCAATAATTTGTTTTTTTTTTTGGTACAACATAATATAAAATATGCGTGCTTATCATTTTTATAGTATATATATTCATATCATTTATAATAAGATCATGTATTCAATATGAAAATCTGAAGACCTGAAGTATATAGCGACATAAAAATTTACATTATTTTTTTTGGTAGTATATACTTTCAATAATATATAGTATATAAAATATTATATAGAGGTAACAAAATAAAAAAAAATGAATGTATTTATATATGTATATTAGACCCCATCACATAACATATTTCCGATTTTTATTTTTTTAACAGAAAATAAATTATATACGTAACGTTAGTTAATACAAATGCATCATATATAGGTTCGTCATCTTATTAACTGATTTCGTTACGGCCTGATGGCAATGGAATTTCGAGGTTTTTTTGGGGCGCTAAACCGATTCCAATCTGTAGTAATGAACAAAAAAAACTCCAATTAAAAAGAAACATAAAATCGCACTCAAAACCACAACAAAAATATACGAAAATTTATATATGTAAAATAACAATACACAACAAAACAAAAAAAAAGTAAGTCATTTCAAACTATAACAGAAAACAAAAGCAAAAAAAAAAATCGAATCGCTTATTCAAATCGATGTGTAGGGAACTATATTTACATATAGATATTTAAACTTACCAAAAGTTTTCCCATAAAAATTGATCAATATATAAATATCTACATGAATGGTATATATTACAAGAATGTGAAAAAAAGAAAAGAAATGTTTAATGAACCTAATAAACAGTTCATAAATAAAATAAGAAAATCACGTACAAATGTATTTTTGTTATACAAATATATATAAAATATATACGACGTATTTATAACAATAAAGACGTATGTAAATACACAAATTATCCTCCTGTCGTAAATGAAAATTTATGCATAAAAATATACATAAAAAAATACATGTTAATATACTAAATATATATATGGTATATAGATTGAGTAATTTATACCTATGTTATACGTTTTCCGCCAAAGATATCAAATCGATTGGTATATAATACAAATAATATATCAAACCATTTTGAGAAAAATAAATGTATAGGTATATAAAAAAAATCAATAATGTATATATGTAGTGCCAAATAATGTGTATAGCATTTATAAATACCTTTACAATTAACATGCCGCATTACATAAAAATGGTAATTTTCCAAATAGTTGGTTTATTTGATAATTTAAAAGGAAAAAAAAATATATTGTTATATTATTACCTATATATACATTGTATACCAATTAAACTGTTTTTCTTCATTCTTTTTAAAAAAGATTATTTATCATTATTTAAATGCCTTTTTTTTTTATTACAAATACCAATTCAATTTAGTTATAAAGTATCTATCTATATAGATATTATAAACGTATCATAGACGGAGGTGGAAATTTGTTTTGCCATATTACCAAGGGGATATGGTATTTTGAAAGATACATGATATTATTTTTCTTACAAGAAAATAATTGAATATCAAAAGTCGATATAGTTTCCCAAAAGTGTACTTAAAATTTGTCCCAGTTTTACAGTATAATCGCAAATTATCTTTAAATTTTCACTGAACTCGAATGGAAATGCGTCTATATATCTTTTCTTTATGAACCAACTTTATGGCGATTTTCAAATTTTCTTCTTTTAGATTATGATTATGCGAAGAAACACGAACATTTACGGAATTTTACTTTATAAAAATTGAATATTGTGAAAAGTTGATGTTCCCGGAAAATTTCTTCGATGCACGACAAAAGTTTTTCCATAAATTAGCTAATTTTAGACATCAGCCATTTAGAATATCCTATCCTCTTGAAAATCTTGCTAACAATTTCCCATCTCCGTCTGTGTATTAAATAACCTATATAAGTTGATATATTTACTGTATCTGAATTGTTTTAAAGCCATTTTATTATAGGTAAAACCGTAAAATATTAAGTAATAACAATTTAATTTTGTGATTGAATTACGATTTCAAATTGTTATCTATTGGAAAAATCAAATCAAATTTTGATTGAATTTTCAAATACATAAAGTTGTTTGAAAATTATGTTTTTCTTCAAGTTTTTATTGATTTTATTTATTTTTTTCTTTTGAATTATATGTTTTTTTTATATCTTGTGAATTATATGTTATTAAAGAAACATAATTTTGGATACAAAAACCCTACTCTGCGATATTCAAAAATCCTACTCTGCGATATTCGTCTGAAGAAGGTCCTTCTTATTGTTAGTTTCTTTAAATTTTACATTAAATTTTGTGCAAAATATTATATAAAAGTGTAATGAATAGAATTTTATAATTACCTGTGCGATGTTTAAAAATATATAAAGAGTATGTATAAAAAAAACGTAAACCAACTGTTCAAAAGTAAAAAATATTTTGTTGAATACAAAAAAAAAAACAATCAGATTTAAGTTTTATATAAATGTATATGACAATGTGAATTGTTTTTTATCGTTAACATACAGACTCTTTTTATAACAATAAATATATAAAACGTTTCATATATATTCATAAATTTATTTAAATTCAAGCTCTTTTGTTCAAGTGCAATATAAATGTTTCTTTTTTTTTTTCATAACAAAAAAAGGATATTTTTTTTTGTTAAAAATAAAAACATACACAAAATACAATATATGGTATATATTAAAAATAAATATAACAGTTTTCTTTTGTGTGCAACTTCAACTATAAATTTATAATATAATAGAGCAGTATTTAAATTACTTATATTTTTTTTTATTTGTTGATAAGGTGGTTTCGGAGGATGTTTTCATATATATATATATTTGTGTCTGATGGGATGTTTATTGTTTAATCTGAGTTCGATTGTTGGTGCGGTTGAAGAACCTATTTGACTAATTTAATTTTCACACACAGGGTTGCTTATTTTTCCTATCGTTTGGCCATACATTACCGACACTTTAAAATCAACAAATTATGAAATCAATATCAGCGAAGGATATGTTGTCGGACGATTGGTAAAACCGTAATAGTCGGTTGTAAACGAAAATTATTTTTTGTATATATAAACACTTTGTAAAATATTTGAAATAATCAGAAGCCAAACGAATTTCTAAATCAAATTAAATATAAAATTATTATTTCCCAGAAGTTCAAAGAATAAACAGCTAAGCAAATCTAAAGTATAATTAATTGTTATATAAAAATGATTCGTGCGCTCATAATTAACTATACATCTATATATATTGTTTTAATCAAAATTTCAAAACAAAACAACACGTTGATTTACACTTAAATAACCAATATATATTGTAATATATAAATTGCAATTAGGGTATTTCAAATTTGAGTGTTAATTTTTATAGATTTTTTGTTCGTTGATAAGATATCGGTTTAGCAAAACTTTGCAAAATTTAATTGTCAACGTAACGAAATCACACTTAATTATATAATGATAAATAAGTAATTTTCTATATAATGATAAATTTAAAAATGATTTCATAAGTACGATCTGTAAACGATAATGGCGGTCTGTCGAGTCTCAACATATTAAACAAAATCGAAATCCATTTGAAATACACAATACCAAGAATGTTATTCTATGTTACTATAACAAAATATAAGATTTTGTTGAAAATGCGTTGATCACAGGTAAAATTATTTATTGAGGATAAATTATTAGGGTAAAAAAAACCATTTTCAAGAAATGCATGCGGAGATTTTAAGTAAAGGGTGATTTTTTAGCTATTATCTTTTTGGCAACACTGGTTTAAACAGCTGACGCACGTTTCGTGTTTTGTTTCACTGTCAAACGTCTTCAGTTTGGTCTATAATTTAACCATGAATCGTCTTACAAACGAACAACGCTTGCAAATTATTGAATTTTATTATCAAAATGCGTGCTCTGTTAAGAAAGTTCATCGCGACGAAATTGTGTTCAGCGACGAAGCTCATTTTCGGCTCAATGGGTACGTAAATAAGCAGAATTGTCGATTTTGGAGTGAATATCAGCCAGAAGCATTGCAACAGCTACCAATGCATCCAGAAAAAGTCACAGTTTGGTGCGGTTTATGGGCTGGTGGCATCCTTGGACCGTACTTCTTCAAAGATCATGCGAATCGTAACGTAACTGTGAATGGTGAGCGCTACCGTGAGATGATATCCAACTTTTTTTGTCCAAAATGCAAGAGCTTGACTTGCATGACATGTGGTTTCAACAAGACGGTGTCACATCCCACACAGCACGCGCAACAATGGACTTATTGAGAGGCGTCAATTGGCCACCTAGATCGCGCAATTGGCCGCCTTTAGACTATTTTTTGTGGGGCTATGTTAAATCTCATGTCTATGCAGACAATAAGAAGCCCGCTTCAATTGACGCATTGGAAGACAACATTGAAGCATTTATTCGTGAGATACTGGCGGAAATGTTGGAAAGGGTATGCCAAAATTGGGCTAAGCGGATGGACCATTTAAGGCGCAGTCAAGGTCAACATTTGCATGAAATAATCTTCAAACAATAAATTATATGGACCGTACTATCGATTCCTATGTGTTTTTTTTTTGAAAAACTTTCCTATAGCTTTTAAAAATCACCCATTATATTTTACTTTTCGCATAAAAAGTAGTAATTATTTTCAATATTATATATTTTTTCTTTCTTTCTTTTAACCAATTTTGGACCACGATGAAAAGGGGTCATGGTTCACGGTTAAACAGCAATTATATTTAGTTTTGGGATCTTAAGAGCTCCTTTTTACTCAATTTCACCCCGATTTCTGGATGAAATCTTCGCCCGGAAAATCGACCGTGTTGGACGATGTCGAATCCGAATCCACATTAAATTACGAGATATTAACGCATGATCAACTTTATAGATTGAACATTAGGAAACAATAAATTTACATCATATATTGAACTTTTCTATTTTTGTTAAATGAATGCATATTTTAAAAAAAAGTTAAAGAAAGATTAGTTTTTTAATTGAATATTTAATGATATTACTTATATTCGCCTGAAACCGCTTAACAAAGTGAGAGATATTCGATATGTCTATCAGAAATTTAAAGCTATAAAGGAACATTCTAAATTATGTCATACTTATAAGTTCTTGCCAGTTGTATGAATTACTTTCATATCCATATGATGTTTTAAAAAAGCGGATTGTTTACTGACCACCGGTATAAAATAGGTTAAATGGAATCACTCCTGCTATATACATAAATGACAATCCACCAAAAAAAACCCCCCGCGTTTATAATTATATATTTTTAAAAGTATATATAGTTCGAGGTCATTCGCAGTACTAATAATGTAGTACTCTTGCAGGATTTCATATCTCAAATTATAAAAAAAAAAACAATTTAAAAATGAAAAATTAAATGTTTCTTTAACAGTATACATAAGATATAAGTGTACATACAATATATAAAAAAAATACTTGTAATATTTTTAAGTCAACAAAGCAATTATAATAAAATTACTAATGAACGCAACTTCCATATCATCATCATTAGTAAAATATGCTAAAATAAAGAAAAAGAATTTTGTATTGTTGTTAACACAGAAAACGCAACATCAAACATAAAAAAAATAATTGCTAGTGTATATATTATATATAGTATATGGTGTGTAAATGCTTTTTAACTGTGCGATTTTACTACATATATACCAATTTACGAAATATAAAAAAAAAATATTAAGGATGAAAAAAGGATATATATATAGATGGGCTATTTTCGATTATAGATATAATGTTCACATTTAAATTTTGTAAATTAAGTTTTGAACATACTGACTGAGAGAGAATCTTTTCTATACGTAATCATTGATATATATGATATAGCGACAAAGGTCAAATTGACCGTTTTAAGAAATGAAACGCCCTAATAACTGCGATTAATATATGATCATATATATAAATAAGAAATTTAGTATGTAGTATATGTATATATTTCATTTCGACTAAAAACGTGTGTTATTCATTATTTTTCCACTTGACATTTTTCTGCAATAACTAACTATATACAACTATACAACAACACATATTTATATATATGCTTTTTATGATATGTACAATCAGTATACAATATATACATATGTATGAAATTTAATATATATATAGGAAAAAATTAGGGTAAATTTACTAAAGTCTTAACTTTCTTTTATTATATTGTATTGTATATAAACACACATATAGTCTCATATACATACCATTGTGATATTATATCATATGTATATAAAAATTAGAAAAGCGGAAAAAAAAGTATAAGAAATTTATTTATTTTTATTAAATGTCCATTGTATTATAAATAGTCCTTGTATACATATATATATATATATATAAAATTAAGCATATATATAAAAAATGCTCTAAAACGTAATATATATGTGCAAGACTATATGCTTTGTATATATACATTTCATTTATGTATGATATATACATTCAATTATATTGTATTCCTTTTCGTATATATATACAAATTTTTATTAAAGCTTATAATATGTGAATTTATATTATATTAACGAAGCAAAAACAAAAAAAAATAAGGAAATCCTTCGTATATATAAATTCGAAAATCTAATATATAATATAATACAAATTGAAATCCAAAAAAAAAGCAAATAAAAAAAAAGTTTCCTTATTCTTTGTTTTATTTTTATTTATTTATGATGATATTAAAAAAAAGAAAGCTAATTCGTAATATATTCCAATTCATCTGTAGTAAATCTTGTTATTATATATACATGTTTGTATTATAAGGAGTGAAAAAATCTTTTTCAAAAGGGAAACAAATCACAACAATTTTATAATATACACGCCACTTCTGATAAATTCGAGTTGTGATTATATTATATTTTATAGTTTAAATCTTAAGTATTATATTGTATATAATATTATAAATGTGAATTATATATGCATTACCATATATTAAATTATAATACTTGAAAAAATCAAGTTAATTCCGTACTGTATATATATTAAATATATTTTTTTATATAAAATTTAAAATGAAATTTTATTGCAGTATTTTTTTTTTTGTATAATTGTGACCACTTAAAATTAAATGAAATGAAATGATATAATGGAAAATATGAGAATGTGAATAGAATTTTATTTATTTCCATAATGATAATGTTTATATATTTATATATAGATAAAACAACGTTACAATAGTCATAGATTCTAAGGATATATCGTGCATATATTTTATTCCTTTACTATACATATACAAACATTTATATGGGGAGGAAACTAAACTAATGTTTTTGTAATTATACAATAAATATATTATACGTACATAGAATAATAATAATGCATTTGATGATTTGACTGCTAATAAATAACAAACAAAGACACAAATGTGATTATATATACAATAAAGTATGGTTAGTGTGGGTACAAAAAACGCTATATATTAAATAATAATACTCAATTTGTTAGGATATATATATTTAAGTGAAAATATAATGTAATTATTTTGAAATGTATATTTATATATATGATGTATAATTAACCGCATATAAAAAAAATATATGCAGAAAGTTTTTTTTTTGTTTTATACTACTATATATTATATAAGAAATGAAATGAAAAGAAAATGAAATGAAATGAATTTACTTTCATAAAATAATAATATATTTATATAAATAAAAACTTTCTTTATAAATATATATAAAAAGAACATCTAGTCTAGATAAATAAATAATATTCTTATAATGAAATGATCAAATATATAATGATTGTGCTTGCATGAATATATTAAAAATATATTTATATATTTGCAATTATTCATAGAAATAAGATAATTATAAGTTTTGTATATATACGCGGTCATTTTTTATTTAATGAATTGAATTTAGATGAATTTCAAGTATTTTGTTATGGGAGGATAAAAATTCAGGCAAGTACAACTGGCCACAGTATAACAATTAGTTTTTGATTAGTTTCAAATTGCATGAAAATCAAAATAAAATGAAAATCATTTTCGATTATAGTTTACCGATGTTTGCGATAAGTGATTTATTTTAATAAGTAAGATTTAAGATTTATTTTGAATATTCTGAACCCAAAAAAAAAACAGCAGATCAACTATTAAACTATTAAAATGGAATTCAAAATCGATGATTATCTATTGATAGGTGAAAGGATTGAAAATATTCAAAGTAAATATAAATCCACTTAAGTAAATTGATTCCAAAATGGGGTTTGAATGATTTTCAATTAATGGAAAATAAATCCACTGAAGGAAATTCGTTCAAAAATAGATTTTGAGTGATTTTCTATCGAAAGATTTTCTACTTAAGGAAATTCGTTCAAAACTTCCACATAAAGAAATTCGTTCATTCTTCATTCATTCTGAAATGGATTTTCTATTGTTGGAAAGAAGAAAATTGTCTACTTAAGGAAATTCGTTCAGAAATGGATTTTGAATGATACTCTAATGATGGAAAAGAAATCCACTTAAGGAAATTCGTTCAGAAATTGAATTTGAATGGTTTTCTATCAAAGGAAATTTTCCTCGTTGGAAATGCGTTCAGAAATGAATTTTAAATGATTTTCTATTAAGTTAAAATTTTCCACAAAGGAAATTCATTCACGGAAAAATATTTTTAATGTTTTGTTTTTTTTTTAAATAAAGGACTTTGAACGAATGGATAAACAGATTAAACAAATTGCTTCCAATTTAAACCATGTTCCTTCTACAAAAGCAATTCACAAGATATGTTATATAGAAGTATTTTACTACATGGCAACCCACCGTTGTCCTATAAAGAGAAAACAGATTAAAGATACGTTAAAATCACTTGACTACGATTTGCATAACTCTATACCTATATTCGTTTTAATCATCAAAAGAATTGTTCCTTAACTTCAAAAACATCTAAAATATATACATACATATATATAATATTCAAATAATAACAATTCAATTATTATTATTATCAAAATAAATTTCAATGGATTCATTTCATTTTTGATTTGAATAACTTCCCGATCAATTCCATTAAAATATAAATATAATAAAATAAACTCATTAATATGTGCGCGTTCTCTCATTTATTATTATACTAAATTTAAATATTTTTTTATATATTATACTTATATAAATAGGCACTTAACTATTAATATTTTCTTATTGTGTTGTTATACGCAATAAAAACAAAAAAAAAAATGATGAAAATATTTATAAATCATTAAAAAAGAAAGAAACAAAAAAAAAAAAAGTTCAAAAGAAAAAAATATAAAAGTTAGAAAAAACAATTGAATTGAAATATGGCGGCGAGAATTTCACGTAAATTTTCAATATTATATCATATATTTTTAGTTAGATTATACAATAAATATATAAAAAGAAAATGAAAGGTGATAAAAATAATTATATATGGATATAACATAAGCAAAATATTTTTGATATAATACAAATTTAATAATATCGCGTTTTATATATAATTTTATGAATTTATATCTATATATATTTATTTATAGATATAATAATACATTGGTATATTATAAATTCATCATTCTTCATTGTGTTAAACACACAGAGAAGAAATCTCTTTTTATATACAATCAATGTTTAATTAAAATTATACAAAAAAAAAAAACAAAAACAAGAACGACATTAAATTATAATTAAAAAGTTTTCTTATATAATTTCAGTTTTATTTAAAAAAAAAAACTTTCTATAACGAATGTTTAGCAAAAATTCATCAAATAATTTATATAAAATTTTATCTGTTTATATATATACATAATAAATGATATTTAAATATCTAGCTATCTTTAATCATGCAATGACGGTCGGTTTCTTATTTACAATGGAACGGAAAAAATTGGGGTTTCATATTAAAAGGTTTTTGGAAATAGTTAAAACGCAATGTATCTTACTTATATTGTGATGTTAAATGGGAAATAATTAAAATAAACCAAATCGATTTATTTATAGCATGAACCTAAAAGCATTATTATGTGAAAAGACTAAAATTTCCAACGTGAATAAATCAAACACAAGAATGGCCCAAAACACCGGATCTGATATAGCAATTATACATAAATATAATGAATAGTACAATAATTCATTTAGTTTAGTCTATCTTTATATATACAATATAGTATATTATAATGCTATAATGTATATTGTTTGGTATCATGCGGATATACACACAGATTATATAGAACGATGGATGATATAAATATATAAAATTTTGGTTAAATCGTTAAATGCATTCATATTCATTCCTTCTGTTTTTATATACATCCATTTTTATTTTTTCATTTACATTTTATTTTATTATGTACTATATCTATATCTATAACTATCACTATATATATATAAAACATCCATTTTCCATTGATATTTTAACATTTTAATATTCAATTGAAACAAACCGGAAAATATACGATTAAATATGAATACTATATAAATATCTCTATATATTGTATAGGTATATTATATATGAATTATTTAATTAATATTATATTGTTTTCGGTGTGTTCAAATTATATTTAAATATATAAAAAACGAGCTTTTATTTGTATATATAAATTAAAAAGGTGTCAGTCACACCGCAATATTGTTAAATTTGTTAATATATATGTTATGCATATATATATAAATATTGAATTATACTATATTATATATATATTTTTAAAGTTAAATATAGGTTTATTTATATATATAATAAGAAAATTTTATATATAGATTGAAGCAAAAGTCTTCAAGTGGTGCTTTTTTTATAATCAGAAACATTTTTATTGACGGAAAAATGCTCAGTATAGGTTTTCTTGAAGGATTTTCTATCCCAGTAGAAAAATGTTCAAATGGGATTTTTGAAGGATTTTGTATCAAACCGCCCAAAGATTGAAAGATTGAAATTGAATCTTGAATTGAAGATTAATGAAAATATTTTCATGCGGAAGGATTATTGAAGGATTTTCTATCATACGAGAAACATTTCTATTTAAGGAAAATGTATAAACACACGACGTATTTTTGAAGAACGTTCTATCACATCAATAACATTTTTGTTAAATATTCTCCAGGGATTTCAGGGATTGAACGATTTTCTATCACACTAGAAAAACACTTGAACTATTGAACGAAAAAAGTTCAAAAGGGATTTTTGAGGGGCTTTTATATCAAACTGTAGAATAAAATCTATTGAAGATTGAACGATCCATGAAGGAATCCTTGAAGAATTTTCTTTCATCGTATAGAAAGATTTCTATTGAAGGAAAACTCACTATATTGAGATTCTTATAGGATTTTCTATTATCCGCAAATATAAATATTTATTGTATTTTCATTATTTATGATGCGTATATATAAATACAAAGGTTTGTAATTAAACACAAATATTTGATTATTTTATTTATAGAAACTCCAATTTATAGCCTTTAAATTAAATTAAACCTATTTTATCCCCCAATATAAAATACTTAAAAAAAAGGAAAAAGAAATCATTCTTTCAACAAAATAAATATAATAATTATATACATTTATTATAAAACATATAATTGCATCGCAGTAGTTTTAAAACAAATATATATATATATATCAATACCTCAACAACATATAAATAACATCAAAATAAAACTACCTGTTTAACATTAATTCAAGAATTTAAGTACATCCAAACAATATATTAAATATATATGTTATACAGAAGAACAATTTTCTATATACATGTCAGATCATTAATATATTACCCAATTTCATATAATAAATGAGATTAAAAATAATTCAACTATCCCATTAAATGGTTTTATATATACGCATCATAAATAATGAATGCGTGAATGTTTAATATATATATACATTATACATATTTTTATATATATGTATAATAATATATTTTCAGTATATATATCAGAAAATATGTACTTGTTTATGTCAATATATATCGTTATAAATATACTACATCCGTTTCTTGTTACATCCCTCATATATATATATTTTATCATTTTATTATACACATCTATTAAACATTAATTCATTTGTATTATTACCTCATTAATTAATTTGAAATACATAATAAATAGCTATATAGAAGAAGAGAAGGAACCAGGTGATTGATAAAATTATATATATTTATAATACATGTATATACCATAATCATTAGGTATTTAAATTTTGTATAGAAATTCCATTAAATTTTATTTTTGTTGACATTTTCATTTTTTTTTTTACTAAACTTTGTATCTTTTTTATATACTCTACTCTCTACTGCGTATATAGATATTTAAGTTCAAATTCGATGCTATTTACAATAAAAAATGACTTTCAGATTCACATCAAATAATCTCTGTGCGAATAAATATAAAATAAATTAACAATAAAATGATTTCAAGCATAAATTTTATTATTATATCGTATACTAAATATATTTTATTTTTATAAACACCCTTAATATAAATTGTTTATATATAAATGTATACGTATCAGGGGCGGAATTGGAAATGTTTTTGCCACATTATCAAAAATGATAGGATATTTTGAATGGCACTTGCCTAAAGGTAAATTAAATTATTCTATAAAAAAAATTTTTTCAAACAAAAATTTTCTGGAAAATTCAATAAATTTCTGATATTTCATAGAACAAAGGATTTGAAAATCGGCCCTATAGATATATAGTTGATTTTCCAAAAACCGTTCGTAAAATTTATCCCATTTTTGATGTACTATATAAGTATTAGATGATTAACTTTTACAGTATCGCAAATTCCTTTGAATGCTTTCTACTGAACTTGAATTAACGTCTTGAACGGCCTGATTTTCAAATTTTCTTCTACGAAACATTAAGATTTGGTTAACAATTTCCCAGTTACGGCTAAGTATACGGTACGGTATATATAATAAATATATATATAAATTTGTGGATAAGTGAAGAATATCTATTTATATTTTTTTATTTATTTTTGTGTATTGAATTAATTAATCTTTCAATATTTCACTAATTAAGATTATATAAATAATATGTATAGATAGATAAAATTTGTATATAATATATTATTTTATATACAATATATATATTACAAGACAGTTTAAAAGATTTAGAATTAATTAAAATGTTATTATCCTGTATATATATAAATTATAAATTATTTTCACTATATAATGGATGTATATACTTAATTATTAACATAACACTACTAAATATGCATTGTATATATGATTAAAGCATATAATGAAGTGTTTTTGTTATAAAAGGCGATAAAAGGCGGAAGAATATATATATAATAAAACATATTATGCGCTAGTATTCTCTATTATAAACGGTATATTTATAAGAAATGTATTAAGAAATATTTTATAAAATTTTTTCTTGTAAATGTTATTATGGAATTTAGATTCCACATACACTAAAAATATTCATATATAGTACACTAAAAATATTCATATATAGAGATATGTTATTTATATATTTATACCATCATCGAATATACATACAAATAGAAGTATGTAAGTGATGAATAATTCGCATAAAATATGTGGAATTTAACGGCGTTAAAAGTAAATTATATCCTTCACTATTTTTGGCGCGATTTTTTTAATTAAAAAATAATTTGTGAATGGTATCTTATTATGACTATGTGATGTGATTGTTTATACATTTAATTATTTTTTTTTTTTTTGAGAAATAGACCTTATTGGAAATTGATAGACCCTATTCGGGAATGTTAATAATTATAGAGAATTTCGGTTGGAAAATCATAAAAGTCAACAAGAACAAGAAAATTATAATTTTCTTGTTATGAAATATATATTTCTATTTAAAGTTCACGAAAATGTGACTCTCGGTCGAGTAGTTTATAAAAATGCCAAACTAAAATTTGCACAAAATTTTGGGGTCGTGCTTTTGTGGCTTCTATACTGAAGACATAAAATATGTTTTGTATTTATCAGTTATCACACATACAAAAAGTTTTCTCACCTTTTTAAACAACTTCAACTAAAGCGTATATCAGACAACAGAATATATATTCTTAATTTTTGTGCTTAAATTTTAATATAGGATTTTTTACAAGTAAGAGCTGAATGGATATAAATAAAAATGAGGAGGATGTCTGATGAAATAATTGTTGAGGATGTCTGATGAAAAAATCATTTCTAAATTATTGCACTTACATTTTAAGAACAAATTTTATCAATACAAATTTTTTATTTTCAAAATTGCCTGCTCATTTTTATTGCAGATGGTATGAAAAATAAATAATATTTAATAAAAAAAAGAACCTTTTCTAGTAATTTTTACATTCATATATAGTTCTGTATATTTCACACATAAATGGTTTCTCTTTTTCGTTTTAGCATAAATATTAGAATATGTATTCTGTCGTCTGATATCCGCTTAACTCAGTAACTCCACAATGATATATATTACACTATAGAGAAAAAAACTATACTACGTTTTATCTAAAAAATACTACTCTGTAATTTTAAAAATCTTTCTTTTCTATATATAATTATAGAAATTGCGATTACGATTGAATTCAATACTCTGCGATTCAACTAATTTTATTATATATCCAAATATACATTCGGATTTCCAATTATAATCTATATATAAGAGTAAGAGATTGATTTTGCAATATATATGTATATATATATGATTTTTGAACGTATTTATATATAATCATTTTCAGAAATTGCTGATTCAAATAAATTGTATTATAAAAATGAAAAAGAAAAAAAAAATTTATGTACCATATATTTACGATTATTTAATAAAAATGTTTTTAATATATAACATCATATAAATTTTGTATTGAACACAATAATATAATATATAACATAATACATTTAAAGTCATTTATTAGAATTAACCAAGGCATATATACAATAAATATATATATATATTTATTTATAAAACAGAAAAATACAATCGTATTATTTTTCAAAATATCAAATTAAAAAAAAAACGAATCTTATATATGGTATTTTTTTGAATTAAATTGACCTATATAAAATTATATATAAATTCCCTGTTGTATATAAACAAAATATATGTATATATATATAAATAATACAGATAAGTTTATCTATATATCACATATCTCTATATAGAATTTAATTATATTATATACATACTATATAGGTATAGAGTATTGAGGTACACTACTATATACCAATATATATAAAGAATTAATTAATTTATTTATTTTCAATTGGTAATTTAATTTGAACTTTACCATATTAGAAAATATATTTTTAATCTTAACTATAAACTCACTCACTCGCAGTTATATATACAACACAGCACAACATTATATAAGAAAAAGTATTTTTTTTATTAATATTTTTGTTATATAAGGGGAAAAAAAAAAAAAGGTGGTATAAGAAAAATTTTAACCTTTAGTGTTTCCAATTATATATATTTCATCAAAAATGTTAACGAGGTTTTCTTCTTTTTTATTTTGCTTCAATTTCAAATTATCTCTTTTATAATAAAAAAAATATTAAAGGTATCTAAATATTTTTTTTTCTACATAATAATAAACACATATTTTTTTTTTCTATTAAAATTTTTTTTCTTTTTTTATGTGTTCTTATCTTTATTTAACTTTTTTTTTCTTCTTTTTATCATATATCATAAAATTAAATTAAAATAAAACATGAAACTTAATTTACATCTTATAAATAAGTCGAAATATATATATATTGTATTGTATATATGAATGAATGAATGTATGATATTGTGTAATATTATAAAAAAAAACAAAAATTTCACTCTTAAAACGAACATATATACTTATTTAATATAAGGGTATAAAATGCAGTATATATATATGTTGAATAACTTTAACAATATACCAATTGTTTTCATTGAGTCATGGTATATAAAATGGTATAATAATGGTATTATATATTATATATGTTTGTATATAAATAAATAATAGATAAATAAATACATATTTTAATAATATACATGAAAAGTCAAAGAATATAGAATGTATATACACTAACTAACTATATATATATATTGGTATAATCATATATATAAGAAAATGTTCATCATCAACTTTTCTTTATTATATTCATGTATATTTAACTTTTCAGAATTAAATAAAAAGACGAATCTCACTTATTTCTTCTATGTATATTGTATATATATATATAAATAATATAATAAATTATATAAAGTAGAGGCGATGGTATAAATATGTCATTTTCTTTTGTAATTTAGACTATATATATATATTATTATACCGTATTTGTAGGTATTCATTTATATATATATATATATATAACAATACAATTTTTTTCATTAGCAGTATAACCTTATAAAACAACATCAGGGTCGTCTTGTACAAAATTTGATTCATATGTCGGCAAACTGATAGAATATATTCCGAAAAGCTACAATACATTGGTATAATCATTTAGATAATTTAAAGAAATCTGGTCGAACAACGAACTAATTTAAAAAAACCACTGATATTTCATCGAAAAAAATCTATGAAAATCGCCCAATTTGTTCAAAATCTTTTGATAGTCGATTTTCCAAATAGTAGTTAGTGTATAAGTAAAAATACGTCCCATTTTTGACGTATTGTACGGTACTACTTATTATAAAATGGTTTGAACGGTTTTCTGTTTTAGCATTTCTGTAAAGACTCATCCATACCTAAAGTGCAACTTGGACAATTGTTTGCAAACATATGAGTTATTTTTTGCTGCTCATCGCATAAGTTCATCGTTCGATTAAGTAATATTATTACGGGATCACGGCTAACGTTTTACGGACGCTGAACTGATTCTACCCGAGTAATGAACAAATAAGAAAAAGTTTTACAATATCACAAATTTCTTTGGCTTTTCACTGACATCGAAAATCATAGGCATCATTGAACTATTAAACCACTCGGGAAATTTTCAAATTTTCTTCTATATGAAATATTAGAAATTAGATGAATTTTGTAAAATTATTAAAATAAAATAGAAATTTAAAGAAGAAAAAAAAAGGGTAATTGAAAAAATAGAATAGAAGATTTAGAAAAATGGATTTTCCAGTAAAATTTCCAGGTCTCTTTTACACCGAAATATCTTATCTATTTTGCACATATGAATAAAATTTTTACATTTTAAACTTACAGATCCTTACCTATCAATTTGATGGGGGCAACAGAGGATCCAGATTTTTCACTAGACGCCGCTGATAGCGCTGATATTCGTGTGTGCTATTATGTGGGATAATATTTTCTATATTGTATATATAAAAATACTATAAATGAATTATTCAATGAAGGGAATACGCAATGGGTAAAATTCTAAAAATTTTTACATTTTATCACAATTCGCAACACTCTTTATATATATAAAAATGTATATAATATATTTTTATACTTACTGTATTTTAATACTTTTATATATGCATTATTATGTGTATAGAGAATGTATAGTATTTATACAAAATATTATAGTATTTATATAGAAAAGAAATAGATAAATATATGAATAATTTATATATGAATATTGTAATATAATTCACCTGCTTAATATAGTTATATACACACAGATATAACCTGCTGTCTCCATATCTATCTATACGTTACGTACCAATATTATATGTAAAATTCATTTTTTTTATATACAATATAAAATCATATATTTATATGGTATCGCATTTTATATATTCTGTATTGTATACATTTACTTTGTGCTTATGTTTTTAACCTACGCAAATACACCCTATCTATATAAATTTATAAAACTCTATATATATGTATATGTTGTGTGTGGCGCTTTTATATAACCACACAACGATTATATTGAATTTAACCTTAAAGGTTATTTTATCATCAATATACTTATATACAATATATATAGCTGTATATAAAATTTAATGAACGTATATATGATGATGAAAATGAACAATATATAAATGAAGTGATGAGGTATATATAAAATAATAATAATAATAATTTCCAATTTTGATTATATATATGTTATGGGAAAATTTAAGTTCTTGAGCGGGTTAATAATACATTAATTTTTAGTATAATTAATTATTACTATACAAAACACACAAAATATATTATATATAAATTTATTTACCTATAAATCGTATATGTTATACGTATATAGTATTATATTTTATATATCTACAAAACAACAAACTAACTAATTTATTAATATGCGATGGCAAAACTTATATATGTATATGAATTAATTATGTATATATAATTTTTTTTTGTTTTGCTTCTTCTTTTTCTTTATTATTTGTTTTAATCTATATATATTGTATATATAAAATAATGTCATTTCCTTTCTCAGTTGAGTTAGTCTATATAAATATAGTATATGTGAAAAACGATTCAACAATGTATAAAGTTATATAATTATAATGTGTTTATATAAATTTATAAATTTGTAATGGATTTATTTATAATTAAGCATCCTTCAAAAGTATATATGCATATATACATATATATAGAGATATTAGATATATAAAACTATATAAGTCGTAATTTTAGGAAAAATCAAAAGATAGAACTTTTGTGTCAATACCTTATTAAATTTTACACTATTTATTTAGTATATAATCATGTATATTTTATATTCGACTTTATATATGACCTGTGAGTTTATTCATATACAAATTTAATTAGAATTCATCCATATTTGATTTATTTCATTCATTTTTTTTGTTCGTTACTACGGCAGAATCCGTTTAGCGCCCGTAGAATTTCCAAATCTGTTTGTTCGCAAAAAACTAATAGATACAGAATATGAATGATCCTTTTGTGAATTTCTCGAATTATAAGAGAAGTTAATTAAGCCAGCCATGTGTCATCTTTTACGGATGACAATCATCCGTTTCAGCTCTCTGTCGTCTTTAAAAAAAACAGTAATCTATTTGTCATCTTTTTTAAAAATATGTCATCTTTGTCATCTTTTTTGGTTAATTATTTTTCGTTTTAAATTTTTGACGAAATACTTGTAGAAATAAGAAAAATTAATATATATTGCAATGATGAAAAGCTGGAAACTTGGAGTAAAGACTCAATAAAGAGTGATAAACGTTGGGTTGAAATATTGCATCATTTTGAAAAAAACTCAATGCCGGTTATGGAAACTTAAGCTTATTCAAATAGCTTTTAGTTTACCTGGAACAATTGCATCCGTTGCACGAATATTTTTGTTGATTAGTGATATTTGGACGCCTGAGAAAAGCAACATTTCAATCAAATGCGTAGAAGTCATTTTTTATGCATAAACGCAGTTTTTTTTTAATTGTCATCCTTTTTTTTTTTTTTTTTAAATCTGGTCGGCTTAAGTTAATTGGTTCAGGAATTAGCTTTAAATTTTCATTAGAGCATTCATGGTAATAATACCTATAAAATGTGCAAAATGAAGCTACTGATCGTCTATGATCCAATGATGCAATGGAATTTGTTATTGTTTCATTTCTGATGAGCGAAATAGCGTGTTTTTGGACCCTGTCACTAAACTGCAGTGTAGTAATTGGTGCACAAGCCCATATGTATTAATTCATATTATATAGATTTTTTATTTGAAGTAATTTAAAATTTATATAGAGATCTGTTTATTATTTCTATAGGATCTATTGAAATGAAACGGGATGTGCGAATTTGACTGATTAGCGATATCCCTTTCAGAACTGAAAATTAAGGGAAAATTGGGCAAAATTACGAAGTAATTTGCAAAGTCAATGACATTTTTTCAAAAATATTTAAAAAAAAAATAATTCCATCACTTTTATTAACAGAAAAAAAACACAATTTCAGTTTTAAAGGCTTAAATTTGAAAAAATAAACGTTCGTATTTTATTCACATAACACAATCGTGTATATGCGAGGTCTGAAAGGGATATGTCAGTAATTAAGTAATAGAATAAATTATTGCAGCGTATATTTTAATAATTTAAAAAATTATAATACTCATCTATAATTAGATAGAGTATTTATGTTTACATTATTAAAATTTCTGATAATATTTATATGGGAGATACACGAATCATAAGAATATACATGAAACAATTTTGGTCCTTTTTTTACACATTTTTTCCCGAAAAAACTTGATTAACTTGACAACAAATCTTATGAATCAAACCAAACCGAATTAAGGATGTTATCGAATGCTGAAAAACCATTCGTCGTCACGATGGCAAAGCGAAAATTTTTTGTTTTATAAATATTAAAAAATTGAATTTTGTTATATAGCTGTACATTGAAATTTAAAATAGAAATAAATTTGAAATTATTTTGTATTGTAAAGATTAATAAAAGATATTTTATTGTGATTAAAGAATTGAAAACGGCGAAAAAAAAATTTGTATATAATAAAAAGTTTATGTGTGAGATTCAAAATTGTAAAAAATGGACATTTATAAATCAAGTAATGTTAGCCTTACATGATATATCCTAACAATTATAACCTAATACAGACATTTACGTACAAAATGTTCTGTTGACAAATAACCACAATCGCATTCACTAGAAATCATTCACACGTTGTATAATTTGATAAAATTTACTAGAAAAATCATCGATATACCTAACAAATATTTCAATTCATATATTGAATTTCACTTTGTATCAGATTATTCAGGACTTTAAGGACATTGTTATTCAGTAGTAAAACCTTTCTTTTTAATTTGATAAGAATATTTGAATCTATGTCATGATTCAAAAGTGAAGTAAAATACATATTTACTTTATTTATCTACCATAAACTATATATAAAATATTACACAGCTGTTCGTTATATCTTCTTAATATAGATATAGAGTGATGAATTTTTAAATTTATTAATAACCATCCCTGTAATAATAATATATATATATAAATACGTACTTGAATTAATGCATATAAATGCTATAATTATACAAGTACATAAAAATCATATATAATATAAATCATACAACATACTATAAATCTTATTATTATACATACATATATAAATAATTGTAAAAACGTACAATTAAAGTTTGCATATATATATTTATATATATGTTTTACTCTAGATACTGACTGAGATGAGAAGATATCTTGAATTATTAATATATCATTACTCATATATAAATAAATAATCTATTATAATGTGTATAATATAAATGAATAAATAATTAATATTTCTGGAAAATATAATAAATGTAAATTATATAAATGTGTATCAAATATCAGATATATAAGTATATATATATTTACATGAAATATGGATTAATTTATAATATATCCTGTAATATATATGTAGATACCTTTTAGTATTTAATATTATATATTTGAGCATCCATACAGAATATTATTTTTTTACCTTGGAAATATGTAAAACCAAATATATGATTTAATCAAATATAGAATCATACATAGAGATAGATGGTCAAATAGAATATATTCTTATATATGTTATGTCTGTTAATTATACGGGAAAAATTTTATGAGTTAAATCAACATTCAAAGGCAAATATAATAAATAAAATAAAAAAAAAAACAATGAATTCTTGATATATTCATTTACACAGAACTTACAACTAGTATATAAGTATTAAATAAATTAAGTTTATAACGAATTTATCATTCATAGAGATTTTAAAATTCGTTAACGTTTCAATTTATATTTATAAATATATATTGATAAAGGTTTGCGAAGTTAGAATTCGAATTGGACAATTTATGACTAAAATATTATCAATATTTCCGCGATGATTTCTTATGTAAATTATAATATACAATTTAATTTGTCAAAAAAAACGTAACAAATCGATATATGTTTTATACAAATTTTGATTAAGTTTTTTCATTTGAGTTTTTTTTAAATGTGAATTAGTAAAATAATGGTAAATGATATATTTTTGATGATATCTTGACTATACAAACAATACATGCCGTGGTGTGTTATATAAAATCTATATAGAAAAGTTCTAAAAAAAAATCTCCAAATTGTTATGCTCTAAATAACATTCCATGTTTATATCAATTAAATACTTTATAATAATCAATATATAATAAATTATATCTACTATATATGATATCGAATTTTAAATGATTGATAGCATCTTTATTATATACCATATATATATTTATATATAATAACTATATACACAATAACGACTCTGTAATTGTGTAATTGATAAAAAAAAGGCCAATGCAAAATTCTGACGAAATTTTGGGGTCGTGAATTCGTGGCGAATATATAAAATATGTTTTGTGTTATTTTAGAGTCTGAATTTTCACACAGAGTTGCACTTGCTTGACAACCGTCATAGATTGGTATTTTTAATATGGTTTTGCATTGTCCAACCACAGTAATAACGGTAAAATTCTATATTTCAAATCTGCAAATTACAGAACAATCAATTACTAATAAGAATAACACATGACCTCAATATTTTACTATCAGGATTTTAAGGTTTGAATATCTTATGAACTATATTCATTTGAATATTCTTATACGAGGGCGGATTGATATTGATCCGGTTTCTAAGGCGCTACTTTTTCTATCAAATATAATCTGTTAGGAGGCTGCCTGTAAATTTTTAGAGCGATGCGTTATTTAGTTTTGGTTTGGTAGCGGTAAACGGTGGACAACTTTTGATTTTTCTTGCAAATGGAAAAAAGTGGATGAAACATTACTTTTTGAGTGGAAAAACCGCGAAAGAAACAAAAGAAGAGCTTGATAAGTATAATGGCACATCTGCTCCAGTGAATTCAACCGTAATTTATTGGTTTGCTGAATTTAAACGTGGTCGTACATGCACCGAAACAATCCCATCACCGGGAAGACCTAAAGAGGTGACAACTGAAGAAATGGTCGACAAAATCCAGGATATTGTTTTGAATGATCGTCGAGTGAAGTTGAGAGAGATTGTTGACATCGTAAACATCTCATATGAATGTGTATTCAACATCTTACAAGAACATTTGCATATGTGAAAGCTATCAGACGGCAACATGGGTGACGCGTTTACTCACAATCGAACAAAAACGAGATCGTGTGTGATCACTTCAAAACAATGTTTGGATAAAATAAAGCATAATCAAGATGAATTTTGGCGATTAATAACGGTTGATGAAACATGGATTCATCACTATACAACTGAAACAAAAAATCAATCGAAACAATGGATAGAAATTCACATCAAACCAAGAAGCAATCAATGAAACAAACGCGTATTTTGAGGAGTGTCGGAAATCGTATTATTTGAATGGCATAAAAAAGTTGGAAGATCTTTCTAATAAATGTTTAGAGCTAAAAGGTGACTATGTTGAGAAATAAAATTAAATTAAAACGAAAAAATGGTTTTTTCGTTGTTAGACCGGATCTTTATCAATCCGCCCTCTTATATACATAGAGGAAAATAATTCATTAAAATTAGGTTCACCAATTAATGTAATTGTGCATCTCTGCTAAACTTGCTCTAATAAAATCTGCTAAATTTGTACCATATAAAAATAAAATAGAATTTAATGATAAGTAAATATACTATATATAAAATTTAAGTGTACTTATATATATACTGTGCGTTTATATAAATATATAAATTAATAGGAAAAATCTATACAAATGCTTCTTAAAATGAATGAAGTATAACATTTTATGAGGATCCACATCATCTACTATAAGTATATATATAAGATTATTATTAAAATATTACCATTACCTGCATTAATGTATATTGCTATATACCAAAAAAAAAAGAAACAGTTCAGTTAAGTATACATACTATATTCTATATGTAGTATATAAATGAGGGTAAAAAATTAAACATACATTTAGATATAATTTATATATATATAACACATTCTATATATATATGTGTATATGCAATTAAATTGTATAACAAGAAACATTTTCAATTTCAAAATGATGTTAAAAATTTTATTCATTTACATTATCCTGCGGCATTTACAAATATACATATATTCATATATATATATATAGTATATATACGACCTTAAAGGTATATAAATAATACAATAAAATATTGTATATATGCCTATATAGAATTAAATTTAATATTTATAGTTTATACACCAAAAACTTTTAGATGTTTGTATTACAAATAGTCGAATATCCCGCAAAACGAAATCTACATTCTATATATTTTATATATGCATTTGAAATAATTATATTAGTACACATTATTACAATTAAGTGAATCATTAATAAAAGTTACATTATTATTTACTATATACACGCATTAACATTGCTATAGCAAACCATTCTGATTACTGGTTGGAATTTTTAATATTTAATTTCGGTAAATTTACATACTCATTTAATTTTTTAAGTATCTATAACCATTCAAGGCACTTAAAATAATGACAAAATCTTCCTTCCTTAAAAGGGTTATGCCAAATTTTTGTTATTCTAAAGGAAATTCTCTGAATAATTTTCTTAGGGAAATTTGCTGTATTTTGTTAAGAAAATTCTGTATAATTTTCTGAGGGAATTTTGCATTATTTTCTGAAGAAATTCTGCATAATTTTCCGATGAAATTCTGTGGAAATTTCGTAAAATGCTATAAAAGTTTCTTAACAAAATCCTCTGCAAAATTTTCTAACGTAAGAAATGCTCTAACGATAATGTAAAAATAAACTTCGGGAAGGGATATCCGTTTGGTTGCTGTACGCCATTATAACTTTCCTTAGCACACAAACCTTTGATATTATCCTCTTAACATCAAATTATTTATACAAGTAGGTATATTATATAAAATATAAATAACAATTGTTTTGTATTTGGTACATATGCGTAAAATCAAATGTGAATAAGTGAATTTAGAAAAACAAAGTCTAAACCATATATGTATGTAGGTATATTATCATTAATTTCAATAATAAACATATTATTAATTTACTTTAAATTATAATTCAGATATTATTTCCATTTATAAACAAAAATATATACCTCTATATATATATATATGGGATAAATCTTTATTGTTATTATTATTTAAATTTAGAATAATAATTATAATGTGTTTATTTTAGTAAAATAATACGCAAATATTAGGCAATTAATTTGTTATTTATATATATATAAATTATAAAACAATAACAATATAATAATTAATAAACAAATTTTTCGATTTTCTAAATATATTTTTTTTTTAATTTGTTTACTTGTTTTTCGCATTTGTTATGCGTATATATTTAGAATATTATTAGTATATAAATATGTTATTTGCAGTTATATTATATGAAATTTAACGTAAACAACAAAAGCCAAAAATTACATTTCTTTTAATTTCACATATAACAAATTTATGTATATATATAGATACATTTGATATATAAATATATAGTACGAGGGCAAAAACATTAAATAAATATATTTATATATGCATTTTATGCATTTGGAAATGGATCGATTTTCTTTTTATCATAAAAACTAAACATTACCGCATTTATCTCGACAATTCATTTATTTGAAAGATTTTCTTTCTATATATTATTATATTTAATGTTTAAGATATGGTAAAAAAACACTACTTAAAAGAAACTTTAAAAGTACTCAAATAAGGATCATCAAATAAGGACAAATTTTTAACTTGAAATAAACAAACTATAAATGATATATTAAATATATACGAATATGATTTTGAAGATTTTTTTTAGCATACATCAATTAATATCTGTTTTTGATGTTATTTAATGTTAGCACTCTGATTGGATTTTCATTAAGGTCAATTTTAACAAAAAATGTTCTCTATATCTGAAGACGATTTTTCTTCTGAAATATTTCTTTTTTTTTTCTTTGGTTTTAAAGTTGCTTTAAAAACCCCTAATATTTTCAGGAGTACGCGTACATTTTTCGTTTTTAACATCACTGTACCATTTGACTAGTATTTTAAAATTTTCATTGTTCATTTACATGAAATCATTTTTAATAAACTCTTTCATAATCAAATTATATACTATCTTAAGAAAGACTTTAATATTCGTTTTATTTGATGAACCCCTTTTTTTTATTTGATATAACACCATTCATATACATATGTACAATCTCTATGTACAAACAAAAAGAAAGTTTCGCATTATCTGCAGCTGATAATTTTTCATTTTTTCATATAATGAATTTGAAAAGAACATTTATATATATAAGATATAAATGATTGTCTAGAAAAAAGTTATAATATATATATATATATATATATATATATAATGAAGATAGGGTTATTATTATCATATAGATTTTTACAATGTTTTAACTGTGGAATTCTAACTAAAAATAAAATAATTTGTATATGACCATACGACCAAAAAAAAGGTCAACAAATTTAATAAATACTCGTACTTAATATATGTGAATGAATGAGTGATCCCGAATAATATTATAAAATAACATTTTTGCATTTAATGCAACTCTGACTGTCACAAAACACTTTTGATTCTGCCACAAATAAGATTTTATTTGGATATAATCAATTATATAGAAATTAAATTTTGTTTACTTACATTTTTAATTGTGGCATTATAAGTTGTGATGTATGCTTACAACTTTCGACACATGTTCGTCTAAGTTTTCTCACTTTTTCTCTTAATTCTGGACAATCTTTTGATTGTCCTATATTGATTAATAAATCCCTGAATAAAGCTACTTGACTATTGATTTCCGCAATAAGCTGAAATGAAACAAACACAATATAATAGTTAGCATAAAAAAATAAGAGCAAATCAGATTGAAAAACAAAAAAATAAAAATATTATGTTTATTTCTGCAAAAAATATACAAATTTTTACGTTATTTCCAAATATATAAATAAAATAAATATTTTGAAACACAAAAAAAAAAAACAAATAATGCAGATTCAAAATGCATATATATTTTATATATATATATTGATTAAATTGGCATTACGATTACATAAATATAAAATAAATATTATTATATTTATTTAAATTCATATAATGCGATTCATGTATTATTATAATAATTCTATTACAAAAAATATGTAGAACAAGAACTTTATAATATGCTTGTACAGGGAAAAATCATAAATGCATATATATTCAGAAACTAAATTCAAAAAAATGTTCAGTATGTAAATGTTCAGTATGTTAACATCAAAAGGGTTCAATATAAGTAAAATTACACAGAAGATTTGCGCATCGACCCAAAAAAATCAACTCAAATTTTCATATATAATATAATCCGCATAAAATCATTCAATTTTATATACGAAATAGAATCTGCAACACACAATCAATTATTTAACTTATATAGTATATGTTAGTAAAAGTATTACTTATCTATATATATATATATAAAAATTACCGTGTTAACGTTGGTAATTTCATGCAATTCCTGTTGTGCGACTGTATGATGATGATTAGCTAACATTTTATTATTAAATAATTAAATGAAATATACAAAAATATGATCGCCAATATAAATATGCGGCTATATGACGATCATTCATTCAAATATTACAGTTTTCCTTTTGGTCATACATTTAATTATTTAAAAATATACGTGCTAATATGCGTAAATGTTATATTTTAATATAATTTTTAGTATAGTTTGCATTTGAAATTCATTTATTCAGCAGCAGTAGTAGCAGCAGCATTTATGAAGTATAATTATTGAATTAATTGATGATCACCTCCGTAATAACAATAATGAAGGAATAATAAAATAATTTTTATTCCATTGATTCCATTTTCTTCTAACATTATTATTGCATATATTATTATATTTAATAGAATTCATTTTATAAAACTTTTTTTTTTTATTTTAATTTATTTAATTATAACATTGAATTGGATTCACTGTATATTTTTTTTATAAATTATAATTTATCACATTGAAACTATATACATATTATAAAAAATGATTTATTATAATTTTATTTTATTATGTTAAACAGTAGGAAATAAAATCTTATTTCTTATTATTAACTCTTTAACATAAAATGCTTAAGATAAATATCAAATTGTCAATTATATTGAAAAAAAGGAAGAAGAAGGATATTTTCCGTTATAACAAACGTTAAAGGTTAATTTTATATAACATCCTTATTATATTCAACCAATTTTACCGAGATTATTTTGATACAATTACAATATTTAATTTGAATGATATTATACCAATCTTTTTCTTCAAAACCAAAATGTTATATCAATCAATAAATATATCAAAAACCTCTTTTCTATTATTAAGAATTGTTATATTATTAGCATCATTTGTTTTTTTTTTTGAAATCCAAATTTTGTAAGATTGAGTCATTAATTATTTATGATTTTTTATTTGGATGAATGTGAATCATGTAATAAAAGAATCATTTTTCAAATAAAAATAGATTCTCAAACAACAATAGCCGATAGATCTTATTTGAATTGCTATATATATATATAGTATATAAATATACGAGTATGTTAAGGGAATAACCATTAATATACATCTTTATCTCTATATGTATATAGTACATTTTGTAATAATATGATGAATGCTTCTTATAATCATTCAATTGAAATGTACAATGTATAATAATAATAATAATATGTATATATTTGCGTATTATATAAAAAAAACGGACAATTTATAAATGAAAATATAATAGAAATCTTTTAATTCAAATGTCAAACAAAAGTATATGTATATAGAATGTTACATCGATATAGAAATTAAATGGATAGTATACACATTTTCCAGGATCGTGTTAAAATGATTATAACTTATTTAAAATGTATTTTATTCTAGATGAAAATTTCCGTTGGGCAAAGTTTTTACCATGAAATATTACGCTTACAAAAAAAGTTAACTTTAACAACTTTGTATGGTGAATTAGTTAAAACTACACGTACTATCTTTTATAAACTATAAAAAAAGCAATAACGTATATGCGATCCTTTGATCAAACATTTATGTACTTTTTCTATACATCGTTTATGAACGACTATTATCGTTATTTTTATTATATAACTACATATATATTGTATAGAGCCGTACAAATAATAATAATAATAATAGTAAAAAAAAAACAAAAGGATAATAAAGGTTTATCAAAAGAAAGAAACCTAACATGTAAAATCATAAAACGATAATACTTCTTATATGTATAGATATATATTATTAGATACTTATTTATATATATATATAGTAATAATAAGATATATGCATAATAGATTATTGTTATTATTTGTATGCTGCCTTACACTAAACTTTATATCCTTTACTCTTTCAATTTTTTTTTTTTACATATATCTTTTATTTATTATAATATATTGTGTGCATTGAATTATGAATAATGTGATATTATTATTATTATCATTAATATATTAAAAATCATGTATGAAAGGATCAAAAAACACAAATAGATATATAGATTTAATGTATAGTTTTTCACAAAATATTACTAATTTATATATATTATATATAGCTGGATAGAAACAAAGCCGCTTACATGAAAAGCATTGAAACAAAGAGGTTATAGGAAGGGGAACCCAAAATTTATTAAAACCAATTTGTAAGACATATTTTTTGGATATTAATTGTGATTTTAAGGGTGGATCTGTCATAAAATAAGATGAATTTTCCGAAATTACAATAATATTATGGGGTGTCCATACAAAGAGTATGGTAAAATAGACAATTTTTGACCTTTATAGAAATTAACTATAGAATTTGTTCTACAACCCCATTTGATATGTAAGGAAAGGTTTTAGAGAATTTAATTATCTATCGATTGATTGTCTGCCCAATATTCTATCTTAAAAGTTCGCCAACTGATGGCATTTTAACTACCCCCTTACATAATAAAAAATTAATTTTTTTACCTATAATTGGTCAAAATCAACTTCAAATCATTCAATTTTTAAGGGTGTAATTTGCATGAAATGGTATTGATTTTAAGAGTGGATCTGTAATAAAATAAGCTGCATTTTTCGAATTTACAATAATATTATGGGGTGTCCATACAAAGATTACGGTTAAATTGAAAATTTTCCCCGTTTTTAAAATTGAACTATAGAATTTGTTCTACAACCCCATTTGACAAGTAAGGAAAGTTTTTAGAGAATTTAATTATCTATCGATTAGTTGTCTGCCCATAATATTCTATCTTAAAAGGTCGCGAAGTTATGGCATTTTAACTACACCCCTTACATAGTAAAAAATTAATTTTTTTACCTATAATTGGTCCAAATCAACTTCTAATCATTCAATTTTTAAGGATGTAATTTGCATGAAATGGTGTTGATTTTAAGACTGAATCTTAAGTAAAATAAACTGAATTTTCCGGATTTAAAATAATATTATGGGGTGTCCATACAAAGAGTATGGTTAAATAGACAATTTTTGACCTTTATAGAAATTAACTATAGAATTTGTTCTACAACCCCATTTGATATGTAAGGAAAGTTTTTACAGAATTTAATTATCTATCGATTGCCGTTCTGTTCGTTATTCTATCCCACGGTGTGGAACATAATAAGGTGTGGAACATAAGGTAAGGGATAAGAGATTTACAAATAAACCGCATTCAGCAAATTCATCGGTTCGAATGATATCTACCCTCTCCACTAGAATATATACAACAACCGTACACATAAAATAAAAATTATTTTAATAATAATATAATTATCATATATTATAATAATGATTATACGACGCAAATACAATACACCATATATACATATATAAATAAAAGGTATTATTTACAAATAATAATAATGCATTCTGTCGAACAAAATTATAATAATTATATTCCATTACATTATATATTATACAATATATAAAATAACATTATATATTATATATATAGAAACAAAAGTTATATAGTACATAAATATTTTTCCATATTAAATATTCATATAATAATAAAAACAAAGAACTTATGTATATATTTTAAGCTTATTATAATATACAATATACATATATAAAATCATCATCACATCACATCGCATTGCAATTTTAATAATTATTCAAATAATTAATTAGTATAAAATTAAAATGAATTTAATGAAACCTATATATATATATATATATATATATATATATATATTTATTATATATTCATTATATAGCAAAACATGTCAAACAATTTGCGATACGACGATGGATGACAGTAGATATATCTGTATATAAAATATGGTAAAATAAACATTACAAACAATTTTTTGTTTTTTTCTCTCGAATTAAAAAAAAACGCATATATAAACAAATTTAATTGATTATAAATTTCATTTATATAAAAGTTTTATAACTAAACAAACAAAAATATAAATTATTTTTATTCTAAAATCGGAATTATATATGTATTTATTTAATACACACAAAAAAATATAATAAAACTTTGTTAATTGTTTTATTTATATGTTTATTTCATTTCATTTATTACGTTAATTATATTGTGAGAATCTATTGAAAATTTATTTTATTATATAATGTGAAGAGTTATTTTTTTAAAAAAATAATCACATAATATTTGTAGTTATATTTTTTTTTTAAATTTTAAATATTCATGTTTCGATTTTTGTTATCATGTCATCAAATACAAATTTTTTTCATTGATAACATCGAATTTATAAAATGATGGAAATTTGAAATGAAATTTTGGAGAAATCAAACGTTTTGTTATGTCGGCGGAAATATGTGTTGAAATCAGAAAAACAAATATAAACAAAATGTTTCATATTTTCCGGTAGCATTCACACAATTTGGGAAGTTGGATTTGGTCGTTTTTTTTTGTAAAGTTGGGGTTCGATCTACACAATAGGCACAGAAAGATGGTTTGACAAATATCAAATATAAAATATGATAATTCAAGTCATTAAAAATGCTGTAAACCTGTCTAAATAATAAATCTATAATGGAATAATAAATACAAATCAAAATTTTAACAAATACTCTAAGCTATATATTGAAATATAAAAAAAATCCTACTTATATTTTATTATCGGTTATATATACATTTTTTTGTTATAATTAATTTAATCTCACCAAAATTAATTGTAAGTATAGATGTACGCACAATAACTTTTAATTGTTTTTTGTATTCTACCGGTAATTTGTATTATATAATTCATTAGGTTATATTCATTATATTGATGCGGTATAATAAAACCAAAATATATGTGTGGGATCTGATAAAACATATATTTATGTGCGGGGATCTGGCGTATACGCATACGATATACAAATAGAATAACAGAAAAGATATATATATATTAAAGCACCAGCAGGGTATATAATTTATATTGTATTTTCCAAAATGTAAAATTTCTTTCTTGTTTTTATCAAATCAAAATTTTCTTTCAAAGTTGAAGTATAATTTTCATATATAAAATATCTTTATATGCATAATGAAATAAAAAAATACACATTTAAGAGTTTTATACAAATTTTAAGCTTATTTTAATTATTATAAATTTTTTAACCACATATACAGATGTATTAAACAACAGATACTTAAATAATTAAAATCGATACCGGAAAATAAAAATAAAACATCATTGCTTTGCGTGGGAAAAATTAATTGGAATAACAAAATTATTTGAATTTATTTGTATGTATTTTGAGATTTATTTTCGATGTTTACGGGGGTTTTTTATTGAAATTATTTTAATTGATTAGAGATATAGTGAGATGTTATAAAGGGTATTTTTCGTTTACCAAAACTCTTTCAAAACCAAAAAAAAAAAAAGAAAAGTTTTAACACTAACAAGTTTGTTATCGATTAGGATGCAAAATTGATCACAAAAAACCTTAAATACAAAAATGGCCCGGGTAAAATTTATAGATATTCTACAAAAAAGGTTAATCAAAATTTTGAATTATTTTTTTTGAAAAACGTGGGGACGTTAACCTATCAAAAACATCACTTGAATTTATATATATATAAAAAAAATCAAAATAATTATGATTTTATTATGATAAAAATGATATATGTGTGTAGTTATATATAAAAAAAAAAGGTACACCTTATCTGAATGTAAAATCTTATTATATATAGTAATTAATAATAGATTTGATATATCTTAAATATTATATATTTTCACATAAGTTACGTACATACATATAACGTGCATTTAATTATTATAAATTTCTTTTTTACCATACATACATAAATGAATGAAGATACATTTTTGGATATTACATAAAATGGTACACTTATATATATACATATTATCTTTAAGCACAAACAAAATTTGTATATATTAAATCATTTTTATATATATATTCTAAAATATGGATATAATATATACATAAATTTAAATAACATAATCATTATATGTGTTAAAAATCTCAAATACAGATTAGAATGATATATAAAACACAACCCTCTTATGTGTATATATACATCTATATATATATAGATATACTATTATAAATAACCCCTAAAAGTATCCGGTAACAAATAACTATATAAATATATGTATGATGATGATGAAACGATGCACTCGTCGAAAGTTTAGTGCTTTTATACAAATCATTTATATCTATATATAAAGTGTCTGTGCAAATAAAAGAAAGCCATATTATCATATAATATATATACTTAACTATTATATACATATATCTATATCACAGTGAATATCTCAAATTGATACAATGAAATTAAAGTAGATGTATGTCTTTTTTGTTTTATTTTATTTTACTATATTTTTTTTTTGTATATACAGATCCAATGCTATAATATAATTTGGCAGCTCATATATATAATATGTCTATGTCGCGTGAAATACAATATAATATTATTATTGAATTAAAAAACAAAATAACATATTCAATCCATTAAATTGTAAAAAAAAGAAAAACTATTAAATTAGTACATGACCTTGCGACTATTCAAAATAATAAAATAAAACTTGAGACTGTTTATGTATAAAAAGAAAAGGGATTTGAAATATATACATATATTGAAGATCATCCCCCAATTTTCCCAATTGAATATATTATATATACCTTGAATTTGGCTAAACACAATAAATCGAAAAATAAAATATACAAATAAATTTTCTATTTTTTTTTAACTTGGTTGATGTAAAAAGAATATAAAAAAGATGTGATAAATGAAGTCTCTATACACATACTATATTGAAGAATAATAATAAAAAAAAATGAAAACACAATGTTTTGTTGCCAAAAAGAAAAATCATAAATCGGAAAATGTATATAATAACATAACAAAGTATATTATTATATAGGGTTTGTCAAAATTAACGGATTTATTCATTAGTAACATATTCTATATTGTTATAATCATTTAGTGAATTGGCTATGATTACTTACATATTATGCGTTTGAATATTCCATGTCAGAATTATTATCTTGGTATAGCCGCCGTTTGATTTTATATTTTTGCGCCCCCAATTAAATTTTTCCGTGACATTTTCAGATAGAATAAATTTTACATAAACAAGAGGTATCATTAATGAACTTTTTATGCGGCAAAGATCCCAGTCTGTGTATAATTTTGTAAAGGAAATTTTTTATATTTTTTTTATGGAAAATTCTGTAGGAAATTTTTTGTAGGAAATTAAATTACGTATAAATTTCTGTAGGAAATTCTGTATAGATTTCTGAAGGAAATTCTGTATAATTTTATATACCAATGTTTGTATAATTTTCTGTAACAAATTTTGTATAAATTTCTGTATACATTTTTGTACAATTTTCCAACGAAAATTTTCTGTTTAATATATAAATAAAAATAAAAAAATTAATTTTTCGCTATACAACCAACAATCTGGTTTTAGCGTCCAACAACAGCCTTCTGTTGTTAGTTTCTTAATTTGTGTGTTTTACGGTGTCGGTAATTAGCCATACGACCAACTGTAAAATAAAATAAAACTAAAATAAAACTCTGTGTTGAAATTCAGATTCGAAAAATAACCGAAAACACAAAACATATTTTATGCATTCAGTAGGATTCGAATCATTTATAACCTTAATAAAATTCTTTAAAATAATTTTCTATTTGATAATTATTTCCCCGTCAACATATTGCTCAACAAAATAAATAAACCCATAAAAACTATTCTTTGTCATTTGACAAATGAATGGTTCATCAGAAAATGGTTCATAATCGAAATAGCATTTTCATTTCACATCCGATATTAAGCGATAAAAAGATTTTGGATAAAACAACTACAGTATTCTCGGAATTTTCAGTGAAAAATTACTATATCAATGAGCTTTGTAAAAGTATAAAAATCAATATATGATAATATGCGGTCTTTAATTCTTATAATTTAACATAAATTCTAATCTTAATTCATTCATTATCGTTGCTGCGGTAAACTTGCAATTCAGAAATGCCCAATCAATTTGTTGTCTTCTTTCACATTTGTATATATACTAATAAAAGCAGTAATATTTTCTTCAAGGACCATATTTTGATCGCAATGATCTCATGCGGTTTTTTAAATTATTTTAACTTATTATTAAATTCAACTAAACATATATATTTCAATAAAAACCTCTTAACCATAACCATCCACTGTTTTGCGTCAAATTTGATCGAACATGATTTTTTTATTCAAATTATATTTGGAAAACTAAAATTCAAATTTTCTATTTTAAGAACTTTTCTATTTTAAAAACCAATAGAACGCTAAATATTTGTTTCAAAATATGAATTAATTTACCTTTTTTATTAATTCTAGTTCAAAATTTTATCCGAAAATCTCTCTCTATATTGGTAATGTTTTGTTCGAACCCAGGAAAAGGGTTAATATATATTGTTCTATAAGGGATCTAAATGGGTTTAACTTATATTTAGTTATAGCAAACCCTTAACTATAAATATACATAATAAAAGAGAAACCCCATATAAAAACTGAATGACATGTTAAAAAAATATATTTTATTGTTAAAAGAACCGAAAAAAAAACCAAAAAAATTCAAAATATATTTATATGGATATTTTGAATACATGTGTTTTTTGATTTTTTTCCATTTTCTTCAGTTTTTTTTCAGTTTTTTTTTTTTTGATAAATGTGTATTATATAGTTTTATATTTTTTATGTTCTTTTAAACTTATTTTCATATATTGTATATGCAAACATGAATAATACTTTTCGTTAACTATGTAACTATATGTAATAATATATAAGATAACATATAAGATAACATAATAAGAATATATTTAACAATATATTTTAGGATTTTAGTTTAACAATCGCCGCACATAAAACAGGGAAAATGAACAACAACAACAAAAAAAGAAGAAGAAAAAAAAAAGGAATAAAATTTATGTAATTTTATTTAATGATTTATATCTCTTTTATATCAAAAAATATATGCTATGCTATGGATGATGATATACATGGACTATAAACAGTATAGGCTTATAAAACTTATATATATGTATAAATAATACTTTTATATATATAGAAAATATAGAAAATATAAGGAAAATTCTTTAAAGGAAAATTTATGTAGACATACACAGGCAATAAATTAAATTTTCCAGTCATTTATCATTCACAAATGTATATATTTATATATGCGTTTATGAATTTTTATATATATATTTATAATAATAATAATAATAAAAAAAAAATCTATTATCACACACGCATCAGTAATAATAATAACAACAACAAGAAGAAAAATGAATACAATAAAAAAAATAAACAAAAAACTCTTTTACAGTTAAAAATGATCAATGTACGGAGGATTTATATGCGGTGGTATTCCAGCCATTTATATATAAATAAGCTTCCCAATTTTTTATATTTTTCATGTTTATTTATTTGCGTATATTAATTTTTGTTTTATTGGATCGCGTGATAGAAATTACTATATCTATAAAAAACTATTATTTGTAACATAAAAATTGCATAAATGCTCATCGTCGTGTATATATACAACAAACACTGTTTATCAATGCGGGGTATGACTGCATATTAAAACTGTATATATAATATAACCACATAAAGATAACACAAATCTTTATGACTATATTTAGATATATATATATAAATATAAATAAAAGGAAACACATTTTTATATAGAGATATATAGAGATATAAAATCTATATATCAATCAATGTTATATAGATTATTTCTCAATTTATACAATGTATATATATATTATATGGTAATGCGTAAATATATGGTTTTTCAAGTGATTCTGTGCTCTTGGTTCTTTCACTATAAGATATTTTATCTATATATTAGTTTAGATAGACACATGTTTTTCATTAAAGTTATATTCTATATATCTATATATGATGGATCTATTATATATCTATACATAACAAACATCACAACAAAAAGGAAAAAAAAATACATAACATTTTTTTTGATTTTTTGTTTATTTTTTGTGTATATAGCTTGAAATAATTATTATATCAAGGTTATGGGCGATAAAGTAGTTGTTCAATGATTATGGTTCGATGGTTGATTTTTTGCTGGATGATTAACCACGAATATATAATTTTTTTTTTGTTTTATTAATATTTCGATGAAAACTTATTTCGAAATTGCACAAAGAACATTTTTTTATTTGCATTTTTATAAATTTATTTGATTTCTTTTTTATTATATTTTGTTATCCAAACAAACCAAAAACCAAAAAAAAAAAACCTTTAAAATAATATTTTAAAAGAATTATACCATTTTTACTTTTTATAATATTTTGCACTAAATTAATTTATTAGCAACCCCCGCAAACAAACACAAATTTTAATATTAAAAATCATATATATTGGATATGATATGATAATAAAAATAAGTAATTGCACGCATTTTATTATAATAAATTATAATACACAACACATTTATCGCATTGATTGATTAAAATTGAGAAATAAATTTATAACAACACATTTTTCGTTTTTTGTTTATTATCTATCTATATAATATATGTAATACAAAAAACTTTTTTTATTATTATTATTATTATTATTAAATGGTAATGTGAACCGCAACATATCAGATGAAAAACTGTTTGTATAAAGAAATAATCATAGCAATATATTTTCCATTTATGTATATTATATATATATATATATATATATATATATATATATATATATGGTATATAAATTTATGCACAGCTATATATTGAGGAGAATATTCTTCTTTAATATATATATATATAATACATAAATGGTGGTAACTTTCCATCTCTTCATCATCAGCTGAAGAGTATATACATAACTAATATATATAACACTATATACATTTATTTTGTGATGAAATTTCTACTATAAAATATATAATATATATATATTCTCCCCGCATGTATATATACAAAATAATATAATATACATCTGTTTTGTTGTATATATAATCATTTTCTATTTAGATATTTTTCTATTTATATATATATATTTATAACAAAATACAATTTTCCATATACTATAGATATACATTGTATTATATACAATTACACACAGTATTAAAAGCTTTTCCAAATTTCTCTTTTACAGCTATATATTGTGTTTGAAAAAGCATATTATATATATTATATGTATGTTAAGTAATATATAAACTAACTGCTATCTATATATTATGTATTTTATATGAAGAGCTTGCGCTACAGTATTATAATATATCTGTAGTATATAAGGAAAAATTCTCCAATTTGAAAAATTATAAAATAAGCTTTTTTATTATTTTCCTTTTTGCGAAAGTTCAAATTCAGTCATAAATAATGTCATTTAAAATTGTAATAGAAATTTATATTTTTTATAATAGTGTTTATTTTCATTTAAATCAATTTATTTAAATGTTGATTTTAACCCTTCGAGGTGTTTTTATCTATTTTGTTGTGTGAAATGGCCTGGCCAGAACACCTATATAGAGAAAGGCTATCAAAAACATGTGTTAAGTTAAAAAAATAGTGTGTAAATAAAGTGTGTGTTAAATCTCTTCAGTTTGTAAAATGTGCTGGTATATTGTTGCCTTCTTTTTGGATAAGAAGACGGAAAAAATAACTTATACGACTTTAAAAATTCAAATGGCCTTTGTAGGCCATTTCACGCAATCTATAGGCTTAATCAATATATTTTCTATATAAAAGAAATAATAAGAAACTATTAAGAATATCCCATACATATAGATTATTGGTAATTAAGGATCTGACCATTAGTTTTGAGCATTGAACAACAGGCTGAAAATGATTTTTTTTCTTTTTTTTACCGGTGTCAGTATTACGACCAACCACATGAGAATTAATCTTATTTACTAATAAATCCATATATAATTAAATAAATGACAAACAAATACGCGATACAATCCAATAAAATCCCATCTAAATATATATGTATTTCACAATCCTAATACTGATCCGAATGCTTGCGAAAGTAACTTAAATATATCTATATTGTTAAAGTGTCGGTAACCATAAAAAAAAAAGTTCTAAAAAACAATAATCGATATATGAAATCTTTATATATATGCGTATTTCATTAAATATAGTAATGTTAAACTGATTGTTATAGTAGTATCAAATATATTAACTAAATCGTAATAATCGTAAAACCGCAATTTTACACAAATATATAGATGATATATTAGATAAAAGCGATATATGCATATAATATTGAAAAGAAAAATAGTAACCAACAAGCATATTGTGTTGTATTTTAAGGTATCACCAAAATCTGATAAAATGATTATATACATATATCGCTTCTCTGTCAAATTTCTTTAAATTTTCCCTGGCATCAAAAGAAAAACCGGTTATATCGTTTATCAGTACCATATATTATATATGCAATGATGTCAGTTTTCGGGATTAATTTCATATTATTAGAGCCGTTGTTATACATATCAAAATTCGATAAAATAAATATACGAAATATGGAAATTCTGTTTGATTTACCTGTATAAATTTTCTAAAGAAAATTCTGGATTATTTTACCCCAAGCTCTATTCCTTAACAAAACCATGTTAAAAACCATTTTCAATCCGCAAAAATGCTTTTACTGGCGGGGGAGGCGTAGGCAAATGCGAAGAAGGATTCGGAGGATTTACATTTTTACGGAAAAATTTGTTTAAATAATTTGTATATTGCATTCACGATGAAATCACGACGTTCAAAATATAAAGTTATGTTAAACATATAAATAGAGATTCACCTTTTATTGAAAATTATCTATATATAATTTTATATATATATATATATATATATGTATAAAATCTCGATGTTTTGTAAATTTTTAGAAATTGAATATATCCGCGCTTTTATTTAATATCATTTCAATAATGATAATTTCTTTATATAGATATATACGAATACGAATACGAATATGCGGTATGCGTTAATATGTTGAACAAAAAATAAACCAATATTCGTTCTTTATCGATCAATATATACCTTTTTCCGATCAAGTTAGGACATTTTTACTTCAAGCGCAGACTTTTTCATTTCAAACGCGGACTTTTTTATTTCAAGCGCAGACTTTTTTATTTCAAGTGCAGACTTTTTCATTTAGATTTAAGACTTTTTTTTTTTGATTTAGGACTTTTTTTTTTTAATTTAGGACTTTTTTTTTTTGATTTAAGACTTTTTTTTCCAAGTTAAAATACCTTTTTATTTGAAGTTAAAACTTTTTCAAACCTTTTTTTTGAAGTTCAGATATGTTTTTTTGCAATATTTTCTACTTTTAAATTATATATGTAAAAGAAAATTTATAAAATTAATTTATATATAGGTTTTACAGTCCAAAAACAATCTTTTGCAAATCAAATTCAGCTTTTTCCAAATCAAATTCAACCAATTCTATAATTAGTTTTGCAATATTTTTTAATACATATTTTAATTTATTATCATTTATTTTGTATAAAAAAAAGGTTTTACTAAATTTTAAATGAATACTATGAAATAAAAATAATACAAACAATATTTTAAGCAAACAAAATGTTTACAACAAACAAACAGTATTTATATTATTCAAAATTGTTATATATATTATATAAAATTATATTCAATGATGGATCAATAAATAATGTCTCCTAATGATCTCAACGACAAGATATTCTAATAGATGTGATCGAAAAAGAAGTAATTATAGTGTTGTTTCTTTAACAAAATTTTCCGGGAAGATTCCATTTTCCGAATTTTTAAATTTGTATTTTCATGCCTCATTTGAAAACTCAATTAATTTATGTTTTTTTATGAAGACAAATTAGGAAATTGGTTAATTTTTTTCAGAGATTTATCCTACAGTATAGAAAAAATGAGACAGACATTTTTTAGTAAATCGACTTTATCTTTTGAAAAAATTATTGTATTAGTTCTTAATATTTAAAGAAAAATTATGAATAAATAAAAAAAATTGAATTACGAAAATGGAATCTTCCCGGAAAATTTTGTTAAAGAAACAACACTATAATTACTTCTTTTTCGATCACATCTATTAGAATATCTTGTCGTTGAGATCATTAGGAGACATTATTTATTGATCCATCATTGAATATAATTTTATATAATATATATAACAATTTTGAATAATATAAATACTGTTTGTTTGTTGTAAACATTTTGTTTGCTTAAAATATTGTTTGTATTATTTTTATTTCATAGTATTCATTTAAAATTTAGTAAAACCTTTTTTTTATACAAAATAAATGATAATAAATTAAAATATGTATTAAAAAATATTGCAAAACTAATTATAGAATTGGTTGAATTTGATTTGGAAAAAGCTGAATTTGATTTGCAAAAGATTGTTTTAGGACTGTAAAACCTATATATAAATTAATTTTATAAATTTTCTTTTACATATATAATTTAAAAGTAGAAAATATTGCAAAAAAACATATCTGAACTTCAAAAAAAAGGTTTGAAAAAGTTTTAACTTCAAATAAAAAGGTATTTTAACTTGGAAAAAAAAGTCTTAAATCAAAAAAAAAAAGTCCTAAATTAAAAAAAAAAAAGTCCTAAATCAAAAAAAAAAGTCTTAAATCTAAATGAAAAAGTCTGCGCTTGAACTAAAAAAGTCTGCGCTTGAAATAAAAAAGTCCGCGTTTGAAATGAAAAAGTCTGCGCTTGAAGTAAAAATGTCCTAACTTGATCGGAAAAAGGTATATATATATATATATATATGAATGAACAATGAATATATGTTAAATGATATAAATTTAAATTGTTCTAAAGAGGATATTGAATATTTTCTGTATATATTCTTTGTACTGCGTTTGTTTTGAGTGTGCGGTTAAATTGAAAAGTATATATGAACATTTTATTACTATATATAGGATTTTGTAAAATATTTATACATAAATACGAAACATATACTTTATTTTTATATAGTACATAAAGAATTTAATTATCATATATATCTAATCTATGTAAAAATACTTACATTTAATCTATATAAAATATATTTATTTATATGTATAATTGGAAAACGCGAATACAAAGGATTCATATATATAATAAAATTGAATCGCATATATAATAGAAAATCAAAAGGATTCTATTTGTATAATCAAAATATAAAGTTTTATTTTTTTTTAAATTAAAGATTTTTGACATCGCAGATGGAACCAATAAACATTTAGTTTTTTGTGTTGTGAAAATAAACAGAAGTGTACATGAAATGAAATGAACAATAGCATTGTCATTCACATATATTGTAATTTTTATATATATACATAGGTATATAATTTCGAAAAAAAAATTGGATGTAGGAGTTGATTAAAAGATCGAATTTTATATATTATTATATACAGATATATTATATTTCATATATAAATAAATAAATTTATATTATATTTATAGAGATGTTTACTCGGACAATAACAATTTGTAAACGGGGATGATTTATCTAAAATAAATGTATATAAGCAATTGATATATACTATATACATAATTGGTAAACAAAATTGATTAGATATACATCACATTCATTAGCATATACATATATAAAAATATGTTTGCTTGCGTAATTGATTGTAAATATATATATATAATACAGAGAATATGGTATTATAACATTATTATGCCAATAATAGAACATTATATTTAAAAACGAACAAAAAAAAAATGAACGAAATTTCAAGGGTAAATTTTAATGAAATAATCGATTTCATATATTATAATATATATTCAGATGAATCTATATGTATATAGTATAAAGATATAATTATATTTATATAAAAATAATTGAATTATATACCTTCAAAGTTTAACCAATAATACTTTTATTTAATAATTATTAAATCAATCAAAATTTCATTGTAATTTTGCTGTATATATTATAAAAATATTCTTAAAAAAATTTCTACAAAAAGAAAATCAAAAGAAAATTCATACATATACAATTATACATATATACATACCTTTAATGGATCACATGCTTTTGATGTTAAATATATCGATGCTCGACAACCAATAATTGAACGTCCTCCTATTGAACTGCTACGTCTTCCAGCCGTTCTTTCCATAATGAATTTTTATTTGACATATATATATATATTTAATTTAACCAAAGATGAATCAACACAAACTTATTTGACTTGATATAGATTCGCAATTATATTCAATATACTTATATTTAATGAATTATTTCACTATCAATGGTAAAATTCTTATATACATATAACAATATAAGTAAAACCATCAAATCATAAAAAAAATAATTAATTGAATTGATTATTTTTTTTTCTCACATAAACCCATTAAATGCAATTATATTACAATTTAAATTATTCCCGAACTGAATCAAAAATTAATTCAAATAAATTATAATTCTTGCACTAAAAAAAACATAAGACCATATAATTAATTTAATTAAACCGCATCTCATCGTATATATAATATAATAAAACAATTATCTTTACCGCATAATACACATAAAACTTTATTATATAGAGCCCGGTCTATTCTATATATCTTTTAATCTTTTTATTATTCCTTTATAAACAACAATAAAAAGAAAAAAAAACAATATAATAAACATATGATGAGAAGAAACAACAATTTAATTTTCTACTATATAATATAATTTATCAATATATGGTATTACAATAAATTCTTTTCATATGAACTATATAAAATACAAAACACTTGCAATATAAATATGATCACAAAAACTTTGTATATTAAAATATATATGAAATAAAATCAAAAAAAAATTGTCAAATGATATTATATTTAATATGTGATATTACAAACTTATCGTCATATTATATACATACGATGATTATGGTAAATAAAATATCTAGAAGAAGCAAAAAACCAAAAAAAAAAAATCAGAATTCGATCATGCACAATATAATCGAATTCAAAACCATAAATATGTTTTTGTATCAATAACACAAAAAGAAATTTGATTTTTAACATTTATCAAATTGAATTCCAATATATATATATTGTTTGTTGTCTGTGATATAGAATATTATATTATAAGTTATTGTAGCAAAAAGACATATTCGCAACGGAATCGGTATATATATATATAATAACAACGCACGTATTAAACTATAACTGATCTGATTATTATATATACATATTTTTATATATCTATATACCATATATTATAGACTGAGATGCGAGAAAAATGTGTATATATGGTTTATATATATATCAGGTATAACGGAATGAAGTGAGCTTTTTTTTTTTTATGAAAATAAAACACTGATATTTAAAGTAAAAAACATTTTATTCAAAGTATTTTGCTTTCAACACATTTTTTCTGGCAACTTTTTGGCAATTTGTGAAATTCAACGCAAGTAAAGAAGTGTTCGTCTTTTGAAGCAAACCGCAAATCAGACACCCAATTTTCGACTTTTTCGTAGAAATCATCGAAGTGCTGCTCAGTGCCAACGCTTGTCCCATGTATTAAATAAACAAATGGTAGTCAAAAGGAGTCAAGTCAAGGAGTCAACAATTCGATGCCAAACTGATTTCGTACCTTTGAATCAAAAATTCACTTTCGGTTTTATTTTAGTTTTCCATCTTTATTTCATTCAATTCATGTGTGCAGGCACCCATTTTCCACACTTTTGGATCTTTTCCGCATAGCTTTATAGAAATTGTTCGTTTTATGCAAGATTTTTAACATTTCTGCTATTTATTTTTGATTCAAAGTTCACTTCAAATCGGTATACCTTCATATACAGATAATAATAATATGAACAATATATGAATGAAAGGAAAATAAAAAAAACTTTTATTTGGAAAAGTATATATGGAAAAGTAAAGAAGAAAAAATATAATGAAAAAATAAATAAGAAATATTATATATATATTACAATATTTTTTAAGAGCAAACCTATGATGAAAGACTTTTCGCAATTGTTTTGCTAATAATAATAATAATAATCTGATTGAATGTTGAAATTCATTAGATAATATATTGATATACAGTTAAGGAATGTGTTGAATTGATTATAAAATTCAACGTGCGTTGATCGCTTATATGCAATCCATATATAATTTTTGAGGATCGACACTATATACATTTATATCGTCAACATTATGATGCTTTCATCAGGCAAAATTAACTCAAATTGGACTCAAATTGGATATTGATTGGGATGGGCAGCTTCGAATACTTGGACTTGATTATTATGGAATGAAGCAAAACTAAAAAACAGGTAATATTCCGTAATAATTATTCTTATAAGTGATTATTTCTAAAGCAATTATTATTATATTATATCTATTTTCATTCATATGTTGATTTAGTTCATATAAGTTAAGTGATTTTGTAAATTTTTAGCCAAAAGTAATACCAAAGAATTCACTATACAGATTATCATAAAAGGTATACGTGAACGTATATATATACGATATATATAATGTCGATACAAACAAAAAACGAAATATGGTTTTTCCTTATTTTATTATTTTTTGTTTGTTTGTGTTTTTTGTTTTTTATTCGTTTCCTCTCTTTTTCATATAAAAAAAAAAAAATAATAAAACGGTGACATGCTTATAAAATACACATATAAATTTATATACAGAATCCATCAATATTTTAGGTACTTCTTATAATTATTATAAATAAATGTACCATAAAAATTACTCTAATGTATACAATATAGATTCATTAATCACGAGATTATCCATTTGAATAATCTAATTCGCTTATTTGGTTTATTAAATTATATGCGGCTATTAAATTTTCACCTCACAATATTTTTAATTACAACGATTAATTATGGGAAATTCTTCCACATTATTAATTTGATCCTCAATTGATTGCAAATTCCTATTTATTTTTTGCTTCGTTTCGGAAATTGAACTTTTTATAGCCGCATATCGCATCATTTATCATTTTGTGTGTGGTGTCATCAAAAAGGAAAAAAAACCGTAGATAATATTTTAGAATTAATAAACTCACATATAATGAAATTGCGAAATTATTAACGAAACTTGAACATCATTGCGGAATAAGTTATATAATATATTGATGTCCTGGTAAGCGCCACTCGAGGACTATAAAAGGACTAATATTATGGAAAAACTACCAATAAAACATTCCTTTATTTTTTGTAATGTTTTACCTTTTGAATGTTCGCATAATGTCATCATAAAATTATCACAATTCAATTTTCATCGCATCCACACCGAATTATATACCAAAATCTTAACAAGCCAGTCTATCAATTTGATCGTATATTTTATATGCAATCAATCAGAGTATATATTTGTAATATACATATGTACAAGTACATAATACATATTTATTTAGAGAGTGTGAAGTGAAATCTGAAATGGGAAAAGATTATATATTATATACCATATATATATATGATGAACTGTTTCTTTTTTTTTGTTTTTGTTGTTTATCATCATCAGAAAGGATGCGAATGATGCTAAAAATGTTTGTACATAAAAGTTTTTCTTTTTTTTTATTTAGTAAATATATACTTTATGTGAAATTTATAACAAATATATGTTGTGTTGAATGAATTTCCATCTCGACTTTTCCTTTAGTATATAAAAAACTTTTCATTTATGCATTAGACATATATATATATTTTAGACGACGCACACACATAATATTTTACCATTTAATATTTTATAATTTATTTTTTTTTCTATAAACAGCAAAACAGCCGTTTTTCTATATGTCGTTTTTTTTATATGTAAACGCAAAGGTATCCGTTTTTAATATCTTTACGTAAAAAATTTCAAAAACATATCAACATAAAAATATTTCTAGTCTAAAAATGATGAATATATTAATATAATATATGCATATAAGTACATAGTTGATTGTACCACGAATATACTTCAACTATATACATAAGTGTTCATGTAATATTCATTTATATATATTTACATAAACAACATCGCAACTCTTCTTGTAAATATATAATGAATATATATATATATATATATATATGGTATATGTATGTTAATCTTGTGAATATGCTTCTTGTGATGTTATTTCCTCAAGATTACATTTAAATATGTGTAAAGTAAACATACATAAATTTCCATGATACAGCAGAGTAAAAAAGAAAAATTATAAAAATAACATTGCCAATGAAATACCATATATATCGCATGTATAAAATAAATAAATATATTTTCATTTACTATATATACAATATGTATATGAGATATGACGAGAATGTAGGTATATATGTGCCTAAGTGTGCATAAAAAATTGCATGATTTCCTTTATGATTGTTTTGTTATGTGGAAAAAAATGAGGATGTGATCCAAATATAAACGTATTTATATACATATATATCAACATATATATAGGTAATAAGGTAATGTTGAATAAAATAAACGAAGGGTATCTGTCTATATCTATATATGTATGTAAAATCAACAATTATTTATATATTGTATATACATACATTATATATTTATATAGTTAAAGTTAACCGTTTTTTAATATAAACTGCGAAATCACAAAAGAAAGATCATCGTAATTTCAAAATATGTATATAAATATTTTTTTTATACTATATATACATTATTGTTAGGCTATTATACAATGGAAATTGAGTATATTTTCATACAAATACATTTTTACATTGTATGTATGCAGGCAGATATTGAAGAAAATTCAAAATATTATTTTGAATTGCGAATTTCTCATAATGTATTCCTTTATGAACACGAAAGTTATATCATCAAAAGGTTGTTTTATCATAGATAATTAACCTTATAAATCATAAGTTATTACATCTTCCAATCTATGTTAAATCGATTTATAATAAAATTCTACAACGATTTGAGTACCTACAAATCTAAACATCCAGGAGTTGAGCCTATGGTTTCTTCAGGCCATTCCAGGCTGAATTACCTTAAAACAATGCAATAAAAATGGATTTTTTCCATGAAAATTATTTTATTATTAACTTTTGGGATGATTTTACAATTTCGTTACACAATCTTCAAAGCTTTTCGTAATACAACAGGTTTTGCAACAAAAAGTTTTAGTATGTTATAGTTGAAGGATAGGTTCAGATTATTAACTGATCCAGAAGCAATTTTGTGTAGAAACTCTTGACAAATTTGAGAAGTTTCATAAAATTCGTGTTTCCTAAGACAATTTTACCAGACTGGTGATAGTGATACTGCCCACTTCTCCATAGAGATCTTTCTAGTCACGCAGATTTGGTAAATCTATTAGAAGGAACCATAAAATTGATATCAAGTAAATGTGTATATTATATTATGAAAATTCTTATTGTTAATTTTGATTATAATAATTTGTCTTTATTTTATAATATTAGGTTGTCGAAAAAGTATTGATAATTTTTATAAATAGATGTCATTATAATTGAATATTTCAAGTAGTACTAATCTGATCAGGTAACACTAACATATGTTCGAAAGATGACATTTCGTAGATAAAAAAAAAAAAAAATTAAATTTGTTTAGTCATTTAAAGGTTGTAGTGCATTAAAGATGAGCGAAATTAGTGAAAAATTTCGATACATTTTGCAATTTTATTATGAAAAAGGTGAAAATGCAACGCAGCCACATGAACAAATTTGTGTAGTTTACGGTGAAGGAACTTTATCAAAATTAACAGCCTATAGATGGTTTGCTCGTTGGTCGATTCCGATTCCGGTAATTTTGATGTCAAAGATGCACTTGTTCTGGTCGACCAATCACTGAAAAAGTCGATGAAATCATATCAAAAATTGAAGAAAATCGACACGTAAGCAGTCATGATATCGCTAAAGAACTAAACATCCATCACCGAACAGTTTTAAACCATTTGACAAAGGCTGGATACAAGAAAAATCTCGATTTTTGGGTACCACATGAATTAACACAAAACAATTTAATGAACCGAATTTCCATTTGCGAAACGCTGTTTAAAAGGAACGAAATCGAGTCATTTTGTTCCGGTCTCTGCAGAACTCCCTTAATGGTTTAAAATTAAATTCCGCAGAGGACTGCAAAATGCACTTGGATCAGTTTTTTGCCCAGAAAACACAGAAGTTCTACAGTGATGGGATAATATATGTCTTTACCAGAAAAATGGCAAAGGATAATCGATCAAAACGGCGCATATTTGGTTTAATAAATAAATAAATAAATTAATAAAGTTCATTTGAAATATATAAAAAAATCGTTTGAATTTTGTAAAAAAAATTATCAATACTTTTTAGACAACCTAATATATGTGCAAGCGTTGTTTTAACATTCTCTTTTTGATTCTTGTGTTCAATTCTTTTTCGGCGTTAAAATATGCTTAAAATATCATCCTTTTTATTCTGCGGTTAATATAAAAATTTAAATTAAATATGCGTGGTCGTTTTTTTTAAAGTCAGAAATGTGTCGCATCCAGGTGATTTTTCACATAGATAATTGACCTTTTAAAACATAAATTTATAATTTCCAATCTAAATCGATAACTAGATCGTTAACAAAAATTCCGCATACATCCTTATAGGAATTATGAGAATTACCTTAAATAATATTCCAATAAAAATGAATTTATTCCATGAAAAAATATAATTAAAACATTTTATTATTAACGTTTTGCATTTTTTATTTTGGCCATTTCTTTTTGCAAGAAAAATGAAATTTAATTTATTTTTATTTTCAAATTTGGATGTATGCAAATTGGATTGTTTCATATCACAATCGTTTAAATCCATTTGTAGAAGTAGTAGTAGTTGGTAGAACTGTAAAAATCAGCCAATTTTCCAATTTTCCAAAGTTCCATAAACCATAACTCTCTTATTGCAAAATAAGATAATTTAACCGGACTATTGTGACAATAATTTCTGATCATTTCTATATATATTATAAATTTGATGTAGGTTTGTTAATTCTATCGATTGAAGATAGAGATTTTTAGCAAAATATTCTTAAACAAACCACTTTTTGAAACTCAAAAATATATCTTCCGCAGAGGATGCTTTTCGCATATATAGATAATTGTCCTTAAAAGATAACTTCCATCCTATATATATACATATAATAAATCGATTGATAATGAAATTCTACTATATGTATATATTGTGTGAGTGTGTTTTTTTGGGTGTCTCATATAAACATTAACGCAATTTTCATTTTCCCATTTCACCTCAATATCTGTCACTTAAATTCAAATATATATGTTATAGAATTTCCTCATTTATATATATATATTTTACATTGATTTTAAGTAATTTTTTTTTTTTTTTTTTGGAAATTGAAGAAATTCCATAAAATTTATATTTGCAACATATTTAAAAGGTAAGAATATTTTTTATATTGCTCATTTTATTATCTTTATTATAAAGGGTGATTTTTTAGCTATTATCTTTTTAGCAACACTGGTTTAAACAGCTGACGCACGTTTCGTGTTTTGTTTCACTGTCAAACATCTTCAGTTTGGTCTATAATTTAACCATGAGTCGTCTCATTTTGTGCTCAATGGGTACGTAAATAAGCAGAATTGTCGATTTTGGAGTAAATATCAGACAGAAGCATTGCAACAGCTACCAATGCATCCAGAAAAGGTCACATTTTGGCGCGATTTATGGGCTAGTGGCATCATTGGACCGTAATTCTTCAAAGATGATGCGAATCGTAACGTAACAGTGAATGGCGAGTGCTACCGTGAGATGATATCCAATGAAATGTTGGAAAGAGTATGCTAAAGAGTTGGAAAGAAAATTGGACTAAGCGGATGGACCATTTGAGGCGCAGTCAAGGTCAACATTTCCATGAAATAATCTTCAAACATTAAATTATATGGACCGTACTATCGATTCAAATAAAGATTTCATGCATTTTTCTGAATTATATGTATTTTTTTTAAACACTTTCCTATAGCTTTTAAAAAATCACCCTTTACATATATTTATCATATATATTGTACAATATGCGTTTATAATATATTATTATTTAGTGTTATCTTAACGTTTTTTATTTATTATACATATATATAAATTAAGTGTTAAAGATATGTAATCACATTTATATTTTGTAATACGTCCAATATATCGCCATGAAATCACGAAGAAGAGTCCATTACCATCATAAAATATATATATAAGTACATATCTACCGGCGGACGACAAATGTAAAAATTATTTTTATATTTTTATTCTATATATTACATACATATTATTGTATAGTGTGTAGACTCTATACATTGTAGAGGAATGTGTTAAGGAAAATCATAATAAAATACCTTATTCACTCTTAAATAAAACTTCACAAACTTATATATATATATATTGAAATTGAAATTGTTATTATTCGTATATATATATACACAATTCATAGAGATATGTTCTATAATACTTTTTTCCATTTCGTTTATAATAATAATAAAAAACCGATTGATTTTTATTATAACATACAGCAAGGATATTTTATATTATATATATATAACAGATATAAATATGTTATAATATAATATTATATGGTATAGTATACAGTAGACTCGCGATATATAAGGAACCCTTGAAAATAAGGAAACTTTCTTGAATAGGGAATGCTTCCAAATTTTGTATTATAGTGTCTTTAAATAAGGAACGATAAAATCAATTAAAACCCAATAAATTCTTAAATATAATATATCATTTGACTCCGACGTTTGATATGGATATCGCCACTTCTTCTTAAAGTTATTTTAACAAATTTTTTAAAGGGATCCTCACCATATAAGGAAATTTCGAAATAGGAAACGAGCCCCTTGAAATCAATTGTTCCTTATATTGCGGGTCTACACTGTATATATACAATACACCGTCATATGTATATGAAAAAGAAAATTTCTATTTTTCGCCTATCTTTTTTTTTCCTTTTTTTTTTTTTTTTTTAGTCCCATGAGATTTTTGTTTTGTTTTTTACATATATTTATTATTACACATTTTTGTATATATTCCATATATTACACATGTATCTATCCTCCCATAAATGCTCATATATATAGATATATATATTTTTTTTATAAATATATTAATATATACATATACAATATATATGTTATACAAACGGGGGTATATCCACACAATATATGGTATATATATAGAGATTGAATCGTAAATAATTTCTGAAAATTTATTTGTTTGATATGGTGAAAATATATACCATATATATAGAATCGTGTGTTTGTTATATTCACATATATATATTATTGTAATATACAATACAATATATATAGAAATATTTATTGATATCGATATGAAATGACTTTATTTTGGGTCAAATTTTTATGGAAGAACATTTAAAATGAATAAGGAGTGTGAATATTATGTAGTATATATAAACTGCACATGGTGGTGGTGATCAAAATATAGAATTTTATAAAAATTGTATAATGCGAAATTGTGAATAGAAATAAAATCATAAAAGATGTATACATATAGTTAATTCTATATACCAACGAGAATGATTCTATACTATTTGATAATAAATTTTATTATTTATAAAATATTAAAAAAATTTCGTGTATCTCATGATCAATAAAAAAGTATAATAATAAATAATATTTATATATGGGCAAAAATTATACGCATATATACCTATTTAAAATTTTAATTTTATTTTGCCAGGTGTAAATCAAAAAATTGTTTTTCTCAATACATCTTTCAAATACATTTTATACAATTTTATAAATACTTGCAATGCGAAGATCCTGCATCAATATTATAGAAGAGAAACAAAAACCTCAAATAAATTAATCTATATCTAAATATATAGCGACATTTATTAATCTGTATAATGAGACAGCGGCTATCAAGACCGTATATCCAATCCTCTGAGATTATCCCATCCTCTGTTAAAGAAAGGAAAAATATTATAGAACATCGTCTAGACTATATAAATTGTGGGTTATTGAATATATATGTACATTATTTCTGGAATATTATAACAAAACAATAATATATAAGGACATAAAATATTCATTATATATCTATATAAATATAAATTACGTTATATTACAATATATACGTTTATTTGTCTATATATCCATCTATATATATGCTTGACCATGACCTAAATGTAGTGTAATATTGAATGTATTATATAAACAAAAACAAAAGAAAGAAATATTAGAATTTAGTTAAAATGAATATAAATTATTATTACTTCAAAACTCTCAAAATTTTCAATGGCGCAATTTATTTAGTTATAATAACACGATTATTGTTGATTGATAAACGTAAAAATGTTTGAAAACGTAAACATATTATTTATAGGTATACTATAATTTATTAAGTTTATAGAAATAATTCTAAAATTTAAAAAAATAAATAAGAAAGGAATATTTCCGTTTTTTCCGGGTTTTCCAAATCCACAGCATCCCCCTCCGCATCCTCATGCCACATCCATTCGTCTAATAGTCGACAAAATGAACCATTTGACCAATATCGAGCGTTTGAACCGTCGCGCGATGCACGTTTATCAAACTGATTTTTTTATATTGCGGTTTAGAGAGTTTTGGATGCCAGCAAAAAATGACCCTGTCGCCTTTTGTATTTCTTATAATGTTAATTATTAGGTGTAGGAATTAATAATGCGGATTTAGATAACAGATGGCGTAACTAGCGTTATTTGCATCGGAGCACACCGCACCCATATTCTTTTTTTTTGTCTGTCATTAGGCTATAAATTTCAGTATATGTCATTTCATTGAAGTGTAAACAACAAAGCTTTTTTTTTGCTTCGAATATGTCGAAACCCATGCCTGAAAAAGTTGTTTTGTGGGGAAGTTTAATAACTTTCTTTAATTTGAAGAAAACCGCTGCTGATACTTATCGTTTGTTGGTTGAAGCTTATGGTGGACATGCTCCAGTTCAAGCAACTTATAAACGATGGTTTGTACGCTTCCGAAATGGTGATTTTGACTTGGAAGACAAAGAACGGCCAGGTCAGCCAAAAAAATTTGAAGACGAAGAATTGCAAGCGTTATTGGATGAAAATTCGTGTAGAACGCAACATGAACTTGCAATGGCGTTGAATGTCGACCAAACAACCATTGGCAAACGTTTACATTTTGTCAAATAAATGCCATTTTCAAGCCAAAAAATCCGCATTATTAATGCCTACACCTAATATATCTGTATTATTTCTGGTTCTATGTCCATTTATTTTTGCGATTTCTGTAAAAAATTCATATCATAATCAATACCACCACCATAAAAGAAAGAAAAGCATCATTTTCTCATTGTATCTCTTAGTTGGATATTTTTCCTATCATCCGTTTATCATAAAAATTAAGAAAAAAATGTGGTTACCTTTCAGGTTTGCTGTAAGAATCTTACTATACAATATAATAATAATAATAGTAATATAAACATCCTATAAAATAATTATACAATTAGTATTTCCTTTATACGTTATATTATATACAACTATATATTATTACTATAAATATATATATAGTATAGTATACTTAAGATAAAAAGATCTTCAAATTAAATTGTTATAAATAATATCGCATTATATCGCATATTATTATATGCTTATGTATAAATATTTTTAAATGTATAATAAATATAAGATAAATTAATCGATTCTATATTGATTCTATGTATGTACCTACCGCGAGTACATGCGGTTCTATTTATGTACATGGAAATTCTATTTATAAACACTCATAAAAAGTGTCTACACTTCTAATTCTAAAAATGATAATAATAATAATAATTGTATAACAATCAATAATATATAATCTTCAAAACATATTCAAATTTATCTCTCACTTACAGGAGGATATATAAAGAATTTTATACAATTTATAAATATAAAAAAATGTATATGTTGATCTGTTGATCTTTTGTTTGAATTTGAATATATAATAATAATAATTCAAGACGTGTGAATCGACCAAAAATTAAAAAGAAAACACAAAACCGTTTAGGATAGGAGTACTCCACAAATTTTCTAGTAAATTGGTTAAAAACATAATGAGTTATTTTTAATAATCCCTTGGATCTGTACTGTGGTGAATGGAATGGGGTCAGAAACAATTTCCAGAAACTTTCGTATCCAACCACTAAATCATAGGGACACCAAAAAACGTTTCTTTATAAGTTAAGTTGGTTGGTTAGAAGAACCACTATATATGGTCCAGAAGAACTTTATTTATGGTGACAAAATAAATAAATATTTCAACAACGTATTTATTATTATATTGTGATAAGTTAAGTGTATAATATATTTATAATTTAATAATTGTCTCTTCATTTATATTGAAATGAAATGTATGTATATATAAAAAAAGGAAAAATTATAAATAAAAAAAAAATTAATTCTTTTTTTTTTAAATAAAAACCCACCAAGTATAAAATAATTAAGTAATCAGCATTTATAAAAAATTTAACCTAAAAGCATTTGTTCTATGCCAACATCATCACCGCCATGATGTAAATTAGTTCCACCACCTTCGAGAAATTCACGTAATTCATTTTCTAAATCTACTTGCGATGATGATGATGATGCTGCTGATGACTCACGTACATTATGATTATCTGTTGAACAAATTGGTTCCGTTTCTAAATCCATTTGGACCGGGGTTGTATCCATATCAACTATAATTTTAATACATTTATTTATATTTTGTTATCAGACACTTTGATTATTATAAGCATTCCAGAGTCATATCTTAATTAACTAAGAGGCTTTGGTTTATAAGTTGGGATATTTATCTAAATATTTAAAACACTTACGATTAATTGTTTCTTCATTGATCGGTGTACATCCATTTGCTATGAGAATACTATTCAAATTCAAACGAGAATGAACAATTGGGGGTAATCCGACTATGGAGAAAAATAAAAAAAATAAATAAATAACGATCAGATGTCATACAGAAAAATTAAAAAAAACAATTTAAATCAAACCAATTGATTTACCATCTGATAATCCCATTGCTTTTCGTAATGCATGTTGTGTTGAAATGCTTTCGGGTGGTAATTGTTTTGCCATTTCTGTTAAATTTGTTGTTATTTGGACGGCCAATTCAATTTCATGAGGATTTGGATGAGCAACATACGATAAATGTTGTGGCAATGGTTGTGACAAACGTTCCGTTTGCACTTGTTGTAAACGTTCAATTAATGTTGAATTTGTATGTAATTGTTTTTCTAATTTTCGATGTAATTCACTTAAACGAAAATTTTGTTCCAATGGTTGTAAAAAGGATACGTCAACGCCCAATTCATTCAGTGATTTCAATGATTCAAAATCGATTTTTGAACTATCAAATTCTTGATGATTGTTGTTAACATTGCTTTTATTACCACCATTCGATGTCAATTGATTTGTTTCATTTGTATCGATTGTTGTTTGCGGAAACAATTTATCAATTTCACTTTGATCATAACGTTGATGTTGATTTTCAATTAATTGTGATATGGTTTTACTGTGTTCACCATTTGTTAAAACATCTAAAAGACGATTGGCTAATGTATACGCATATGAACTGTCTCGTGTAAATTCCATAATACTTTCAGCATAATCTGTACAATTATCGTCACCTATTAACAATTTTAGTTATGTAAAATAGTTGATTATTAAATTTCTATAATTTATTAAATTCAAATAATTTAATTAGATTTTTAATCGTTTCTAATTACCATAAGTATTTAATATCAATTCTGTTTCTTCTTTACTCAAATTCGAAAATCTTGAATCGAAAACCGGTGCATAAGAACAAAATTGTCCATAATTTAATGGTTTAACAATTTTAGCATTATTACGACGATCTTCACGGAATCCTTGTAGTAATCCAGTTCCTTGTTGTAATTTACCAGTAAATTTTCCTAATGATACGATCCTTTCGGGTAAATCATTATCGACATTCACTAGAATTTTCATGCTTGTTGTACCATCTTTTTTCTGTCGTAGAAAACCCATTTTACGTACACGTTGGCGTTCATTGGTCATACGATTTCTTGCAAGTTTTGCCGCATTTTGTACTTGTTGTAAAATTTCCTCTGGCGTTAAATCATCAACAAATGGTTCGAATTTAGTTTCTGGTAAATTTTCATTTCTATAAAACATACATATAATTAACGATTATCAATAAATAAAATAACTATTATTATTATTATTATCAAAAATTACTTTATTTCTCTTGTTGTATCATCCATCAAACTACCACCAGCACCGCTACCACCGTGACCACCCAATTCTTCAGCGCCCGTTGACATACCTTCATCAGCAGAATCAACAATATGATTTTCATTTTCTTGATTCTCATGATGATGTTCTAATACAAAACCTAATTCACGTGAATTCAACTCTTTTAAATACATCATTAACGGTCGTAAACTTCTAATTAAACTTTCTGGTTGTAGCATTCGACCACCAATGTGTAATAATCGTTTGGCGGCCTTATGATAAACGGTATCACTATGATTATATTTTATGGCGTTTTCACACATTAATTTAAAATCATCAATGAATTCGGGCAATGTCCCATATTGATTTTCATCAACTTTTTGTCGTATCGAAAGAAAATCCATTGGTTCGCTGATGATCGATGAATAACCAGGTGCAATGTCATCGGTAACGGGCCATGCAAAAAATTGATGTGGATCTTTTTTTTCCAAAGATCGTAATAAATGATCTAATAATTTTGAAAGTGGTGTTTTACTTTGTTTTAATTTTAATACACATGTACGTGGTTCTCGGGTAACAGAACCATCACCACCACCGCCACCACTACTTGATGCTGGCGATTTTATATTATCTATTGATTTTAAACTATTAACGGGACTTAATTCTTTACTAATAGATGGTGAGGATGTTTCACCACCACTAAAATGACCACCACCACCTCCAATGGGTACCGTTAAATGTTGAGTATATACTTTTGATGCACTTTGTGGTGATATTGTTGATGTTGATGCTGGAACAACTGTAGTCGATTGAGGTGGTGATTGAGAAAAATGGCGTTCTTCGGAGTACGATTGTTCTCGTGGTTTTAATGGTTGTATTGCACGCGTCACCGGAGTCGATGATAAACAATTTGTTGTTGTCATTCCGGTATACCGAATAATTGTATCATGAAGCTGTGGTGTATCTTCATTTGCACTAGCATCTTCTTGACTGGAATCATCATTATATTTCATACGTTTATGTTTACGCTTCTTTTCACGATCTTTCTTTTTCTTTTTCTTTTTTGATTTTTTACGACGTTCCACATATTCGGCCGTATTTATGTATTCCACCAAATTTTCATTATTATTATTATGTTGTATATCATAAGACGGTGAATCATTACCATATTCCGGCGTCGAATTATTACCGCTTACTTTTAAAATCAATTTTAAACTTGGTGGACGTTCCAAAGAGAAACCAATATCTGTAATTATAATCAATATATATTAATTGTTTACCCAATAAATATTGATTGTTCGTATGACAACGCATAATAAAATTGGAAAATCGGCATTTGAACAAAACAATTAAACCACATTTTTTTTTTGAATTATATCAAAACTGCAAATTATTTTAATTTAATAATGAAAAATGACAACAAAAAATTGTTAATTGGTCTGGGATACGATTAAAAAAATAAACAATAGTTTTTATCACATTATTAAACTTAGTGGTGGCGTGTGTTTAAGCATCCAACTGATTGTTTGGGTGGTCGCGGACTAAATTCTTTATACCGGTAATTATCTTATATTCTATACGGCATAAATCAAATTTCATTAAAATAAAAACAAAAAAGAACACTGAAAACAACAACAAAAACACACACATAATTCCAATCGAACGATATTTAATTGATAATGATGATGATGATGATTGGAATACATTTCAAAAATATTTTCAGAATTTAATAGTTACCTTCATATCTTTCTCGTCGTTCCGATTTATGTTTCTTATGCTTTTTGGAACCCATATTTTTATTATTATTTAATTACAAAAAATTAAACCACACACAAGATTATCACCAAAACGGATTAGAAAATATTGTATGCAAAAAAAAAAGAAGAAAAACTAACAGCGTCCAACAAAAACTAAAATTTTTTTTTGATTGTTTTGTTGTTATTTTTTTTTAAGGGATTGTTTTAGGAATCATGCACAATAAAAATAAAATGTCAATAATATATAGAGGAGAAAATATAATGAGTGAGAATTTGTATAACAACAATAAAAAAACCTTACAAATTTCATTTATTTTTTATTATATTCGAAATATTTTATGATTTGTGCTTGGGATAGATTTTTTTTTGTGAAATCACTCCATATTTTGAATGTTGGTGAAATTTACAATAAGTTGCTTGTCCTAAAAAAATTGTTTCCCTTAACAATTTAACATATATGGGGGGATAATTAATATCATTAATATTAAAATAAAATTGTATATATATTATATATATTATAGCATATTAAAAATAATTCCGCCGGTAACGAAACACTTCTAATAGAAGGGCGAGGATTGAAGGAACAGTATTCTAACTCTAGAATTCCATCCCTTATAAAAATCATATACATTAAAAATAGTGCTATATGCTACATTATTCGATTTAAATATTATTTAATCAAATAATAGATTTTCTATGTGGTAATTAACCCTTCTACCTTATATTGGGGTTTTTTTTTTAATTATTTCTTCTGATTAATGTCGCATCTCTTGCCAGTGTAAATGCAGTATATTAAGTATCAAATTTCATACACATTAATCAAATTTAAAGTTGATTTCATTAAAGGGTAAGTCCATAAATATCGCGCTCATCCAAATAATAAAAACGGTGCGATTGCAGTGGTGGAATCGTATTAATTGTAGAATTCCATCCCTTCCATTACAAAAAACTATACAATTATGGTCATTAATATCATATTTATTTCATTAATCAATCTAAAAATTGAATAATATATAATCAAATAACATTTTCTGGAAAATTAACATAAAATATATTCATATATATGAAATGATAAGGACTCGCAATTACACCTAAACATGTAATTAATTGCGATTACTTGCGATCCATTAAAAAAACGGTTTATTCATCCCTCTATCATGCGATAAATATACGAGTTTAAATATTTGTATTATATATCTATTTAAAATACTTGGATATTTTTGTATATAGATATTAATATACCAATTCATATTTAGTTTATTTGGAATTTTAATCTGAATTGATTTTCTTCATTATATTATTATTTTGTTGGGATTTTTTTTACGTTATCAAATACAGTTATAAATGATGATAATAACAAGAAAACCCTGATGATAATAAATAATCGTCTTTATCCCGTCTTTTCAATATAATAAGAAAAATACACATTTTCTTTTACAAATAATATGAAGATATCATAAACAGGGAAAATATTTTGATAGGAAAAGTTCAATGAACCTTTTTTTTCTTATATTACTACTAAATTTTCTTATATATACACAATAATATAATATATTTTCTATGTTCTTGCTCCCGCATAAAATTATATATTGTGAAAATTCAATTTCACTGTATAATATGGGTTTTGGTTTGGCTTTTTTTTTGGTTTTGTTTACTAAAATATATTGGGGGAAATTCAAGTAATAACGGCACAACGAACTCTTTAGTAGTATCATCACCGAATATTTTCGATATATAGAACACGCATGAAAATATTACCCAAATATATATATATATATATATATAATAAATAAACAATTCTAATTCAAGTGGGTTCATTTTTCTTTCTTGTTATATAATAATCCTCTATATATATGGAATAATTTAAAGTCTTTTTATCTGCGTATGTATATACTAATAATAATAATCTTGTGGATGAATGGCGATGCGTTGATGATATCGTTATATATACTATATACGATACGATGCGATGGGTTGTATATTGAGGGTGGTTGTATATATCCTGGTTGATGGTAAAAGTTTTATTATATTGTGTATTATAGGTATGCGGTTGTTGCGAGATGTTTATATTTATTATTATATACCCTTGTGTGTGTGTGTGTGTGGGCTTCAAACAAAAAAGTGAGTGATTTCTTTTAAATCTTCATTATACGCAATAATCTTTACTATATGTTTTATCTATCAACAATTTTTTTCAATGAAAAATAAAAATACGAAAAAATGCGATGATGTAATATAAATAAATAATTAATGTGCTTTCTTTAACTGAAATGTTTTTTTTAAGTATTTATCTTCAATAATTTGATCGAAAATCAATTGAAGGTTTTGAATCAATTGAAACAACCATACAGTCCCGATTTAAGTCCAATAGAATCGATGTGGGCATTAATAAAACAAAGGTAAAAAATTATCCGAAAGTTACAATTGAAGGAGTGAAGAATTCCAAGGAAAAATCATTGAAATGAGGAATACATAAACTGCGGATGAATGCAAAAACTTAGTAAATACTACGTCTAAAAGAATGGATGGTGTCATATAGGCCAAAGGAGGTGTTACAAAGGAGATTAGTGTCGTATAATATAAGTGTCCGATGTATTATAATGGTCAAATTTTTTTTGGTTAAATTTAATCATTTTGAATTAAATGAATTTAAAAGTTTTTTAACTTATGTCTGCGCCATTATTTAACTAAAACCATCATTTTATGAAATAAAATTGGAAGGATTAAAAAATTATTGTTTAAAGTCCTTTTGCGGCATCTCAAAGTCGAGCATACGAATAAAATAGCAGGTGTCTGATATAATATATAGTGGTTAGAGTAGTATATTGATTTCATGAGACAGAATGGAAAATTTCTGTGGCTTCGTTACAAAATTTAATTACATTTTCTTATCTTCAGTAAGAATCTTATTTTATTAGAACTTTATAAGTTTAGTGTTTTATCAAAACTATATACAACCCATAGGAAAAACTGATGAAATAATAAAAAATTCTCCGTCACTAAAAATATTAAAAATCCCATAACTCTTCTGTTCTATATATATAGTTACAAGTGTGACATATATTTAAATATATCTACTCCCTATAGATTATTTAAAACTCATTATACAATTTGTTCAACAAAATATAATGTATTTACTAATTTCTATTGTATAAATAAATTCAAAAAAAAATACTATCTAAAATACAGGAATATTAAAAGGAATATATATGATATATGCATGAGCCATGGTCTTTATACGTATTTGTCTATCTATGTACAATATACATATATAGATAGATATAAATATACCGATTATATCGACTATATCTATAATATATTCTATACTGATAATATATTTTTAGATATGTATGGATATTTTTAGGCTCTTTTCTATAACTTCATATAGTAAATATTTTATTTATTTCTATATACTAAATACGATAATTGTATCTACATAGATATGTGTACATATATATTTATTTATATGGAATGATGAAAACTAAGGTCTATGAACTCAACTTATGAAAATAGGTCAAATTTGAAAATGTATTGTATATATATATTACAACACAGTGTAACTATAAATTAAATTGTCTATACTAAAAATATAATAAAAACATATTAATTATTTGTCTTATATTATTATACAGATTACAAATATAATAGATATTTTTCTTAATATAAAATTAAGTTAAATTGATCTTTTGATTTCTTTCCCTTGTGTCACTAATAGATTCATTCATTCACGTTCAACCATCCATCAATAACTATCCAAAACGTTCAACTCAGCTGGCACATCCAGATAACCTCCACTTATTTGTACGACCTCCACAACCAAACACTACTCTAGCACCATAATAAGATATAAGTCTTATAATTTTTGAAGTATACTTTAATTTTCACTTCATCAATTCAAAGTGTACAAAATTTTTCCTGTTTTTATATATAATTTATATTATATTAGAGAGGGTATATTTATATAACTTTTTTTTTGTATACTTTTATTATATTGCGTTGGTTTTCCCGATACCCACCGCCGCGCATCGAATACGCACTTTGAAAATATATTTTTTTGGGGAAAAAAACATAAAAAAAAAAATAAATGTTTATCAAATATATATATTCTTTCTGTGATGATATATTTATAATATATATAATAAAACAACATCCCTAAAATTTATGGTTCCATTTTAACATATTTTTATACATATATATTCGACGATTCAACGCAACAACAAACGCACATATAATGACAATATGGAAACGTACGTGGATATAGTGTCATGGAAACGGAAAATAAAATAAAATACCCTCAAAATTATTATACGAAAATTCTTCCAGAAATAATGAAAAAGCAAAATGGAAATGTGTATATATGTTTATATTAACGTTTCCATTTTCCTTTTTTTTCTTTTTTCATTAATAATATAAATTATGCTTTTATGCGTACGTTTTTATATCAAAATAAATTTTTTACTCACAACCGAATATTTATAATGAAATTGAAAACTGAATGACATTTTATTTGTTATTTATATACCAGGTGTAGCGGTATGTATGAAATGATAAGTGACTAATTTTAAAGCGGGAAAGTAAAAATAACATTTTATTCAACAAAGTATTCTATACATTTTGACCACATTTATGGCAATTTGTGGATATCACGCCAACAGAATTGTTCGTCTTTTCAAGCGAACCGCAATCAGACACTCAATTTTCGACTTCTTCGTAGGAATCATCGAAGTGCTGCTCAGCCAATGCGTGTCCCATTGATTAAAAAAAATCAAATGGTATTCGGAAGGATTCAAATCTGGTGAATACAGCGGGTGGTGTATAGCAGCTCCCAGCCAAGTGCTTTGATTGTGTCCAGAAGCAGTTTTGTTTTGTGTGAAGGTGCATTGTTATGAACTAAAAATGAGCTTGCCTTATGTCTTCTGGCTCATTCTCGTCGTTTTTCGATCAATTCATGGTTTAAATTGATCATTTATTGTTTATATAAAAGTAAATTTAAGACGATTTGGTAAAAGTAAATTTAAGAAAAAATCTGAAATGCAATCATTTTACTATAGATCTTCAGTCATCGGTGATGATAAAAGTCAGTTCAGTAATAACTTCATCAGTAATAACTTTTTGAATTGGATTCAGGAAAATCGTGAAATTATATACAATTTCAATTTTACGTAAACACATAGAGGTAAAACAGTCAGAGTTTTTCTTAAATTTGTATATTCCACACACATCATTTTAAAAATTTCAATTAGTCTCTGCGATTTTTCATATAGAATATATAACGTACGATAGCAATAGAATAATGAATTTTTTTTTGTTTGCATAGCAACCAAAATTTATGACTTACATATTAAGACTTCGACAATCCAATATCATATATATTTGACTGTTGACAAAAATTAGATAAATTTTCAGTATATATTCGAACTTTTTGGAAAATGAAAAATCGTTTCTTTATCTCTATATATGGTTTTTGAACAAATGAAGCCATTATAGTTCAATAATTTCCTATATCTACTAATTGTAATAAATTTTGTTTCTATATGAAATATCGTAGAAATTGATTGATTGATTGATTTTTAAATGTTGTGAAAATATTATTAATAATGTGATTGATGATCCGTGTATTGAACTCACATAATTTTTATCACAATATTTATATGAAAACAATTGATCTGATAAATGTTAGTTGGTCAACAGATAAAATTGTCTTGATTTGAGATGGGAAAACTCAAATCAAATGTTCCAATAAAAAATAAGAAAGAAAAATTAATGTGTTATAGAAAACGATGTAAAAATAAATAAACTATAGTGCAGTTATCGAAATTGCAGAAATTATATATTAATTATATATAGATTGCAATTTCAAATGAGTTTAAAAAAGTTTTTTAAACAGACGCATCAAGCATTTTTAAATAAATAATTATTTATATATAATCAAATTCGGTAAAACCGAAATAAATCTTTATTTTAGTATCTTATTTATAGAATCAATTTTGCTAAATATGTTTTTATTGAATGAATATATCCATTGAGAATTTTTAAAGATAACGCTCCACTATCCTTCATTCAACCGCATCCACTATAATAAATTTTTGCCATATAAAATAATATAAGCGAAAGTGAAAGCGTTTTATTTAATCACTTTATATAGAAACATATAAACATTTTAATTTTTTTTTTTTGGAAATTATATGCACTGAATTATAATCGCATCATAACAACGTTAAATTTATTGATTATGGTATATATGCATGTATATCAAAACATCAAATTTTCAATATATACCTGCTGTCTTAATATTTTTTATCTTTGTTTGTATTTTTTTATTATTATTTATATACGCACTTATTATAAAAATTATAAATATATTATAACAAATCTTATTCTTAAATAAATGAAATTCTTTCAAAAAAAAATTTAAGAAGAAAATGAAAAGTAAAATAGAAACGGGCGGATGGATATTATCATCATAGTATATAAAATAAATCCATGTAATGTACAACAAAAAAAAATGCGTTTATTACAGATATATTACCATATTACATAACTATAGATGCATAAGTTCAGTGAACCTTCCAAAAAAAAAATTACATACATACAATAAATATTGATACTGAAATGAATAGAAAATATAAAAACGCGTGTGTAACGCATATATTTTTATATATATATGTATATATGCTCAACATAGTACATATTTTTTTTTTTGGGAATGGTTCATCAAAAACATTAAAAACAACAACGAATACATTTTTTTTTTATTTTTATCCATATATATTCATTCACGTGGTATAAAAAAAATTCATATATACTTAAAATTTTGTTATATATATCAGGAATAATCCACGTGCATTTTTACACAATAACATAAAAAAAACGAAACAAACAAACAAACATTCACCCGACCATTGCAAGGTTCATTGACCAGATTTTTCTATATATATTATATTATAAACCAAAACAACAAAAAAAAGATAGTGCACATACAATTTTTATATTTATATTTATAGGTTTTCCGAAAATGGGTTCGAAGTATTTTGGAGATTGTTGTGCTAGTTTTTTTTCTTTTTCCATCATGTAACACTGATAAATATGTAATAATTATATATACACTTTACACATTTTTGACTCGATTTGTGATATATTAGTAATATGGTTTTCTTTCTTACTTAAAAAAAATTAATAAATATATATTGTATATTATCTAAACAAAAATTTGATAGTGACTAATTATATTTTTACTTACATTATATTATTGATGTATACGTTATATTCAATAAAATAATTAAAATAAATTCGTAAATGGAGAAATGTTTTATTTATTTGTTTTTTTTTTTAAATATTTATCTATTTATTTATTTTATCAATATATTTTTTTTATTGGATATATGAATAAAATATCATATGATTAATTGAAATTGTTAAAATTGTTTTCCTATAACTCCTTAAGGGAATGTGCATATATTAATAAAATAGTAAAAAGCTCGGAATTTCCTTTATTTTTTAGAGATTGTAAAGGAAAAATTTTCAAACTATATATAATTTATAACTCTTACAGAAAAATAACATAATTATTTTTATCTATAAAAAATATATAAAAAAATATGGGATTAAATGAATTCAATTGATTCCACTACCAACCAAAATGCACATTTTTTCTTATGATTTATATTTATCGTATTAAAAAATATAGATTATATAAAAATGCCGAATGAATGAAATTACGAAATACGAATTTGTTCAAATTCATTTCATTTCGTGTATTAATTTTTTATGATAAACTTATTGTATATAGTAAATAGTTTTAATTTTATATACCATGATTAGAAATTGATAATAAAAAAGTGCATAACATAGTTTTGAATTTTTTCGTATTATATTAGTTTGTCATTTTTATAATTTATATAATATTTATTATTATGACCGATAAAAAAGTATTTTTTTTAGATATTTATATATACAGTACAAAGTGCATAATATAATATATATTTTTTTTATTTATTTATATTATGTATATGTATGTTATGTATATAAATAACTCAAATTAAATATAAAATATAGAGCAGACCAAAAACAAAAATAATATATCAATTAAAAAAAATTTTAAAAATTTTCCATTCATTTTTGAACAAAAATTATCAAATGTGATTTGATAATAAGTCCATAATGGATAGAAATAACGAGACGATAGAAAAAAAATTGAATTTTAGATAATAAAAACTAACGTTCGCATTAATCCCTGTGGTAGAAAATTAATTTAAAATTTTCCAATTATAGCAGGAGATTTACTAAATTATTTAACCAATAAAATAGGTAATAGTGCTTGCAAATTTTGGTGAAACACAAGTGGTTTTACTAGACATTACTAAGGATTTTCATAGAGTATGGCATAAGGCATTAATATTCAAATGCCATTCATTTGGATTAGGGGACACATTCTGTAAATGGGTTGGGAACTTTTTAGCTAATATAGGCATATTAAGGTTGTACTAGATGGAATTAGTTCCAAACTTTATCCGGTTTATTCTGGGGTACCTCAGGGTTGTGTTCTATCGCTCACTATCTTTTTAATTTTTATTAATGATCTTTTATCGATAACAGAAAATTCAATGCACTGTTATGCAGACGATAGTGCATTACATATTCTTCGTATGAACTACATCGTAATCATAATGCGAATCAAATGCTTCAGTCTCGCCAGAAGATGATTTCTTCAATTAACAAAGATTTAGATTCAATATCTAATTTGGGGAAGGATAAACTTAGTAGAATTTAATCCTTCTAAAACAAAGGCATGTTTGTTCTCAAACAAACGATCCATAAATGTTGACCCAATACCTATGCATAATACAATTATTCCACAATCTAATTCCACAATCGGATTTTTAAGAAGATCGAAAGAATTTCTCAATTCTGAAAATTTAGCATTAGTTTATAGGTCTTTTATAAGACCACTTCTAGAGTACAATTCCTACATATGGGCTGGTGCACCAATTACTACAGTACTGCAGTTTAGTGACAGGATCCAAAAACACGCTATTTCGCTGATCAGAAATGAAACAATATCAAAAATTTCCATTGAATCATTGGATCATAGACGATCAGTAGCTTCATTGTGCACATTTTATAGGTATTTTTACCATGAATGCTCTAATGAAATTTTAAAGCTAATTCCTAAACCTATTAACTTCTCTTATAATTCGAGAAATTCACAAAAGGCTCATTCATATTCTGTATCTATTAGTTTTTTTTGCGAACAAACCGATTTGGAAATTCATTTTTCCCAAGAACAGCAAGATTATGGAATATAGACTCCCTGAAGTAGTATTTCCCCCTACTTTTGATTATCAGTTATTTAAATTAAACATTTCATCTTATCTTTCGTTTTAGTAAAAGTTTTTTTTATCTCATATGTTTGCTTTATTTTCAAAATTTCATAAATGAATCCACATATTATAATAGATTTACCACCCAAAATCACTTAAGTGTATTCAATGCATCTAAGGTTCATCACCTGATTAACTGATTTCGTTACGGGCTCACGGCAATAGAATTCCGAGGTTTTACGGGCGCTAAACCGATTCTGCCGTAGTAACGAATAATAAAAAAAAAAATACATAATCGCAGTTTGCAGCGATATTATACAAAACAATTTCTATTTTAATTAGTAAAACTCCGCTCATATTCAAAACAATAAACAATGATGAAGTTCGATTAATTCTTTATAATATTTAAATATAGTTAGATAAATAAGTTAAAATTTGTACAAAAATATTAATATATTATGTGCGGTGGAATGAATAATACAGACATATTTAACATTTCAATTCACATTCGCTTTTGGGAAAATTAAAATTATTCGCACTTCCAATAACTGTGTTTTGAGTTCACATATTTTTTTGAATTCATTCGATCACATTAATAATGTGAAAATTTAATCTGAGATTAAAAAATTCATCAGAGTTTGACTAAAAAAACAAAAAAAGAGTTTTCCCAGACATGGTATTTGGCGATATTTTCAATGGTATACAATTATTAATGCATTCCCAGATGAATTTACAAATAAATATATATACAAATATTTTAGATTAAATAATTTACAGATTTAGATACAGAAATGTTATCGCATTATAGATAAACTTCAACCGCGTAATAGTAAAAATATATATATTTAGTAGATTCATAATTTTTAACTATGTTTTTGAATAGTCCGTTCCTTTTCTTGTATCCACATTATGAGAATAGTCAGTTTAATTTGCCTAAATTTTTTTTGTACAATAATTAATTTGCCTTTAACCTTTCGAAATATCCGATCCTATCAAGTAATAAGGCAAACAACCATCTCCTGACTTAACTTAACCCTTTGTCAAGCAGCAACAAATGATAATAAATATCTCTATATATATGTATAGAGATAATATCAACATATAATACATTTAAATTATTGTGTTATAGCAAATAAATTAAATTATTCATATATAATTTCTATATATAACATAAAAGATTTTCATTTAAAAAAAAATAGCGTAATAACATTTAAATTGTTAATATTGCAAATGATTCTATAAAAAAAATTGGTTCGTTTTTTTTTTTTTATTCACTTAATAAACGATTATATTGTATCAAATGTTTGTTTTTAATTGAAAATATTGTTGATGCATCTCCCCCGGCCATATATACAAAAAAAAATGCATAATTGACAATACAAAAATTAAAAGCTCGTATATGCATAACTAAATATAATTATACAATCAATTATAAATTTTCAAATAAATATATATATATCATAAGATAATATAATAATAATAATTACATTGTACATCATCAACAATGTATATAAAATGCACACATAAAAACATTTATACACGTTATTTATAAGTTTATATTATATTTATATGGTAATGCATTTATTAATGCAACTATTATATTTGTATATATAAATAAATTAAGTATATAATAACATGTGCAACGAAAAGAATTTCGGAGGTCTGTATTGGCTTTTGTTTATAATATATTTTTGATTAAAGATTAAATGAAAACACACGCTTTTTTTTTTTTTAAAAAAAACTGGTTGGGTCAATGACATTTTTTTATATATATATTTATATATACAGACTGGCTGGTTATATTTATATATAAATATATATATTCATAATAAACATATAAAAAATCGTCGTCTTTATACATATCATCACTACACTTATACATATATATATATATATATATATAGTATATTTGAAGTCGCATTCGATTTAATATAAAATTTCTTTCTCAGTTCCTTTTGTTTTGTAAGTATTTCTTATATTTTTGAACAATATAATAAACATTATTATAACGTTTATATACATAACTATATGTATAAAAACATATATTCAAAAGTAATTCACATATATATATATATATCATTGATATCATGTAATGAACTCTCTATATATATATGAATGTACATTTTTGTACAGTGTAACTTTTAAAATAAAGATAGATGGTATATATAGAAATATAAATACGATAATGTAACGATTCAACATTTATTGTATTTATTTTTATTTTTTTGTTTAAATGTGATAAAGTGCATTATATTTTTTCGTGCACGTGTAACAAAATAAAATGACAATCACAATATATATAAGTATTAAGCGCAATGCCTATATAACCAATTTTATTTATAATGTTCATTGTACATATATTATAAAGAATGTTATGAGATATAGTTTAAGAATTAAATTCTTAATAAATTTATGATGATCGTGTATTTTAAAAAAAAAAATAAAAATATTATCTATATATTTACTTAACGATCACTATATTTATATATTTATTATTGAGATTTTTTTAAGTATATGCGTATGATGAATAAATAATAAGTTTTTCATCATTAACAATTTAACGCACTTAATTCCTTTTATTATATATAAATTGATAATTTACAATATAGATTACGCGCGTATTCAATAACAATATTTTTATATAGTATATAACAGATTAAATATTAGATGAATTTCTTTAGACACAATAAACATAAAGAATTTATTCGTAATTAAATGAGATGAAATACCTTTTTAATTATTAGGAAATGCAAATATTCTTTAATAAATATATATCTTATTATAGTGCAACGCTGCGCATCGCTATACGCTTCGAATTATCGTAGGATCTTGGATTGTCAGTTCAATGATAAGATTTTAAAAGTTCTTTTTCTTATATGATAATGTTTTTACGTTTTTACTTTTCTATATATATATGAATATATTCATGTGTGAAATTTGGTTCCAATTGCATATATCTTTGAAAACATTTTCGGATTTCACCAAAAACCACCAGAGTATATTCTTCATCTTTAACAGATCTACATCATTTTTTTGTAAACAAAATATCTAAATCTAAAGTTCGGCGGTGTCTTGTGATGAATTTGATTCATAAATCCCCAAAAAATTAATGGATAAATGATGTATAATTAGCTATAATTTATCGAGAGAAAAAAAAATGTATAGGCATTCAACGAACTAAATTTTCCGAAAAATCAACTTTTCTAATATTCTATTTTTTTACTACGACCGTGTTTTTCTATTTTTCTTTATAAATTCTTAGTTTCTTTAAATAATTTGAAAATTGCATCCCGATTTCTGTTGATTCACAGAAAAAATTTTACAATTTTACACAAATAATTTTATTTGGATTTCTGTTGATTCACAAAAAATTAAAAATCGCCCCATTTATTGGTTCATATGCGATTTTCCATTTGATTGCAGGGAAAATCCAAATAAAATTATAGAACTATGTAAATGCGATCCAAACGTTAAAAATATGACAAATTTGTATGTATATTGTATATGCACGTATTTTTGGAAAATCGACTATATCTTTTTTGAACCATAACGTGTTGATTTTCATATTTTCTTTTCTGAAAATAGAACAAATTGATTGAATTTTTTAAATTCTAATTCAATGGAAATTAGAATATCAAAAAAAAATCCACACGATAGTTAAGAAATCTATTTAGAAAAGTTCTTAATTTCCGGAAAATTTAGTTCGTTGAACGCCTAGGTATTTTTTTTATAAAGTATCCTATCATTTTGATCTCATATAGATCAAATTTTTCGCCAACAAACACTGCTTAATATGGATATATGGAAAATATATAAAGGGTGATTTTTTAGCTATTATCTTTTAGGCAACACTGGTTTAAACAGCTGACGCACATTTCGTGTTTTGTTTCACTGTCAAACATCTTCAGTTTGGTCTATAATTTAACCATGAATCGTCTTACAAACGAACAACGCTTGCAAATTATTGAATTTTATTATCAAAATAAATAATCTGTTAAGAAAGTTCATCGCGACGAAATTGTGTTCAGCGGTGAAGCTCATTTTTGGCTCAATGGGTACGTAAATAAGCAGAATTGTCGATTTTGGAGTGAATATCAGCCAGAAGCATTGCAAGAGCTACCAATGCATCCAGAAAAAGTCACAGTTTGGTGCGGTTCATGGGCTGGTGGCATCATTGGACCGTACTTCTTCAAAGATAATGCGAATCGTAACGTAACTGTGAATGGTGAGCGCTACCGTAAGATGATATCCAACTTTTTTTTTGCCCAAATGCAAGAGCTTGACTTGCATGACATGTGGTTTCAACAATAAGGTGCCACATGCCGCATAGCACCCGCAACAATGGATTTGCGAGTGATGGAGAGGCGAGTGAACATGAACATTTTATTTCACGTTCGGGACCGGTCAATTGGCCGCCTAGATCATGCGATTTAACGGCTTTAGATAACTTTTTGTGGGGCTATGTTAAGGCTCAGGTCTATACAGACAAGCCCGCTTCAATTGACGCATTGGAAGACAACATTGAAGCATTTATTCGTGAGATACCGGCCGAAATGTTGGAAAGAGTATGCCAAAATTGGACTAAGCGAATGGACCATTTGCTTGAAATAATCTTCTAACATTAAATTATATGGACCGTACTATCGATTCAAATTCAAACATTAAATTATATGGACCGTACTATCGATTTCATGCATTTTTCTGAATTTCATGTGTTTTTTTTTTTGAAAAACGTTCCTATAGCTTTTAAAAAATCACCTTTTAATTGAGCTGGCTCAGACTTGGAAAATTCTTCGAAAAGTCTTTGAAAATACCACAAGAAATTCAACATTTTTACCTTGTATAGAAAATTTTTTGATATTTTTATTCATTAAAATTTATCAATATAGTATATGAATATTTGTCATATATTTGTACCTACTCAATTTCTACATACTTAATACACTCAACCTGCATAATATAAAAAAAATAAAAACAAAATATATTCATATACATATATATATATTAAAAAGCCCATGCATTTTTCCAATTTACAATATATGTATAGTAAATTCATATACAACTTTTTATATACCTGTGTGTGTGCGTGAATTTATAGTATATAAGATTGTATATGAATTTTATATACAAACACATGTACTATATATATATATATATATAATGATTTTTTGTTTTGAATGAATATATACAATAATACTAATAATAATAAAATGAATCCAATGCATCACCTCCACGCGTTCTAAATATTTACTATATATATAAAGTTGAATGGTTATATTTATACTATTCTATATATATATATATATATATATATATATATATAAAATTTATATATATACATAGAATATATCATAATATATGATAAAATTATACATTTATAAATACATATAATATATAGATATAAAATACATAGTTTTTTTTCATATAGATATATCTTGCATTTATTCGGTTGTTGTTTTTATTTATTTTTTTTTTTTTTTGGGTTCTGAATTTCTGATCGTTTCATTGTAAAGCACAGCAGCACCAGAATTCGTCATCATCATATAATATATATTTGAACACAATAATTAGGGTGTATGTGTGTTGTTGGATGGGGATATATCTTTCAAATTTCTATATTTCATATATATATATATGAATATATATTTTGCGAATGTGCAAAAAAAAAATAATAATAATTTGAAGGAAATATTCATATATATATATATATATATATATACATATGGTTTAATCCAAAATTTATAATAAATTTGCGGATGGTAATGGTTTTATTTCGTATTTATTTGTCGTTTGTAACAGTCAAACCAATCATCAAAACAACACATACGTTATTTATTATTATTATTATACTTTTTTGTATTTTATTCGTATTGTAGTACAAAGCCCAAAAAAGTAAACCAAAAATTATTCATTTTTTATTGTATTAAAAATTAATTAAATTTCATATATAATAATAAAGTGAAACTATTTAACAATAAAAAAAAATACTGTATAATTGTTTAATAATATATATATATATAAGGATATATATAAGGATTTCCATTTTGTATTTTTTTTTTGTTGATCCTTAAACTATAAATACGCAAGTGTGTGCGCGCGTTTTAATTGTTTTATAATTATTATAATATACATTTCCCAACTAAAAAAAAATCATATATATTAACGACACGACGGTGATTGACAGCAAAAGAAGGAACTTTTATTGTGTATTAGTGTTTTTTTATTCACATATAATAAAGAGTTTTTGTTATCAAAAATACAATATTGTTTATTATAAAAAAAGTTTTTTATATAGCAGCATAAAGATAATTATAAATAATGAAAAAAAAAATTTATATATGAGTGATGCGTGATAAAAAAAAACGTATTGTTTATTGTATATTAACAAAAAAAACGTATATATACATTAATTGTAACCTAGGTCAATATTATTTATAGTGTTGTTGTACTTCTTATACGATTTATAATACTCGCTATATATCATACTCTGTTCGTAAATTTCATATACATATATATATGGTTAATCTTTTTTTTTTATACAAATACATTTACGTATATTTACCAAATTTTGTGAGTGTTTTTTTTTTTTTTTATAAAAAATTTTCGTTGGTTTTTCTTTTATTTTTATTATACACATATATACATTAATGTATATATATATATATATATAGTACAGTATTTATATATATATATATATAGTTAGTTATTTGTTAAGATCGCTTTTCTTCTTTACCGCATATACACATTTCATTTTTGTACATACATTCATTGATAGTGTATGTAAAAATTAAATAAAAAAATTCATATTAAAACGAAACAAATTTTTAAGTGCTTTTTTTTTTTATTATTTTATATATACAGCGAGTGATCTAACTAACACATCGTTAAATCGTTTTTTTTTTAATATTATTAATAAAAAAAGTTAATAAAATTTAATTTAAATTATATATTAAACATTTATATATATTTAATTAAAAATATATAATTATAAACAGTTTACAATTATTATAATTTCTATACAATATTATTATAATATATAATATATATATTGAAACATTTTTTTATTTTTCGTTTTGTTTGCATAAAATTCGTAACATTTATGCGGAATAGATATATTAATAATAATAATTAATTTTACTTTTTCAATATATTCATTAAGTGCGCGTTATTATAATTCTGAAAAAATTTAAGTGTTTTTAAGTTTAATAATAAATCGTGTATTAGTTCGCATCTATACAATAAAAATATTAAGGTAAGATTAAAATTAATTTATTATATTATAATATAAGATATATAAATACATAGATTATGTGTGGTAGCTTTCCAAAGATTTTCTTATTATTTTTAAATGTACATATGGAATCAATTTTTTTTCGGTGTGTTTCCCATATGCATTAGAAAATATTCATATACAATCAAATTTATCAATTAAATTTCCGCATATATATAAACTTCCATTTTCCTAAAATCTCAATATAAAATAAATTCATTGCAAATATATTAGAATAAATTAGATTACAAACAATTCACATTTGATTTGATGAATTTACCAAAAAATTTTCACAAAATGTCGTTTGTGCAAAAAAAAAAAAAAAAAAAAAATGAAATGAAATAAAGCTTACGTTTTTCACGGTCGTTTCTAATATAAAATAAAAACGAAAAGGAACAAACAAAAAAAAAAAAAAACAACAAACACACACAACATCTGCGTCACTATATTATATGGAATGGAATGATGCAAAATCTATATATATATATATAAATATAATTTTTATATAATAATATATAAAAAACCTATATAATAAACCAACAAACGAATACATATTTAAAAAAATTTAAATTTGATACTTACCAAAAAAAAAAAATGAATTGCAAAATAAAAAAAAAAAATTAAACCATACAGCAAATACTTTTTTTTGCATGATTATTATTATTTTTATATATTTACATTATAATTATTATTATTATAACCAAAATTTAAAAAAAAAAATACATTTGTATTAATGAAGTTTTTAATTTTTTTGCAATGGTATGAAATTAAAAAAAATTGAATTAATTTTTGCAAATGTATTCATTTTGTGTGTGCAAATTTTGATGATTCTTTATTTGATCGTGAATAGTAATAATAATCAAAAAAACACCATGGGGTGTGGTATACGAAGAAGCCAAAATTAAATTTGAACAAAATTTAATAATATAAAATAGTTAATAATAAAAGAATTTTATTAATTTTAATATTATATTATATAATTCACTTTTACAATGTAATAAATTTGCTTTGAAAAGCATTTTAAATAAATATGCTTATCATATATGTTATAGAAGATAACATCCGTTTAATTTAAAATATATATATTTACAAATATGCGAGAACGATATATAGAAAACTCTTTGCTAGGAAAATTATTAAAAAAAAAAATCGTACAACACCCCCCACATTGGCTAGTCCATAGCCGATTGCAAAAGACATATACATTTTATTTTTATTAATTTGTTACATTTTGTATATTAAGAAAATCTATCCTGCAACTGTGTATATGCCATCTCTAAGCATTTCTAAACGATAATTCTTGATTTTCTAAAGGAAATTCTCTTTAAAATATTCTAAAGGACATTTTGTACAATTTTCTATGTAGGAAATGTTCTGTGTGATTTTCTAGAGGCAATTAATTCATTGTATAATTTTCTAAAGGAAAATCTCTTTTTCTGTGTAATCTTCTGGAGGAAATTTCTAATATAAATTACTATATAATAATAATTTTCTAAAGGAAATCATCTGCATGATTTTCTAGAGGAAATCCTCTGTTTAATTTCTCAAAAAGAACTTTTTGTACAGTTTTCTATCTAAGGCAATTAATCTCTATATGATTTTCTAAAGTAAAATCTCTGTATAATCTTTTAAAGGAGATATATTGCATATAATTTTCTAAAGGATATTTTATTTTTCTGTATAAGTTTCTAAAGATCCCTTTATACAATTTTCTGCAGGAAAATCTGAATGATTTTCATTAGAAAAAGCATCTTATAACATTTTCATTCGGAATGCATTTGTATAATATTCATTCAGAAGTCCTTCGTACAATGTTCTAAAGGAAGTTGGAACTCATTTTGTTCAAGGAAATGCTCTATAGTGTTCTGAAGAATACTATATTTTTATAATTTACCCTAAAAAAAACTCTGAATAATTTTCTAACTGTTTCATATTTAATTAAATAGACAGAAATAGAAGAAAATCAAAGTACTTTCATATCTATAAATTTTACTTTTACCTATAAATTATTCGCCAACAAAACGAATAACAAAGTACAAAAAAAAACCCGCCATTCTAATCCATCCATTTCGTCTCTTATATAAGTATATTATTCAATGTATTCGCACACACAAAAATAAACAAATATAAATAATAATACTTTACTATATGCTAATTTTTTTTTTTAATATATAGTATATATTATTTTGGGTGTGTTTTGGCTGTACGCGATCTTTAAAATTTAAAAATATTTATAATATTTTAAATAAGTTAGGTCAGTAATAGACCCGAATTTTTATTTTTATTATCATTTTTTTTTGATTCACACACATAAGTAATAAAATGTTATATAAAATAATAACAACTGCCCATATATATATACATACATATAAATGAAGTGAATCAAAGTGAATTGCGAACATTAAACGCACATTAACATAAAAGATTTGCAAAATATTTATATACAGTAGACGACGATATACAAAATAAATTCACACAAACAAACGTAAATTTACTTTACCCAAAAAATATAAATTATATTATACCATACTAAAGATAATGATCATTCTTGTATGTGAGTTTCATAAAAAAAAATAAAAAAAAAACAATACGAATTTCGGCACAAAAAATATATTATAAAACTAACTTAACAAATTTTAACTTGTGCTAGTTAAAAAATAAAAATAAAATTTAATCATTTTCAGGTTATTTTGTTTTCATATTCGCAAAATAAAAAAAAAAAAAAAACAGCAAACAACAAATACACATAAAAATTTAGTTGTTTTGCTTTCGTGCTTGATTTGATAAAAAAAATATAATAAAAATAAATAGTATAAAGATTTTAGGTGTGTTTTTTTTTTTAACAGGTTTTGATAAACGATTTAATACACGGGCTCTTTATATATGTAAGGATATGATAGGTTTAATAAATGAAGAAAGAAAAAGGAAACAATTTATTTAAGGTATATTTAAGGACCAGGTAGAAATCTTAATCCTTTTATAAATACAATTTTACTGTATTCCATTGGAAGATCGTTCGTTCTATATTGAATAAAAGTTATATGGAAAAATAACAATAAAATGAATATCCTTTTAAGTTCAATATCGAGTTTTTTTTCCATTGATATACCTCGTTACTAACAATAAAATTCCAAGGGAAAAATATCATAATCCCTGAATATATCATATATTTTTCCCTGAGATTCTTTTGCTATATAATAAAATTTGAAAGGACAATTCAAAAATTATATGCCAATTATTTTGCATACAATATAATATACTAAATAACACACAAAGGACAGATGTTAATTTTGTAATTTTAATATATAACATTTAAAAAAAATAAAATTATGATGGCCATATATACATTTATATTAAAAAATTAAATACTTACAGTATTTCTAAAACCATTATCATATCAAAAATGCAATTCAATTCATAACATAACATCATAAAATCTATTTTACAGAATATAATAACATGACAAAAACTTGATTATTATTATTATTGTGTAAAAAAAACGACCAACCAAACAATAACATAAGCACAAATAAAAAAGAAAAATACAATAAAACCAGCTCAATCCTACCGATCCTACCTAGACTTTTCTTGACGGAGGTCATCATTCTTTTTCCTCTTCTTCTTCATCATTCAATATACATATTTTTTTTAACACACATACATTGATATCCAAATATTTTCCTCAGCGCAGTTTTCATATAAAATACGAATTTATATGATGAATATTATATTTTCTGGCTGGTGTGTGGAAAATACTATTTTTATATAGAATTGAATACATTCAAAAACTTCTAAATTGGATATGAACTCCATATACATATATGTATATGGAGGAATATAAAGGAATATATTGATATATAGCGAGATATCGACAATATAATTGTGTAGTTGTTTGGAGTTTATTATATATATATATATATGGGATATGTAACAAGCAGCAGGGTTTCGAGCATTTATATATATATAAAATTTTCAGGCACATGGAGGTGCTGCATTGGAAAATATTTTTACATTTTAAACGGTTGTGTGCTTTTTTATATAAAATTATATATATGATTCATTTCTATATATACTATGTACAACGGTGAGCATCTGCATTTACATATACAATATTTTATTATGTATTTATGTTTAATTTTTTGTTGTTGTGTATTTATTATGGGGTTTTATAGAAAAGTTTTCTTTTGTACAGTTCAATTTTTTTCATCTCAATAAACTTCTTATAAGATTATTTACCATTTTAATAAAAAAAAAAATTGAAATGTCACATTAATATATAGAACTTAATTCTGAATAAACGCTACACATCCTTTGGAAATTCTATTGTCGTGAGCCCACAACGAAAGCCCATATTTAATCAGGCGATGAACCTAATGAAGGTATGGTGAGAACAGGATCAGAAAAAATGTCCAAGATGTCCAAAAATTTTCGAAATCTCAAGCTCGAAATGGAAAGCCATCATGACGAAAGAAAGAAAGAAATTCCTTATTTCTGAAGAATGTTAAGGAAGATAGGGTGAACTTTCCACTTAAATGAATGTTCAAAACACACTTTTTTCGTTTACAACATCCCATCACTCGCCAATCGGTGTCTCATTTCTACCACCTAGGGCTTAGTTAACCGTCAAAAAAGTGCTTTATTACATTCCGTAGCCTAAATCGTTAAATGCATTGATATAATAATAAAAGAAAAGAAATATTTTGTCTTAAAACATAAAACTTTTGGAACGTTATTATCCCTACACATGTTATATTTTTATTTTTGTTTTTTAACTTTATATGGATATTATATTATTATATGGAAAATATATATTTAAAAGTGAGAAAGTAAAAGGCGCACACATAAAGTCTTTCATCCATAATATACGACTCTATATATAATAAAAACTAATATATATAAAAATATATATATATATAAAATAGCCATAAACAAACAACAAAAAATAAAACATATAAATGTGGTTGTGTATTATGATGAAAGAGGTTCATGTACTGTCTGAGGCCGGTATTGGAATTATTTTGTACAGCATGTGTGTGCTCTTTGGTTAAAGAACTGTGAGGTGAATTATTGGTTTTACTATTATTGAATGAATGCATTTTTCATTGCATTGTTGAAGAAACAAAAAAAAAAATGCATTTACACACTTTATTTTTTTTTCTTTTATATACACATAACTATATTTTTATTATTAGATAATTTATTTTGTATATATTTTATAGTACATATATAATAGTATAATGTATTATTTATTTCACTTTTATGAAAAACTTTTTGTTTTTTTTTGTGTTTGTTGTTAATATGTTTTTCTATCATGACTATACTATTATATGATAAATAAAAACATTTTTTTAGTCATTTATGATTGAGAGTTATTTATTATTATTATATTATGCATTTCATTTATATTATATTACATATCAGCAGTCGTTAAATTTTTATTTTGGTTGTTGGTTAATTATATTATTTTGTAATCATTTTTTTTTTAAGTATAATAATAATTTATATAGATTATATGTAATATAGAAGATGTTAAACAGTACTACTACTACTACTACTAATACTACTGATGTATGCTTAACATAGTGTTTATTTAAAAAAAAAAAAAGAAAAAACAAGTAAAATATAAAGACTATACAGAAGAAAAATTTAATTTTTTAAATGTATTTACAAAAAAACTATAAAAAAATATATAGAGCAATGACCTTTATATTGATATTGATATATATATATATATATTTTGTAATGTATATGCATTTGTCTGCATTACATTGTTCTGTTGGATTAGGTTGAATGCACTTCTTCTTTTTAATGTGTTTTTTTTTTGTTTTTGGTCTTTTTTAATGGAGAAAGAATACTTATAGTTATATAAAGAAAATGTAAACTTTTATATAGAAACTTTAAATTATATGACAATTTCTTTTATAAATGAAAAAGAATTTTTGGAATTTTTCTTCTTTTTTTTGTTAAGAATTTTCATTTATTAATTTTTTATTGAATGTTAATTGAAAGGAAATAATCTTTTTTTTTGTTTTGTATTTATTTGTTGAATTTTTAATATAATATCTCTTACGGTTTACAAGAAAATGTGTGTGATTAAAGTCCAGGTATATTTTCCAAATTTTTCAATCTTATCCAAATTTTTCCATAATCCTTTGAATTTTAAATGGTCTAAATTAACATTTGTATGTCGTATATAAGTAATTAAACAATTCGAATATATTTTAAAATAATCTCAACACTTTTATATTGATTGAATTAATAAAGAATTTACTTTTATAGCATCCGAAATATCCGTTTTATAAACATCAGAAATGTCAAACTGGGGGAAAGGACAAGAAACATATTTATAAGATAATATTAAAGTCTTCTTTGATTCAGACCTATTCGAATATTAAAATGGCTGATCTATATTTTCTACTATATTTAAGCTTAAAATTCTAAATGAAAAAAATTTTGAATACAAAAACATGCGTTTCCAAATCAAAATCCTAAAGTCTTTAAATCCCAAATTGTATCCAAATCTTAATCTTTTAAGAAAAAAAAAACGAAACAGTATTTTAGTTAAATAATCTATAAAAAATTTAATATATATGGAATATGCGGTCTCATACAAAATAACTTAGCATATATCTAATATATAAATTTATATAGAACAAAATAATGCGTTGAGTTTATAATATATATATATATATATAGATATATATATGGTAAAAGTTCATCGACATTTCGTGGTGATTGATATAAATATATTATTTTCACATTCGATTATAGTTATATAATAATATATAGAGATAGCATATTTTATTCCAAAAAAGATTCGAATTCGAATAATACGAAAAATGCATAAAGAAAAACGTTTCAATTTGGATTTAAATCCATTTAAATTAAACGAGCTGCTACTGGTAGAATGCAGTGCCTAATATCATATATATATATATATATATATATAACTCTATAATACACCCTCAAACTCATTAGTCGTCATTTGACGAGATCGCTTTTCCATATACTAATTATTTTCCGTTTTTTTTCAATTACACCTTAAACCTTAACAACCCAGAGATTATGTAAAAACAGAATATGCTATCAAAAGATTAACAGAAGTCAAAAGGAAGAAGACGATGGAAGCTAATTATGCAATCATCCTCGGTTGTTTTGACCACGCGAAATATGTTTCTTTATGGATCACGGAATCTTAAAACATACATTGTCTGTAAATCAGATTAGAGGAATTTTTTGTGAATATTTTTATTAGCTTCAAGTAATTTTTCTGCTCTCCGTTTGAATCCTATATATTTAGTTTCAATATATAATATTAACTATATAGTCCAATTCTATCTACCAATCTTATTTCTATTATGTATGACATTATAAATGGATAACTTCCATTTATAATATATATAGGGTAAAATAACCTGCGATTCAGTGTTTTTCATTATTATATCGTTATGTTTTTTTTAAACCACCCTTTAATTACAAAACAACGAATACGAATACGAAACGACAATTTCTAAATTCATTTCATTCATAAAATTTTTACTATATATATATATATACTGTAATGCGTATATAAAGAAAAATATACTATAAAATATTTGTATATATATCATTCAATGGTATATTATATATATACAATACGAATATTAAATTAATCCTACCCTATATATTTGAATTTTTTTTATCATTATATATATATACATATTCATATAGTATATGTTTGCCAAAAATTACTATACACTCGCTGAGTATAAATGAAATTATATAGATATATCTATCTATATATAGTTATATGCAAAGACTATTATTAGTGCGTTGCTCCTTTTTTTGTTTTGATATAGTAAAATATTTATCAGAGGGAATAATAAAGAAAAGCGTTTTTTTTCTTCTTTACGATTCTGTAGTTCTTTTTGTTATAAAAAGATTCGCATAACACCAAAAGATACAGGAAAATTCTATGAAAATCTACATTTTATTTTGTGTATATGTCAATAAATAATATATAAGTATAATTTTTTACACCCTAACTTAAATATATATACGCGTACACTTGCACAACTAAAACATTTTTTCATATTTTTAGATTGGGGGGTATATTTTCCATATTCAGAATTCGATTTTTCGTATGGTGTTATGTTGTGTTGTGTTGTGATGTATATATACAATGTAAAATATATGAAGAAAAACAAAAAAAAAGAAAAAAGAAAACACAACTGTTACTGTGTTGTTGGCTTGATTTTATCACTATATTTTTTATATTGTTGTATTATTTTCTTAAACCATATATATATAATGTGTATATGCGTAATGTAATGTGTAGGTAGAAAGTATATAAAATGTTACTATATATACATATATATAATATGGACAATTTATATATAAATATCAAATTCAATTGTATATGTAAAAAGAAATTTGAGCTATACATACGCATAAAGATATCTATATATTGATAAGTATATAAATAAATATAGCATAGGCGGTTATGGGAAATTGTTAGCCAGATTTTCAAAAGCATATAGGATACATTCTGAAAGGTACATAATTTAAAAATTCCAATAAATCTTCTTAATGTTTCATAGAAGAAAATTATTGAATATCGTCCTATTCGGTTCAAAAGCGATTTTAGCCATACGAGTTCAGTGAAAATTTAAAACGAATTTGTGACTACTGGAAAAGTGAACGACCAAATGGCACAAAAATTTTGGGATCAAAAATAGAAAAATGGCACATTAAACATTTTTGTCATTTTTTCACATTTTTAGATTTTTACCAAATAATTTATTCTACAACCCCAGTTGATCAGTAAGGGAAGCTTTTAGAGAATTTCATTATCTATCGAACGCATCCCTGAACGTTATTCTAACTAATCGGGTTCCTAAGTTATGATGGTTGAACTACAACCCTTAGGTAATAAAAAAACAGTATTTTTTAAATTTAATTGGGCAAAATCAAACTCTTTCATTCAATTTTTAGGGGTGAAATTTCCGTTAAGGTGTATTGATTTTAAGGGTGAATCTTAAGTATAAAGACCTGAATTTTCCGAATATACAATAATATTAAGGGGTCGACATACAAAATGTATGGATAAATTGACAATTTTTCACATTTTTACATTTTTACTATAGAATTTAATTTACAACCCTATTTGATCAGTAAGGGACGTTTTTAGAGAATTTTATTATCTATCGAACGCAACGTTATTCTAACTCATCGCGGGTTCCGAAGTTATGATGTTTTTACTACAACCCTTACGGCAAACACAAAAATTGTTGTAAATTTTCAAAACGATTTCTTATCCTGATTATTTTAGAATTTTTGGCGCCCCTATATGTTATCGCCCTGTGCGAGAATGTTAAGTCTTTTCATATAGCAGTTGCGAACCTGATCCTATCCTTTTGATAATAAGGCAAAAACAAACATTTCCGGCACTGAAATATATAATATATATTTTCATTTTCATCTTACCCAAATATTTATATATATTTTTCTATATATTCATATATACAAAAAAATTCACTTTGAATTTTCATTTTCATTTTCATTTATGGCTTTGTTTGTGTTTATTTGCATTTGTATTTTGTATTTTTGGGGATTTTTTTTTTTGCTCTTATCGGTATTAGTAAAAATTAGATTTTCATTATTTTTTTTTTATTTCCTGGTAAATATTAGGCTTTTCATATAAGGCGAGCGAGGGTGGAGCAACCACAACCAAAAACAAAACAATATAAACATTTATATATACGGTACACAACCTAATCTATATGTATATATTGTTATTGAATACATTTTTGTATATTTTTTGACACATTTTCCTTTTTTTTTCCCGTTCACAATTATATATGATCTATTTTTTATTTTTTTTTTGATATATATATTAAATAATAATATAAGTGGGAATTTTGATAAAAATAAGGTAAAAATGCGATTGCGTATCCTTTTTAAATACAATATATATTATTTATATTTATATATAAAACATTGGGTTCAAAAAAACGTACAGATTCTTAGAAGAACAATATTGAATAGAATAGATTTTTGTGTATAAAATTCTATTAATATTCTTATATTATTTTACCTACGCACGCATAATCGTATAGTAAATAATTGAAATATATAATATTTATAATCGAAAGCTGCATTTAAAAATAGGTATTTTATCATATGTATATATACGAAGAATATATAAGTATAAAAAGCAATATGTATATGATGATAAAGTACATATAGCTCCATATATACATATTTAAATTCGATATATGTTAAATAAGAAAATGCGTATGCGTTTGTATTGTATATAAAGTAAAAAAAAAAAGTTATATATAAATAGTATGAATAAAATGAAAAGGCAAAGACCCAAAAAATATATAATTTTCAGAGCTTAAACGAAAATATATATATACTATCAAAAATACATAAAATAAACCAATAATTTTCCCCCCAAAAAATCCCAAATTCGTATGAATATATATATAAAATAAAAACATATACATATTAAGAATTTGTATATTTTATAAATATATATATATATATATATATATATATAGATATAGATATCGAGCACCAAACAAAAAATATATAAAGAATTAAGAAATTTTTATTTTTATAATGTGCGTGTACGATAGTAAAATTTGAAGAGTGAACGCGTAATATATTATTAACTGAACGATGTGATGTGATATCCGCACCACAGAGGAAAGTGTGTATATTAAATAATAGTTGATATGTAACTTTCATTCGGTAAATACACAAAATTTAAAAAAAAAAACGAAAAAAAGAAAAATATATATATATATATTTAAACGGTTGTTAAATGCTGCATCTTCCTACAACTAAAAAAGATTTATAATTAAATTTTTTTTTTTTATAAAAAAATTAGTTAATTTTAATTAATTATTATCCAAAGTATAAAAAATTATGTAGTAAAATTTAAACATTTTTTTTCGTTTAATTTAGTGCTTTATAGTTACTGATTAGTTTTTTTTATTAATTTTATCATAAATAATTAAGATAAAAAACTTGAAAATAATTGTGAAAGTTGTAGTAGAAAAATAAAAAAAAAAAAAAATTATTGTATTTTTTAATTGTTTTCCCCGTCACCGAAAAATTCGGAAAAGCAGGGAAACTAAAAATTATTACGATATATTTAGTGAAATTTATTATAAAGTGTTTTTTTTTTTGTTGATAAAAATTTGTGAATCTATTAAGAAAACATAATTCAATATATCATTATAACAAAAAAATATATTCGAATGAAAAAAAATATGAGTATGCCCATAAATAAACAAGATTGGTTTAAAAGTATCCTATCCAAATCTGGTACAGAAATTACAGAAGTAAAAACTACTACTGTGAAAAATGAAGGTATATTTTATTTTTATTTTATTTATATAATCGGAAACGAACGGTGAAAAAATAATTCACGATATTGTCAAAATACGAGCGTGATATTTGGAAAATTGTCCATTAATTTATGGCGAAATGATGGCTGATAAAATTTTATCCGAAAAATCTATTTTTTTTAATTTGTAATTTTTTTAATAACAGCCCAGGGGTTTTTTTTCAATTATTAATTTTCTTTGTATCAATAAAAAATTCAATCAATTACTAATATTTCATTAAAAGAAAATTTTAAAATCACCGCCTCATGGGTTTTTAAAAGATATACAGGCGATTTTCCAACAACTTTACTTAAAATCTTGTCTCATTTTTGCTAACTAAAATTTTTCCTTTAATTTTTACAGCCATAAAACAAATCATCTCATTTTGACAATATCATGATAAATTTATTCACCGTTCGTCGCTGATTTATACATATATATACTTATGCTATATAAAAATATTACAACAACGACAACAAAAAAGTGAAATTTAAATTTTCATTTTCATTTCATTGATGCCCGATTTCATTGAATTGAATACATTGAATATTTTTTTCCTTTTTTTTTCTTCGATAAATACGCATTATTATTATTTGATCTTTGATATTTAAAATTATTTATTCACTGAGGGTAAAAAAAAAAATTTGATTTTCTTTTTCTATATATGAACGATTATTTATTGTATATAGCATTTAGAAAGTTATTCTAAAAGATACAACTTTGTTATATACATATATATATATTCTTATATATAAAATCTTAAACGTATCTCTACGCTTATTCTTATAAAATACGTTTTTACTTTTTACTATACTACACATCCTGAAAATGTTTTATATATTTATGTAAAGAAAATCAAAAATAATAAATGGAATGGGTTTTTGTTATATTGGGGGAGGAAGGAGATTGTACATAAAATGAAAAATGAATGGATGAAGAAAGAAAAAAAAAGCAACAATAATATTAGTATATATAGATTTATCTTTTATGTATACATATATATTATATAGGCTCAGGAGGAAAAGGTTTGGGGTAGTAGTCTTTCTTTGAACATCCTGCTATATAGCTATATAAGAATGATATATGTATTATAGATATATGTGTTTTGTTGAACTCTTTGTATATCTATAAATTTCTTAATAGAATTTCCCTCTTTATACATTTATATATTATCTTCTCGTAAATATTCATCCAATCCATTCATATAAATTTTATATTGTGATGGAAAACGGAATATTATTAATATAATAAAAAAATACGCATCATTTTTTTTTGTATATTTCGGTTGCGTATTTAAAATTTATGTTATGTATATATTAAAGAAAATCTTATTTATTATATGTTGAATTTTTCAATTGCTTTATAAAATATCGTATAATTTTATATTTTATTAAATAATAATATTTTCTTCTTTTTTATTTAAATATATCTTAAAAAAAATATGGGGTTTAAATAAAATTATATAATATTAAATAAATAAAATAAATTTGGGGTTTTGTTTTTCTTTAAATGATTTTTGATTATTAATCTTTAAATTTTTTTTCTTTTTATCTCGTAAATTTTATGAATGAAAATTCCCGTTTTTTTATAATATCCTTAAATTTTTTTGTGAATTTAATACTTTCTAAAACAAAAAATCAAATCAAACATATTATTACAATGAAATACGTTAATAAATTTAGAGTAAATTATTTACTTTATTGAAATATAAACCAAAAAATAATATTGTTGGATGATTTTTAAGTTGATTGAAACGGCCATTTAATAATTTTCATTTATCGTTTGTAAATTTTCATGAATTTTTGATCAAATTTCAATTATGTATTAATAAAATATTATTTAATTTTTCTAATAAAAACCAGTGATATTTTTTTTGATCTAAAATTATTTATATGTATAAAAGATTCGTCTATAATTCCATATAAGTCAATAATAATTCTCCTCAATTAAATATAAAAATTCTAATAAAACATTTGTAAATTAAAAAATATTTGAAAAAATTACCGAAAAATGTATGGAAAAATCCATAGATGGAATGAGATTTTGTAACATATTACCATATTGTAAAATTTCTTTTATGAAACACCGCATCATCGTATTTAAATTTAAATGCGCAGGGATAATCGAATAAGAGTTTTATATTTTTATATTGAAAACAAAACTAAATGGATGTTAATATGATTTTGTTAACAAATAATTTCATGTTAATTGAGACAACCTCTGGATTAAAAATAAAATAAATTCTATTCCCAATTTTTGTCACTTTTATACACAAATCATTGACCATTTCTACCAATTACATGAATAATATTTGCCATTAATTTCATTTGAATTTCCATTTCTCTTAATATGTGACAATTTTTTGCTTAATTTACGAAACTATTTTATACAAACTTAAACAATACTATGAAGATGACTTTTTCATGAAATAATAATGAGATTATATATATAATTTAAACCCCAATCTGCGAAATCTCTACCCAATAAATAATTATTTTATTTGATAAGTTATTGGTCCAACTGAGTTTTATACACATAAAAATATTTATGAAGAATATCCCAGGTAATAATGCCATAAGAAAGTTCAAATTCGTATAATTACATTTTAATTAAGATGACGATATTTTGAAAACGTAATTTGAAATTGCAATTTCTTTGGTATTTTCGACATGATAAAAGTTTATTGTGATTAATTCCATTTAATAATTACAGATGTAAATTTGGTACAAATGAAAGAATTCGTAAATGTACAAACTAATTAAATATCTTGTAAATTCTGTTACAATATTTATGTAATATATATATATTTTTTTTGGTTTCAGATATACGTAATTCAGTGTTTATTTCGGCAATACCTATGCTATTACAAACAGAAAATAAACTTGGTAGCTTAATTATGGGTGAAGAGCTCATGAAAGTTACAACAGATTCAAGTGGATCTGTTACACCAATGTATTCACAACCACCAGTATTTACAAGCTCCCATTTTATGAATGAAATATCCATTAGACAAGAAAATTCACAACAACAACAACAACAACAACAGCAGCAGCAGCAGCAAACCCAAGAATTTCAACCACAAGAAATATTTATAATTCACCAACAACAGCAGCAACAGCAACAGCAGCAGCAACACCATCAACAACAACAACAACAACAACACCATATGCAACAACCACAATTACTATTACAACATCAACAATTTACAATGCATCAACAAAATCAACAACAAATTGGACAACAACACCAACAACAACAACAAACCGTATCACTTGAGCATCAACCGAAACGAGGAAAACAACAACGACAATCACAACGATTACAACCACCACCACCACCACCACCACAACAACAAATTCCACAATCCAACATTCAAATTCAATCGCAATCATTTCAAAATCAACGACAACCACAACAACAATTACAAACACAACGACAAACAAACTCCCAACAGCAAACTCAACCGAAAACAAAAGTTCATATAAAATGTGATTTATGTGATATGGAATTTGGAAGTAAAAGTGCATATATAAGTCATAGTAAATTTCATGATAGAGAATTTATTATGAAGTCATCTGGAACGGCAATTACGGCTACAACAGCTACCGCTGTTGCTGCTCCAGGAAGATTATCAACTTCAATGGCATCAAAATCCGCAAAACAATTATCATCGTTATCATCATCACCACCATTATCCTCAGCATCATCATCAGCATCATCATCACCACCGGCAATGTTATCATCGTCACCGATATCTACGCTTAATAATGGAAATATACCCGATCCCTATCAGTGTGACGTATGTAAAAAAACATTTGCCGTACCAGCCAGATTGGTGAGTTATATTTTTGTTTTAATTTATTTTCTATTCCAATATAAATCTTATATTATTATTATTCTATTTGAATACTGTTATGTTTTACATTTCATTGATTTAATTTTCCTGTTTAAGTATCGCTATTGAGAAGTTTTTAATTAAAATATAACTATAATTTATTATTTAATAATTTAGATTCGCCATTATCGAACGCATACCGGTGAACGTCCATTTGAATGTGAATTTTGTCATAAAATGTTTAGTGTTAAGGAGAATTTACAAGTTCATCGTCGAATTCACACAAAAGAAAGACCATACAAGTGTGATGTATGCGGTCGAGCCTTTGAACATAGTGGAAAACTACATAGGCATATGCGAATTCATACTGGTGAACGACCGCATAAATGTACAATTTGTGCAAAAACATTCATACAATCTGGTCAATTGGTAATACACATGAGAACGCATACAGGTAATTATATACTTATAATTATTTATAATATAAATAAATACATTTGGTAAATAAATACATTATTAAATTCATAAAATCATAATAGGTGAAAAACCATATAAATGCCCGGTAATCGGTTGTGGCAAGGGATTTACATGTTCAAAACAATTAAAGGTACATTCACGAACGCATACCGGTGAAAAACCATATCATTGTGATATTTGCTTTCGTGATTTTGGATACAATCATGTATTGAAATTACATCGTGTTCAACATTATGGTGCAAAATGTTATAAATGTACAATTTGTGATGAAACATTTAAAAGTAAAAAAGAAATGGAAAGTCACATTAAAGGACATGCAAATGAATTCCCGGACGATGATGACGATGACGATGATGATGAATTAAATGAAATGAATGATATTTCTGTACCGACCATTGAATCATCATCATCATCATCATCGGCATTATCAAATTCAACAACAACCGCAGGTGGTGATTTAAAAACACAAAATAATTTCTCAAATGAATTGGATGACAATGATGAAATGGAATTATCACCAAGATCATGTGATACACCACAAGTTGTTTATCGTCAATCATCTACATCACCACCGACACCAACACAACCCGCACAACAACCACAGCAACAGCAACCACAATTATTACAATCGTCAATGGGTATAACTGGTGTTTCACAATCGGCTGCTTCACGTAAATCTAATAATAATTCAAATTATCGTCGTGCCATTGAAATTTCAAAGATAAATCAATCATCAGAATATTCACCGGATATATCACGACAAATTCAAGATAATCGTAGAGGTATCCATCACCGTCAACCAGACGTTTCAAGAAATATACGAATAACATCAGATACATTACATCGTCAATCGCCCGATACACCAATAGAACCAATACGTAAAACATTAGACACACCCAACGAAGTATTCATGTCCTTTGCCGAACAATCACGTATACCATTAACATTTTCCAATTCTTCATCATCCTCATCTACCTTATCTACCTTATCTAATAATTCGTCGTCAACAATATCATCTTCAATGTTATCAACAACATCAAATTCACCAAAAATGAATTTATCATTTACAAACAATACCACAGATAATATGGAATACAATAATAGTAATAATATGTATTCAAGATCAGACCATTCAAATATAAATAATTATCAATCGTCTATTGTTGATCCGGCATTATTAGCTGCAGTTTCAATTGCAGCAGCTGCCGCTGAATTAGACAATGGTGTTCGAGTTTATAATAATAATAATAATAATAGCAATAATAATCATAATAATAGTAATAATAATCATAATACCAATAATAATAGTAATTCTAATAATCATCATCATAATAATAATAATAATAATTTAATTAATGAAAATAATGGTCATGAAATAACATTCATGAAATTGGAAAATAATCAAACAACTACGGAATACAATAGTAATAATAATAATAATAATAATAATAATAATAATAGTAATTCATTTAATTTAGATCGATATCAAATTCCATTTTCACCATGTCGTACCGAATTGAATGCAACATCAATAAGAGAACAAAATTATTTTGTTCAACCGCCAAAAGTTTCGGAATACAGGTAATTATTTTTAAATATATAGAATAAATCTTGTAGGTTTTTGTTTTGAAGAAAAAATTTCAGTAAAATTCCCTTCTTTTTACGAAAAAAATACAAAAAATACCTTACCATTATATATATTAGATGAAGAATTTGTGACATTTAGAAAATAAATTATTAATTAATATAATTATTTATAACGTTTAAATTAACAGAGCTATCGACCCGGATGCAACAAATGAATTGGTAAAACGTGTTGAAGCGGCATTGGCTAGTGCAGCTGAACCAATGTTACCGGAACCCACTGAACGTTCATTTTTATCAACCGATGTGATGATGATGAACGAACGAAATAATATGAATTTACCATTACGTAAACGTAAACTGTATTTAAAGGATCATCAAAATGATGGTGGTACAACGGCACCGGTAATGCGCATGAATTCAGTTATACAATTTGCAAAAGCATCATAAATTTTCAAAACAAACTCTATCACATAAAACCAATTAACTATTTTTTGAAAGTTAAATGCAATATTTTTTAAAATTTAGGATAATTACATTAATTTATTTAATTTATATACACATATATTTATATATATATATGTTATAATTATTTTATTTTGTAAATATTTTAGACCATTGTGAGACTTATAAATTTTAAATTATTATTATTATGTGTTGGTAGAACAGAGATATAGAGCTCGCAATTAATAATATTTTTTGTGAGTTTAATTTATATGAAAATTGATTATCAACACAATAAGTGGGGTAATTTGAAAATGCTTTGAAAAATATCGAATAAGTTTAATATATCAAATATAAAATGTCCAAAAAATTACATTAAATTTCAACACTGTTTTTTATCTAATTAATAATCATGAAGTAAAATTAAACAATTATATCATCTGAAAAATGCCGTTTAAAATTTTTGGTTTTTCTATTTTTAATATAGAGCATAATAAAAAATTTTATCCATAAAATCATTTCTATCATTTTTTTTTTTCAAATTTATATCATCTATATTTCTATAAAAAATTTTTTATTTATAAATCCTATATATCTCTATATAATCATTAAGAATAATCTTCAAATTAAATTGATTTTTTAATTAAAATGTTTATCATAATGATAAAGAAAACACAAAAATGGTATAGACTTACAAAATTGCAAACATTATAAAAATATATGTAAAATAATGTAATAATAATACAAAACTTTTAAGACTGTCTCAGGAAAACGGCCAGAAAATATATTTCTATATATAATTTTTTTTAAATTTTTTTAATTTTTTTTTTTAAATATATATAAATGTATATTTTGTGTGTATTATATATAAACTAAAAATTTGTATAGCCCCAGTAATTTTTTTTTTATCAAAATATATATTATTTGTGAACGGAGAACAAACATAAAAAATCAATAACACATAAATAATATATATTAATTTTAAAAATTGTTGTCTTCCTATAGACTGATTTTGTTAGTGGTGCGGTTATTATATTAATTATAGGATTTTGATGTGTGGAGGTGAGGTTAAAAAATTCAATAAATAATTATACAACAATTCAAAATAAAATCAAAAAATAGATACGATGAAATTTGAATAATGACTAAATTATTTTATTATTATTATTATTATTAATATTAATATTATTATATATATTATAATTATTATATACTGATAAAAAATAATGTTACTAAATATATTACACACACTGATCTCAATTATATTATTATAATAAATATATTTATTATTATTAACAAACAACAAACAATTTAAAATCTATTTATTTTTTTTTTTTTATTATTATTATTATATGATTATTCTCATCATTATAATTATAACTTTTCATTTAATTAAAGAATACGAATTTTTGTTAGTTCGTTTTTATTTTTTGTATCGTTTTCCATTTAAACACATCAACATTTTTTTTGTAAATCAAATAATTTTTTATATAAAAAAACGGGGTAAATAAAATTTAAAGAAAACCAATCTCTATCTCTCTGAAGTTCGCATATCGATTATGCGGAAACCCTGACGAATAACCTTAATTCCATATAAATCTTAATTGTTTCTATATCCATTATTGAATCACAAATAGTATTAAAATATATATATTTTTTTTTACTTTTCTATTTGAATTTTTTTTGAAAATTGATAAATGAAAATAAAAAACAACCACACAAACTAAATACATATGGGAAAACTAATTTAATTTAATTTAATTTGTTTTTTTTTTAATTTTATACTGTTTATATTTTTACATATAAATTAAGTATTGATTAACAAAAAATTTTAAATATTAAAATATCAAATTATTATTATTATTATTATTATTGTTTTTTATTTAATTATGATCTTCTTGATCCACTTTTCCTTTCTTTTCTTTGGTTAATTAAATTATTATTTTAATGTTATTTATTGATTTTTTTTTTCATTATACTATAAATAATTATTATTTGTTATATAAATAAACGTAAAAAATAAATATTATATAATTTAAAAATAAAAAAAAAACTATTATTATTATAAAGAAATATTAATATAATAAATATAAAAAAATTAATATAATTTATTATTTAAATTAAATAACGAAAATAATGATGATGATAAATGAATTTTTAATGGCAAGACCAATATTTCAATTGCAAGACTTTTATAAATATATACCATTATTATTATTATTATTATTATAATGTGTAATTTAATTTAATCATAAATATAATATTTATTTATATATATACATATAAATAATTGAATGTAAACGTATATGTATATTATAATTATTATTATTAGTGTGGTGAGGTGAGCGCTAATCGCACACCTCAAAACAATCAATTAATTTATACATTTTATTATATTATATGTAATAATACCAATTAATTATTTATAATTATTAATTATTATTATTATATGCCATTTTGTATTTAAATCATACATTTAAAAATGGAAATTAAAATTATCATAAATAAAACAAAAAATTGTAAAATTATTATAACAAAAAAATGAGTATTTTTTTTAAATATAGTTTTAAACTTACGATTAAACTTAATTTGATGTGTTACGTCTTTAAAACCCTGCCTGACCAAAAACATAATAATTTGGCCAATGGTTTTGTGATGATTTTATGGCCATATTCGTTTCTCTATTGTCAAAATCATCAATGTTTTAACCATTTAAATTTTAATTTAGATTTAGATTTAGTAAGAACAAGAGATTCATAACGTTAAATTTCTACAACAATGCCAGTCTAATATGATAAGGATTAAGGATACTAACGTCTAACGTCACGGTCAATTCAAAAGGGACAAACGGACCGTTTTTGCGGTATTTTGGCAAAAAATCAAGTTCCAAATGTATTTAAATGTTATAATTTTAAATGTTATAATTGTTATAAATGTTTATGAGATTACAAAATAAAACAATACCTTATATATCCCATAAAAATTGGGCTCTAATTCGTCCAATATAGATATACTCCTCAGCGTCTCAATGCAAAATGACAGCACTGCAATGAGCCACCCAGTGCACTGCAGAAATAAATGCGCATGTCCTTGAAACAAACTCATTTTCAGGGATATTTTACCGAACAAACAAAATAACAGTATATAACATATACTAATGCATATTATATTATATACAATTTTCTGCATTCAGATAAACCATATAGTATATGAATTTCCTTCAACATTTCAACCTGCAACCCTGCAAAATATCCTTTTTCTCTTTTTTTCTATACCATCGTCTATCTATATATAATATATGATATAATTTTCGTATTATAGAGAAACACATCTTTTAATATACATTTCTTTTTTCCATTTTACACTTCAATATGTGTGAATTCAAAACCAGGTCAATATAAAGAAAAGTAAAAATTCAATAAATGTGTTATAACTTAACAAAAATAAAGTTTACCGGTTCAAATTTTTTGAATGTTGATTTCGGTTGGGTGAAAGAAAGAAATATATCAGAAAAAATTTTGTATTTAAATTATTAATTAAAAATAATTTTTCATTTAATTTTCATTGCAAAAAAATTGAAAATATAATGTGAAAACTATATTTGAAAAGAAAATGATGATGTATTATTATGGATAATCAAAATGGAAAGAAACTACAAAACATTTAATTAATCATAATATTGTATTTTTTATTTTGGGGGTTTCACAACACAACAAAAAAAAAACCAAAAATATATAAAACACCAAACTATAATATAAAATATATAATAAAGGACATTTTAAATATAGGAAAAAATGTCAACTATATTATCTGTTACCGAACAACAACACCAACAAAATATTAATAATAATAATAATAATAATTGTCGTGGTAGTAATTACAATATAAATAGAAATGATTCTTTAGAATATTTTATAAAATTTCCAACACCAAATTTTAAATATGATGCAGAAACGGCTGAAACCGATTATGTATTTTTGTATAATGAAACAAATGTTCCAATTGTATTACTACTTGGATGGGCCGGATGTCAAGATAAATATTTAAGAAAATATTCAAAAATCTATGAAGATCGTGGGTAAGTATCATTAATAAATATAAATGTTCAAAAAATTACTATATGGTTTGTTAAAACAAGATCTAACCAAAAAAAAAAAATATCGATTTTTATTGTATTATTTATACAATCCTAAAAAATGTTATAAAAGTTATTGATTTTATTCTTTACATGTATATATATACAAAAAAGCGCTATTTGTTTATGTATATATTTATATATATAGGAAAAATACAATTTGTGTGGTACTACTCTGGTAGGTAATTTTTTTAAGGAAAACGTTTTAAATATGCATATATTGGAATTTAGGAATTTATAGAATTATCTATTTATATATATTGTAATAAGAAAAATTCTATATATACTAATTCTAAATCAATAATAGTATGTTATGTTAAGTTACGTAATTTTTTTTATCAATGATTTTGTTATTAGGATAATAAGAATATTCTTATTTGTTTAAGGAATATTATATTTCTGCCAAAAAAAAAAACCATTTTGCTTTGTTAATGTATTTCAAGTACAGAATATATATTCTTCTTAGTCATTATACAGATTTTCCTATAATTCTTATATATTCCCATCCCATACGATTGCTTTTAAAACATGCTTTAAAACATATGGAATTCTCCATATGAATCGTATGGTGAAGAATATAAGGGTATAAAGAACGTTTTCAACCTCTAAAATGTTTAATTATTTGTATAAAAACCAAACAAAGTCCAGGACAAGCAAAAAAGGTTAAGATTTAATTGACCAAAATACAACTCATCAAAACAATTATAGACATTGCGAACATAATAAACGGTTTCCAACGGTTTAAAAGCATATAGAGGGAAATATATTTTAAAAGAATGAAAAACTATGGGTATCACATTTTAATACCGGGAAAATCTCCCTTAAACCCATCAAAGAAAAATAAAACTTAAAATGAAGCGCACAGAAAGAAATAATATCTCTTATGAGGCTTCAAACAATTATCCGCAAATGTGCAACTGCATCTGAGATGAATGAATCTTTATAGACATGATTCAATGATTGAATTTATTACAATTTCTGCTTTCATCAAAAATTTCTATTTCTTTTGATCACTTTCTTATTATATAGTTTTATCATTTGTTTTCCTTAATCGGACACGCGTAAAAAGATCACACATATCTTCAAAATATCCCCTCTATAAGAATAAGAACTATCAGGGCCGCCACTACATACAAGATAATGAACCAGGCGCCTTTGTCAAGGGGCGCTGAAAACGATTAGATATTTTAAATAATATAAAATTTCTGTTCTAAAGAAAATTATTGAAAAAAAACCTACAGACAGATAGATTAAACAAAGACTTACCGGATATTTCCTAAATTACCACTTCAAATTGGATTTTTTGGGACTTTTAGAGAAATTTCGGGATCTCTGGACTTCTGCCTAATTACAATCCATTTACCAAATAACTTTGATCCTTTTCAGTGATATATTTTAAATAATAAAATGAAAAACAAGTCAGCTATTGTGGTAAATATTTCATTCAAACGCAGTCACAAATACACGAACAAATGAGAATTTAATCGTCTTAAAACCATTTATGCATTTACCGATCATGTTTCTGGACGCTATATATTGTATTATTTGAGCCAGGCGCCTATATGGGCTAAAACGGGCCTGATAACTATAGAAATTTTGATAAACCAAACTTCATAAGAAACGTACCTGAAATAAAAAGATTTTAATATATCGTTAGAAAAAACAAATTTTTAATAGATAATTTAAAAGATTCGCAATTGATGATTTTTTTGAATATACGATTTCTGGATGCAATTGAAACAAATAACCGTATTCATGTTAAATAATAATAATAATACGAATACCTTTATATATATGTTATATAGATTGATAACCGTTCGGTATACAGCACCACTTGAAAATCTATTTTGGAAACGTAGTTCAATGAAATTGATTGGTGAAAAAATATTAAAATTAATATACGATATGAATTTTGATAGTCATCCATTAATATTTCATGTATTTTCAAATGGTGGTGCATATTTATATCAGCACATATCATTAGCTGTACAAAAATCAAAAAAACCAATTCAGGTAAAAATAAAATTGAACTATACATGATTTCATTACAAGATGATAAGTTATGTAACAAAAAATCTTTTATATATATATATATATATATATAGATTCAAGGAATGATATTTGATTCGGCACCCGGTGATAGACGAATTTTAGGATTATATAGAGCCGTATCGGCAATTTATGGTAAAGAAAAATATTGTAATTGTGTTACATCATGGTTTATAACAGTTGGATTTTTAGTTTCGTGGTTGGTAGAGGTAAATAATCAATATATAAATACATTACTTTCACGTATCTTTTGATGTCTAAACTAAAATATTCTTTAATTCTGTAATTAAATTATTAAATGTCGTTTTTTTTTGTTTGTTTTAAAAATAGGAATCCTATAGTTCAATTAAAAATATATTTCGTTATGGTGATCCCGTTCAGGCAAATCCATTTTGTAATTTAAAAGATGAAGATAATAAATGTCCACAATTATTTTTGTATTCAAAAGAGGATTTATTAATTCCGTATACGGTAATAAATAATTTTTTATATATTTAAACAATATTTTTATTATTTAACACACAATTGTTTTCGAATAAAATTAATAGGATATAGAACATTTTGCTAAATGGCGCCAGTCTCGTGGTGTTCATATTCAAATGGTTTGTTTTGAAAATGCTGAACATGTTAAATTGTATTCAAGTCATCCGCATCGTTATGTTCAATGTGTATGCCGATTTATAAATGATTGTTTAGCATATTATCAACAAATGAAATTAGATTAAATCCCGAACGACAATATATATAGAATAGATTCAATTAAAATAATTTTATTTTTCCTTTATTATGGATTTATTGATGGGGTTTTATTGGGATTTTATTCTATATATTATTTGAAGTGTGTAGGTTTTTTTTCTCAATTTTTTAATAGTTTAAAATATTGTTGATATACGATTTTTATAAGAATAATTTCTTCAATTGTAACTTAATTATAGTTGAAAACAAAATATTTATTAATTGTATATTTTGCACAAATATAATTTTAGAGAAATACATAATAGTATTATTTTAAACTGCGTGCATAAGAGATTGATCAAAATATAATATTAATAATTTAAAAATTTGCACTATTTAAATCCTAAAATTTTATCAAATTAATTATATTCAATTGAATTGCATCTCAATTGAAAATTTATCAATTAATGTCAATTGCTTGATTTATTAAATTACGTGTAGGAATTAAAAATGCGGTTTAGATAACAAATGGCGCAACTAGGGTTGAGTGTATCGCAACACACCGCGGCCATATTCTTTTTTTTTGTCTGTCATTAGGCTATAAATTTCAGTATATGTCACTTCATTGAAGTGTAAACAACAAAGCTTTTTTTTGCTTCGAATATGTCGAAACACATGTCTGAAAAATTGTTTTGGGGGAAGTTTAATAACTTACTTTAATTTGAAGAAAACCGCTGGTGAAAGTTATCGTTTGTTGGTTGAAGCTTATGGTGGACATGTTCCAGTTCAAGCAACTTGTAAACGATGGTTTGTACGCTTCCGAAATGGTGATTTTGACTTGGAAGACATAGAACGGCCAGATCAGCCAAAAAAATTTGAAGACGAAGAATTGCAAGCGTTATTGGATGAAAATTCGTGTAGAACGCAACATGAACTTGCAATGGCGTTGAATGTCGACCAAAAAACCATTGACAAACGTTTACATTTTGTTATACAAATAAATGCCAAAAAAGCCAAAAACTCCGCATTATTAATTCCTACACCTAATACATAGTATAATATATATTTTTGTATTAGGTTCTTCCAAACACAGAAAAAAAACCCCCCGATTAAATTAAAATGTAAAAGATCATTTTTTGGATTAAAATTATAGTGTTGTAACATTCTATAAACAATAAACCAAAAAGAAGTTGAATTTTTTTTTTTTTTTTTTTGCATACATTTTCCGGCCTTAGAATTTCACTTCAAAATAATAATTACTTTTGAAACGAGTTTTTCAAAACAACAACACCAACCAAGAAACTCAACAACAACAGGATTATTATTAGTTATTATTCGTAATATATATTTCAAAATTGTTTAGTTAAATACTAATTAATAAATTAAATATTAATTAATATTTAAAATAAACAATATTTTTAAGAAGATTTCCTAAAATAAAAAAAGAAAAGAATTTATTATAATAAAATATGATTTTAATAGAGAAGAAATATTTAAATAATTTAAAACAATTAATATTTATAAATAAAAATTTCTTTATTTTTTTTTAATTATTGAATCCATTGCAAAAAACAAAAAAAAAAGGCAAATTATGAATTTATTTAGAAATAATTTATCAGCTTATTATTTTTTTCATATTTCACTTCACATAATATATATTTTATTATTAAATATAGAGTTTTATTTGTTTTCCAAAATATAAAAAAAAAAACAAACAAATAACAGAAAAAACAAAAAAAAAAAATATTTATATATAAAATACTTTAATTTGATTTTAGTTTTATTTTTTTTCATTATTATTTATTTTTTTTATTATAATATCTATATAAATTTAATAATTAAGTTGTTTATAAAAATATATTGAATTATTAATTATATTATTGTATTTGTATATATATATTTTTGGTGTTTTTGTTTTTGATGAATAAATTAATGATTGAATGTACATCATCATTATTATCATTCAAAATTAATAATAAGCCGTATAATCATTCATGTATGTAATCCATATATTAATTTAATTATTGTTTCAGATTTTTAATATATACTATATATTTGTTGTGGTTTAAGTACATTTATTTTTTTATTTTAAGACCTCTTTTTGTTTTGTTTTATATATAACTTAAATCTATATACAAATTTTTTATTTAATAAGCTTTTTTGGTTTTTTTTTTTTTTAAATTATTTTATAGTTTTTATTTTATATAAAAAAATTTTATTTTAAAGTAATGTATAGTAAGTATATGATAGTTTTTTTTTTTTTGTTAATTGAGAGTCTGTGTTTTAATTTAATTATATATTATAGAAAATATAAATATATTTTAATGAATTTGAAATGTAAAAAAAAAAATTCCAAAAAAATAAAAGAAATGAATGAATGAAAAAAATGTAATTTAAATATATTAAAATTAAATGAAAGGTAACAAAAAAAAATAAAATAAAATAAAATAGATAATGATGATTAGTAATTCGCAGATCTTTCTTTCAAATATATATACAAAAACAAAACTATATTTAAAAAAAAAAAAAAATGATTTTTATATTTTTTTTTATCTATTACAAATTGATTTACAAATTGAAATTATATTATTAGTGTTGGGGTGTGTGTTTGAATAACGTAAAATTAATCATATTTTGAAAGGTTGTTTATTTTTTTAGCATCCGCAATGAGGATTCTATATTTATTATTGTATATATATACTTTTGAAATCTAATATTTGTGATAATTGCGAGGTTTAAATAATAATTTTTAATTATATATAGAGATGATGTATTTTGGTAAAATAAATTGTGCGGAATATTGTCGGAATATTCTATATATATTTTCTATAGAAAAAAATGAATGGTTTTTAGATCCATAACAAAATCAATCATTCGCCAAAGCGATTCCTTTCGAATTGAAAATAAAATTCAAATTATAAATTGGTGGACAAATATGCAAATAATCGGTAAAACTGTCAAAAACATTTGTTAATCCCAAATTATGATTTTTAAAAGACATTTAACATTTGAATTTCATTTATTGCGATTAAATTATTTGAATCAATTAAAAATACTAAATGTAGATAAAAAGAAATTTTGAAGAAATTGAAAATAATCAATAAATTTGATGTTATCAAAAGTCACAATATAATTTAAATAGTTTAAGTACATTACATTACAATGCGAAAGAGATCTTGGTATATAAAAATGAAATGAAAACAAAAAAAAAATTCCAATTCCAAAACAAATAAAATCTGAAAAAAAAAACAATTCTTAAGCGTCTTGCAGAGTAGTATAGGTATATTATTTTATATATAAAATATTATAATTTTCAAATTAAAAAATAAATAGCAAAATATTCTATGTATATATATATATATATATATATATATATATAAATATAAATGTTATCTATCTATCATCAATCAATTAATCATATTATTTATAATATATAGGTAATATGTTTTTTGTTGTTGGTATTTTCACGTTAATCAATTCATATAGGTAATTAATAATTCATATCTAAATAATTAATTATTATTATTATTATTATTATTGTGATCTATATATAAAATATTATCACTTTTGTTTTAATATTTTTTTTAATATATGATCTAAAATTTAAGTAACAATTTAAGTATTAACAAATTATTATGGTAAAATATTTATTCTTCTTTTGTTCAATTGAAATTCAATAATTGTGTAATTATTTGTTTTTGTTACTCTGTAAACAATTTATAAAATAATTTTAATATATGTTTTTCTTTATTTTATTATTTTTTAATGTTAGTTTAGTTTTTATTTTAATTTATTTATTTATTTAGTCTATTAAAAAAAAATAGTATAATATATATATTTAAATATCAGTATCATCTGGACGTTGACGATAATGTTTATGTTGTTTTTTATCATCATCACCCAATTCCTCAATGTCCTCTTCATTGGCTTCACTATTATCATCTTCATTCGAAATTAATAGTGATTTCATTTGTGGATTATTGTTTGTTGTTTGTTGAATGATTTGTGCTTTATTATTATTATCAGATCCATCGGATAATGGTAATAATGGTTCTTTATAGGGTTTCGGTGAAGAAGAATTTTGTCCTCGATTTCGTTCGGGGAATGATGATGAATAGATTTCCTCAGGTATTGTATCACTATACATACATATATATATATATGCGTAATATTTTAAACAATTATTAATTTATTAACAAAAAAAAAACTTGATAATAAAATTCAGTGATATTTAGAATGATTTTTGTTAACATACAAAATTGTAAAAATGTGAATAGTAATTTAATAAATAAATTGCACTATATTTTAAATTCTACTATTTAGCGGATATATACACATATAAATTTAGCATATTTACATATATTATGTATAAACATTTATATTGGGCGGTCATCGCACAATGGTAGCACAATGAATGAGTGAATTGATGTGTTTTTAATTATAGAGATTTGTTCTATAAAGGATCTTTTATAGTAATTTACGATTAATTCTCAATTTCGGTTGCAGTTGCAGTGAAATTTTGCAAAGAAAAAATTGAACATATGAGAAAAAAAAATAAAGAAAAAAAACTTAAATTGAAAAGCAGAACAGTGGAAAATGGTTTTCAAATAATTGGCCCATCCCATGAATGGAATGGCTGTTGATAGATAAGCTAATGATAGATAACCGAAAGTGGTATGAGAAATTAGTTTTCCTTGTGAGACTGTTCCGTACTGGATCTTGATGTTCTTGGAAAGAAGATCAAATGAAATCTTTTGATTCAAAATAAAATTAATAGATATACAAAAAATGGATCTGACTTGTTTGAGAATTTCTGAACTTAACAGAAAAGTTAAAATAATCTTGATGGAATTCATTTGAAATAATTCATTATAGAACATTCATGAGATGGTATAGTATAATTATAAAATGTGCTGAATTAAGCTACGGATCGTATCTATAATTTATTGATTCCATTAAAAATTGTTACAGTGTTATTTGTGATAATCAAAAATGCAAATTTTTTGTTGGATATCCTTACACTAAACCATTGAGCCGCAACTGGTGAATCGCGTTCCAAGCATAAGAATTATATACTGTAGAATTACTCTTATAAACCACAAGTTTTCAGAATCGAGGATTGGATCTATATACGTAAAAATTCAACACGCATAGGCGGTTTTTTTGTTACAATTTTACAATAATTTTTATCATTGTTCTATATGTAAAATCGTTTGACAACGACATTCTATTGATCCCGTTGATTGATGCTTTGGTTTAACATTTATTAGATTGTTTGAAGACAAGCGCGCATTAAATTCAACTTTGAGATATTCTGCCTCAATTATATATTGATTTAAAGTTTTTGGTTAATTGAAAATATCATCTTCATGCGGGTGATTGAACCATTTCGTTTACATTATGATTACAAGGTAGCTCAAATGAGGTATATGTAACTATAACTATATCGTTCTCGACATTTCGTACAATCATAGGATAAACCATATTTATCCATAATATTATAGTATACAATGCGATGTTTGCATCCAATTATAACATAAAAAGAAATGCAGCAAAATATATGAATAACAACAAAAAAAAATTTCTATTTGTATATGTGATACAGTGATACAAAATAGCAAACATGTGAATTAGTTAAAATTTCTATAGTATATATATACAGCAGCTATAAGTGATAAACGATAAAATTAATTACATTTAAAATGTGAAAAAAAGTATGTAATTAAAACACAAATAAAAAATAATTTAAAAAAAATATATATAATATGTTAATTTTAATTTAACACAAGAAAAGGTGACGATGCGTCGCGTAATTACATATCGATATGTGACACATCTATTATTTATAATTATAGCCATTAGTTAAAAAAAAAAATTACACAAAGATGTGTGTATGTATGATGGGTAACAATTTTTTTTTTTTTTTTACAATTTATAATTTACCTTGGTCTTGATTTCAAATTAAAATAATGTCCTTTATTTTGGCTGAAAAAATTTAGAAAGTATTTTTCAAAAGAATAAGGAATCAAAATTCAATCAAAAATTTATTTATTTTTTTTGTTTTGTTAATGTAATGTTTGTTTTTTAACAAAAATAAACCATTGAGGAATATATATGATTTAATTTTCACTTCACTACAACTATGTTTGCGGGTATAGTTTGAATTAAAATTAAAAAAATGAATATGTCAAGAAGGAGCTAATAACTGATTCTATAGAACTGTGTAATATTTTTTTTTTGGCAAACGTAGAATAACTACGATATTACAATTCCATAGAAAATTGTTAATGCATTAATTCAAAATTCAAAAATATACAATTTACTAAAGTTGATGGGTTTTTTGTTCTAACCGCAAATGATTAATAGAAACATGTTTTCTCCTGGGCTCCTTACGATAATAAATTGGGTAAATCAAGTATTTTAATTTGAAACAATACACTATTTTAGAATATAATAATAACAAAAACATTTTCGCACAATTTGTATAAGGACAATTTGCAACAAGGACGACATACATTTGGATATTTTATATTGCTGTGTTTTTACTACATTTATATATATATATATATAAAAAATTAATATAATAAAAATTACATGCACAATTTATTGTAAAAGAATTTTTTCAACAATACTTTTGTTTTTTTGTTTTTAAAGAAAACTTATTAAAATACCAATAAATAAATTTTATAATTTAATTATAATAAAAAAATATGTATTTTATACATTCCATAATATAGAGAATTCAAGAATAATCAAAGATATACATTTAGTATAGTATAGTGAAATAAATATAAAAAATGTACATACCCATTCAGTTCTAGCAATGATGAACGTCTAACATTACGTCGATGTGATGCGGTCACTGCAAACGGTGATGAATGTCCTTGTAATTCAATTCCAATAGAATTTGTATTGTCCATTTCCGTATTTCTTTCATTTATTTCGAATATTGGCGAAACACCACAAACTGATGCTGAACGTCTATCATGTGGACGGTTACCGGCCACGATGTTCGATGCGACGACGGCCGATAATGGGGTTCGTTTTATTCCACTGGTGGCGCCACTCACACCACCCACACCTCCACCCATTTCACTTGTTAAATGCTGTGCTAACATTGGATCTGATCCAGCTTCACTCATACAAAGACCTGAACCCGATCCAGAACTTTCACGTCGAAATAAACCTATTACAGACATAACTTGTCTAGGCTTAGTTAATCCACCTATATCCACACATCATATGTGTATATATGCGGTTGTGATTTTGTTTGGGTTTTGTTTTATTTATATTTATTTTAATTTAATTTTATTGGATGGTTTTATCAGGATTGTTTACAGGAGAGCATATATAAATAAAATTATAAAATATTTGTGTGTTTTAGTGCCATATTTTTTTTTAAGCATTATTTTATATATAAATTATTTTTGATTAAATGTTATTTATTTAATTAATTTTATATAATATTTTTGAAAAAAAAATGTGTTTTGGATAAATTATAAATAATCAAGTTATAAATAATCTAGTAATAATAATATAAAAAGGGAAAAGGTATAAGGTGTGATTGTCGAAGTTTTCTTTAAGATTGCGAACGTGAACGTGTGATGTGTGAATTTAAATGGAAAAAAAACATTAAATAAAATATTCGCGCCTAAAACATTTACATTGGAGATTTGAGAGATTTGTGAATTTTGAAATATGTTGTTCATAAATACGGATCAGAAATGGATTAGGTGGTAAGCGGCTAATTTTGCAAATAATTTTTTTTTTACAAATTCATACGGAATTTTATTATCTATAGATCTACAAAAAAAAAACTTAATAAATGGATGATATTTAATTATATAGTAATTGATTGAAATAATTTATATAATAACAAATAATATGTCTTCAGTATAGGCTTCGAACTTCGAACTTCGAACCCCAAAAATGTTGTAAGAATTTTAGTTCGGCGCTTTTTAAAAGATACACCACAGAATCACATAACTTATAACACTATTAATATTCGAATGGTCCCCCTTATGCATAAAAAATATTCTTCAACAAAAAAGATATGATTTTACAAGCAAATATCATACGAATAAAATTTGATCAAAACCTTTTTATAAAAATTTTATAGCAGAATCAATACAAATTCTAAAAAATTAAAAAAAAACAATGCAATTAAACAATTAAAGCGAATAATTGATAAACATTTTAGCAAATAATAATAATAATCGGAATTTTTAATGGAAATTGTTTATATTATAAATTTAAAAGGCATTATTTTGAGTCCAATATTATTTAAAAAAAAAAAAAAAAAACAGGACAAAATACAAAATTCAGTGGCCTTTCATTTAATAGAAAATCAAAAAAAAAATAAATAAGATAATGCCATGCAATACTGCATTTAAAAGTGCATGTAAATGTTTTTGAAAAGATTATCATTTCATATCATATTATTATGTAAGGTATATGTTATTAAGTAAAATTACGGAAAATACTTTTCATAAGGGTCTGTATGAAATTGGAGGTGCGGTAAGGATCAGGAATATACAATTAATATATATAAATTGTATTTATTATTATTTATTTTTTGATTTTTTTTAAAAACACTTGATTATCTAATATTTTTTGTTTTTATTTAAAAAAATAGTATTTAAATAAAATAGGGAGAAATTCAAAATAAATCATAATTTATATAATATAATATAAAATTACCTAAAAATGTTGCACTTGGTGAATTATAAGCAAGATATTCCTTATTCGATGCCCATGCTGGAAATTCATTTTGTTTTATTGCACCGCCACTATCACCATCATCACCATCATCACGTTTCCATGGTAATTGTGTTTCAATGGCTGTCGGTGTTGTAACTCTTGTTTCACCTATGGACAAATATTATAAAAAACATCGTATAACACGTAAAACCAGGTAAAAAAAAACAATTTTAATTATCATATATATATATATATATATATATATATATATATATATTTACTTTCAGAATCCTTTGAAAGTCTTTTCTCTTTATCATTGCTATCATTTGACGAATGTGGACTATCAATTATTTCATTTGTATCATTTTTTTCATTACCTGAAATACCCAAAATTATTTATTTGATCAATTCGTTTTTCATTATATTTATTTATTTATTTTTTTTTAATGCAAAAAATTGCTATCCATAATTTTGTATAAATTAAAATTATAATAATAATAATAATAATAAAAAATTATACATAAACAAATTGAACAATTAAAAACAATTTCCATAAAGAGTTTATATACAAATACAAAACACATGCAAAGCATATAGATTTTTTTATTTATAGTTTATAGAAAAAATTTAATTAAATATTTAAAAGCAATAAAAAGAGGTTTAATATTGGTATTTATTGTTGCAGGGATTGTATATTTATTATATTAAAGAAATCGTCAAAAATTCTAATTAAAATGGGTTTAAATTCCTACAGGAAATTATGATTCATTTTTGTAGAAGATCCATAGATATAAAATAGTAGTTGTAAATTTAAAAAAATATATACTAAAGAATAAAATATCACAATAGAGGTATGGAAGAAGAATGCGGTTGAATTAAAAATAGAATGGATTTTATTGTGTTTTTTTTAAAGAATCGTCTGAATTTTCCAAGCGACGTAAATATGGATTACTAAAATAACAATATATTTTTTTTATTCAATTCATTCAAAATAATATTTAAATTGTTTTTTTTTTTTATAAATTGATATAAGATACATATACAAATGAAATAAGCATTATTCAATAAGTAGCAATTAGCGATATAAAATATTTTTGGTTACATGCTAATCAAAGTATCAATAATCCTATTGATCGATTGAGCTTTTGAGCGATTGTATAGTACCCCAAATGCCTTTAAAAGGCGCGGATAACAGAATTTATTTCATATTTAATTTACAGGTCATGCATAAACAATTTTATTATTTAAAAACTTTTTTTCAAGTTTTTCTAACAATACAAATAAAAAACATTCATCATTTTTTGGATAAGCATTTTCCCGGACGACGATACCTGATTTATAGAAAAACTCGATCGATATATTTATATTTTTCAATTATATATGGAAATTATAGAATATACCATTTCAAATTATTTTATTTATATTATTAAATTATAAAAATTATAAATTACATCCCAATCTCCTTTACAAAAAAAAAACTTAAAAAATTTGCATTTTAAGACCTTTTTCTTAACAAAAAAAAACCTCCACATTATAATTATTAATGCAAAGATATTGATTTAATATATATTTAATTTATATATTTACATTCACTTTACAATATTTATTCGATAAATATTCAATATTTATTTGTTTGTTTTTGTTTTTTTTTTTTTTTGGTATCTGATAAAATAGCTATCAATAGAAATATTCTCTAGAAAATATATAAGCAAGTAATTATATTTCCATTAACACTTTTTCAACAAAAGATTTATCTTATATATATACAGATTATAAAATCTATAAAAAAAAACTAGCTTCTATTTATTTATCTATATATTTTTTTTCTCTAAAACGTAATCGTTTGTATTAAAAAAACTCTATACTATAATATAAAAGTTATATAAATAATTAACATAATAATCGATCTTTTATTGTATTCGAAAATAAAAAAAAAAAAAATAAAATACAAAAAAAATTTGTTTAACTCGCATTTATCAACATAATATAAATATATATAAAATAAATATATTAACGAAATATATATATATATATAAAATTTGTTATAACACCTCATATTTATTGAAAATATATACAGAAATTTTTAATTGTATTTTAAATATCGAAAAACGTACCGATAGCTTGGTACATTATATCATTTCGCCATGGAAGCATTAATTCAGCAGCTGTTGGTACAATTTCCAATGAAAATTTATCTGAATGTGATTTTGTCATCGTTGAATATTGTTTAACAAATCGCGCTTTTGACGAATCAAATCCCGGAAGACTTATGATGTGTGTTATCAATGAATTATTATTATTATTATTATTAGTATTACTAGCATTTATATTATTATTATTATTATTCATGTTGTTGTGATTAATATTAAGATTATTATTATAATTGGCACAATCTGATTCGGCTATCATTTGCAGATATTTATTTATTTATGTATTTATTTATAGTATAGTTTAGTACACACAGGTGAAACGCATTAAAAAAATTATTACAATTTAATTATATTTCAAAAAAAAAAAATATTTAATGATCAACATATTATATTAATAAATTCTTAATATAATAATATATATATGATGGTAAAAACATGAATGAATTATATATAAAAAAAAATGATATGATATCATATGAATAATTCAATTTTTTTTTTTTTTTTTCAATATGTTTTGTTATTATTATGAATGGTTTCTTTTTTTTTTTTTTACAGATTTTCATCAATCAATCAATTTAATTCTCGTCATATAACCAACATCAAATATACATTTTTTTTATTATTTAATACATCGATTTTATTTCAAACACTACGATACATTTTTTTAATTTTTTATTATAAATATAACAATAAATATTTATAATAACAATCGTTTTAATTTGGGAAAAGGTAAAAAAATTTATCATTTTTCTAATTATATAGAATTTAATGAATCATCGGAAAGAATTTGAATCATATAGGATATAATATTTTTATAGAAAAGAGAAGGAGAAAATAAAAATGATCGAGACAATTTAAAATGCTTATATGGGGGAATTTTTCTGAATAAATTTTGATTTATTTTTTTTTGGTTTTTACTTCAAAATTTTCCATTGCATCTGAATGCAATTTTTAAAAAATTCGTTTAACGATGGTTTTGGAAAAGTTTACTCGCGTATTTATAATGCATTTAAGATAATCTCGCAAAATATCAGACTAGACGAACTCTTGGACGAACTTGTTCAGAATTAAAAATCCTTCAAGATTCTTTTGTTTTTTTTTATATATATAAAGGATGATTTTTTAAAAGCTATTGGAAAGTTTTTTAAAAAAAAAACACATACAATTCAGAAAAATGCATGAAATCTTTATTTTATACCGATAGTACGTCCCATATAATTTAATGTTTGAAGATTATTTCATGCAAATGTTGACCTTGACTGCGCCTCAAATGGTCCATCCGCTTAGTCCAATTTTAGCATACTTTTTCCAACATTTTGGTAAGTATCTGACGAATAAATGCTTCAATGTTGTCTTCCAATGCGTCAATTGAAGCGGGGTTGTCTGTATAGACATGAGCTTTAACATAGCCCCACAAAAAATAGTCTAAAGACGTTAAATCGCACGCATTTTGGGCAAAAAAAAATTGGATATCATCTCACGGTAGCGCTCACCATTCACACTTACGTTACAATTCGCATCATCTTTGAAGAAGTACGGTCCAATGATGCCACCAGCCCATAAACCACACCAAACTGTGACTTTTTCTGGATGCATTGGTAGCTGTTGCAATGCTTCTGGCTGATTTTCACTCCAAAATCAACAATTCTGCTTATTTACGTACCCATTGAGCCAAAAATGAGCTTCGTCGCTGAACACAATTTCGTCGCGATGAACTTTCTTAACAGAGCACGCATTTTGATAATAAAATTCAATAATTTGCAAGCGTTGTTCGTTTGTAAGACAATTCATGGTTAAATTATATACCAAACTGAAGATGTTTGACAGTGAAACAAGACACGAAACGTGCGTCAGCTGTTTAAACCAGTGTTGCCAAAAAGATAATAGCTAAAAAATCACCCTTTATTTCATAAGGAAAATTTGTCGTTTATCAATTTTCTGAATGCGATTTCAATTTCATTTAAAAATAAAATTCGTGGACCAGTCGTTTTGAAAATTATACCCTGGTATTTATAATGCATTTAATATGATCTCTGCAAAATATAGGATTACATTTCCTTTAGCAGACTGGTTCAGAATTGATGGACCTTTATGAATTTTTAATATATTTTATAAGGAAAATTTGTCGTTGGAAAATTTTGTTTGGAAAATTTTACCCGATTCATTTAAGACGATCTCTGCAAAATATAGGATTCTTTGTTTTCTAGAGTCCCACGTAATTTTATTGAGATCGCATATATAAAAATAAAGTTACTATTTTTCTCCAAAAACAGGACGAACACAAATTTTTATACTTAATTATCTTTAGATTTGATTTTATTTTATAAACAATATCAGATAATTAATTTTCTTTAGAAAAAATCATTGTAAATTTTGAAAACATTATCAAATTTATTCAGATTAAATACCCTGAAGCATTATTATTATTATTACAAATTTAAAGTCTCATCATATAGAAAATATAGGAGAAAAAACGATAAAACACAAAATAAATTGTAAAGAAAATATGCAAACCATTTGCAAAAACAGCCAAATAAAATCAAATAAAAAAAAAAAAAAGGACGTATAGAGAAAACTGAATACAATTTAATGAAAAAAAACATCCTTTTTTTTTATAATAGTTATACAAAAAATAAATATAAAATAAATGAATCAATAAAAGATTTATGGTATATAATTAAATTTTAAATATTGAAAGAAATTACTGCGCGATAATTTGTGTAAATAATATACATATATAAATAGTAAAAAAATTGTGTGCACTTTGCAGTTTTCTTATAAGTTAATTTTATATTTCTTTTTTTTTTTTTTTTATATAATATTTAGTGTATTATATAAACTTACATCAATTATATATAAATATATAGATATTGAAATATGACAAGTATACAAAAGAATAAAATGTTATAATTTCATTTTAACTATATATTGTAATTAATGAAATAACTAAAAAAAAAAAACAAATGAATTTGAAATTGAAAAAATAAAGAAAAAAATGTATATGCACATATCAAAAAAAATGAAAAATTATTTGTATGAAAACGCATAAAATTACAAAATCAAAAAAATCCACCAAAAATATGACAAAAATATAAAGGGGTTAATAAAAAATTAAGCAAAACTTACGTGATGTTTTAGCCGTAAATGTTAAACCATCATCCCAATCATCATTTGGTACTGTTGTTTGTTTATTATCCTCATCTTGTGTTTCATTAAGTACTTCATTTATATAATCTATAATTGCGTGGGGATAAAATAATAATAATAATTATTATTATCATCATTTGTGTGTGTGTTTGTAAGTTTTGAATTTTAAAAAAATTTAACATAAGCAAATTTTTAATTTTTTTTTTGTAATTTTAATGAAATGATCTTTGCAAAGTTAGTAAAATTAGATTTTTCTGTTATCAAAAATGTATATGAAGAATATAATGTATACTGTACAACATAGAGATTTAACACCCGCGCATTAATGTTATGCTTATCAAAGCCGAATAGATGAGTATTATCTTTTAAAATGTACAAAGACATTTGCATATGAAATTGGAAAATGAAGTGTTGGCGAAGCTTAAAAGTTAAAATGAAAATATCGATTTGTTTTGTTACTGGTTACTGGAAATGTCCATAATCCCATTATCAATATATTTCTTAAATAATGTTTATTGTATTGTTAAGAAAACTTATTATCCCCAATATATTCTTAATCGATTTTAATTTCCCAATTATATAATAAAACTATATAAAGATTAACCAAAACAAAAACCAAAAACAGTCATAAGCATATGGAATAAAAATTGTTTTAAGTGTTAAAAAAAAATATGTAATGTTTATGGATTGCACATTAATAGTAGATGCGATTATGGTTTTTTTTTATTAATATATTTTTAATTATTTATTTACATATAAAGAGGAGTGTTAATAAAATGTGATGGATGTTATTTTGGAGGAATTTGCGTTGTTTTGTGAATGTGAACGATGTAAAAATGTAAATGTTATATATAAATATATGCGAAAGAAATTATGAAGAAGCATTTTCAATTATTTATAATTATAATAATAATAATAATAATATTATAAGAAAATATAATAAATGATGAAGCTATATTTTAGTAAAATTTATAATTTATATCATTCAATGTGCTCCACAAACAAAATTATATTGGTCCAATCAATCAATTAATTGTTGCGAGAGAAAAAGAAACTTTTTTTTTATTCGTTGTAAAATATAAATTTTCACGTTTTTCGTAAAATCATGCAGGTTTAAAAATATATGTCATTTTTATTGTATTTTGTTTATTATATGAAAAGTTTTTCTGTAATAATAAATTATATAATTATAAAAAAAATATATAATAAAATAAAATTTCAATTAATTAAGGTTTTTTTTTTTTTTGGGGTAAAAAATTATTTTATTTTAGATAATTTCAATGGATTTTGTATAAAATTCTGTAAAAAAATGGATTAAAAATCAGTTTAGATTTTTCAAGATACAATTGAGATTAAAGTATTAAATAAATAATTAAAATATTGGATTTTTCTATCAGAGATTTTTTCAGAGATCGCCGAACAAAAAGACAAAGGGGTTTTCATAAAACAGAAATTTAAAAATCAATCCAAAATCAAAAAAAAAAAAAAAAAAAACTTAAACGAAGCACATATCATGATTGAAAAAAAAATTACCTAAATCTAATCTACGATATTTTATTAAACTGTGAGTATGATTACGAACAATATTTCGATATGAATAATGTTTATTCGTACCATGTGATAATTGTTTTGTTGAACCATTTTGTTTCATTTCGGGAAATGATACATGATTTTGTTTAAGACCACTTTCCTGCGAATTAAAATATTTACAAAAATCATAATATTATTAATACATTTTCAATTAAAAAATTAATCCAATTAATCCCGTACCTTACTACTTCCACGTTTACTTCGTTTATGATGTTTACGATCATTCATTCGACGAATATTCATATGCATTTTATAGTTTACTTGCTGTAAATTTTATGCGATGCGATGATGACCAAGAAAATGGAAAATAACAAGAACAAGAAACAGAATTTGTTTTGCGATTTTTTTTTTTTTTTGTAATATTACACGAATGATTAATAAAATAAAAAATAAAAAACATCAAATTAGTTTTTTGTGTATATAATAATATTAATAAACACAAAAATTCAATTTAAAAAAAATAATAATTACCTGTGTTGTTAAATCTCTATCATCTACAGCGTGCCGACTATAACTAAGACGACGGTGCTAGAAAATTTTAATATTAATACAAATATACAAATACAAAAATCGTAAATTATTATTGCTGAATTATATTCTATATATTATTTTGAAATATTTTGTTAAATTTTTAACTATAGCTTTTTTTATTTTTTAAAGTTTTTTTAAGGTTGGCAAATATTCCAAGGGATATGCATTTTCTATACGGTATTTTTCTGCAATTCGCGACTATTTTAATGTTGGTCAATCAATTGAAAGTGTTGATTTGTTTTTTTTTTTTAATAATTATAGAAAATGTAAACAATTTTACGAAGAAGTCCAAAGCCTTTGGCAGTTATGGCAAATTCCTGTTAAGCATATTGCAAAGGACTAATAAATAAATTACCCATAAAATTGTTTTTCAGTTTTCATGACGATTTTCAAAGAAAATTTATTTTTAAAACTTTCCTTTTCACCCAAAGTTTTTGAAAATTAAAACAATATAACAAGGAAAGAATCTTAAATTTAAATCTAATCGCTGATTCATTAAACGATTTTCAATAATTAAATAATATTATAATTATTCAAAAATTAATAAAGAAATCTTTAATATAAATTCAGAAAAGCCTATTCATAATTGAAAAACAATTTTCATGCAACATCTATTTTATATATATAAATATACAGCATAGTGAATTTCTTATATACATGTCGTATATATACGAAAAATTTTTCCTTTTAACATATGCGGAGTTAAATAATGCAGCCATTAAATTAATTGTGAAAAATACGATATTTTTATGTAAAAAAAAAATATTAAATAGTAGTGCAATTACACACATAATTAAATTTTTGGCAATTAAACATTGATAATTATATATGCGGTTTTTTTTAGTTTAATTAAAAAAAATATACAAAATAATAAATATTATATTTTACCCTTTTATATGGTTTTAATTCCTCTGCTAGTAAATGATGAATACGTGCATCGGTTAAATCTTTTTTCGATGGATTATAATCCAATTCTTGCATATCTAAATTTCTTGAACAATTTTCTAAATTTGAAAAACTCGGACTGGAAAATTAAAAACAATTTATTTTATAATAAACAATATTTGTAATTAGAAAAGTGAAAAATTAAATCGTTAACGTTTCTAATTCATTAAAAACATAAATATAAACACACATAAGCATTAAACAACATAATCTATAGATTTTTAAATAATAATAGTAATAGTAATAATATATCTAATCAATTATATGCCAATTAAAAAAAAAAAAAAAACAGCTTTTTATATTATAATAAATTTGTATGTGAATTTTGATTGATATTTTAAAAGTTATTTCTTTTTTCTTCTTGTAATTTATTGAAGATTAAAATTAATTTAATGCTCATGATGATAACGTAATTTTGATTTAATAATTTTATAATAAAATAGTAAACTAGTTTACGTGCAATTGAAAACCATTATTTGTTCTTTTTTGGGGGGCGAATAATTAAGATAATTAATAGTTTTTTTTTGTTTGACATAGTTATAATGAAAAACAATTTTTCATAACATGTTACAAAAAAGTTATAAAAAAAGATTGTTAGAAATGAATTAAAATTCAAAATTGTAGAATTCAAAAGATTAAATTGATTTTTAATATAATTTTAATGGATTATGGTTAAAAAGAATTAAATAAAACCAAAAAAAAAAATAAAAAATAAATACAACTAAAAAGAAAAACTGGATCCATCGATATTTTGTGTAAATGTTTTTCTTTTGTGCATGCAATTGATGCCATAATTATAACGTGTTAACGTGTTAAAATAATCAATTAAATAAAAATATATTTCACTACTCGCTCCCGGCGTCACACAACAATAAAAAATAAACAAAGTGCGATTAAATCGCTATATAACCACACTAAAGTGTTGATATTTCTTATTATTAGAAGATGTTCGTTATTATTATAACATAAACAGAAAAAAATAATTTAATTAAATTATAAATACATCTAAGCAAATATTTAAGTAAATGCAATGTTGTAATTTTTTGTTTTGTGTTTGTTTCTAAATTGAGTAAAAAATTAATTATTTAGTATATTTAAAATTTTTTTTTTTGGTATAAATAAAGATTTTATCTTTGAAATTGATAATAATTCCAAAATGAACAAAAAGCAGTTTCTATTATATGTATGCACCGTTTATATGTATACTAGTTTACCATTGAATGGGTTCAGTTATTGTGGTTGCCAACCTTCCACCCAACGTTGTTGTATAATTCCGGAATAATGCACTCATCGATTCTGTTCCGGACATTTGTCCAATTGTTGATGGATTTCTTCGCATATAATCCATAGCATCTTTCATTGCCAATTTTGAATATGTTTCTAAAATCTTTGGTTCAGCCCCTTTCTTAATATTGTATTTTTTATTAATAAAAAAACACAAAAAATTTTTTTTATTAAAAATTCTGTGTAATATATACACAATAATATACATTGAATTGTAAAATACAACAAACCTTTAAATCTCTTATCAATGCTGGTCGTATAAATTTATTATCAAATCTTTTAAATTTATCACGAACATTATAATTTCCTGTTTTACCAACAATATCCTCAATGCCAGCCATTAAATGATCAATAAACTAACGGTTAGAAAAAAAAAATTTTAAATAAATTCAAAATTTTACTATATAACAAAAAATTAAATTTTTTTTTACCCTTTCATGAATTCTTTCATTCATTGTCGGTTTCTTTTTATTAGCTCGTTCAACATTTAAAAATTTCACTAATGGTTTTATGGTAATTCCTTGTAAAAATACCGTAAAATAAATAACAGCAATTGTGGTTGTAACAAACATTGGTTGTGCCCCAATTTTATTCTTATCTATTAATAATACTAAAGCGAATGCGACTGCACCACGCAATCCTATATATATGACAAACAATACCGATCAATTAATTATTTTTCCTGTATTATAGATAAGATATAAAATATAAATATATACTTACCACCATAAGACATCACAAATTGATCAACATTTGATAATTTATGTAACCTAAATTTATTAGCTAATGCAGTTAAAATAATTACACCTATACAGCGCATAATATATACTATTAGTATTCAATATCAAGGAATTGATTTATTCATAAAAAAAAATTTACCTATTCCCCTGTAAATTGTACAAAAAACTATCGTTGCCACAACAAAACATGAATTCCAATCATGACTACTATTAACTGTTGCTACACCTAAAAACATAAATATTACTGTTTCTGATGAACTTGATAACATTTTCAATGCATATTTTATAGTTGTATGTGATTTTTGTGATATATTTGATTCAACATAATTTTTCATTGATATACCACAAAATGTAATACTATATCCCCCGTATATGTTGCGTGTCAAATAATAAATATTAAAATTAATCGTAAATCAAATTAAAAAGAAAAAACAACATAATTTTTTTTTTTACATACGCCATAATTCCACTCATACCAAATAATTCAGCATTTAAATATGCTAAATATGCCATTACAAATATAAATATTGGTTCAATAACTCTTACATTATCCGTAAAACGTGTTATAAATCCTGTTAAAAATCCCCAGATAACTCCTATATATATAATTTTATTATAAATTATAATGTAATAGTTAACAAAACTGTCATTTTTTTTTTGTTTTTAATTAATAATATTTATTGTATATAAATGTACAAACCTATAAATGTACCACCCAAGGCAACAACAAAAAATTTTGTTGGTCCACTCACTAAATGAGTTAAATCAATATTTTCAACACTTATTTGTGTATATGATTCACACATATGATATAATACAACCTATATATAAATATATATAATGTGATAATTGTAATAAGTGAATTTTTGAAATACTAATTATATTAAAAAAAATCGAATATTTTTCTATATTATATTTTGGGTTATTATTACTAAATTCATAATTAGTTTTTTATATCTAATTGAATGTCCGATATTTTATTTTAATTATATTTAATTGGTTTATGAAATATACGAATCAATTGTAAAATTTTTGATGTTATTTGGTTGTATATAAAAAATTTTAATTAACACAAAATTTATATACGCAGAAAACATTTCAAAATTAATAAATATTTAACAAAATTAAAAATAATATAATTACAGTCACAGCATCATTTAATAATGATTCACCAAATACAACAATATATAGAATTTCATTAACATGAATTTCTTCAAATACAGCTAATACTGCTACAGGATCAACAGCCGATATTAATGATGCAAATACAAATGTATGTAAAATTGGTGGATTTTCACCGTAAATACCTAAAAGTCCACAAGCCCACAAGGAAAACCCTTTTGAAAATAAAAAATTCATCATTACTTTATCAATTAAATCTCATGAAAATCATAAAATAATATTATTAATAATATAAATACCAATAGTTGCAATATTAAATATTGTTCCAACCACAGCCATCAATAAAATTGTACCCAAATTATCAAAAAATAAACGATTTGGCATAAAATAACCAGCATCTAATATTATTGGTGGTAACATATAAAAGAAAAATGTTGTTGGCGTTAACGGTGACACTTCAATGGGTAACGCAAACATTAATACAAAACCAATAATAACACCAATTACAATTAACAGACATGATTCTGGAAATATTTTATGTAAATTTGGTGTTTTATGAAAACCTTAAAATTGAAAACAAAACAAAATAAACTCTTCAAAATGTCATATATAGGTTTTATGGTTATTGAATGAATTTTTGAATAAATAATTACCAATTTTGGCTATACTCGCCGATAATATCCATATGCCAATGACAAATGGTGTTTTAACGGCTTCAAAATGAAATTCAATAATTGGTATCGATTGTAATACTGTCGAAGAAACTGTTTTATTATTTACATTCATTCCATGATCATTATTATTTCCAATTGTGTGATCTATATCAATTACTGATAATTTATCATTTTCATTATTGGTTATATCATTTTCTGATTTTCTATATGGTTCCTTAATAATTTTATCATCATCGGCCAATTTATTTTCGGACATAAGTCCACGATTTTCAAATGTTGTTTCAAATCCATTTTTTTGTGTCTATTTTTATTTTCATTTATAAAAAAAAAAAAAATTGTTGTTAAAAATTAATCCGCGGTAATGATATTTGGATTTCGGATAAGTGAATATTTTTTTATTAGAAATTCAGAAATGTGTTTTAAAGAGATAAATTAATATTTTAAACATTTGATGTGGATCATAACGTGGATGGATGATCTCGATAAGAACAATATAATGAATGGCAATTACATTTGTTAAAGCATAAGACATTTTCTTATACAAATGAAAAGTAAAGTTAGTCATACCTCACAAACAAATATAAATACATTACTTAATTGCAAAAGTATTTTATTGCAATTATAATTACAATTATATAATAATTATTGTACATCTATATGTATGAATAAAATAAAATGAATAAAAACGTGTCGTATTCAAAGTATTCAAATTAATTTATTTACACATATTTTTTTATTTTTTTTTTTAAAATATAGTAAATATGAAAATAAATCATATTCCATTTAACATTTAAACAACTAAAAATTGTTTTTATGCGATAAGACTTTGTTTATTTTTTTATTTTTTTTTTACTCTTAAGCAATTAATCACGTTGCATTAAATTATATTATATAATTTGTATGTATGTATATAAAAAAGAGAATGACATTAAATTAAATATAAATACAATGTATAAGTATTTTAATTATGCGGTAGGTATGCGATTAAGAAGATTGCAAAAAAGTACAAAAAAAAAACCTTTTTACATTCAAAAATTGGTTATGGTATCCTAAACTCTTTGTGGATTTATTAAGATTGCGTTTTTTTTTGTTGAGGAATAAGATTTTGAAGGATAGATAGGGATTATAATAGAATTTTATTGGTACAGATTTTTCTTTGGAAAATTATACAAAATTTTTTATTGAACATCATACAGAATTTCCTTAGAAAATTTAACAGAATTTCCTTAGAAAATTTAACAGAATTTCCTTAGAAAATTTAACAGAATTTCCTTAGAAAATTTAACAGAATTTCCTTAGAAAATTTAACAGAATTTCCTTAGAAAATTTAACAGAATTTCCTTAGAAAATTTAACAGAATTTCCTTAGAAAATTTAACAGAATTTCCTTAGAAAATTTAACAGAATTTCCTTAGAAAATTTAACAGAATTTCCTTAGAAAATTTAACAGAATTTCCTTAGAAAATTTAACAGCATTTCCTTAGAAAATTTAACAGCATTTCCTTAGAAAATTTAACAGCATTTCCTTAGAAAATTTAACAGAATTTCCTTAGAAAATTTAACAGAATTTCCTTAGAAAATTTAACAGAATTTCCTTAGAAAATTTAACAGAATTTCCTTAGAAAATTTAACAGAATTTCCTTAGAAAATTTAACAGAATTTCCTTAGAAAATTTAACAGAATTTCCTTAGAAAATTTAACAGAATTTCCTTAGAAAATATGACAGAATTTCCTTCCTTAGAAAATTTAACAGAATTTCCTTAGAAAATTTAACAGAATTTCCTTAGAAAATTTAACAGAATTTCCTTAGAAAATTTAACAGAATTTCCTTAGAAAATTTAACAGAATTTCCTTAGAAAATTTAACAGATTTTCCTCAGAACATTTAACAGAATTTCCTTAGAAAATTTTATAGAATTGCCTTTGGAAAATTATTCAGAATATTATGTTTTTTTTGTTCGTTACTACGGCAGAATTGGTTTAGCATTCGTGAAACCTATAATTACTATGATTAATTTACGAAATATTGAAAATAAAAGCAAACAGATATAAGAGAAAACTTAAACTAAAAAAGCAGCTAGAAAAAATAACTCATATGTTTTCAAACAATTGTCTAAGTTGCATTTTTTTCAGTCTGTAGATAGGAAGAAATGCTTAATTTAAATGATTGATAGTCATAAGAAGGGGGAAATACTAGCTCTTTGGGACTGTTCCATAATACTGGGGTGGCATTATGGGAGTCGATACCATCGTCTATCGCCTATCGTCTAAAATTACGATACTCAATTATTTTGATATTATGGTATTCGATTTTGTGGGTATCGAAAAAATAACTTTCCAAATCTATTGATTCGAAAAAAGTTAATAGATACTGATTATGGATGTGCGATTTGTTGAAAATTATTCAGAATTTCCTTTAGAAAATTATACAGAATTTCCTTAAGAATTGTATACAGAATTTCTATTATAAATTTATAAAAAATATCCTTTGAAAAATTACAACGAATTCCCACTCCACATGACATTCTATTAAATTGTAACCTATATTAAATAAATATATATTATATATAATGTGAGATTTCATTTATAGATATATTGATATATATATATATATATATATATAAATAAATATAAGACAAATAAATTGATTTTATAAATAGATCAAAGAATCTATTTGATTTAAAGATAAATTTATTTCTATAGATATATGGGGAACGTTTTTATATACGTACAATATATGGTTTTATTACATTAACGAACTAACGAAAACGAAAATGTATATTTATATAAATAAAAAAAGAATTTTATTTTATATATGAAAAGTTTTTTTAATGACGTTATAAATATATATGGTAGGAATTGATGATTCTATATATTAAGTTTATTATTTTTAATAATTTTTTTAATATATAGTAATGCCTGTGATTATATATACGGATTGTGATCAATGTCGTGATGTAAGCTGAAATCCTTTAATTTCTATTCATATATTTCGCATGATGAACGATTGATAAAACATTTTGTAGCAAATTCAACAAAAATCATTGGGTATTATTTGAAAAATATAGATGAAAGAAATTAACATGGTATAAGAATATTAAAAATGGGATGTTGAATTTTTCAAATTTGGAAATAAGCAATATTTTTTTAATATATTTGTATTTAGAAACAATACACCATTGATCCATTGATATTAGAAACAAATTCTAATTCTAGTCTATAATCAATTTAATGTGCCATTAAAACGTAAAATATTCCAATATCAATGTCTATTCAATTTTTTATCTATATATAATTATGGAGCTATAATCTGTCAGTTTTTTTGTATAATCTAATCACAAACAAATTTGTTTTTTGTGTATGTATGATTGAAATTATCATTATCAAACATTTTTAAATCAGATAAATACTTGTAAAATTTTTATAGCATAAAATCAAAACCAAACGGATCAATTATAGATAATTTTATTTTATAATATAAATTGTAAATAAATATATACTACTCTAACCACTATAATATCGGACACCTTCTATTTTATTCGTATGCTCGACTTCGAGATGCCGCGAAAGGACTTTAAACAATAATTTTTTAATCCTTCAAATTTTATTTCCTAAAATGATGGTTTTAGTTAAATAATTGTGCAGACAGAAGTAAAAAATCTTTTAAATTAAATTAGTTATGGAATTTAATTCAAAATGATTCAATTTCACAAAAAAAAAATTTGACCATTATAATATCGGACACTTATATTATACTCCACTAATCTCCTCCTTTGTAACGCCTCCTTTGGCCTTTGTAATATCATCCATTCTCTTAGACGTTGTATTTACTAAATTTTTGCATTCATCCGGTGTTTTTGTATTCCTCATTTCAATGATTTTTCCTTGGAATTCTTCACCCCTTCAATTGTAACTTTCATATCATCTATTTACTTTGTTTTATTAATGCACACCACGATTCGATTGAACTTAAATCAGGACTTGAAGATGTCCATTTCTAAAAGTGGATTTCTAAACCCATTTCTTTAGCTTCCAACAGTTCTTAGTTGTTTTAGCGGTTTGTGGTAGACCAACATCTTATTGAAATGTATATTCGCCGTTTGAATATAATTTAATAGTCGATCGCAAAAGGTAGTCATTTAATATATGAATGTGTTTTTGGGAGTTAACCGTACACTAAATGGAATGGAAATTAATAAAATTAAGTAAGTAAATTAAAGCAAAGAAGAAGTAGTAAATTAAAACAAAGAAGCGAAGAACGAAAAAAACAAAGAAACTTAAATCGGGAAGAATTCCAAGGAAAAATCATTGAAATGAGGAATACAAAAACACCGGATGAATGCAAAAACTTAGTAAATACAATCTCTAAGAAAATGGATGCTATTATAAAAGCCAAAGGAGGCGTTACAAGGGTGCGATTAGTGGCGTATAATATAAGTGTCCGATATTACAATGGTCAAATTTTTTTTTTGTGAAATTGAATCATTTTGAATTAAATTCCATAACTAATTGAATTTAAAAGATTTTTTACTTCTGTCTGCGCAATTATTTAACTAAAACCATCATTTTAGGAAATAAAATTAGAAGGATTAAAAAATTGTTGTTTAAAGTCCTTTTTTGGCATCTCAAGCATACGAGTAAAATAGCAGGTGTCCGATATTATAGTGGTTAGAGTAGTATATATGGTAGATGTACCATATATTATAAAACGAAAAATCACATATTATCTATATACACAATATATAAATTCATGTGATGGTTGATGATAATTCAATAATAGATGATTTGTTATATATATTTATATATGATGATTATGGTATATAGTATATAAATAACCCACACTTGATCTATTTTTATTTGAAATACACAATTATATTATGTTATTGTATATCAAATATATATAGACCAATTACAAACATATTAAAATATAATTATTATATTAATTACTATATATTATTAGAAATTTGATAATTTTTAGACACAAACTTTGCTCATTTTATATACCATATATATTATATTATTGTTAATTTTAATGAGTTGACAATTTTAATTGGAAAAATTCGTTTAATTTGGTTTTTTCCTATATATGGATGGATATATATGTATATTGGAAATTTAATTACAAATTGAGTTGTTAATTTTTTAGCTATATACGAATTTAATCACTACAGTATTGTTTTGCTGGTCTTGTCCTGAATATATAGGCTGGAGTGTTAAAATCATATCAGACAAACAATTTTTTTAATGTTCCCTTCAATTTTCACAATTATTCACCCTTGTTTTCATTTTTCACGTTTTATACCCCTGATATAGGGTTAGAAAAGAAAGTTTCCGTGCTCATGTGGAAATTTGTATAGTGAAGGATTTAAAAACGGTATCTCTTCTGGTGAACAAAAATGCTCAGATATGCGAGAAATTTTGGGTTTAGTAACTATAAAGTACACAAGCAGGAAATCCTTTTCATTTTGAACAGCGGATATAAATTAAGATTTAATGCATTAATGCATTTTTTCAGTACAATTTATACATTTTTATTGCTTTATACATTTTTTTTTCTTTAAAATGTAAAAAAAAGCTGCGTTTTCCTGAAAAATATAGGAAAAGAAGACAATTTCATAGGGAGGGAATTTCATTTCATATAGGAAAAAAAGAAAATTATTTTAGATAATCTTCATCATCATATCATATACCATATTTTTTCAATGAAATTTTATAAAAATTGAAGTGGTCGCCTGTAAAATGTATACGAAAAATTATTAATTTAACCATAACAGTAGAAATTCTTATTATTTATTTAGAAAATATTATGAATTTAACATAGAAAATCAAATACGCAAACATTAATTTGATTCCGTAAAGGGATATACAACAAAAAAAAATACCAACAAACCGCATTCATTCGGTTTGTAAGAAAATGCAATTAACTAAAAAATAACAATACAATTATATTGTTATAATAAACGTACAGGTGAACAGATGAACAACAGATGAAGTGTACGCGGACATTTGGGATCTTGGAGTTTCCGGTTGACGGTGACCAGATCCGGTTATAAAAAGCTGTTGTCGGACGCTTAAACCCAATTGTATAGCTTGTAGTCGAGTATAAGTAAGTAACAATAAGTAACGTATGCGTATCTGTTTTTAAAATTGCTTTTAAACCATTCGCTTATATAGAATATAAAGTTTATATCACAAAAAGTAAGTTTAAATTGACAAATTTTCACGTTTAAATAGATTTTTACAATAAAATTTGTTCTACAACCCCCCCGTTGATCAGTAAGGGAAGTTTTTAGAGAATTTAATTATCTATCGAATGCATGCCTATTCGAGATTCTAACCTAACGGCGTGCCAAATTATGGCATATTTACTACAACCCTTAAATAAAAAAAAAAAAAGTGTTTAAACTTTAATTTATATAAATCCACTTTTCATTCAATTTTTAAGGGTGAAATTTCCATGAAATGGTATTGATTTTAAGGGTGAATCTGCAGCTATACAAAAACATAGACATATCACATATCAGAAGTTGTTTATTTTTTTTTTTCGTAGGACTTTAAATATTACTTTATTGTATTTAAAATGTTTACCAAAATTGCCGTGGAAATAATTTATTAATTTAAAAGTATATATTTTATGTTTATTATATGTTTTTTTTACTATAGTAAATATTTTTACGGTGAATATGAATTTTGAAAATGATAATAATTTTATTAATATATACCATACATAAACATTAAATTTAGGTTATATAGATAACATTTTTTACTTTTTTTTTTTTGGAAGGAATATAAATTTAAAACAATTTTATACACATGACATATTTGTAATAATTGAGTTATGGATCAAATTAATGAATATCTTTGGTATATTGTGTCGGACGCGGCCAAAGATTAACAAAGTCTACACACACATACTCGCAATTATATATGAAAGTATATAACAAATACTCATCATCATTATTAAAATTACATTAATAGTTATAATATTAATGATTTCTAATTCCGGTAAAAGCCAAAGGCCCTAGCAGCCATAGTGCTTATTAAAAACTAATGTTGGCATTTTACATACATCATTAGTTGTTAAATAATAATAATAATAATAATAATTGAGTTATAAAGTAAACCAACCTCTTGAATGATATGATTTTATTTTATTATTTATATTATTATTATTATATGTATATTTATATTTATATTAATGCAATCATAAACATATATTATAATTTTAAGTGTTTTATAAATATATTAATTGTAATATAAGAATGTTAATTATATAATTATAATATATGTTTAATTTGAATGAAAAATAAAACTAGATTAATTGAGTTTTTTTTTTTGTTCCATCATAAAACATATGGTCATATATTTTACCATTCAAAAGATAACAAAAAAAACATTGTATATACGGTGTGAATTAAAAATATTGGTAAATAATTAATTTGAGCGCGCAAAGTGATAATCAAAAAAAAATTTACTTTAATTCATTGTGGATTTTTTTATCATGTTTTTTTATTTTTTGCACAATTATCATAGTATTTAATTATTTTATTTTTTGTTAAAACTATATTATATTGATGGAATTATTTATAATTAGCAGTAATGCGGTTATTTAATTAGAGGTGGATGCAAAAACAAATATATAATAATTATATAATAAAAGATGCAAATTGATGGTGATCACGATAGTTAATGGAATATTGATCAAATCTGTTTTTGCTGAAACGGTTCACAAAAACGTAAAATTCAATTTTGCGAATATATAAATAATTTTAAATGAATTACTATATTAAAATCACTTTTATTGCAATCAGCATTGAAGGTTATATATTTGATTGGATTCGTATAATAATTTTGTATTATTTATAAACAATTATTTTTGTTTTTGTTATATTTCTGTTAATTAAATCTATATATAATATATGCGAATAATTAAACGGAAATAAAAACATTTCAACTATTGTTATGTGAGAAAACAACACAGCAGTATAGATTATATAAATTTGTTATATATTAAACTGATTAAACTATGATTAAACTGATTAAAAGTATAATGTTTATGTGCGATTAAATATAAAGGTGTGTATAATTTTGAGAAATTATATCACGGATTAGTTTGAAAAAAATCTTATCGTTTTAACAATCCTCTTAAGTCTTGACGAGCAATTCTTATAGGAAATTTCGATGAAAATTTGTGATACAAAAATTGAGAATAAAAACTATATAAAAATCATAAATTAATTGAATTTTCTAAATAGATTCTTAAATTAATATATAAAAAAAAAATTGAAATAAAAATTTGAATACTTACAACAGTTACAAATACCCTATCATCCGAAACGGTTGTCACCTCATCCGATTTTAATATGACATTTGTAAAATTATTATTAGGCCTAGCAATTACTGTAGGACCTAAATGACTTATAATAACTATTATTATAATTAGCACCAAAATTGATTTCATTTTTATATAAATATATTTATTCTGCGCTGTGTTGAGCGCAAAAACAATTACACTATTAATTATATTAATTTTTTTTTATAAATAAATAAATAAATATTTACAATATTTACACGTAAAAAAAAAAACCGCGCGCACACACACATACAAACTTATTTAAAAAATAAATTCAATAATTGTTTTTCTTTATGTTAACTTTAAAAAATTATATAAAAATAAATTAATTTACAAAAAAAAACAAAAAAAAACAAAAAACATTCACTTTTTATTAATTATATGATCACGAATTTTTCTTCAAATACTTTGAAATTCGTATAAAAAATAAAATTAATTAAATTAAATTAAATTATATTATGATTAACTCATAAATGAAATTTTATTAAATTTATTAAAAAATAACAATATTCACTATTTTTATCAAAATTATGATAATCATTTTTTAATAAATAATAAGTACACTGCTTAATAGAATCCGTTGATAAATGATGATCAAATATTTTATTCATCAATGAATTATTATTACTATTATTATCACTATTATTTTTATTATTATTATTATTATTCTTATAGAATAATAACGAATCACATTTTATCATACAACAATAATTAATAACATGATGTTTTAATGAAGATATCAATGTTTCCATATTATAAATGATGGAAATCATAAATATACTTGCGTGTTGTGTTGTAATATATGTTTTAACGACTGATGAGTGATGATTTTTCCAAATAGAATTTTTTTTTGTTGTTTTTAAAATTATATTCAAATTCTCTTTTGGGAATTGTCGACCGACACAGCAATAGCAGATGATAATGATAATGATGACGACGACCGTTCGACCGACCGACCGCCAACGGCTTATGTATATGCGATGATAATATATAATATTGAATAAGATGTTTTTGATTATTTTTGTATTCGTTGTCTGCGTATTTTTAATTTTTTTTTTATCTTGACTAACGAAATCTTTTAATATAATGATTGTGTGTAAACCGCATATATGAATGGGTAACAAAAAAATTATTATTTTTTTATCATCATTTACACACAATTAAAAACATTTGGTTTTTTTTTTTTATTCTGTAATATCGTATACTATATATTAGATATTCGCAGTTATTAGTTTTTACTTGTTTTCGCTAGAGTTAGCATGATGTTATTAGAATAAATTTAATGCCATATAGAGTTTATTTTCAATTAATGTTATAATATCGTCGGTGGTCGTCGTCGTTGGTTTCTTTTTTATATAATGCATTTCAATTCAATTCATTATTTTATTTTATTTTTTATATTTCTTAATAAACCACTTTATTAATCAGTCAGCAGCATCTTTTAATTAATTTTAATATATATGTATCTGAAAATATATAAATAAATATTTTTTTTATGTTATATAAACAAATGATAAAAATGTCATTAAATTTCACATTAATACAATATATAAAATAAACAAATGCAAACAAATAATACAAATATATCTATATATACATTTTAAAATCAGAATTGTGGATCGAATTGACAAATATATATATGGTAATATTAATAATTAATTTAAATTTTATATATATATATTATGATAACTATATCAATATGTGGATTCAATACACTTTGTATTTATTAATATTTGATTTAATGCATATTGCTATAAAGAATAAATATATATCATCGTCATTGAATGTCTCAAAGTTTAGATATAGTCTCTTCTATATAAATAGATAAAATATATATAAGATGTTTGAATCTGATATAGAACTAGGGTGACCACCTTTTAATTCTGCTTAACCCGGAGATTTTAAAATGCTTGTAAGATCCTTATTAAAACACGGTCTCTTAGCACTAATTGGGGAGAATGGGGCGCGAGTGTTTGGGTTGAGCAGTGTTTGAGAATGTTTCGTTTGAGATTGCACTTTCCAACATGAATGCCATTAAGAAAGTTCTACAATTTAGAGCACCCTTTAACTTTGAATAGGGGATTTTGATATTTTTATGTTTTTTTTTTTATATTATGCTAAACCCGGAGAACTGTCTCTAAATCCCGGAGCCCGGGAATCGTATGCCAAAACTCGGAGATTCCGGGTCAAACCCGGAGAGGTGGTCACCGTATATAGAACATATAGCAAATATATTATTAAATTAAGTATTTTTCTATTGATTTTGTTTTCTTAAAAAAAAACAAATCGTTTTGATAATAATAATATTAATAAAATGTAATGTAAATGTACGAAATTAGAAAAAAATAAATAAATATAAGAAACATATAAGAGAAAAAACCAAAAACGAATATGTAGTTGTTTGTAGGTATATACTATACGTGAATAAAACGAAAATTATCGATTTTAACAATAAACAACAGAACACGCACAAAAAAAAAATCCCAATACAACTTAAAATAAAAAAGAAAATCAACTTGAATAAACTGGATAAATTTGGTATTATTATATGTATATGAAAAATGAAAACATTCAATATATTTTTTTCTTATTTTTTACATATAGTATTTTAAAAATATTTTTACTTTTAAATTTTCTATGTAAAATTTTCTTTGCCAGAACGCAACAAATGAAACAGAATGAAATAATGTATGTATTATATATGATCAAAATGATCTTTCACGAATCTCATCCAATTTTCATGTATCACGAATCAAAAATGATGATGTGCCAGACAAATAATATCTTAAATCTTCATTCATAAAAACAATCGTTGATTTGTATATGCGGCATGGGGTGCGAACGCGGTGGGATCTGAAAATATTTACTAATTCTAAATATATCACTTAAGTTAAATGTATCCAATGCATCATAGTTTTATCAACTTGAATATATGTTACGTGATTTCGTTACGGACTCGCGGCAATAGATTTCCGAGCTTTAAATCCAAGATTTTATGTAAATATAGAACAAGACAACGGTATATGTAATTTCTTACAATACATATACCCAATCTTTCTACGAGAAAAGATGGATTTAATCGAGTAACGGATACTTCTGAGGAAGTTTTCATTTTAGGGTTAACAACTTTCATTTTTAGAAAAATAGAAACTATGATAAGTCACTTAAAGCTTATATACTATAAACTGTACCGTATATATAGACTAATTTGGATGAATCTGAATCAGAATCGATTTTCATATGAAAACTAATTACAGAAAAAAATATATGTAATTTTGAATGATTCTTTATTTTTAATTTCCATTAGTAACAATTCTGGATGATGTCCGATTTCTTTCTGATGAAATTAATCTTATAATTTTATTTTTGCAAAATCTTTTTAGTCATATATAATAAAATATCTTTATCTTTCAATGATGATCTTAAGAAAATTATTTTTGGTTTAAATAATCAGTGAATTTCCATGAATAAAAGTAATATTTTGTAATGGAATCCTCCGGTGGTGATTTTTACTAAAAAAAAATTAATGGTGCAGATCAACATTATTATGAATTTATTTTATAAATCATGTGTATTAAAACATTGTTATATTAATCGAAAATTGCGAATTATACATTTTTTTTATAAAGGCAAAATGCCAAAATGATACATAAAAATGAAAATGAAAATTTAAACTATTATTGAAACATTTTGCGGAAACAACAATGATTATAATATACTTAGGAAAATTATTAAAAATACTATTATTAAAAATTCACAACAAAATATGATTTTTTGCAATAGAAAACTTCATATTAATTCTTTCATATTTTTATTCGTATAAATAAAATCGCATTCAATTTTGTGAATATTTTGTACATATGTTTTCCTATCATATATCATTTAATTTAATGAAACAAAACAATGAAAGGGATAATCAATTCCAAAAGAATCCAACTGTCCAATATCCTATAAGAATTTTTTTATATAAATGAATTATAACGTTTCTTTTGCAAATTAAACGCCGGTCGTGTGAATTGATAACGAAATACGCTATTCATTTCTGAAAAATCAGTAAAATATATTAATTTTTTAGCTTGTCCTTCTTGGTCTATAACAGCATTTTATATATATATTTATGGATAAAATTATAATGAATTGCTATTTATATATAAAGGGTGATTTTTTAGCTATTATCTTTTTGGCAACACTGGTTTAAACAGCTGACGCACGTTTCGTGTTTTGTTTCACTGTCAAACATCTTCAGTTTCGTCTATAATTTAACCATGAATCGTCTTACAAACGAACACACGCTTGCAAATTATTGAATTTTATTATCAAAATGCGTGCTCTGTTAAGAAAGTTCATCGCGACGAAATTGTGTTCAGCGACGAAGCTCATTTTCGGCTCAATGGGTACGTAAATGGGAAGAAGAATTGTCGATTTTGGAGTGAATATCAGCCAGATGCATTGCAACAGCTACCAATGCATACAGAAAAAGTCAAAGTTTGGTGCGGTTTATGAGCTAGTGGCATCATTGGACCGTACTTCTTCAAAGATCATGCGAATCGTAACGTAATTGTGAATGGTGAGCGCTACCGTGAGATGATATCGAACTTTTTTTTGCCCAAAATGCAAGAGCTTGACTTGCATGACATGTGGTTTTAACAAGACAGTGTTTCAACAAGACAGAGTGCCACATGCCACACAGCACGCGCAATAATGGCCGCCTAGATCGTGCGATTTAACGCCTTTAGACTATTTTTTGTGGGGCTATGTTAAAGCTCATGTCTATACAGACAAGACCGCTTCAATTGACGCATTGAAAGATAACATTGAAGCATTTATTCGTGAGATACCGGCCGAAATGTTGGAAAGAGTTTGCCAAAATTGGACTAAGCGGATGGACCATTTGAGGCGCAGTCAAAGTCAACGTTTGCATGAAATAATCTTCAAACATTATATTATATGGACCGTACTATCGATTCAAATAAAGATTTCATGCATTTTCTGAATTTTATGTGTTTTTTTTTTGAAAAACTTTCCTATAGCTTTTAAAAAATCACCCTTTAGATTCTATTCCATTGTATACAATTTTTAAATATTTAACATGTTCGTGATTCAAATAACCTTAAAAATATTGACTTTTTTTTTTAATTTATACTATGCGGCCATGCAAATGTTTTATGAAAATTTTAAAGCAAAATAAAAGAAAAAATTCTATTCTTGATTGCGACTTTAACCCTTTTACCAATCTTTTTATTTATATGTATTAAATATTTGCAAATTAATTTGGAGTGTAAAAAATAAAATATAATTGCTTTTAACATACATTTTTTATTGAGAACGGAAGATATATAAAAATGAATCATCATGAATCATTGCCTCTATATATATTTATATATATAGATAAATTTATGGACATTTTATGATTAATTTAGTTTTTGTTATCTTATGGACTGCATAACTGCAATTATTTTGCTATATACGCGTTTGTTTATATAATATAGCGATTTTATATATATGTATGTAATTCAATTGATAAGAAAAATTGTCATCAGTTTGTGAATTACTTATTGTGTATGACTAATATTATTTTTTTTTATTAATGATTGCTTCAAAAATAAATTAATTATACTACAAGAAAAAAGTTAATTTTTCTCAACAAAACTTCCCGGAAAATTCAATTTTCCGAATTACAGTCATAGTTTTCTTCCAATCTTCATTTTCCTAATATTTGTTTGTAAATTCAATCATTTCAAATTCTGAATTCAACAAGTTTGTAAATTTCCAAATTTTCTTCTATATACAGATCAGAATTTACTTGAGTTTTCAAAATGATGAAAAGAATAACAAAATTTGATTTAAAATAAAATACATTCGGCTGAAGAACATATTATTGAATCATTCACACGCAAAGATTTTGGTTTTAGCGAAACAAACCCCAATTATATTATGAACTAAACAAATAATTGCGTTAATTATAGTGTGATATTTTTTTTAAATAAATTAATTGTGATTATATACTGAACACAAATAATAATTTTATATATATAATTTTTACAGAGATATACATATTGGTTTATTTCATTTATTTCATATTGCTTATACAATACGATGATGGTAAAAGAAAAGTTATTTTATTTTTTGTATATACATATCATGATCATGATATATGTGTATATATAGAATGAATCCAATTTATAAAACCAAAAAAAAAAATGTTATATTATTAAAACGTTAACATTAACAAACCACATTACGTGCGCGATGTTATGATATTAATTATTAATATGATAAATTTGCTAAACAAAATAATTAAAAAATAAAAGAATTTTTATTCCATTCTTTTCTGAAAAATGTAATTTATTAAATTGTATGTTATTTTACCAAAAAGAAAAGAATGTGAAATTATATATATAAAAATTGGTTTAATTATTTTATTTTTTTATTAACGTTATATATTAAAATATGTATAATAACTTATCTTATTCATCTTATTCTGTATATAAACAAGGTGGTCGATTCCAATTTCCTTAATGAATTTACAATTCAATAGACAATTCATATATAGGAACTGTAAATAGACGAGATGAATTCATTTTAAATAAAAACTATTTTCTGTAGAAATTTCATTTTATATGTTAATCAATCAACCGAGACCTATCCAAATAGGTAAGACGTTTCGTTTTATAACCATATTGAATTTGAAAGGAATATTCAATGAAAATAACAATCATTGAATTCCTTAAATTCATTTACACGTTGCTTTCTTTCAGTGAATCCAGTGAGATTCGTTTTAAAACCGAATTTCCAATTTCGTCTTTTTTTTTTTCTTTTTTGGTTAACGTTTGGTTGGTTTGGTGATTTTCTCATTCCTTCATAGGAAAACTTTAAAAAATCGTTTTTTTTCACCGATATAAGCTTAATATTAGTTTCTTTGGTGATAAAAAATGATAATTAAACAAAAACATGTTGAATGGATTTAGCATATAGAGATCATTTGGTCAACTATTATAATATTTTACAATAAAGTAATATAGACTTTATCGTATGATATTTGAATGCCGTGTAGATTTTTTTTATATATTATTATATTTATGAAAATGACGTAAATGGTAAATCTGTTTTCAGAATAATTTTCCATTATATAAAAATCTAAATTTTCCATAGAGTTGTTTTTGATGACAAATTTTTGGATTAATTTATATTTTATAAATATTATAATTTAATTCATTCATTTATTCATTCCGGTTGTTTACCTTTATACCGGAGCTCACATTTTTTTATTTTTTTATAATATACATTATATCATTTTTAAATCCGAAAAAAAAAATTTGTTACGTTGTTTTGTTACGTAGGTAAGTAGGTAGGTATCTATATATATAAATAAAGATATGGATTAAATCATATATAATTAAACTTAAAATTTATATGCGTATAATAAATATACCGCCGCGTGATATATTTTGTATGATGTGAGGGATATGTACATTTTCAACTAAATAAATATATTGCAATTTTTATATATTCCAGTTTAAACTGATTATTTTACCAAAAAGAGTAAACAATATTTTTTACAGATGGTCATATATTTTTAAATAAAATTAAATTCTTATTGTTTTATGCGTACAAATATTATTTTAAGCATAAATTTAAATATAAGATTGGACATTTTTATTATTATAAAAATATATATCTATATATCATCTATATTATTTAGTATATATACCATATATATCATTAAAACCTCATCGCACGTACATATTTTATTATATATATTTTGTTAAATGCTCATCAAAATAATTTTTTTGTTGTCGCGTATATATAATATTTACACTGTATATGATTATATTACAGAATATTAATATAATAAGGGTATATATAAAAATGAATAAATAATGTACATATTTTGGCAGTTAAATATGTATATTAAAAAAAATTATATGAAATGTTAAAAAAATATGATGATGAACAGTATATTAAATTCTTAAAGGTTTTTATATAATATACGCACAAAGATTGGACAAAAACACGATAAAGTATATTAAGTAAAGCTATATATATAGGATATGGTTTTTTGGTGACGCGATGATATTTAGTTTAGTTTTTATAAAAGAAAATGAGTTTGAATCGTTCGCATAATATCTAAAATATAATGAAGTTTTTATAAATTCATTTGTATTATAAAATCTAATAATTAAATAAATAACTCAATTACTGAATTGTAATAACTCAATTCAGTCCCCATGGCACAAACGATAGAAGATTCTGACAGGTACATGGTTAAAAATTGATTAATTATAGTACAAACAATTATATAACCATATAATTTTTTGAGTTTTCAAATGAGATGCAGAATAAATGACAATTGATGGAAATTCCAATGAAAGTAGGAAAATTGATTTTTCCCCGAAAAATTTTGTTCCTTAAAATAACTAATTTATTTTAAGCATACATAACTTTCAGAACACGTATCCTGTCGTTTGGGTAATTAGGAAAATTTGTTTCACGGCTATAATAACTATATAGTTTGATGTCACAATTGAATACATGTTAACCCTCTCTATATAATAATAAATAACCCACGGAGCCGTAAATACCTTTTTTCCCGTCATTTTATTAAAAAATTAAAGTTTAATCTATGGCCGGGACATTTCACACTATACGAATGATAAAAACACTTTCACACAACGGACAGGGTTAAGTCACGTAAACAAATAATCTTCTCTTGTTTATGAATATTTATGGTATATATATACGCGATGAAAGATAATTACAGACGGATTATTAAAATCTATATAAGAAAATTGTTTCAATATATATTAAAATAATCACACCGTATATAATAATAATATATAATATAATTTCTATATCCTATCCTAAATAGATTATGTGTCCCAAATTAAATGTTGAATAATTAACAATAACCAAAAAAAAAAAAAAATGAAAAACAAAACAATTTGTTAAAGAAAAATGTTATTAGTGCGAAAAAGTTATATGGCATAATCCCAAATTTATTATTTTTAAATTTTTATGAATATAAATACTATTCGACGGCGGCGGCGGCATACTGACACAAAAATCTTCTTATATTTTTTTTGTCACTCTTAAAATGTACTATATATTTATATAATAAAAAATTGATATTATGTGATGTGGGGGTCAACAGGAAATGTTCCATAAAACCGGTTGAATTAAAAAAAATCATAAAATCCATCAACAAACGTCTGAAATTGTTTCAGACAAACTGTTAGATATGCAACGTTCAAGCAAATCTTTACAGAAACTGAATGATGATTGAATAATAAAAGGATGTTTCCTATATATTTTATTTCGTAAATATTATAATATATAACTGATTTTCAACATCATATTCATTGTATATATAGTTTTTCATCTTAACGTTGATTTTTTCAAAATAACTCTATTAACTATACGTACGTACGTATATATTAAAATAGAAAATAGGTACTTAATTATATAAGATATTGAATTTCAAACAAAGGATATATTATATATGTATATATTGTATTATATAAAGTTAATTATATGACCTTAAAATTTTATTAAATTCAAATCTGAATCGTGAATAATATAAGGATTATATATATTATTGTATGTATTATTGATTTGATTATTATATATACAATTTCAACTATATATACCTTGTGTAATTTTCATCAATAATGTATATATACGCGAAGAATATACAGGGTATTAACAAAAATATATTGATATTGATTCGATGAAAATTCTATTACGCTGAATATTGGTTCGAGGAAAATCCAAAAATTATTACAATTATACAGCTATAATTTTATATCATCTCCGATGATGCTGATAAAGACCTTGTGTAACGGATTATATATAGTAATGTGATTGACTCAAAACAATTAAAAATTTATATATATAGTTATAAAAACTAAAAAATCAATAAAAATCTTTGCACAACCGTAATTTCCTTTTTTTTTTTATTATCAACTTAAAATTTAACCTCGTAGGGGGTAAATAATCGACATCGCCACAACTCTATACAGTAAACACACACACAACAAGGTGTTTCGAGATTAGGAAAATTGGAAGAATGAGGATGGAAATGAAAATTGGTATAGTTTTCTAATTAATTGATTGAATATAATTTGGAAAATTAATAATAAAATTAAAGCATATAAACGTTGGTGTTAATATATTTTGCGTAGGTTACGCCGCTAAGGGAGAATATATTGATTAATTCATTTTGTTAGTCATATAGTTATTTTACACCTTGTACAATACATTTTAATATGTATATATAATATAATACTTTTGATAAAAGGAATAGTAAATATATACAAATTGGTAATACTTTGTGTTATTAAGATCGAAACCTTGTAAAATGATGTTTGTCAACATATACAATACATACTCTATATATACATATATTTAATGTGTATCTATTTCATTATTGTACATTCATTCATATATATATATATATATATATATATATATAAAAATGGTAATATACAAAAGTATCTCTTTACATATTATATAAATACAATATGTCAATATATTACGACGACGACGACGACGACGAAGATATTACTAAGAAAAATTTAATTTATATGTGATTCATATTGCAAATTTACAAATTATATATCAAAAAATACTCGTTAAATTTTTATATATACCATTTATCTTTTATACATATTTAGTTTTGATATTATTTTTACAATTCAACAAACATATATTTTATATATCTATTTATAAATAAATGGTTGTTATTATTACATTTTATACAGATAAATACATAGAGGATTAAACAAAAAATCTTTGTTCTTTTATATTCTATTTAAATATTACAAGAAAAATTAATCTGTATATTATACAAATACAAAGAAAATGTAAAATAAAATATAAAATTGATAGATTTGAAATGATTTTCCTTAAATTTGATTTATTAAATTTATGAATTTTCCCAGCTCAGCATGAAATAAAAGAGAAAAAAGTAAATCATTCCTGAAATATACACAGTGCGACAATTAATATTCCGGACTGAAACCATATCTCAATAGGGCCATCATCCACCGTATTCACCTGATTTAGCACCATGTGAATTCTCCTTGTTCCCAAAACTTAAAATGAAATTGAAAGGATGTTTTTTTGAGGATATTGAAACCATTCAAATAGCATCTACATGCGCACTAGAGGCAATACCACAAAATGAGCTGGAACACGTGTTTGAATCATTATTAAATCAACGTAACAGTTGTATTGAATCAGGCGGAGAATATTTTGAATAAATAAAAAAAAATAATTTCAAAAATCGTCTTTTTAATGTATTTCCTAGGACCAGTCTGGAATATTAATTATCGCACTGTGTAAATATGGAATTTATGCGATGTCATTTTATAGATTATTATACAAAAATTATTCGAATCATCCCCATATAGGAAAACCTATACATATATAGTCTAATAATTTTCTCAGACATCATAGTTAATGAATTATCAATCTCTGATGGTGAACCTTTCAAAACTGGATTGGTTAATAAATTTTCATGAAATCGCTATAAGAAATTGATTTGGTAAAATTTTATATATATAAAACTCGGATTTTAGTGAAAAATCGTGAAAATCTCGGAAAATTCTTAAACATATAAATCAATTTTTCCACGTAAACCAAGTCCATTGTTTTGTAGAGATCATCTTTAAGGCATTAAAAATATCTGCGGTGAAATTTTCAAAACGATTGTTTATGTCAAAATATTCATGAAATTGGTATAATTGATTTGGTAAAATTTGTCATATACAAAATACACCGGGAAAATCTCGGAAAATTCTTAAACATATAAATCAATAGTTTCAAGGCAAATATTACCAAATATTTTACAGAAATCATATTTAATGAATTATATAAATATATTGGGTATAATTTTCAAAACGTTTGATGAACAAATTTTCATGATGTCGCTATAAGTATTTTATGTGGTAAAATTTTACAAATAAAACTCGGATTTTAGTGAAAAATCATGAAAATTTCGGGAAAATTCTCAAATATAAATCAATATTCCTAGAAAAACCTAGTCTAATATTTTAAAGAGATAATTTTTAAGGTATTACATATATCTATGCAACATTTTCAAAACAATTGTTTAACAAATATTCATGAAATCGGTATGATTGATTTGGTAAAATTTTTCATATAAAAAATATACTGAAAATCGTGAAAATTTTGGAAAATTCATAAATATAAATCAATATTTACAGGAAAACCTAGTCTAATCTTCTAAAGAGATCATCTTTAATGCATTATAAACATATCAGGTAAAATTTGCAAAACAATTAGGTAACGAATTTTCAATTTTCAACATTTTCAACGCAATATTAGAAATTGATTTGGTACATTTTTATTTATTATACGAATATAAAACTTAGATTTTAGTGAAAAATCATGAAATTCTCGGAAAATTCTCATATATTAGGTGTAGGAATTCTAACTAACAAAATGTAAACGTTTGCCAATGGTCGTTTGGTCGAGATTCAACGCCATTGCAAGTTCATGTTGCGTTCTACACGAATTTTCATCCAGCAATGACTGCAATTCTTCGTCTTCAAATTTTTTTGGCTGACCTGGCCGTTCTCTATCTTCCCCCTTCAAAATCACCATTTCGGAAGCGTACAAACCATCGTTCACAAGTTGCTTGAGCTGGAGCATGTCCACCATAAGCTTCAACCAACAAACGATAACTTTCAGCAGCGGTTTTCTTCAAATTAAAGAAAGTTATTAAACTTCCCCCCAAAACAACTTTTTCAGGCATGTGTTTCGACATATTCGAAGCAAAAAATAGTTTGTTGTTTACACTTCAATGAAATGACATATACTGAAATTTATAGCCTAATGACAGACAAAAAAAAAAGAAAATGACCGCGGTGTGCTCTGATGCACACAACGCTAATTACGCCATATGTTATCTAAATCCGCATTTTTAATTCCTACACCTAATATATATCAATATTCTGAGGTAAACCTAGTCCATTACTTTCCAGAGATCGTCTTTAATGAATTTTTAAAACGATATGCTCAACAAAATCGCTATAAGACAATGATTTGGTAAAATTTTTCATATACTTACAAAACACATTGAAAATCACAGGAAAATTCTGAATTTTAATGGATAATCGTCGTTCGTTTAGCGGTCTATCTATTGAATATAATCTTTATTGAATATAATTAAACATTTTTTTCACGTTATGCACTTGACCCATACATATAGTTATGGTTATTTTTTGTCGACTAATTATATGTTATGTAAAGAAAAAACCTTTTTATAAATATAATAATATAGATTTTATAATTATTTAATCGATGATAATTAATTAATTACCTTTTCAATATTCTTCGCATAATTTTGTACATATAACATAAATAAATAGGAGGGGTAAAAAATAAAATAATATGTGGCTCGCATATATTGGATAGTGCATATATATTAAATATATTTATTTATGCAAAATAATCCTTTTAGTATATATATAGCAAATATATTGAAATTTTATAAATTAATAAATTTTATTTATTTTTTCAAGGCAAATACAGTTTCTGTGTGTATTTATAATACAAAACACTTTTTAAACACAAAATAATAATACAAAAATGACCCAAAAAAAAAAAAACTAATAAAAATATAAATTCTTATTCAAGGATTGGATTTCTTTATACCATATATACATATATGTATAATAAAAAATAACAATAGTAAAATGATTTTATTATTATTATTATTATGTAACTGCGTGAATATATAGCACAAATTATTTTTAATGTCTTCTTTTCCATATTATTTTATTATAATACAAATATATTAAAATTAAAAAAAAACATTTATAACACATATAATATAAAAAAAGAAAAAGTTTTTCCTTTCATTTTGTAAATAAATAAAATGAAATGTAACCACCGTATATAAAAAAAGAATCAACGCGATAAATAAACAAAATGTTTTTAAAAGAAAATAAACCAAATTTTCTTTTCTTTTTTTTTTGATCCATCATCAACCTTTGGTGAAAAAAAAAATTCTCCTTTTACGCCATCATATTTATATAAAATAATATTTGTTTTACATATATATTTAAAAAAAAAAATAACTATTTAAATTTGTGTGAAAGGTCCCCCAAAAAAAAAATAAACAAAATATGATTTAATTTTTGATAAATTGCCAATAATAAATAAATTTTTAAATAAAACACAAATTTTTACATTAAAATATATACTTTAAAAAGTACATAAAAATATTAAATATATATATTACATAAAACAAATATCCATTAGGGTGATTTGAAGACGACCAAAAAAAAAAAGAAAAAAGAAGATATTTTCTTAATATTTCTGGTCTTCATTTCTCTATAAAAAATGGTTTGTTTTTAATACTGAATATGTTTTGCCTTGAAATGAACTCAAAAACAGATAACAATTTTTTTTTTGTTTTTTTTTTTAGTTACAGATCGATTGGATTGGTTTTTTTAAGGTCGTATGTATGTATATAAAATAAAATCGATTTCAAATAATATGGATTATATTATCATTGATAATGTTTTATATATACCAAATTATTGGAATACATTTTTTTATTTTTATTTAATGTACGGGGATGGTATTGTTTATAAAGAATTTTTATGATGATTATGATGGTTTCTTTTGGGATTATATACGTGACAAAAATCTGAAATCGTAATCATATAATATTGATTGTTTTGACTGTTTTATATAGCTATAAACGATTGCAGTTAAATTTTTCAAGTTTTTGAACATTTCTAAATAAATAAAAGAAAAGGGGTTTAATACAAAAGGTGGGAGAGGTGGGAAATTATTGGTCAGATTTTCAAGAAGATCAAGTATATATTATTTGAACGGCACATGTCTAATTAGTTGATTTAATAAAAAAAAATTGGTTTTGTTCAGCGACTAAGTTTCCGGGAAAATCCATTTTTCTAAATTTTCTAATTTTTTTTTTAATAACAACCGGGGTTTTTTCTTAAATGTTCGTTCTACTTTGCATAATTTATCTAAAATTCAATCAATTCTTATAATATTTCATAAAAACAAATTTGAAAATCGTCCTATTTCAAAAGATATATAGTCGATTTTCCATTCAGTGAAAATTTAAAGAAATTTTCCGACTATTCGAAAAAGAAAAACGACAAATATTTTATAAGCATAGTACAAAATCGATAAAAATATGCATAAAATATGTTTTGTGTTTTCGGTTATTTTTCGAATCTGAATTTTAACACAGAGTGTTAAATGTATTTTCCGCTTGCGGTTGGTCGTACGGCTAATTTCCGACACCGTAAAAGCCACAAATTAACAAACCAACAACATAAGTCTGTTGTTGGACGCTAAAACCAGATTGTTGGTTGTATAGCGAAAAATTTATTTATTTTTTTTTAGTACAAAATCGATTACCAATACCTTTTTAAAGCAATAGGGCGATTTTCATAATTTTCTTTTGATGAAATAACAAAAATTGATTAAATTTTCAAATTATTCGAGGCAAAACTCGAAGTAAATTGAAGAAAAACTCTGGCTGTAATGTGAAAAATTCAAAATTTAAACAATTGATTTTTCCAGAAGGTTTTCTTGGAAAAACATTTTTTTTTGTACAAAAATTAATTTGCCTTTTTTCAAAATATTCTATCCTTTTGTTATAATATTTAAACAAATGTAACGTTACAAAAAAATATTAATAAATCATTAAATGAATGAGTAATTATAAAAAAAAAACCATTTGATAAAGCTTTTGAGAACCCAAACAAAAAAAACCAATTAATTACATATTATACATAAAAAGTTTTAATTTTAATTATATACGTTTAATTGATTGATTTGTATATATACTTAAATAAATTAATCCTTATATTCTTGATAAATCTCAAGTCATCCTATAAATAAAGAATAAAATTTTTGATAAATAAATACACCAAAAAAAAAAAAAAAATTTTACAAAGGTTAAAATATATTTTATTTATTTATTTCGTGTGGGTTTAGATCTAAATATGAACAAAATTTTTTTTATATATATTTAGAATTTTGGTATTTATATTATTTTGATATTGCTTATATATTTGATAGTTTATATATATAGATAAATAGAATTGAGAAAGCAAAATAAAAAGCTTATCAATGTCAAGGATAAATAAATAAAAAAATTTTCATATAACATATATAAATAATTGTATCCAATTTTTTTTAACATACATATAATATCAAATGGTAAGTATATGTGTATATTATCATTATACAATATATATCAATGCGATGGCATAAAATCAATTGGAAAAAAAATAATAATGTCGGGATTGACGGCGACTCTGTCTCTATAATCTATAATATACATTTATAAATACAATCAAAAATATGGATTAAAACTAACGACACAAAATAACTATAGTTTATTCGGTAGTATTTCGGGGAGAATTAGTCAAATTAACTATATATTTTCATCAATCGGTTGTTAAACTCGGAATTTAATAATTTTATTTTGATATGACCGTAATTAGCCCAAAATTAACCCAAAATTTCATTGTTCAATCAAACAACAAAATCGTAACATTATCATTAAAGAATTCTGCATAGATTGGGACCCTACATTATAAATATCGATTTTTTGGCTTGAAACTGGGATTTATTTGTATAACAAAATGATTGAGTACATTAACCGATATATTGTCCATCGTTAGCTATGACTTCCTGTCATCTTTTAGGAAGTTTGTTGATTCCTCGTTTGAAGAACTCCTCATCTTTTGTCCCATTCCATTCATCGACCCATTTTCGCACTTCTTCAGAATTTCGAAAGCGTACATCTGACCAGGCTGACCTGCATTGATCTGAACAAATGGTAATCAGAAGGAGCAAGGTCTGGAGAGTACGGGGGGTGGCTGATCAAGATGATCCCAACCGATCCTCTTTATTTTTTCCTTAACGATGTTTGCACGATGTGGTCTGGCATTGTCATCGTGCATTAAAACTTTATGGTGTTTTCGAGCTATCAATGGTCGTTTTTCGTTCAATTTCTTTGCCAATTCGTCTCAGTTGTCGTCGGTAGCGATCAGATGTAACCGTTTCATTCGTTTTTAACAGCGCATAATACAGAGGTGGAATTATCGCTTTCGATTACGATAGACGATTGTCGTCAAACATACAATTTTTTCATTTTTGCAATTATGGCAGACGATATCGTCGGTTTAAGACGATAATTTTTGACGATAGGGTAGTAGCTATCGTTACGATTGTCGTTTGTATTGCTTTCTATTGTTTTTGTTCATTTATTCAATTTTAATATTCATAAAAAGTACAAAAGCAATTCTCATAAAAATAATACTTTCAATCTCATTCTCATAGAAATAATAAACTTTTTGTTTTTCTATATGAAAATCATTTGCCACAACAATATCCACGGAGACGATATACAAATAATATCGATACCCACAAAATCGACTACTATAATATCAAAATAATTGATTATCGTAATTTTAGACGATAGGTGATAGACGATGGTATCGACTCCCATAATGCCACCCCAGGGCACCCTTCTGATCCCACCAAATGCACAGCATAAGCTTCTGGCAATTAATATCGCGTTTTGATTGTGAAGTTGATGGTTGGCCGGGATCAACATATGATGCTTTACGTTTAGGGTTGTCGTAATACACCCACTCTTCATCGTCAGTGACAATTCGACTCAAAAAACTATGTTTTTTGTGCTCGGCAAGATGTTTATTGCATGCTTCGTTTCGTGCTTTGAGTTGATTTTCATTCAGGTCATGTGGGCCCCATTTTCCTAGCTTGCTGATCTTTCACATGGAATCCAAACGTCTAGAAATGGTAGAGGCATCTACATTCAACTCTAATACAAGCTCTTTTTGCGTTCAACACGAATTTTCATCCAACAATGCCTGCAATTCTTCGTCTTCAATTACTTTTGCATGGCATGGCCGTTCTTTATCTTCCACTTCAAAATCACCACTTCTGAAGCGTGCAAACCACCGTTCACAGGTTTTTTGAGTTGGAGCATGTTCACCGTAAGCTTCTACCAACAATCGATAACTATCAGCAGCGGTTTTCTTCAAATTAAAGAAAGTTATTAAACTTCCCCACAAACCAACTTTTTCAGGCATGTGTTTCGACATATTCGAAACAAAAAAAAGCTTTGTTGTTTACACTTCAATGAAATGACATATACTGAAATTTATAGAGTAATGACAGACAAAAAAAAGAATATGGCCGCGGTGTGCTCCGATGCACACAACGCTATTTACGCCATCTGTTATCTAAATCGACATTATCAATGCAATGTCCCAATAAAATTCCCATAAAAACGTTTTGTTAATTCTATAACAAAAATTGATATTCAAATTTCGTCTATTAATTGGAATGACAAAAAAGATCTGCTGTATTCTTAAAGCCACATTTAAGGCAAAATTAACTTTAAGTTTTTATTTATGGAAAAAAATTTGTTCGGAAAATCAAATTTTCTATTTTCTTTTATTATGTATACTATAAATTTAATTTTCTACTATTTGGATTTTTTTTGTGTTCGTTAATATACGGAAAAATCGGTTTAGCGCCCGTAAAACATTGAAAATTTATTGCCATGAGGTCGTACCGCGAAATCACTTAATCAGGCGATGAACCTCTGATATATTGAATAATTTTTTTTGTTTATTAATAGTTTTTTTTTTAAAGTTAGTATAGTGAATAGGACAATTTGTGGAAGGATGGGCTATAAAAAGGAAAATTCCGCATCGCATAATATTTTGTAATATTTTCATATCGTTATATTTAAACAATTACAATATTATATAATTTTAATATAAAAAAACTGCATTTAAAATTGCAATTAAAAAAGAATTAATTTATATGAGTATTAAATAATTTTAATTTGTTTTTCCATATATTATATTTGCCCAAATCCGAGTTTAATTTATTGCGAAGAAAAAAAACAATAATTGTTACAATGAAAGATGGATGGATGGACAATTGATTTTAATTTTCCTATATACATATAATATAATAACCTTGAACTATGCGTGATTTTCATTTGAATTTTTATGTGTTTTTTACATTTTGTATATATCAACAAATATATAATTAAATTTTATTGCTTTTTTGTTGTGTTAAATTCGCTTTTTGTAATATACGTTTTTGTATATTAAATAATTCTCTATTCTGTATATAGATATAGAATATATGAATTTTTTATTTGAGGTCTGGTTTTATATATTTGTATAAAAATTTTGTGAATAATAAAATGAAGTATCTATATATTTATTTACATACCCAAAACAAGGTGTTCCACAAAACCCGACATATAGGTTCTGTGTGAATCATTTGAAGTGGAAAACATTTGCAAACATTATGGTCGACTGGACTTTGTTATGGAATTAAACGAAAAAACCTCAATTTGTCGAGATTTTCATGATTTTCTTTTTTTTCTGTATTCTGGATCACTTATCTCCAAATAACTGGCTATTGTAATTGAAGGATCAGATAAAACTAATAGTTAATTAAAATGTATGAAACCTGAAAAATTTGATTTTTCCTTAAATTTCATAACAAAACCGAATCGACAAAAGTTTTGTCACAATGTTTTCGATTCCAAATGATCCACAAAACCCAAAACCGACGTCTTTTGGTCGGGATCTGGGATACCCTTTTATATCTAAATCTATTTATATTGTCAATTTGTTATATTAACGTCATATATATAAAAAAATAAGTAATAAACAATATGGTAAAAAAAAAATAAAATATGTTTGTAAATATTATAAAATAAATAAGAAATATAATGTTGAATATTGCGACGGGGGGATAGTTATTCATATTATGAAATGTATAAGGTAGGTATATTTAATAACATTATTGAATTTTATTATTGCGGGCGTGGGTCTATAAACGAACGCAATTTTGTCATTGGAGAGTATATAATCGATTTTGAATTCACTGCGATTTTTAACAGTTTTTTACATATAATAAAGGGTGATTTTTTAGCTATTATCTTTTTGGCAACACTGGTTTAAACAGCTGACGCACGTTTCATGTTTTTTTTCAGTGTCAAACATCTTCAGTTTGGTCTATAATTTAACCATGAATCGTCTTACAAACGAACAACGCTTGCAAATTATTGAATTTTATTATCAAATTCCGTGCTCTGTTAAGAAATTTCATCGCGACGATGAAGTTGTGTTCAGCGACGAAGCTCATTTTTGGCTCAATGGGTACGTAAATAAGCAGAATTGTCGATTTTGGAATGAATATCATCCAGAAGCATTGCAACAGCTACCAATGCATCCAGAAAAAGTCACAGTTTGGTGTGGTTTATGGGCTGGTGGCATCATTGGACTGTACTTCTTCAAAGATGATGCGAATTGTAACGTAAGTGTGAATGGTGAGCGCTACCGTAAGATGATATCCAACTTTTTTTTTGCCCAAAATGCAAGAGCTTGACTTGCATGACATGTGGTTTCAACAAGACGGTGCCACATGCCACACAACACGCGCAACAATGGACTTATTGAGAGGCGAGTTCGGTGAACATTTTATTTCACGTTCGGGACCGGTCAATTAGCCGCCTAGATCGTGCGATTTAAGGCCTTTAGACTACTTTTTGTGGGGCTATGTTAAGGCTCAGGTCTATACAGACAAGCCCGCTTCAATTGACGCATTGGATGACAACATTGAAGCATTTATTCGTGAGATACCGGCCGAAATGTTGGAAAGAGTATGCCAAAATTGGACTAAGCAAATGGACCATTTGAGAAATAATCTTCAAACATAAAATTATATGGACCATACTATCGATTCAAATAATGATTTCATGCATTTTTCTGAATTTTATGTGTTTTTTTTTGAAAAACTTTCCTATAGCTTTTAGGGTGATTTTTTATTACGTCTGTAAAGATATAGTATAGGATATGTGGATAGGGATAATAAAATTAATTCTTATATTCGTCAATATGTTCATATATAGTATTAAAGAAGCGCCCGGACTGCAGATGTTTTCAATAACTCTATTAATTTTTACGTATTTAATGATATGACGAAGGATTCTTAAATGAATTCGCCTCAAAAAACTAATTGAATCTTGATTTGAATGAGTTTCTTGGAGTCAAATCAATTACATTTTATGAAGTGGTAATATTCGATATATAAATGTGATCTGTAATGCACTAAATTTATCGATAAACTCAAACAAAATCGTAAATCGTAACGTCTCTGTTGTTCGGTTCCGTGCATTTATGTTTGACAAATCAATTAAATATAAGGTATAATAAATTATAATACTTTATATGAGAAGAAAAGATACAAAATAAACATTTATGGCGTGAAAAACAAATTATATCATTTCTGTTTTTTTTTTTTGCTGTTCAACAAACTGCATTGTCATATTTCCTCATCGGCATTGATTAGATCATCGATTTATTTTGTTTACTATATTAAAATATGGAATATTTTTTAAAATCACACGTATTTTAAAAAAAAAAATAATATAATGCTAGATCATTTCGTTTTTTATTATAAATTGTGGTTTTTATTATAAAAATATTATATTTTTGTTAAACAAAAATTCTTATGAAAATTATCCGATTAATGGGAATTTAATTAATTCACATAGACAATTTACGTGAGACAATAAGTTCAAATTGTCCACCTTGTTTACATTATATAGAATCAATATTATTATTATTATCAATCAATATCAATATATCGACGACACAAATCGAAACAATCGAAATTCGGAATTAAGTAGGCAATAAAAATGCAAAAAAAAAAAACACATAAACAATCACCATAAATTAAATGTTAATATACAATAACTATATGTATATTGTATACGTGTACAATAACATCAGATATATGTTTATCCAATCAATATACATATAGGTGAAAAATGTTAAATAAATATACTATATACATATAGGTAAAAATATATATTGGATTTTATGGTATTGTACTTGTACATATATAGTAATAATATTAACATATATGTTAGTAGAATAGCCGCCGTGCAATGTAACATATCTGTATTTATTCAGAGGTACAGAGGAAAAACTAATAATATATATTGACATATCCAATAATGATCGGTGGTGGTCGTGTTCATCGGTAATATTTAAAAGGAATTTGTAAATGTATATATATATATACTAGTTAGTACATATACTAGTTAGATTTAGTAATCAATTTATATACAATTTATCCATATATTAATTTATATACATTAATTTAAAAATGCAATATGTCAAAAAGTCACATACTATAAATATAGTGTTTGTTAAATAAACTTTTTTTATTTTTAATTTGATGAACTTAATTGTAACATAAATTTATAGATATACTGAATTTGTTTTTTATTTGAATTTATCTATATATATATATATATAACAACATTTCAAATCATTTCGATGCATGGAATCATTTAGTAATTTGAATAAACTTTTTTAATGACTTTTAATACAATTTCATTTCAATTCTGATATAGGAACAGTAGAAAAAGCAATGTCAGTATATGCAAAATCATATAGTTTGATGGATTTATCCCTCATCGAATCGCACTGCTTTTTATAAGGTTAAATATGTGCAAAATAAACATTAAGCAAAAACACAATAAAAAAGATATTCAATTCCCGCAATCGATTTCCATATGTTAACGATAGCGGTGTAAAGAAACCCCGAGGAAAAAATTAGTTTTCCCGCAATGGTGACCCCAATCGAAAACTCAAGACCACAATAAGAAGTTCACCTGAAAGATTAATCCATAATAAATTATATAAGAACGACAAGATCAAAATAACATGAACTGTTAATGAACCAGGAAAAAACTGACAAAATTTATATGTAAAAATGGATTTGTTTCTACATTCGGAAGTGGATAAATACGGGATGACAAAGAAGAAGAAGAAAAAGAAGAAATAATCTTATCTGGCATCTACAAAATCCATTGATCATCGGAATTTATTTTGTCATGCTTTCAAAAAGGTTATTAAGAAAAAAACAACATTTGATAATCAATCAATCATATTTTGTTGAAAGCGGCCGTTATGGTTAAAAGTGTACAGTGGATTTTTGTAGTATTCACATACGACACTTGTTTTGCACATAAATACATATTGATACTTTGTGAGAAACTATAAAAACGATAGAACTTTCAGCAATGTCAGAGATTTGTATAGTAATTATTAAATATACAAATAGACTTTTGAATATCCATTACCTTTCGCTTCGCACAAAATCGGTGTGTGTTTATATATCCTGTACTGTTAAAGTATTGATTTACCCTTACGTTTGTAACATTTGTAATTTGAACATGGTGGGATTTGGTGGCGAAGGTAGAAGAGGGGGTGAGAGGTATGAAGGGATTTTGTAATAAAAAAAAAATGTCTGTTTGTCCATTGGATAATTTGAAACAATTTTCTTCACCGATCTGGAAAAACTTTTGTTTTTTCCTGAAAGACAATCGAGAAGAAGTGAGGTTCGTATTGATAAGATAAGCAAAAACTGGTCAGTCTGTGGGTTCAATGGAAGCTATGATCGTATGCTAAGTGAAATAATTTTGGTCAAATTATGATTATTTTCTGAAAGACAATTGAAAAGTGGGAATCCTTGTTCAAAGATAAACGAAATCTGTAAATCGATTCGGGCGTTATGGCAAAATTAAACTGAATCCATCAAAACATTGATGAATTTCGTTTACTTTGTATGGGGTTTCGAGCAATTTTCTGATTCAATATGTTTTATAAGGGGATTTTGTCATATTAAAATGTTATGATTAATCATCATATGCTGAACTAACAATATTCAGAATAGATTCATTATAGATATAAATGAAAAATAGAATAAATAACACACTATATATATAATTATAAGAAACTTGAATTTCTATATTGAAAATTTATGACAAAACACAGAAAACATTGAATAATATTAATTAAATCCATATTAGATGTTATATATATATATATATATATTGGGACCTTGCATTGATAATGTCGATTTAGATAATATATGGCGTAATAAGCGTTGTGTGCATCGGAGCACACCGCGCCCATATTCTTTTTTTTTTTGGTCTGTCATTACTCTATAAATTTCAGTATATGTCATTTCATTGAAGTGTAAACAACAAAGCTTTTTTTTTTTGCTTCGAATATGTTGAAGCACATGCCTAAAAAAGTTGTTTTGCGGGGAAGTTTAATAACTTTCTTTAATTGGTAGAAGCTTACGGTGAACATGCTCCAACTCAAAAAAAACTTGTGAACGGTGGTTTGCACGCTTCAGAAGTGGTGATTTTGAAGTAGAAGATAAAGAACGGCCGGGTCAGCCAAAAAAATTTGAAGACGAAGAATTGCAGGCATTGTTGGATGAGAATTCGTGTCGAACGCAACACGAGCTTGCATTAGAGTTGAATGTAGATGCCTCTATCATTTCTAGACGTTTGCATTCAATGGGAAAGATCAGAAAGCTAGGAAAATGGGTCCCACATCAACTGAATGAAAATCAACTCAAAGCACGAAACGATGCATGCCATAAACATCTTGCCGAGCATAAAAAACATAGTTTTTTGAGTCGAATTGTTACTGACGATGAAAGGTGGGTGTATTACGACAACCCTAAACGTAAAGCATCATATGTTGATCCCGACCAACCATCAACTTCACAATCAAAAGGCGAGATTCATTGCCAAAACCTTATGCTGTGCATTTGGTGGGATCAGAAGCGTGTCGTGTATTATGAGCTGTTAAAACCGAATAAAACGGTTACATCTGATCGCTACCGACGACAACTGGGCGAATTGGCAAAGAAATTGAACGAAAAACAACCATTGATAGCTCGAAAACACCACAAAGTTTTAATGCACGATGACCATGCCAGACCACATCGTGCAAACATCGTTAAGGAAAAAATAAAGAGGATCGGTTGGGATCATCTTGATCAGCCACCCCCCGTACTCTCCAGACCTTGCTCCTTCTGATTACCATTTGTTCAGATCAATGCAGGTCAGCCTGGTCAGATGTACACTTTCGAAGAAGTGCGAAAATGGGTCGATGAATGGATTGGGACAAAAGATGCGGAGTTCTTCAAACGAGGAATCAATAAACTTCCTAAAAGATGGGAGGGAGGTCATAGCTAACGATGGGCAATATATCGGTTAATGTACTCCATCATTTTGTTATACAAATAAATGCCATTTTCAAGCCAAAAAATCGACATCATTAATGCAGGGTCCCAATATATATGAAGTATATATAGATACGCAAGCAATAAATGAAAAGAACAATGAATTTCTATATATGAATAACACACATTTGTTGAACATTTTTTATATATACAATTATACATACTCGTATTGTTATTTTTTTAACATCTTTGTTTATATATATCTATACTGTTTTATTATATATATTTTTCAGTTTTATATAGTTTAAAATGTATTTATTCAAAATATTTTTTATTATTATTTCAATTAGCATTAACAAAAAAAAATAAAAAAAAGGCCCAAATGCAGATATAATAAATTTCTTTGTTTTTTATTTTTACTTCCACCCACCGTTTGAACTGATTTTTGAAATGCCTTTATTTTTTTAATTATTTAAGGTGTAAAACAAATATAGTTTAATTTATAAATATGATAGTAAGACATCATAAATTAAAATAACATTAAAGGTTTTTTTTGTAATACATATATCAAATAATGTTCAATCATGATTTCGATAGGGATAGCCTTACAATTCTTTAAAAATACTTAAAATTCTTTAAAGAATCCCGCATATAAAAATACTGATGAATCTTTTTTATTGTATCTATATATAATTTTAAAGGATCATCAGTATAGTGCTTCATTTTTAGAGATTTTAAGTAATCAATCAAAATACGATATGATTTTCCGCATATAAATCGGTTTTTTTTTTTAACAGAAATAAATAATAATAATAATGATTTAAAGCAATGTCATTGATTATAATATATGCGATGATGAATCGTAGCAATATACAAAAATGAAAATAGGAAATATATTACTTAATTTTTTTTTCTATAAAGTACATGAAAGATTTTCCATCATATACATGAAATTTGCATAATATTTACAGAGTTTTCTTTAAGTTTTCATGATAGGCAGAAATTAAAAAAAAACGATTATATACAACATAACAACAACAACAACAAATCATTACAACAAGAGAGTGAAAACAAAAAAATAAAAAAAAACTTGTGTAAAAAATTATAATCAATATATAAAACATATTATAGTTTAGAAGAAAAATTACCTTGAAAATTGTATTTAATTTTTCCGCAATTAACATTACAACAATATTATTTGGTTTGTTTGTTTGCAGCAATAAAGAATTTTTTTTTTGTATAAAATAATAATAATAATAATATTATAGAAATTATATAATAAATATTTTTTTGTTTGGTTTGTTTTTTGTATAATTTTGTTTGAATTTTACATGATTTTTGCAAAACAACACAAATCCTACATATAAAATTATTAATTTGTTGATCAATTTTGCATTATAAAATAATGAAATTTATTTTCTTTTAATTTCACTCTAATATTTATAATAATATATTCATTACGTAACACATATTTTTATTTATTATAATTTTTTTTTTCAAATTTATTTATTTATTTTCTGTTTTTTTTTATTATTATTATTATATTGTGAATGCATAACACACTATTTATTTATTTTTTAATATTTACAAAAACATTAAATGTAAAAAAAATTTTCCGATATAGAATTTTTTTTACTTGTTTGTACTTATACCGTTGAAAAAAAAATAAATAAACAATTCAACTCACACACACAAAAACACATTCATCAGTTTTTTTATATGTAAATTATCTGCAAAAATATATATATATATATATATATAGGAATAAATTTTATATATATATATATTATACAAATACATTAGAAACGTTGGAAAATTGTATTATTATTATATGTTTGTTACATTTCGATGAGTTTTCCCATTAACATTTATAATTTTTATATATTATGTGATAAAACACAAAAATAATAATAATAATATTATTTTGATTGTTTTATTTTAACAACGTCGTCGTAATTTTCGTCATCGTCATAAATTAATAAAGTCAAAACCCCACAAAAAAAAAACTATATAACAAAACAAATAGTAATTTCACATTTGATCAATTACAATTTATATATATTTATATTGAAATCTTGTACAATTTTCCATTAAGGATTTTATTTGAACATGGAATATATAAAATGACAATAATTATTATGTTTATGTGTGTGTTTAGTGGAGTGTATACTAAAATCAAATCAAATCAAATCAAATTTGGTAATTAATAATATGTATATCATAAAAACAATGCGGTAATAATTAATAATTATTAAGTATATAAACGACACGTCGTTCAATTTCACATCGTGCAAAATTAAACCACATGAAAAAAAAAAAAAAAAAAATAGTGTTTTTTACAAAAAAAAAACTAACATGTAAAAATAATCAAATTTACAGTTAGTTTTTTTTTTAAATCTATGCAATTTTTTTGTTTTATAAAAGAATCGAATGATGATGATTCATAAACAAACAAAAAAAAAAATAATCACAAACTATACTTAAAAAAAAAAACGTAACAGAATAACAGATATTTTATAAGAAAAAATCTACTAACACTTTTTTTTTTTTTTTAATTTTGTAACTGCGGTGTGTGTTCTACTTTCTTTAATAAATATTATTCGAAATTTAATTATTATTGCGGTTGTTTTATTGTTATTTTAACTATTATGCATAAAAAACTTTATGGTTTATTGCTTTTGCAATGTTTTTTTTTACTGTGTTTTGTTATTACATTCTTCTTTCTTTCTTAATTTTCATCTTCAATATACAATATATGTAAATATAATAAAATAACACACAAACAGCACCGATATTAACTAAAAGAAAAAAAAAACCTCTTCTTTCTAATGATATTTATTCGTAATTTTTCTTTTTTTTTGCAATATATAAAAAAATAATTATGAAAATCAGCTGATAAACTAAACACAGTGTTTTTATTTTATTTTTTTTTTACGAGTATTTCATTTATAGATGGTTATTTTTTTTATAGTAATAATATAATATTATTGTTTGCCAGCTGCAAACTCGATAAACTCTTATAATGATTTTATTTCCACATTATATAGATATGATATTCGTCCGTATCCGCACATTTGTATTATTATTATTATAATATTTTATATGAAGGAACATTTTATTATTTTTTTTTATAAAAGAAAATCTTTTACCGTCGCGCGATGAACTAACAATAAAAATGAATATTTATATTCCTCTGCGATTCTATGCCAATAACTCAATTCTATCAATATAATATTTATATATGTAAAGTGTTGTTACATATATCCAATACCAATTCAAATACGATGTTGTACATATTGAATAATTTTTGGGGAACTGAATGAGAATAATTTCCTTTGTGTGTGTTTGTGTGTTTTAAAAAGAAAAATCAAGAGGAAAATTCAAAATAGAGTTGTGTTATACTAATACTTATACTATATTAAAATAACAAAAAAAAACAACTGTAGCAAAGAAAGGAAAAACTGGTGAAAATTCACAGAGTGATTTGTATTTCAATATATATGGTAAAATTGTAAAATATAGTCTGTTTATCGCTAAAATATTTATAATTATAAAGGGTGATTTTTTAGCTATTATCTTTTTGGTTTAAACAGCTGACGCATGTTTCGTGTTTTGTATCACTGTCAACGTTCAGCGACTTGTGTTCAGCGACGAAGCTCATTTTTGGCTAAATGGGTATACGTAAATAAGCAGAATTGTCGATTGTGGAGGGATATCAGCCAGAAACATTGCAACAGCTACCAATGCATCCAGAAAAAGTCACAGTTTGGTGCGGTTTATGGGCTGGTGGCATCATTGGACCGTTCTTCTTCAAAGATGATGCGAACCGTAACGTAAACGTGAATGATGAGCGCTACCGTGAGATCCATATCCAACTTTTTTTTGCCCAAAATGCAAGAGCTTGACATGTGGTTTCAACAAGGAGGTGCCACATGCCACACAGCACGCACAACAATTAATGGACTTATTGAGAGGCGAGTTCGGTGAACATTTTATTTCACGTTCGGGACCGGTCAATTAGCCGCCTAGATCGTGCGATTTAAGGCCTTTAGACTACTTTTTGTGGGGCTATGTTAAGGCTCAGGTCTATACAGACAAGCCCGCTTCAATTGACGCATTGGAAGACAACATTGAAGCATTTATTCGTGAGATACCGGCCGAAATGTTGGAAAGAGTATGCCAAAATTGGACTAAGCGGATGAACCATTTGAGGCGCAGTCAAGGTCAACATTTGCATGAAATAATCTTCAAACATTAAATTATATGGACCGTACTATCGATTCAAATAAAGATTTCATGCATTTTTCTGAATTTTATGTGTTTTTTTTTTATAGCTCTTAAAAAATCACCGTTTACTATGGATAACAAAATATAAAGCGTTGTAAGGCAAATGCTAATACCGGAAACAGGAAAAACCGACTTTAATTCATCATCAATCCATTTCTCACAAAAATTTTGATATCAAACGATGTGCCGCATAGTAATAAATTAAATATTTTTCGCTCAAACACCCAAAAACATCATTTGGTTTACATGGGAACTTCTGGATGGGATGGGATAAGAAAAAATCTCCGAGAATGTAATTTTTTCCCATTTAAGAAACCAAACCCTATATTTCAAAAATTTCAAGCCAATATTGGTTAGAAACAGAACGAGATATCTCTTAGAATCTCTGGAATTCGTTTGGGAACTCCTGGATGGGGAACCTTCAGATTTAAAATTTCTAATCAATTGGTTAGAGTAAGATATCTCTAATTGTCATTTTTGCTTGGTATGGAAACTCCTGGATCGGATGGGATTAGAAACATTTGCGGGAATATAATTTTTTGCATTTGAAAACCAAATCCCTATATCCAAAATTTCAAGGAGGTATCTTAAAAATTCAATGAGATATACGAGAAACAATGAACTAGGTAAATTCGGAAAATTTGCAAGGGAGCGCGATATATAAAGAATGATTTGGGCGATCTGGCGATACCTTATTTATACCAGCTCAGCCTTAAAAACGCTTACCTCTTACTTGTTATTAGGTTGTCTTCACTTTTCCTCAAAAAAGACTTCACTGATTTTGATAATCTTCGAACTTTACCGTAACTTTACGAACTTTAATGCAACCAATGGAAGATAATTGTCCTGTGAGAGTATGTGAGGAAAATAACGCCGGCTATAATGTAGGATTCGAGTCACTACCACAAAAATTTATCAGATTTCTGTATGCGCTTGATAACGGTTGCGTCACAGAGACAACTCATACGAATTTAAAATGTATATAATTCTAATTATTTACACAAAAATTCTTTTGAGGGAAATCCATGCAAACATTTTTCACACCACCGCGCATTTTAAACGTACACACCCACACATAAACCGTATTATAACAAACGCAAAATACATCGCAGACAATATAATAATAATAATAATACCACATTCCGATCTAAAAATAAACCCGATATCTAAATATATATATATATATAATATTATTAACTATATATTAATACACATATATTTGTATTAATATTTGTACGTCTGTCCAGTCTCTAGTATTTAACAATCCAGACATATAATAAAACTAAATGGCAATCGCCATTGGGGATTCCTCTTTTCGCGTAATCGCGTAAAAAATACCAGTTATATTAATGTATATTTTATTTCATCAGTCGCAGTCAATCAATATATGGCCGGGTCAATAGTATTAATATTAATAGAATGTATAGACAGGATATTCATTTATACACATCCGAGTAATATTTTGATTGGTAAAATACAATAACAACAAATACAGCATTTTTGAGTGGTTTTTTTTTTTGCTTTCATATTTTAGGTTTTAAAATAATAATAATAATAATAATAAACTTACCAGAATTGCATGTTTACATCTCGTCCAATCAGATCAACATTTAGATAAAAGATATTAATTAATATTATCAATTAAAAAACCGGACAAATTATGAAAGTTTTAATATGATTTTACAAACAAATTTGCATTATTTATCATAATTAGATTACAATTTCGGCAAACTCTGTGTAACAAATCAATGCGGCGCGTACTAAAACAAAAATACAATATTAAAAAAATAAAAACATCATAAAAAATGCCACATAAATTTCTTTTTCACATGTTATATATAAATAAATAAATAAAAAATTTTAATTTAATTTTCATTTACATTTGGTAAAAAATCACGTATTTTTTATATTAAAAAATTAATTTAACCAATAAAAAAAGAAAGACAAAATAAATAAATAATTATATAGAAACAGAACAAATAAATAATGAAAAAAAAATTGGACACTATTTTTTTTTTTTTTTTATTTAAAATAACAAAAAGGTAACTTTTTTTTTTTTTTAATTAATTTCAATTATCCACAACAACACAATATATTTATAATATTATTAATTTTTAAATTTAAATTAATTAAAGTTTAATATTAAATATAAAATTTTTAATTTTGGTTCCAAATTTTAAATGCTGCTGACTGGTTGGTGCTTGGTGGTGGTGAGAATATGCGAAGGAAAAGAAATTGCGAAATAAAAAAAACTAATAAATTTTCATATGTAAATTTTTTGTTTTGATTTTGTATTTTTTTGACATTTGCATTAAAAAAAACAAAAACGAACATGCGCGTACACCGCACACAGAAAAAAATTCTATTATAGGAGATGCAAGGGGTAATAAATTTTTTTCGTTAAAATATTTAAATTTTTTGTCGATAAAAATATTATAGTTTTATTATTTCATTTTCCTTAATTAATTTACAATAAAAAAAAAACTCCAATTCTCCAAAATAAGTCAAGTATCAATCACGTAGCAAGAATTATATGTTATTACTAGGTATTATTATAAATAAAGAACAATTATCTGGGATTAATTACAGTTATTGAAGGTATTATATAAAAAAAAAACAATTATGATTGAAATTATTGAGGTAGTAACAATTTTTTTTTTTTTTTTATTATTTTGAAATGGGATTGATTTATTCTTATACATTTATTATATATCCAAACAATATATATATATATTTATTATTATTATACAAAACTAAAATTAAAATCATATCTCTATCTACATATTTCCCTATATTATTCATTAATCCATTAATTCATTAATTTCCCTATATTCATGACATTCAATTATATATTAATATTTATATAAAAAAAATAATTTTCTACAAATAAAAATGTATTAAAATATACCTTTTTTTTCCTGCATATTCCATATTTTTCATATTCTATAAAGTTTAATTAATTTAAAACAAAAAAACAAATTATAACTATATAGAAATATTCTAATATATTAATGTTTTGTGGGGGTTTAACACAATTTTGTGTGTGTTGTTTTTTTTTTGTTTACCAAAAACAAATACACAGGCCCAGCATCAACACATTATATATTTTAATCACATCACAAACACAAAAAAAATTTACATAATTTTATATTAAAATTAAGTGTTTTTTTTTAACAATTAACATCACACACACACACACACTATTATACACTCGAGAAATATACAAATTTTGTTTGTTTAATATCCAGAAGCACCTAACATTTTACGAATTTGTTCAAATGATAACCAAAATGTTAATGACCATGGAGCCATTCGAATCCAAACTGGTAAAAATCCTTTATATAATGCAAAAAAACCTTCTTTATTTATTGTTTGTGTTAAACAATCCAATGAACCACGATATAATAAACCTCTGTTTTAACAAACAAACAAACAAATAGGACATTAATTATCATAATGGATTATCAATGAATGAATATTCTATTTATATACCGTCCATTAACATCCGTTGGTTGATTCATAATTCTTGTTTTAACAACATCGGCCGGTGTACCCATTGTGGCCGCCACTAATCCTGCACATATCGATGCCATTATATGGACAAGATGACAATCGGGTAAACCCGTTTTGATCATAATAAAACGTTTAACTGTATCATATGTTGTTAAATCACCTTAAAGAGACAAACAAAAAAACTGTTAGAGGAAATAATGCCCCCCCCCCCCCCACCCCCGGTGTAATAATTACCTAAATTTACTAAAGCTGCACGTTGTACATTCGGTACACTACCTTTCCATAATCCTTTTATACCACCACGACGTATAATCTCTTTAAATGCATGACCGGCACCGTGCACTCTCGGTGCCAAACCCATTAATCGTCGTTTACCCTCCATTTGACATTGCACTTTTACCAAATCGGCCGGTGATGCCATCCATTGGGCTAAACCACCGGCAGTTACACCACAAATTGCCGCTTGCCATAACGGTAAACCGGCATTACCATTCGAACCGACATTTTTCCGTAAAGAATCATAGACAACGATACGTACACCACTTCACAATTTATTTTTTAGCAAAAACAAATAGCAAAAGTTAAAAAAAACACAAAATTGTATAATTTAGTACATTTCCAATCCTTGTTTATTGATTTTTTAACAAACCTATAAACAACATGACGATATAATGCTGGTGTAATACCTTGCCATAATTTTAATGCACCCTCTTCACGTACGATACCCGATGCCGTTGCAAACATACCACGATAATGATGATTTTGGATAACATTTTTTGGTTGTGGTGGTGTTAATTTTTGATTCATCTAAGATCGTTTTATGGTAATTAAAAAATGTAATTAAGAGTTAATACGGACAAAAAAAAAAAACAACTTAATTTACCTTTTCATTTTGTGCAATTTTTGCTAAAGCTTCACCTTGTATTTGTAATCGGGTTTTTGTTAAATCCAATGGATATGTAGCTGTTTTATTTTTTAATTGTGTGTGAGTGTGAATATATTTTTTTAATAAAATATAATTAAGAATTTATAAATTAATAATATATACCTAATTCAGCTATATTTGCGGAAATCACCGAAATGATGTACGTACACCAAAATGTATCTGCATAATGATATTTAACTGGACGCATTTCAGTACGTGTTGTCACTTGAATTGATGCAGGCGGTTGTGTTGGTTGCATATTGATTTAGTTCCGGTTCCGGTGACGATTCTCTATATATTATTATTTCAAATTTGTATCAAAAATTTCTTTATCGAGATGTGCGATTGTTGGTATTTTATTTGGTGGTTGGCCCGAAGCCGCACAATAATCAAAAATTATGATTTATTATTACTTATGTTGTGCTTTGATTTGGAGAGGTTAATTTTTTTTTTTTTTTGTTAATATTATATTGATAAAGATTTATAAACAATAAATATATTAAATTGGCTCATGTTTTCTTATCAATGAAACAAAAAAAAAAAAAATAATAAAATCTTATCAAAAAAAAATTTTTTTTTTATTAATGTTTTTTTTCTTTCTTTCTTTCTTCCTTGTATAAACCTTTACTTTTTTAGTTATTTCTTTACGGTTTTATTATTATCAATTAATCAATATTAAAACATATTTCAATATTTAATTCACAGATTTAAAATTATTAATAAAAAAAACAGTAAAAAATAATATTTAATTATATTCCGTTCCGATGAAAATAAAAACAACTAAAAAAAAAAAAAATTAGAAGAAATAAAAAAATCAACAACAAAAAATATCATTTGACAATTAATCGATTTTTATTCCATGGTAGAAATTTGTCAAAGTTTTAATTGTTTTGTACTAGATTAAATTACGTAATATTTATTTATTTATTTTTATTATTAAAGCTTTTACAATAAATTTAAACAGAATTTAAATTTTTTACCATATCTTTTTAACCGAATTTTAACGCATACAAAAAAAAATAATAAAATGGTTTGTGAATCAACTAAAACTGTAGAATTCTCTTTGGCAAAGATACTGTATGAAAATAATGAAAAAAAAATAAAAAAAAAACCAATAAAATAAAAATTGAAAGTGTTGGAAAAAAAAAAAATAAATAAATAAAATATCGGTTTTTTAAATTTTAAAATAAATATCAAATATTTATAAAAATTAATTCCATTAATTATAAAAAAAACCATACAAAAGAAATAATTTTTTAATAAAAAAAAAACAAATTTGCTGTGTATTGTTTTAATTGTTTTTTTTTTTTATTATTTTTTTGTCAAAATCAAAACTGCAGTATAGCAGCACACAAAAAATCGCAGCATTGCATTGCGGAGCATATCAATTTTTTTGATCACCACCATTATTTTTTTTTTCAATACAACAAAAATCAAGAAATTTTTTTTTCTTTTATTACCTACCTTTTTTTTTTTTTTTTTTTTATTTCCTCCCAGGATTAAAAAAGTAGAAAAGAAAATTATTTTTTTATTATTTAATTCAATCCACCACCATCAATTCGCAATTTTACGTTTTTTTTTAATATTTAATAATTTTATTAATAGAAAAGTTTGCAATATTCTTTTCTCTATATTTTTTTACTCTATATTAGTTTTCAAAAAAATTTTTTAAAATATATAGGTAATATATTTTTAATTAATTAATTAATTTATTATATATTAAAATATAATTATAAAAATATCCCTGACGTTCATTATTATAATGATATTTTATTTTTATTTTTCATTTTCATTTTCATTTTAATTTTCCCAGTTTGTAATAAATTTTGTGCATTACAAAACAAAAAAAAAAAAAAACCAAAAAAAAAAGGTTAATTTTTTCTATTTTTCTATATTTTTTTTTACAGATGCATAAAATTTTAATTAATTTTATTGGAATTAGCTTTATATAAAGAAATGGATATTAGATTTCCATTTACATTAAAAAGATCATCAAGTGCACCGTTAATAAATAATTTATTATCAATAAATAAATCAATGAATTCCGCACAGACGTCTTCCAGGTGAATTTTTTTTTTTTTACTATTCTCAGAAATTTGTGTGTTTTTCGTATATTAATTTAAATTATAAAGATTTCCATAATTACATTTTAGATTCTATTGCTATATTTTGAACATAATTTTTGAGATCTAATCCTTATTTGTATAGTTCTATTAGTTTTTTCCTACTTCTTCACTGTTTCATTTACTTCTATCATCATTTTCATTAGATGCATATAGTTAAATTATTATAAAATTGACTAAAAAATATAATATAATTTTATATCAATGAACAGGGAAACACCTCAACATACAACAATACAACCTGCATCACCATCAAATCATTCGCCACGTCCCCATTCACCACAATCACCAACATTTAATATATTTGCCCAACGTACTCGACGGTATTCAACGACAAGTTATTATGGTTCATTTGTCAATGGTGGTGCCGGTGGTGGTGGAGGTGGTGGTGCCGCCGTTACCGGCCTTAGTAATCAAGCACAAACAACAATAGTTGGTGGCGTTGCTGGTTGTAATAATAATAGTGGTCAACCATCATTGGTAATACCATCACGTGTTTCACAATTGCGTCAAGAAGAATGTTCAGAAAATCGTGAAGTTAATCATGAACGTGAAATGTTATCAGCTATGCAAATGTCACAAAGTTGTGAAGATTTATCATTGGATGCAGAAAGTAGTTGGTCATTTAAATCATCAATGGATAATGATAATGGTATTGGTTGTAATCCAAATAATATATTAACACCACCAAATATTGGCATTGGTCAACAATTACTAAATTCACCAATTCATACGAGTCCATCGCCAACAAATACGTAAGTTAAATGATAAAAGATTAAATTGTAAAAGAGATAACTAATTTTTTTTTTTTTTTTATTTTTGGTCATTCTATAGTCGAACGCCAATGTTACGTTTACCGCATTTGCTATCACCATCACCGACACGTCGTACATTTCAAACACGTCGTTCAATGTCACCGGTACTCGTACGTCCCAGTACATTGGGACCCGTTAAACGTAAATGTGAATTAGATGATAATAATTCATCATCACAACCATTTAAGAAAATGTTTACCGATAAGTAAGTTCTCCCACTCACACATATCAATAATATATCATAATAATTCAATTGAAAATTACATTTTGTTTTCAATAAATTTGTAGTAGTCGAGGTTCATCACCAATTTGTCAATCGCCATTATTAACGTGTCCCAGTCCCGAATCACTTTCCGGTCGTACAACACCAAAATTTTATTTTTCAAAATTATGTTCATCAAATACAAATTCATCATCGTCGGCCGCCTCATCACCATCAGCCGTTCCATCACCCAGCCAAATGGAAATCCAAATAGATTTACCAAATGTCATTATCGATCCAATAATGATTGATAAATTAACAACTGATCATGATCATTGCAATGCTGACGATGACGATGATGGTGATGGTGATGATGTTGATGAAAATGATGATATTACAATACAAATGGCAAATGATAATGCAACAACTATTAATTGTGATAATAAAAAACCGAATTCATTATTAATGAATAATAAAATTAATCGGAATGTTGTGGATGATGATTTAATAAATATTAAAAAATGTCATCAGCAGCAGCAGCAGCAGCAGCAGGAATCGCAACAACAGCATAAACATTTTCATAATAATCCTGAAAATATCCATCGGTCGTCGTCAATAGACGATGACAGAGGAAATGATAATGTTAATTTTAAAAATTATATTCAATCGAAATCGAATTTTCACAATCAAAATACAATTGTTAATAATTCATTTAATCATTCGTCATTTATAACAACAAATCCATTTAGTAATAAATTTGTTGATAATTTCCATGCGGATAAATTGGATAAAGAAATTCAAATAAATTCAACAAAAATTTTAATCGATGATGATGCTGATGATGATGATGATGATGATGATGATGATGAAAATAAAATTAATGAACGTATGAATGTTAGTGGTGAAGGTGAAGTGGAAGTGGAAACGGAAGTGGAATCAATGGATAAGAAAAATAATGCCAAAAATGTATTTAGTAATAATAATAGTAATAACTTTTCAATAAACATAAGCAATTTAGATGATAATAATAAAAATGTGACTGAAACAATAATAACAACAACAACAACAACACCCCATCAAGAAATGACAATTGACAAAACAATTAACGGCATCATCAATTCTGAATTGTTGATTGATGAATCCATAACAACAACAACTGAATTGGAAATGAATATCGATAATAATAATGCAAATTCAAAGACTTCTTCAACAAATAATAATATTTGTACGGATATTATCGTCCCTCCTAACGATAATAATAATAGTAATAAGTTAATAACCATAATTGATGATTTAACACCCACAATTAAAAACGATAATGATGATTTGTAAATAAGAAGAAAAAAAAACATCATCCTCGATATAGTTTTATATATATATATATATAGCAATAATGCGTTTTACCATTTAATTAATTAATAACTAATTTTACTACTTTAATGATGGATAAAATATTTACCAAATTTCTCGATAACTACCATATATAAAATAAATAAATACAAATTAAAAAAAAACCTAATTAGAAATCCAAAATGAAATGAAAATGAAATTATAAATAATTATATATAAAAAAATTTATATATACAGAAACAGAAACAAACAGAAAAATTAAAAATATTGTAATTGAAATACATTAAAATAAAATAAAAATGCTTTTTTTTTAATGTCAGTCTCGTACTTTATCGAAAGATTCTGTTTTTGGTTTTTTTTCTTTTATATATTACATTTAAATATAAATTAACAAAATATAATTAATTAAAAAATAAATAATTGTAAAGAAAAAATAATTATGTGTTGTATTCTTGGGATTTTATTGCAATTGTTGCCGTCAGTTGGACTTTGCCGAAATAGTCTTGAGTTATAAAGTTTCATTGATACAGACGTGTGGGAAATAAAAGACCTCTCTGTTGGGAGATTGTTTAATTGATGTTCCATTGATGTTCTTTGGGAAAAGTTTGGGAATTTCCTAATCTATTGGTTTGTGAAAAAAGTTAATAAATATATGGATATGTCGTTTAATAACTTCTAAAATTATAAGAAACGTTAATCTTTGGCTAACGACTTGATGCAGTGCTACTGTTGGTAAAGCAGCATTCAATCGAATTGCGAGTGGAAATGGAAATAGATAAAGGGTGATTTTTTAGCTATTATCTTTTTGGCAACACTGGTTTATACGTGGCTGACCCACGTTTCGTGTTTTGTTTCACTGTCAAACATCTTCAGACGCTTGCAAATTATTGAATTTTATTATCAAATTCCGTGCTCTGTTAAGAAAGTTCATCGCGACGATGAAGTTGTGTTCAGCGACGAAGCTCATTTTTGGCTCAATGGGTACGTAAATAAGCAGAATTGTCGATTTTGGACTGAACATCAGCCAGAAGCATTGCAACAGCTACCAACTCATCCAGAAAAAGTCACAGTTTGGTGCGGTTTATGGGCTAATGGCATCATTGGACCGTACTTCTTCAAAGATGATGCGAATCGTAACGTAACTGTGAATGGTGAGCGCTACCGTGAGAAGATATCCAACTTTTTTTTGTCCAAAATGCATGACATGTGGTTTCAACAAGACGTTGCCACATGCCACACAGCACGCGCAACAATGGACTTATTGAGGGGCGAGTTCGGTGAACATTTTATTTCACGTTCGAGACCGGTCAATTGGCCGCCTAGATCGTACGATTTAACGCCTTTAGGCTATTTTTTGTGGGGCTATGTTAAAGCTCATGTCTATACAGACAAGCCCACTTCAATTGACGCATTGGAAGACAACATTGAATCATTTATTCGTGAGATACCGGCCCAAAATGTTGGAAAGAGTATGCCAAAATTGGACTAAGCGGATGGACCATTTGAGGCGCAGTCAAGGTCAACATTTGCATGAAATAATCTTCAAACATTAAATTATATGGACCGTACTATAGATTCAAATAAAGATTTTATGCATTTTTCTGAATTTTATGTGTTTTTTTTTTTTTTGAAAAACTTTCCTATAGCCTTTAAAAAATCACCCTTTAGATTTTAAAATTGAGTTGGTTGAAATTGAATTGAATGGGTATGGACATAACTTCCTTAGTCAATGGAAATAATTTCCCAATGGTCCTGAGTCTTACACCGGCTATTGATTAACATTCATATAGAATGTGAAGTTTCCGAAAATGATTAAAAAAAAAAAACAGGATTAATTAAAAAAGTATCGATTAAAATTATTTATTTTGTTTTTTTTTAATGCGAATATACTTTCTTATGTTATGAATTTTTGATTTTGCTTATTTTATCTCTTTTTTCAATATATTTGGATTAATTAATTAATTAATTATTGATGATCAGAAGGGTCAGCGCAGTCAAGTGGAGAATTTAATTTTATTATTTTAAATTATTAATATCATATGTAATTAATGGTAATTGTTGATATACAGTAAATTCTCCTTCAGTACCAGTACCAGTAGCAGTAGCAGCAGCAGCAGCACCTGTAAATGTTGATGATGGCAATGTTTGAAATTCTGGTGGAAAGAATATAAGTGATGCGGCTGGCAACGGTGCTGGACCTTGTGCAAAATCCAATGGTAATAAATGTGTGGGAACGGATGATTCAATTGATTCCCATTTATTACGATAATTTTTTTCGGCATTTGTCAATTCCTTACCGTAATGTAAACGTCGATGTGATTTATAATTACATAATTGTTCAAATTCACGATCACACAGACGACATTTAAATAATCGACGATCACCGTGACGCTTACGTAAATGTGTTATTAAATCTAATTCGGATGTTTGCCGTTTTCCACACCGATCACATCGAAATGGTTTATATTCAACGTGACTTTTTTTATGGATATTCAATGAACCCAATTGATTAAATGTTTTACTACATGTAAGACATTTAAATGGTTTTTCACCGGTATGAATACGTTTATGGGCACGTAAATTACTGCCATCGGCAAAACGTGCCGGACACATTGGACATGCATATGGTCGTTCACCGGTATGTATTCGCATGTGATACGTTAATTTATGTTTAAATGAAAATTGTTTTCGGCAAATGGTACATTCAAATTTTGGATGTTCCATAACACGATGACGTATTTCATGAATTTGTAAATTACCGATTATTTTAAAACCTTTACCACAATAGGCACATTTAAATAACTCTGTTAAATGAGTTTTTTTATGATTATATAAATGACCGGTGGTTTTAAATTTTTTACCACATTCATTACATTCTCGATTACGTTCGAGACCGTGCACTTTCATATGTCTAGTAAATTGATGTTTGTACATTAATTTTGATTTATTACAAACGGAACATTTATACAGATGACGTTTAAACATTTCCAAATTAGTATGTACCGTTCGTAAATGCGCTCTAATTTGATCTTTTGAATAAAATGATTTTTTACAAATATCACATATGTAAGATTTTACACGAATAAATAAACAATCGTGTTCGCTTAACTGTTGAGCGTTTTTAAATGTTTGATGACAACCCGTTGTACATTTGAATGCGGTCCCGTGACGTTTATATTTTTTCTTTTCCATTACTATTGAATGTTTTTCTTTCATATGATGAATGAGTTTTGTTTTACGGTGCAGAATTTCATTACATATTGAACATTTTAGACTTTGTCTATGGGTAAGCAAAAGATGACGTTGTAATCCTTGTGATGTTTGATATTTTCGTTGGCAATTCAATTCCGGACAATTGTATTTTAAAGGTAAATCGATTTTTAAAGAATTGTTTGGATTTGGAATGGTTTTATTATCACTGATAATTGGTTCAGTTTGTAAACGATTTTCAATTTTTCGTTTCGTTGATTTTCTACGATTATTATTTGACAGCTTTTTCTTCTTCTTCTTTATTATGACTTTTTTATTCTTCTGTGTTCGGACTTTCTTTTTCGTATTTGATTTTATTGGGCTTTTATTCGTTGATGATTTTTCTGTAACTATTCGACAAAAATATTGTTGTGTCGTTAAATCTTTTAATTTAATTGATAAATTATGAACATTTATAGTTTTACGTTTAACAATTGGTAATTTAATTTTATGTAATATAATTTTTAATTCTTTATCAAATGGAAATTCTAATTTTGGTTTTATAAAAACTTGATTTTCTACGGGTTGGATTGGAATACTATCACGAGAATTATCATCATCAAACATACTGTCCATTGTATTAAAATGATCATTATCATTAGAATTTTCATTGTCATCATCAACCATCATCTGATCATCATCATTATTCATCGGTGATGGTTCGACTTTAAATGGTTTGTCGTTATTTTTGGAGACATTGGAGGATTGGTTTTGTTGTTCATTTTCTTGATCGTTATTTATACTTGGATTGGCAACATTATACCAATCAAATTTTACTTCTGATTCATCGTAGTACGGTTGGATTGCGTCTTCCTCTTTTATTATTAATTCATTATCAATTATGATTGATGGTGGTGATGGTGGTGGTAGCGATGGTGGTGGTGGCGATGGTGGTGGTGGCGATGGTGGTGGTAGCGATGGTAGTGGTGGCGATGGTAGTGGTAGTGATGGTGGTGCTGGTGATGGTAGTGGTGGCGATGGGTATGGTGGTAAATCATTTAGATCATCAATTATATTACATTCTTCTTGGTTAACAACCACCGGTAATGCTTTTTCTATTAATTTAACTGGTGATAATTTAACTGGTTTTTTTAATTTTGCTTTTTTCTTTGTATTGGGAATAGTTTCAATAAATGATTGATTTTCCCTATTCAATAATATTTCCGTTTCTGTTGGTTTCTCATTTGTTTCCGTTACCGATTGGTCATTGCCATTGTTAAATGTTCGTATTGTAATTGTTCGATATAGTGATGGTGATGTTTCCATATGCATTTTTATATGTGATTTTAAATTACAATGTTCACGAAATTCCAAATGACATTCGGAACATTTAAATGGTAAACGTTCACCGTGAATGCGTAAATGTACAATTAGCTCTTCATTAGAACCAAATGCCTTCTGGCAATGAGAACATTCAAATGGTCGATAGGTAATGTGCGTTCGTTTGTGTATCGACAATGAACTAATTTGATTAAAACCCTTAAAACAAATATCACAAACAAATGGTTTTTCACCGGTATGTATTCGCATATGCTTACGTAAATTACTTTTATCGGCAAATCTAACGGGACATTGACTACATTTAAATGGTTTATCACCGGTGTGGGTACGTTCATGATACGTTAAATAACATTTATGTAAAAATGTTTTATCACATTGGGTACATGGAAAAATCGATTTACGACGTGGTTTTTTAGTGTTTGCACCTTTACCACCTTTTTTATTATTACCACCACCGTCATCACCATCATCAGTGCTGTTGTTTTGTTTTTCCATTTGTGCACTTGCATTGATTTGTTCCAATTCCTGTTTATCGATTATTTGACCACTACCATTTAATATAGATTTATGACGATTTTCATGTACTTGTAAATTACCTAAAAAAAAAAAAAAACAAAAAACAAATGAATGAATTATGCGTATTGAATCCTCATATAGAAATATTTAAATATTAATTAATAAATGAAAATTTTTACCTAATTTGTTAAATGTTTTTCCACAAAATGTACATGTATAATTAAAACCGTTATGAATTTTCTTGTGTGACGTTAAATTTCCCATTTGTTTAAATGAAATTGAACAAATATCACATTTGAATGGTTTTTCATCGGAATGGACCAATAAATGTTTTTGTAACAAATTATAATTTTGGCATTGCCTTGAACATATATTACATTTGAAATATTCCAAATTATCGTTAATGTTTATGGTAGCATTATTTTTGGTAGTAGCAGTTGATGTGCTTGTTGGTGGTGGTTCAGTTGCCGTTGCAGTTGTACTGGTTTCGGATAGTATCGTTTCATTGTTGGCAATATCCAATTTTTCATGAAATTTTTTATGTGCATTAAAACTATTGACAAATTTAAAACCAATATTACAGCGTTTGCAACGGAAAGGTCTTGCTCTGGATTTATTAGTTATAGTTGGGGATGTGGCCATCGTGAATAATCTTTTGTTTTTTTGGTATTATCACAAGCGGCGAGGAACAACCATCATGACTATCATGTATGCATATGCAACTTAAATTATCAATACACAAAAAAAAAAAATATTTCTTGTATTATTTATGATTACTTTAAGATACTGCTAACAAACTATAATTTAACTATATGGTTTGATATAATTTAAATTAAAAAAAAAATTATTTAATCAATAATTAATTATGTTAAAATTTATAAAACATTTTGTTATTTTATTTAATTTAAATGAATAATTAAAAAAAAAATCATACAAAACAAAAACGAACCAGAAAAAACACCAAACTTTTTTCATTTATCATTTTTATTTTCAATAAAAAAAAAAAACAAATAAAATCCCCTTTTATGCACTCCAACTCACTCTATAGAGCTCCAAAATAAACAATGTTATGTTGACGGTAACGGCTAAATTTTTTTTCATTTTTATTTACCTCAACACTTTTTTAATACAAAGCGGTGACCTTGTCGGCATTCGCTGTGGCGCCTTCGCCTTTTTTCATTTTCTTTTCGTTTTTTGTTTATTTTCTCTCCGCTCCACCGCTGTTGTTTGGTGTCGTTTATTTTTTTTTTATTTACGTTTCGGAAAAATAATTTTGTGTGAAAAATTATTTTTGATAAATAATTAATAAAAATTAAATACATTTTATTAATTTTTATATATTTAATTACATTTCAATAAAAATTTATATTTTTGTATCGTCGGCGGTGCAAATGTGCGGCGCGCTATGTCGTTTGTGATTTGTGTGTAGTGAAAAAAAAAAACAATAATATAATGAACAACAAAATTTCCTATATGTAGTATTTATTGTATGCAAAAGTTCAGTGTAATTAAAAAAACAAAAAAAATTGCTGACATTTTTTTTTTCTTTACAAAATTTCCAAGGTGTTTATTTTTTTTTTTTTTTTTTTATATTTATTTTTCTTAATGAAATATGTAATTTAACAAAATCTTAAATTAATTTATTGAAAAAAAAAAATAGTTGTTTAATTAGTTATTTGTGTGTATAAAAATATTAAACAAAGTTTTACAAATTGGTTGTGTTTTTTTTTTTTTTTTTTGTTTTTGTTTTTATTAATAAAATGGTACCCGATAGTGACGAAATTAATTTGTCATCTTTGGAACTGCGAATGCTAGCAAAATGGGACAGGTAAAATTAATGCCACATATTTTTTATTTTTTTTTTTTGGAATTCATTTGGAAAATAGTTATTTATGATTTAAAATTTGATTTTAATATTTATTTTCCATTTAAATTATATTTGATGAGAAGGTTTTTTCGTTTTTAATTTTGTGTTGGTATTTTTGCATTTTCAATACGCACATAAAATAGAAATAGATATAAAAACAAACCAAAAGAAGAATGTACTAAAAAAAAAGTTAGGTTATGTTATATGAATTGATATCCTTGGCTAAATCCTTTTATATATTCTTGTTTTTATGGTCCAAAATATACCAAAATAACATTATATTATAAATTATTTTTATATTAAATGTTTTAATTGTTATTTCCATGTTGTTTTAATAATTTATATAGTCGAGAATTTGGATTTTTAAAATTAACATCACCCGAAAATGCAGTAAAAAAGGCGGTTGCATTAAAAGTAATGAAAATAAACATATCTTTAATTTATTATTTAATGTGTTATACTAATCTACATTATAATATTCCACTTTCAATATAGGTAATTCGTTACTTGGAACGTATGTTAATACAAGAACAAAATCAACGAAAACGTAATAGAAATGTTAAAACATTATCGTTTAATACAAGCTATGATTCGAAAAAGGAATCAACGTCATCTTCAGCATCCACTTCAGAATCATCAACTGCATTAACTGAATCAAAAGAGGCTACCGATGATAAATTACAATCGATAGATGTTAAATCAGATGAAAATAAAGAACAAACAGATAATACAAGTGCAATAATAGAAAATAATGATAATAAATCAAATGTTGATAAGAATACAAATGCAATTGATGGTGATGTTGATAAGAAAAAAGAAGATTCGATAATATCTGTAAGTGATGCCGTAATGGATGTCGATCAAAAATCATCCACCAAGAAAGAAGCAATACAAGAGATAAAAGTTGAAGAAATGGATGTGGATAATGATTCATTTGATGGTGACATTAGTATTGATCCAAGAACATATTGTAAATTGGGTCATTTCCATTTGTTATTAGAAGATTATGCTAAAGGTATGTATATTTTCTCTTTTACTTTGGTTTTTTTTTTTTTGCATTCTTTTTCAGCAATATTAATGTTGATTTTATTTTATTTTGTAGCCATGTCAGCTTATCAGAAATATTTCAGTTTACGCAAAGATAATTGGAAAGATAAAGAATTTTTATATGGATTAGGATTGGTTTATTATTATTATAATGCCTATCAATGGTAAGTACAAATGAATTTTTATTAATTAACCAATTTATTTATAAAAAAAAAGCTAGGAATCTGAATAAATTAAATGTGAATTGATTTATTTATATATAAACCCTTCAGTTTTAGAGATTATGCCTAATTTTCAATAGAAAACATTCGTTTAAATTATCTTTTTCGAATTCTGATTTTGGATATTGTAGAGGTTTTAAGATGTATTTTAGAAGCGTTATGTCGATATTTTTTATTAAATCATTACTATAATTATGAGGTTAATACGAATTAAAAGTGTCTTTAATAATCCCTAATGTTAACATTTTCGAAATAACTACAACGCACTAGTCGAATATAAGTATCATATGATAATTGTCATCATCAAATGTGAATAAATAAAAAGTAAAAATTGGTGGTATTGGTTTTTTGTTTTTTTACTAATCACAAATACTTCAGTATGTATTTGGGGGTATATAAAGAATGGGGGGGGGGGGGGGGGGGGAGATGATTTTTATTTGATGATAATAGTATGTTATTAAATTAAAAATTAAACCCCCCCAACCCAATTGGGGAAATTTGAATGTGGGTGGAATGAGACATTTGAATGTGTGTAAAATGTGTTTGAGTATGAGATTTCGTCTGGTCGGATTATATTTACATATTTGTATCTATCATATACAATACAATCTATGTATAATCATCATATGTTCCATTTGTATATACTATTTTTTGTTTACTTTGGACTGGTAACAGAAAAAAAACACTTTCTTTTTTTGTCTATCCTTTTTATTTTGAATGTCTGTTACCCATAATTTTATTTATATTTATGTTTTTACCAAAATATTCTCTAAAAAATTACTGATACGATTGTATGGTATTGAGTTAAATATATTTATACCTATAGAATTATATTAAAAATTTATACATTTGCCATTGATGTTACTGACTGATGATGTTGGGAAAGTGTTTGTATCTATTTAAATGTTGTTGTTTGCATTCTTTTATTCTTTTAATCAATATTTACATGATTTATATATACATGAAATGTTTCTAAATAATATATAATATTGTCTGATATCTGTCTGATACTATGTATAAATATATTGTAATGCGATGAAAGAATAAAAGAAAAATCATTTGGTATGACAATTTTGGTAATATAAGATAAATACCCCACGTCCTTTTGCACGTGTTTTTATAATTATTTGATTGTAATTCTGGCAATTTACTATTTAACAAGAAATTCATTAATTAGAGTGTGGTGATAGGAATTTACCGATAATTTTTTAACGATTTTCTGTGGAAATCAGTTTAAGTTTACTTGAATTTTTCGCATTTTTAACCACCACCTCAATATTTTTTAAATTGTGCTTTCATGGTACCCGCACTCGCCACTCGGTGAGAGCCCACCGTTAACAGACTTTCATGATGCTTCGTAAAATTCATTTAGCGTCCTGTAAACGTTTCCGTATCATTGTAATCGTTACTGGTTTAAGTTTTTGTTTTGTACATAATAATAAATAAATGACAAATGATTTATAATTTTTATTATCAAATTATACTTACGACTTTTGTAATCAATAAAAAAAAATGTTATTTACATTTATTTATATATATATATGCTGTAATATTATTTCTGTACAGATAATGCACCTGCCCTTCCCGATTTTTTTTATTCGTATTTAAAATGCATTATACCAGCAGCAGCAGACGCTTACTTACTATAATTAATAAATATTCGACGGCACGCCACTTACAGTTGCATCAATGCAATTCATCTGTTTTTGGTTGCCGTCGTGTTGTTGTTGTTGTTGCAGTTTTTTCTTCCTTTTATTCTTTTTTTTTGTTTTGTTGTTGTTTTATTATTTGTTGAATGCAGTTTTATATAGTAGAAATTATTCATTAAGAAATTTTGAATAAAAAAAGAAATCCACATGTAATTTTATATGAGAGATTATAAATTGAATTTCACAAAAAAAAAAATGAATGCATTTTTTTAGTGCATTTTTTTTTAGCGCAACATCACCACAAACAGTTCTTAATTGAAATGATTTACTGTATTTCTTTGTATATACAAAAAATAAAATGGAAAATATACAAACGCATGTATAATAAATGAATGTATATTCTCTCTCATTTTGAGTGGTTTTTCAAAAATCTATTTATAAAATGCCATCTTGCGCACGCACACATTTCACGTATGCACAATCAATGCAATATGACTTTTTTTCCTTTACAATTGTAAATTATCAATGCATACAGAACATTAAGGTTAAAAATGAACAAAGAATTTCAATTTCGTTAAGTTTCCAAAAAATTTTTAGAAAAAATAATTAAATATATCTTCCGAAAAAAACCTATTTCATATATTTTCATTGCATTATTATCCCTATTATTATAATGGATAGAAATATATGCACGCGGAGATTACAGTCGTCGGGCATCATCATCATCATCATCATGTTTGGGTTGGGTTTTGAATGTATTGTTTAATAATGCTTTTTTTATTATTGAATATGCATTTGAAGAATTGTTGTTTTGTCTTACGCATACATAAACAAAACAATATAAAATAAAAAGAAAAATGATGATGATAATTATTATAAATTTGTTGTTGGTACAGTGCGAGCGAGTGAGTGAGTGATTTTTTAATGCAGTGCTGCTACGGTAGTGTGGTGCAAAAGGTTTTTTTTTTATATATAAAATTTCAGTGAAGTTTTTTTACTTACTAGTTTTAGTTTTACACAATCGGTCACAATGTGAAGTTATTCGATTTTATTTGTAGTGTAAAAATAATTGAATTTTTTTTTATTTTTAAGAATTTTTGCTACCCATTCATATTAAGTTTTTCTTCATTTCTGATTTAAATTTTTTTTGTATTTTTACTATTTTCTTTTTTAAATCAAAAAGTGTAGTGAATAATTTTTGCTTGTTTTAGATAATTTTTTAATTTTATTTTTGTGTTTCGTATCAATCCGACAAAAAAAAAATAAAATAAACTATTAAATAATTATTTAAGAAAATAACAAAACAATATCAAATCGCGCAACAAATCACCATATTGTGTTCAATTGTTGTACTAACCTAAATAATAAATTAATAAAAAAAAATAAATAATTTTTAAAAAGTAAATAAAGGATTGTAATAATATTTTATAAATATAAAAAAATTAATTTTATTAGAAAATTTATTTATTTTTTTTTTTTTTTGTTAAATTATCTAATAAAAAAAAATGTGTAGTGTATTTTTTTTTTAAATTATAAAGTGTGAGTGCGATTTGTATGGATAATGAATGTGTGAGTTTTTGTGTGTGTGTGTGTGTGTGTGTGTGAATTGTGTTGTATTTTTTTTTTATTTTTTTTATACGGTTATCGCTGACTGTTCCTTTTTTTTCAACATTTTTATATATATATATCAAAACCAACAATAGAGAAAGCCATGAAGTTGAATTTTTTTGAATACATACAAACGCTCATATAGGGACCGAAATTTATACCCATATGATAAAAATACATGAAATAGGGATATTTTCATGTGGTTATTTTCTTGTTTTTTCTTTTTTTTCTTATAATTAATGAAAAATTAATTAATTTTTTTTTAATTTATATATTTTAATTACATAATTCATCATATTCTAACATATTTTAATTACTACCACCCCAAATTTGATATTAAAAACCATAGTTTATCCTACACACATTAAAAAAATAATAAAAACATTCAATTTGGTGGCATCTTGTCATCAGATTTGGTCAGATCGGTTTTTATTATTTAAAAGATAATTGATTAATTAAAATAAATTAAACTTAGCCACTTTATCATAAGATCTTAATTCTTTTGAAAAGAAACCGTGGGAACTGTCCAATTAATTTAAAGAACCAACCAGTTTCCAATATATATTAAAACATTTTGCCATCTTGCCGGCAATCAGAAAGAAAATAAGAAAGATTACATTGAAAAAAACTACAGCAGCGTAACTTTATGTAAACATTGCACTGACAATGACAAATATCACCATTATAAAAATTGCACTTTACTTGAAATATAATATTGTTTTTGATTTTTTTGTTATTATTCGTAGTAAAAAGGAAATTAAATTATAAAAAACATTAATTAATTACAGAAAATTTAATCACAAACACTTTTTTAGAAGATAAACAAACACTTTATTTTCATTCGGTTTTTTCTTTATTACTTTTATTCACTATTTCACGATGATTTTCACTATTTTGCATTAATTTTAATTATCAAATGAATTAATATAAATTGGTTTAATAATTCTTAATAGTACATAAATGTTTAAATTAATAAACAATATTAAAAACATTAAAAATAATTAATAATTTACCAAATAAAACAATAATAAATCAACGCATTCATACAAAATACATGGGAAAGACTAAAAATAATACCATTTTGAAAAAAAAATATCCCTATATCAGCTTTTTAGGTATGAGTAAGTTCATGGCTTTGTCTATTGTTGGTTTTGATATATATACATATATATGAATTTTGTGATATTGAATCGTTTATCGTGGTTTTCTTTTATATATTCGATTACGATGCCGTCGTCATTATTCGGGTTCGTTCCATATTTATTTATCTTTTTTTTTTTTGGTTACATACTCTATTACATATAATTGTGTTAGAAAATTAGGTTTAGGAGGAATAAAATAATAATAATAATAATAAATGGTGGTGGGCTCGAAACTGAACTGAAATATGAACATGAATAAATATGGTTGTTGTTGGTCATTGATGTACACCTTTGTGGTTTGGGTTTGAGCGTGTTGTATTTAATGTGCATATGCGTGAGAAGAAAAAAACTTTTATTTATTGGTCTTTTTTTGTGGCGGTGGTGTCTGGTGTGGTGTTATTAGACGCGATAATATTTTTATATGTTGCAAAAATAAATATTTTATTTTGTTTTATTGTAATCAAAAATATATATAACCTAAATAAAAAAAAAAAAAATATACAGATAAAACAACGATTGCATTTTTGGCTTCTTATATCCATGAGAGTATGGGTATTCATATGAGTGCTCGCTTGATGATTGATAAAATGGGTAAGAGAGTGTGTGTGTGTGTGTGTGTGTTTGTCAGTTTGCGAGTTTTTGTTTATTATTAGATTTATATATAAATTAAAAATGCATTTTACAAAAAATTTGTTTTTTTTTTATATTTATAAATATGTAAATTAATTTATATTGTTTTTCTTGTGTTATATAAAAAAATAAGGTTAATCTATTCATTGTGGTATGGAGTGTTTATAATTAAAATAACAACAACAAAAAAGACATACAAAAAGAGAAATTTGTGAATGTGTGGTTAATAAATAATAAATAAATAAATAAATAAAAAAAAATAGTGATAAAATTATTTATATATTTAAATTAGCTTATTTATAAAAATTATGTAAAATATTATATAAATAAATACAATAAAAAAAATAATAATTTGAAATCAGGGTTGTGTCGTGTATTATTCGTTTTGTGAGTGTTTGTGTATTTTTGTTTTTTTAATATTATATAATGAAAATGAACATAATAAATAAATAAAAAAATAAATATATGAATGAAAAATCTCACATGTTGTTTTTATAATAATTTTTTTTTTTTATTTAATTATAAAACTATTGGATTTTTTTATTATTATTTTTTGATGTGTCTTTCGTTGTTAATTTTTTATCTGTATAATTTGTATGTTACAATTGGAAGAAATAATTATTATAATAATAATAATATAAATAATAAGGTAATTGAATTTGTCTATTTGAATTGTAAATTTTATTGTATAGTTTAGTTTTATTTATTATATTAAAAAAGTTATAATTTTATATTTGTTATAATCTTAAAATCTATCATAAACTTTATTTTTTCTAATTTTTTTTTATGGTTTCTCTACGTTTAATAAGTTTTCTGTCGACAGAAGTCAAAACATAAGTTTGGTTTCATCATCCGCAGTGTCTTTATGCCAACTTTTTTTTTAAATTATACAATAGATTTACTTTAGAAACATATTTGTTTACTGTATTAAATGGAATCAGACAGATTTAAACTTGCGTTATTCATTCTAACATAAAATTCTAATCATGTTATTCATGTAAACGTGTTTATTTTCAAGCATTTGTCGCTCTCTAGTGATTACAAATTCTAATACTAAAAATAATCATTATCAAAAATTGTTTTGTAATCCATAAAATATTCCATTAGTATATTGAAAAAAAAAAAATTCCATAATATATCAATAAATATTTATTTGAATTTTTAATATAAAATATTCATTTTATTTTTAAATTGCACAATTTTTTATTTTTCATAAAATTGCATTTCCGATTCAATTTATTATATGGCAAAAAATGCATTACAAAAAATACAAGGTTGCTCGCTTTTTTTTTTTTTTTATTGCTTAAGGCATTTTTCTCTATCATATATCGAATGCATGCATATAAATGCATATGCAATAAAAAATTGAAAATAGATAAAGCAAGGCAAAAAAATATAAATACTATAAATTTTTGTATGTGTGGATTTTATTTTTATTACAACAACAACAGAAAATATATTATATATTGAAATTTTTGTTTTGTATGTGAAAATTTTTTGTATATACATTATACATATATGGCATAGAAAAGAAAAAGAGGTGATTAACACGTAGATGACGACTATTGATAATGATGATGATGATGATGGGAAATTGACGATGCCGATGACTTGTTGTTAAAAATATTTGTGTATTTATAAAGCTATATTATAATACTACTACTATTGGTACTATATAGCAGAGTTTAGTAGACAATTTATTTTATAAAATACTATACAAATTCTAGACTTATTTTACATTTTTTTTTGGATATAGATTTATAGATTATATATAATGGGTTAGCTATCGTTTATACTATATTTAAAATATACGAAATATGCATACAAAAATAACAAACAAATTCAATTTATGTGTAAAACGAAAAATTAAATTGATTTGGAATACACTATCTATATATATATTATATATCCTACCCTACTCCTCCTACATGATTATTTTACAAAATTAGTTTTATGCTATCTTGAAATTATGTTTGATTGCATTGCGAAATAAAAGATTTTCTGAATAATTAAGTCTTTTATTGGGACCTTGCATTAAAAATGTCGATTTAGATAACATATGGCGTAAATAGCGCTGTGTGCGTCGGAGCACTGATAGTTATCCATTGTTCGTAGAAGCCTACGTAGAACATGGTCCAACTCAAAAAACTTGTGAACGGTGGTTTGCACGCTTCAGAAGTAGTGATTTTGAAGTGGAAGACAAAGAACGGCCAGGTCAGCCAAAAAAATTTGAAGACGAAGAATTGCAGGCATTGTTGGATGAAAATTCATTCGTGTCGAACGCAACAAGAGCTTACATTAGAGTTGAATGTAGATGCCTCTTCCATTTCTAGAGGTTTGCATTCAATGGGAAAGATCAGAAAGCTAGTTTTGGTCCCAAAAAAGTCAGCCCAAAAAATTGGTCCCACATCAACTGAATGAAAATCAACTCAAAGCACGAATCGAAACATGCAAAAAACATCTTGCCGAGCACAAAAAACATAGTTTTTTGAGTCGAATTGTCACTGGCGATGAAAAGTGGGGTGTATTGCGACAACCCTAAACGTAAAGCATCATATGTTGATCCCGGCCAACCATCAACTTCACAATCAAAACGCGATATTCATTGCCAGAAGCTTATGCTGTGCATTTGGTGGGATCAGAAGGGTGTCGCGTATTATGAGCTCATAAAACCGAATGAAACGGTTATATCGGATCGCAACCGACGACAACTGGGCGAATTGGCAAAGAAATTGAACGAAAAACGACCATTGATAGCTCGAAAACACCATAAAGTTTAAATCCACGATGACAATGCCAGACCACATCGTGCAAACAACGTTAAGACAAAAAATAAAGAGGCTCAGTTGGGATCATCTTGATCACCCCCCCCCCCCCCCCCTCCGTACTCTCCAGACTTTGCTCCTTCTGATTACCATTTGTTCAGATCAATGCAGGTCAGCCGGTCGGCCGATGTACGCTTTCGAAATGTTGAAGAAGTGCTAAAATGGGTCGATAAATGGATTGCGGGACAAAAGATGAGGAGTTCTTCAAACGAGGAATCAACAAACTTCTTAAAAGATGGGAGGAGGTCATAGCTAACGATGGGCAATATATTGGTTAATGTACTCACTCATTTTGTTATACAAATAAATGCCATTTTCAAGCCAAAAAATCGACATTTTTAATGCAGGGTCCCAATATATTTTATATTGTATCATTGATTTTATTGATTTTATGATATCAATTTAGGGGTTTTACTATATGATTTCAATTACATGAAAACGAATCCTGTTGGTTCTGAAATTCAAAGATATTGTAACTGTAAATTGGATTTAATTTCATCCATCATCAATCGCTTTAAGCAAAAAATAAAAACCTTTGCACTTATACTACTTAAATGTTTCGAATTGTATTATATAGTTTTTTTAAATTAAATTTTAACCATATTACATGCAATTATCTTATTTTACTAAATTCAATCTGTATATACAAACAAGACAAATATTTATAAATATCGATTGTGTTACCCGTACCACCAATAAGAATCATCATCCGCTTTAATCGAACATTATGGATAATCTACCGCGCTATTGCCATAATATGTATTATTATATCAGTTTTATTTTTTAGTATATTTCTAGTATCTAGTATTTAGTATTTTTTAGTTTTTTTCTATAAAATTTATTTATAGCTAAACTATATTCGATTATGAACACCCAAATCTCAATCGAAATTAACAAAATAAATTGATGCGGCACCAAATTATATATAAAAAAAAAGAAGAAGATATTTTGGTGTGTTACAACATTTTTTGTTGTATTCGTATAGAAACAAACAATATCATGTAAATTACATCTATTCTATATACAGGATGTTTTCATGTTTTAGAAAGATGTTTAATAGCAGTTAATCTTATAAGAATCTTTAAGTGAATATAGAATCTATATCTATATCAATTGGATTAAATTGTATGTGTAAAAAATTTTCAGTAATTGGAAGGTATTATGTTTGTCGTTTGTCGGGGTTTTTTTTTTGTTAATGACAATTTATTTATCCGGTTCAATTAGTTTCAATGATAGAAATTTTCACTTTATATTGTGTTTTTGTTTTTTTTTGGGATTGTTAAAATTTCACGCAATAAGAGTGAAACCCTGTTATATATAAAATCATCTTATTCTATTCTATATAAATGTTTGCTTCGTTTTTCTTTTGTAATATGCCATAAAAATTACATAAACACACACACACACACATATATATATATTTATAAATAAGATACGTTACAAAATTACAAAAATATTGTATATAAAAAATATACAATAGAAGTTTCTATTATTATATAAACATTACATTTCCATTACAACAAGAGATTGTTTTGTTATTTTGTACAAAGAAATGTTTTTATTTCAAGAATAAAAAAAAAATAAATACTTTTATTTAACGCATGTAATTTTTTTTTTTTTTGTACACTATACAAGATTACAAGATTATTTTATTTTTTTTTATTCCAAACATCGTATTATAATCATTCTTTGTAAATATATATATGGTTCTTAAAGAAGCATTTGAATTTATAGAAACTGAAATTTAGAACTGTATAAAGATACTTTGGTTGTCATATCATTCCTTATAGTATACCTTTACAAATTTGCTTAACAAATCGGTGTTTTTTTTTTAATCCAACGTATGTGAATTGAATCGTTTCAGCAAATTCAATATCAATATGGAATTCCCTCGAAAGATTCGTTGTTAAAACACATTCAATATTATTAGGTGTGTGAATTAATAATGCGGATTTTTTGGCTTGAAAATTGCATTTATTTGTATAACAAAATGTAAACGTTTGCCAATGGTTGTTTGGTCGACATTCAACGCCATTGCAAGTTCATGTTGCGTTATACACGAATTTTCATCCAATAACGCTTGCAATTCTTCGTCTTCAAAATTTTTTTTAGGGCTGACCTGGCCGTTCTTTGTCTTCCAAGTCAAAATCACCATTTCGGAAGCGTACAAACCATCGTTCACAAGTTGCTTGAGCTGGAGCGCGTCCACCATAAGCTTCAACCAACAAACGATAACTTTCAGCAGCGGTTTTCTTCAAATTAAAGAAAGTTATTAAACTTCCCCCCAAAACAACTTTTTCAGGCATGTGTTTCGACATATTCGAAGCAAAAAAAAACTTTGTTCAATGTTACACTTCAATGAAATGACATATACTGAAATTTATAGCCTAATGACATACAAAAAAAAAAGAAAATGGCCGCGGTGTGTTGCGATACATTCAACGCTAGTTACGCCATCTGTTATCTAAATCCGCATTTTTAATTCCTACACGTAATACATTGTCTTAGGTCGGAAAAATTTATAAAAATTCATTTTTTCAATCCATCATTTCAATGCTATGCAAAATTCAGAAATTTAATATATTTATAAAAAACAGAAAAGAAATCATATGATTGATGGGTAAAATAAAAAAAAAGAAGAAAATACCGTTTATTTTTTGTGAGATAATGTACTACACTACATATATAATTGAAATAAATTCACACATTTTTAATTTTTTTTTTTTTAAATAATATGCAGGTGTTTTACTTGGTTTTTCCCTTCAATGTTATCTTCTCTAATTCTTCTCTTATAAGATGATGAAGTATAGAATTTTTCTAAAAATATATATATATATATATATATATATATGCAATTCTATGTGCATCGATGCAAATATACTTACACTAAGTTTGTTTAAATTATAGAATGTATATACTATAAAGGTATTTTTTATAATTCTTTCGTTATTGTTTTTATTTTTCTTCTTATCTCTTTTATTTTTGCAAGTAACCGTACAAAGAGTTGACTGAACTTAAGTATAATACGTACGTATAATATTATAAATAAATATGTTTATATGTATAAAGTGTAATGTGTGTAATGATCTCGCGTGCAAATAACAAAAATATAAACAATAAATAATAATAATAATAATAAAAAAAAATAACAAAAAAAAAGGAAAAGAAACGAACAGCAACTGCACGGAGACTCGAAAATTATTTATACTTCATGTATATGTAATTTTTTTTTCTTTTTTTTTTTTTTTAACCATCAGCTGATTATTTTATTTTATTATTATAATATATATAGATATAGTTATATAGATTTTATTCGTATATGTATAATTTGTACTGTAGTACAGTGTGTTTAGTAATATTATTGTTGATGTATTTTTTTTTTTTTTGCTGATAGATAGAATCACTGATTGATCAATTCGCAATATCTCAATTTTTATTTATCAAAATTGTTTTTAAAACCATTTTTTTTTTTAATGACCAGAAGAAATTTCAAAAGCCAGTAGAATATTCTATTGATTGGTTTACTTCTAGATTTTTAGCATATCCAAAGTAATCATTAACAAAAAAAAACACATTGTTTTCCATAGATCATTTATCTATATGTTTGTTAATTCAAATTTTATTTTATTATTATATATAGTGCGATGGTTCATCATAAAAGTTAGAGTTGTATAAAAAATACATAACACTACCGATATATATGCGATTATATGCGTTTTTGTTATTTTTGAAGAGCATCGCACTTTAAAATCTTTTCATAAATAGTAGTTTTTGTTGTTCTTAATCATCATCATCGTCGTCGTCATCATCGTCGTCTTCATCATCATCTTCTTAAGAAATGGCTAAACCGGATTTATGACTTTTTTATTTTTTTTCCTCTGGTGTTATATAGTCTTCTATATTATTACATTGTCGTCGTCGTCGTCGTCGTTTTCTTTGACTTTAAAATATATCTCTAATTATATAAATATACTATTTGGTCATCGTATATGTTCACTATTGTGTATCATCTTCTATTTACCTTCTATATATTTAAATTTCATTATTATAAGGTGGAATTTGTTTGTATATTACAGGAATGCTTTATTTAATTTTAATAACTATATGCAATAGCGATAATATTTCGTGTATGAACAATAGTTTAATAATAGTGTATGAAACTTTTACAGGATTATTGTGATAGGGTCAACATTTCATCGTGTTGAAATTCTGTAGGTAAATTTTTTTTTCAACATTGCTTTTTATAGTTGAAAATTTAATCATAATTGTCTAATCGTGTTTGCGAAGACAAATTCATCAATTTTCTATATTAGTGGGGCGTCCTTTTGATTACTAGGAGCAGGTTTGCGTTATTTTCGATTACTAGAAGTTGCTCTTAGATATAGTACGGTGTAATTTGGAGTAGAAAAATTGACTGTTTTCTATTCTTACCTACATACTTGCGTTCCTTTCGATTACCAGGAATAGGTAACGGTATAGGTAAGAGTAGAAAATAGTAGAAAAGACTAGATTTTTCTACACTGAACGACACTGTACTATAGCAGTGAGTAGTTCGGAGCCGAAAAATCTACTCTTTTGTACTCTTACCTACCTTTACCTATTCCTGGTTATCGAAAGTAACGCAACTAATGTACAAACACATATAAGAATTTCGGTATAATTTTGATAATAGTTTATAGATCCGTACTGCAAATATCGACTTTGTCCTTTTATATTTGTAATATTGAAACCTCGGCGGTGTTGGGGAAGTTTTTGAACGTACTTTCTGTTGACAGCAAAATTTCTATTGATTTGTCTCCGAAAGTTATGAAGTGATGTTGGTTGAATTCCTTCAATAGATTGATCTTCAATAGTTTTGCTCTTACCTGTTGGAATACATGGGAATTTACTGTTGTATTCACTAAAAATTCTATCCCCTGACCGTGAAGATGATGAAGACGATTAATATCGTAATGTATATGATCTGGCAGCCCCAAAAAGATCGATAAAATTGTCTTCTATAAGTATATCATTTTTATTTATTAAAGTTCATTTCACCGGTACAAATTAATTTTTGACATATCATTTATTGATAGTAATTAAATGTGACACACAGTGACAAGTGTTACCATATTCACAATTCAATTTGAACATATATTAATATATATGTAAATACACATCTTTATAAAGGATGATTTTTTAAAAGCTATAGGAAAGTTTTAAAAAAAAAAACACACGAAAGAAAAATTCAGAAAAATGCATGAAATCTTTATTTGAATCGATAGTACTGTCCATATAATTTAATGTTTGAAGATTATTTCATGCAAATGTTGCCCTTGACTGCGCCTCAAATGGTCCATCCGCTTAGTCCAATTTTGGCATACTCTTTCCAACATTTCGGCCGGTATCTCACGAATAAATGCTTCAATGTTGTCTTCCAATGCGTCAATTGAAGCGGTCCAATGATGCCACCAGCCCATAAACAGCACCAAACTGTGACTTTCTGGATGCATTGGTAGCTCTTGCAATGCTTCTGGCTGATATTCACTCCAAAATCAACAATTCTGCTTATTTACTTACCCATTGAGCCAAAAATGAGCTTCGTCGCTGAACACAATTTCGTCGCGATGAACTTTCTTAACAGAGCACGCATTTTGATAATAAAATTCAATAATTTGCAAGCGTTGTTCGTTTGTAAGACGATTCATGGTTAAATTATAGACGAAACTGAAGATGTTTGACAGTGAAACAAAACACGAAACGTGCGTCAGCTGTTTAAACCAGTGTTGCCAAAAAGATAATAGCTAAAAAATCACCCTTTAGAATATCATAAATATATAGAGATAGAATATTTAAAAGTTTTTGGTAGAATTTTATTTATCCTGTCAATATCATTTTTATTAGCTTATTTAAAAAATATCTATATTAAATTTTGAATTCATCAGTTAGTTATTTTTATAAAATTATATATTAATGTTGAATGATTTTGGTTGAAAGAATTTGTATGAGTGATGCTTCAATTATTTGCAAATATATTGAATTTTATTCTAAAAAAAAAATAAATATTTACTCTGATGGATTCTGAATGATTTCTCTATTTTTTTTTTATATATATTCATTGTAAGTTCACAGATTTAATTTTAATATTACCTGGAAATTGATAGGGTTTTCCATTTAATAAAAAAATACCCATTTAATTTTTTTTTTTATTCTTTTATATTTCTATTTAACAACACGAACATTGCGGAATTTCCTGTTGGTCTGATGTATTATTATTATTTTTTTTTTTGATTAATACTATACAATTTTTATTGGTTTTTTAATTTTACCTCTTCCATCATTTTTTTTCGGTTCACGTATAATAATATAACTAGATTTGACTTGTTTTTTTTTGCATGACTTAAGTGAATGCTTTTGTCTAATTTTGATCTCATATAACGAATAAACATACACACAAAAAAAAGACTAATAAAAATGATAGACCAACGCCGATTTTTATATATTTTCGTGTGTATATCTAAATATAAAAAATAAATTACATTTAATATATTACCATTTTAAATATTTATTTATATACTCAACTCGTCTGCAAGATTATTGAACTTTGTAGAAATATTTTTTATATATGTATAAATTTAGTTTTTTTTTTTTTTTGTTAATATAAATACATATATTTTGTATATCTTTTATTCATTATATATAATATTTATATATATATACTTTACGTCATACCATGAATTTATTATTTTCTTTTGCAGGTGAGTAATTCTTAATGATTATAAAATATACAGACAGGTATATTTATTCATTATATGTATTTACAAAAAAAAAAAAAAAAATAAAATAAACATATGTTAAATAAATATAAAATAGTTTTGTTGAATTATTATAAATGGATGTGTATGTTTTGGTTTTTTTTTTTGCTATGCACACACACACAGACATAAGGTGTTTAAAAAGATTGCAATTTTTAATTTTTTTTTTCCATTAATCAATCATGGGTGTGTGTGTGTGTGGGTAAAGCCGGGCTTAAAATTTAAGGTGTTTAAGCATTACATGGAAGAATTGTGTCTGAAATCAGATTTTCGTATCGATCAAATTCAGAAAAGTCATAAGACTTTTTTTTTTTTTTATAAATTACCTTAGCCTTAATCTGCGATGCCGTCTATTTTCATCATATCTTATCTTATAACCAAAATTATATTTTCTTTATATATGTATTTTACCATTAAGTTTTGATAAAATTAATTAATACGAACGCCGATCGATAGACGATAGATGAGATGTGTAATTGAATTTTTTAAAACATTGGCGACATATCTTTTGGTACTATATTATATATAGATATTTGCACCATTATGAATGTCATAAAATCATATCTATATATATTGAATGTTTTAAATCATTGATAAATTTATTATTATATAATATTGAATTTGAATGGTAATAAAAAAATTATAATAAAGGTATTGATAAACAAAAAAGATAACGCACATAAGAAATTACTTAACCGATTTCACATCCGGAAAAAAAAGAACGTAATCTTACATCAATTTAATAACGAATTTAAAATAAAATCATAAAACCGGGTGGTGGTGGTTTTTCAAATTCATATCTATCAATTTGTAGGATTTACATACTTTTATTTAACCTAAATTACTGTAAAATCTATGGACGCATAATTTAAATCTTTATGCTTTATGATGATAGAAAAATTCTATATAGAATCGTAGAGAATCGATTGGTAATGTTTGGTGCGATTTATGGCCTGGTGGCAGCATTGGACCGTAATTCTTCAAAGATGATGCGAATCGTAACGTAACTGTGAATGGTGAGCGCAACCGTGGGATGATATCCAACTTTTTTTTGCCCAAAATGCAAGAGCTTGACTTGCATGACATGTGGTTTCAACAAGACGGTGCCACATGCCACAGAGCAACACGCGCAACAATGTACTTATTGAGAGGCGAGTTCGGTGAACATTTTATTTCACGTTCGGGACCGGTCAATTGGCCGCCTAGATCGTGCGATTTAACGCCTTTAGACTATTTTTTGTGGAGCTATGTTAAAGCTCATGTCTATACAGACGCATTGGAAGACAACATTGAAGCATTTATTCGTGAGATATCGGCCGAAATGTTGGAAAAAGTATGCCAAAATTGGACGATGGATCATTTGAGGCGCAGTCAAGGTCAACATTTGCCGTGAAATAATCTTCAAACATTAAATTATATGGACCGTACTATCGATTCAAATAAAGATGTCATGCATTTTTCTGAATTATATGTGTGTTTTTTTTGAAAAACTTTCCTATAGCTTTTAAAAAATCACCCTATATATATATATTTAGAGGTTTATAGGTTATATGGAACTTGTTTAAAGTAATTTGTAATTCCATTTCTTGATCAACCCAGGAAGTTTTTTTGCGAATGCAATGCAATAATATTCAGAAAGTGTAATTTCATTCTAATAGGTTAATAAATTCATCTGTATTTTAGTGCGTTATTTTTTTTGATGAATTATTATTTTGTTTATTGATTGAATGTACAGGAATTACAAAACATTATTATTATATCTTAATAAATTCTTAAAAAATATTAAAATTCAATAAATCAAATAACACTAAAAAAAAAAAAAGCAACAGACAAACTCCTACACATATATATAATTTACACCGCAAATACATTTGATTTTTAAATTACATTTCATTCATGATTTTTGATAAATTATGTTGGTTAATTGATATAATAGAGTACGCAGTATAATGTATAAGTATATTTAAGTAATATATGATTAGAATGAAGGCCAATAAGAGATCAGATGCTATCGAAAGAAATAGCTGTTCGCCCAAAACACTCAAATCAGACGAGCATTTTGTGGTTAAGCTAATTTAGTGATTCAGGCAAGAAGATTAATAAAACTGAAGGGAGTCGCAGAAGCACAGGAATGACAACGTTGGCTGTATACATTGCATATTCAAACGAAACAAATTCTCAGCCTGAATAAAACAAATCGAACACTATTTGGATATTTAACGGGACATTATACTGTAAGAGCTTATCTACATATAATGAAAATCGTAACGGACGTCCATTTTCATTATTTATTTCCGATACCTGTGGAATGTCCATACCTGCATTCATCAATTTTTGATACTAAATGCTTTATCAATCTTTGATACTATAAATTTTATTCAAAAATATTGATAATAATTCGTAAAAAAAATAAATATAATTTTTTAAGCTTTATCACTCAAGTATAACGAATATATCAAATCAAGTGATTTAAAAGGAAACCTTTTTTTTTAATGATTGTAATGTATTATGAAATTTGGTTTTTTTTTTTATAACTTATTTATATTTCAAATTACAGCCCTGAAAACCTTCGCCTATTTTTATTTTTTATATTATTATATTTGTAAATAAACTAAAAAAAAATAATTTTTTTTTCTGTTTGTTGAATCGTTCAATGAAATGTTTGTATGTTAATTTTTCGTTTATTTTTTCATCATATAGATTTACATAATGTTTAATTTTATATCATTTATTGTAAAATATATATTGAAATTGAATTTTCTACTATGGTATATATTTAAGGTTTTTTTTTGTATGTACTCGTACAGATTATACTCGCGGATAGGAACTTTTTATTTCTATGTATAATGAATAGCGAGTATAGCTATATAAAGAGTATATATGTTGATAAAATATTATATTATGATTCCATACACTTTCATATATTTTATACAGAAAACATACATTCAATACATTGAATTAAAAATGTATTTTTATGTGGTGTGTTTTGTAATATATAATATTTTCTATATAAAAACGAATAATAAAAAAAAAAACAAGTATGATGTGTGATATGTTTTTATATATACCAGAATAGTTTTAAAAAGATAGAAAGAAATATAAAAAAACAGAATTGAAATGTATTATTATTATTATTATTATTGGTATATGCATTATTTCTGTGTGTACTCTCTATACACTCGATTTACGTGCATATGTAAAATAGTAATAATAAAAATAAAATATGGATGATTTCGGCCATTGCCCTCCTATTTTATATTAAATAATAATAGTCGGTAGCATTATTTCTGGTTGCATTATTCAATTATTCAATTATTGAATACAATTATAATTACGATATATATATATATATATATATATATAGTTACATAATAAATGACTATCATATATGATGATGATGATGATGATGATAATGGCGATGATGTGATTGTTTAAATGCAACATAACATTGAGTTTGTATTGCATTTTCAATTGTCAAGTGTCATATAGTATATATTATATATATACGTTTAAACTGAATATATTTTATATAGAATGGATTAAATTCTATATTTCGAATTCTATGTTAAATTCAAAGAAAAAAATCTTGGAAAAAAAACTCTTCGGCTAATCACCAATATTCCCTTGGATTTGTATGGAATCAGAAGAAATTCCCCGTTACAAAACTTTCACAAATTGCAACGACAACGATATTTCATATTTGTTTGGTTATAATTTTTTAGAATTATAGCATCGGGCTGGGTCGTCCGGCCCCAAAACACTTGACCCCAGGGGATCATTGTGTCACTGCCCTAAATTATCCCATATTCATCCATTCATTGACCCTGCCCAAAAACCTGGCCAACTTATTGATGGGTATGGACATAATGTCCCCAGGCAATGGAAATGATGAACCAATGATCCTAAGTCGTCTCCCTGCTAAAGCCTCATATTCACAGAGAATGTGCTCCACAGTTTCTTCCCCCAATGTAGCACAGCCTACACGTATCGCAGCTAACGATTTTCATCCTGTATAGATGAGCTCTTAGATTATAGTGACCGGTCAAATATCCGACCACCAATCTAGTGTTTGTCTTATTTAGGAGTAGGATTTGTTCCCCCCGTCCCCTTGTGCATGCATTAATAAAGAGCTTAGTATGTCTGCACCCATCGGTGTAATTCCAGTATTTTTGTGACTCCCGTAGCAGTATTTCCTTCTTCCTTGCTCTAATAGTTGCCTTATCTAAACCACAGAATAGTCTAGGTTGCGTGCCCGAGTCAGCAGAGCTCTTTCTGGCGATTGCCACTGCCCTATCGTTACCCTCTATTCCACTATGTCCAGATATCCACATTAGTGTGACTTGTTTAATTATAATACCTTTCTTTAATTATTATTTTCCTAGTATTATTTTGAATGCTTGTTCAATCAATTTGTGCCAGTTTGTGTCCGTTTTAGGTAAACATATACTACATCAGATTCGGATTCCTTATGCTTAAAAAACTCCTACATACAGCCTTGGTCGTTAATAGGATGAAAAATGGCTAATACAAATGAACTTGAAACGAAATTTTGGCTGACTCGAAATCCACCAATGTCATATGGTCGCCCGCCGAAGAGTTTTTTTTTCTTAGAATTAAATGTAGAATTCGAAAATCAATCAAATTTTGCCAGACGTGTATAACAGACGATTGGTTTTAAACCAGTTGGAACTGTTTCTCCACATATTATAATCAATCGATAATGAACCGATAATCAACGAACTTTATCCGAAATCATCAAAACCGATTCATAGGCTCCTGTCAACGTCATCCATACATCTTCTTTCCATTCTTTAGATTATTGTTGACGGTAGGAAAACAATCAATCAAATTGATTCGAATTGAATATCATATTCTGAAACAATTTCTTTCTATTCATGATTGTAATATCCGTATGCTATCATTCGCAGTATCCTGTTTCGCTGGCCAAACAGAACTCATAATATCGACCACTGTAAAGCAAACCTTTAAGATTGCTTTATCCAACAATCGATATTACTTTTCTACGAACCGAATTTGTTTGTATTTTACATTCATGTTTATGATTGCTATACATTTATTACAATTCAATTACAATATGTCTGTGCAATGATTGAACAAAATATTAAAATAAATCAATATCTCATTTATAAAAAAAAAATCTATTATCATTTCTTATATATGTTAAAACTTTATATATGTTTAATTGTTTTGTCCCCCCCCCCCCCATTCAGATCAGGATTTAAAATAATAGGTCTCATGATAGATTTATGGATTTTATTTATTGTTCCTGTAATAGATCCCCATATGTCTATAAAATATATGTACATAATTCCCTAAATTTAAGCAAACACTACATCAATGTAGTAGTAGGTATTATATCAAATATAACAATATATATATAAAAAAAATAACCCATTCTTTATGATATTAATGCAAACATATACGTGGTGGTGGTGTAATATAACATGATGATTTGTTTTCTTTTTTTAATATACATACCTAACGAAAGGAACATGTATATATAAATAAATAAATATATAGACCGGTATGTGAACATATGGTATCATTCACCACTCGCTTTACATATATGGATGCATAAATTTAATACCAATGCATACGTAATAATAATTACAATATCATCATCATCATCATCATCGTCATCATCATATAATTTTCATTATTTATATATGGAATACCCAAGAATAAAATATATAGTAAAGTAAGAAAAGAATGTAAATAAAGTTCAAAATCCCGAATACAATGTAATAAAATAAAATTAAATTAAAAACAAAAAAGATGAATAAAAAAAAACATTGTGACAATGAAATTTTTGTCTGGATAAATGAAAAATGATGGTATGGTTTTGGTTTTTTTTTTTTCTTCTTCTTCTTATTTATTATTTGTTTGTTTGTTTGTTTACATGTGAACAGGAAAATCATATGTAAAACGATATATTGATAAACAAACACATCTTATTGAATAATAATTATTATTATTACACGTAAAATTTTCAATATAAAAATGTTGTATAAATCATGAGATTCTGTTTTTTTTTTTTTATTAATTAATAAATCATTTCCTTCCGGAAATTTGATCATCTGCGTGACTATTGATTTTTGTTTGAATAATTGAATAAAAACATTTTTGTATCGCTTAAAGGATTTTTTCATTAGCAGCAAATGTAAATGAATTGAATATGTGAATCTGAATTTATCCATTTAACAGACCGAAGTATTGTTGAAATATCGTATAGGAACTATAAAAAGTTCGGTTACCTTGGTTTTTATAACTTTTTCTGGGAGGTTTAAGATCTCGAAAAGAAATGTCTTAGTTTCGTCTGTAAAAATCTGTATGGATGAAAGTAAAAATCATTGGAGAACTCGGCAACAAATAGTTTAACATCAATAGAAGTGAAAATGATTTTAATAACTAAAGTATAGACCAAGAAAGAAATCCCTATTTTGATTTTGTTAAAAGAAAGCGTATTTTTTCTGTCCTATGGGGGTTTTTTTTTCTAATTTGTTTAACTTTTATTTTGAGCAATGATGCGTAAGAAATTTAAAATATTGATCAATGAACTGTATAGTTTTGACAAAAACGACCATTGAAGTGGCAAACAAATCTAGTTTTTTTTACAAATCTTTGCTAAATGTACCAAATTGCCAAAAAATTTAAATACCCTTATAAAATTTCATATATGCGGATTTTTGGCTTGAAAATAGCATTTATTTTTATAACAAAATGTAAACGTTTGCCAATGGTTGTTTGGTCGACATTCAACGCCATTGCGCAAGTTCATGTTGCGTTCTACACGAATTTTCATCCAATAACGCTTGCAATTCTTCGTCTTCAAAAATTTTTTGATGCTGACCTGGCCGTTCTTTGTCTTCCAAGTCAAAATCACCATTTCGGAAGCGTACAAACCATCGTTCACAAGTTGCTTGAGCTGGAGCATGTCCACCATAAGCTTCAACCAACAAACGATAACTTTCAGCAGCGGTTTTCTTCAAATTAAAGAAAGTTATTAAACTTCCCCCCAAAACAACTTTTTCATGTGTTTCGACATATTCGAAGCAAAAAAAAACTTTGTTCAATGTTACACTTCAATGAAATGACATATACTGAAATTTATAGCCTAATGACAGACAAAAAAAAAAAGAAAATGGCCGCGATGTGTTGCGATACACTCAACGCTATTTGCGCCATCTGTTATCTAAATCCGCATTATTAATTTCTATACCCAATATCTCTAAAAAAAATATTATTTTTATTTACATATCTAACTATTTGCCATATTATATTTGCATTAATTAAAATTGAAAAAAAAAAAAAAATTATGTTATATTAATATTTTGTTGTTACCTTGATCTTGAGCGAGATTTAATACATTTCAGGATTATTAAAAAATAAACTATTTTCATTATTTGAAAAGTCATGACATTCAAAATAAAAAAAAAACTAATTCAATAATCATTGAAGAAAATATTTCTACGTTTATTTTTACTTGAATTAAATATGATCATCAATAATCACCCAATTGGATGTTTGAATTTAGGCAATTTAATTGATGTTTGTTTCTATATTATTAACTTAAAATTTACAAAGAAGAATTAGAATTTATATAATAGACTCTATAATATACCATAATCTCATCCACTAAAAATATTCAATCCTATATATATATAATTATATTAATCTCAATTATTATTTATTATTATTTATCTAACAGAAACAAAAAACAAAAAATAAATGTTAAATTAATGTTGTTGACCTTGGCAAATCTGCATTGATTATCTTAATAATAACTCTTAAATATAATATAATAAAAAAAAAATAACTTATTTATGTATTTATGTATTATTAAAAGAAAAGAAAGAATTTGCGTTTATTCAACTCCCAATTTATTTATTATAAATGTTATTTTTTTGGTTGTTGTGCCGTCGTCGTCGTCGTCGTCGCGTCATCTTCTTCATCGTCGCAATCTCTACAACTGCTGCTAGCTGGTGTTTTTTTTTTGTATGTAGACAGAGATTTTTTTTTTTTTGGGTTTGCCTTTACCACTGTGTATTTTGGTTATAAATACCATATATATATATATTTGAATTGAATTTATTATAGTTTTAATTTTTTGTTTAGTGTTATGTTTTTTTTAGTCATTAGATAGTCTCTCTAAAACATAAACGAACGACAATATACAAAAAAAAATCATTATATAAATATAAATATATATATAAAAAAAGTTAACCATCATTAAAAAATATATGTATACATTTATTTATTTATATATTTTCTAATTTTGTATGTGTGTACCAAAATCCGAACGAAAAGGTGAACCTTATTTTTTATTACTTTTTCATTTTGTGTATTCATTTTTGAAATAAATTTTCCTTATGCATATAGAATATTTTGTGTTCTGTTCTGTTCTGTTCTGTTCTGTTCTTATATATATGTATATTCATTTTTGTATATGCTATTTTATATCACGATTTGCCTACGTGCGTCTGAACATTAGTTCAATGGCTCTGTGTGCTTTTTTTTCGTCTCGCCAAACAATGTATATATTTATTTATTTATATACATATATATGGTTGTCGATTCGATATATATATGTAATACATTCTGTATATAGATAATCGTATAGAATATAGCATTACTATTATAATATTTCTATATGAATTTTACATATAACAGGGTGATTTTCATATATATACCATATATATATTGCATATAGCGAAAATAATATTGATATGGGAGATTATTGTTGACAAAATATAAATATATACATGCATAAATATATATAAAACCGATAACGTATTATATAGAAAGGGGATAAAATAACACATGAAAATTATAAATAAAAAAAATGAAATTGTATAAGATCGCAAGCAAGCAAAAACCAAAATTGAGATTGAATGTGCATATTTTAAAATTTAAATTGTATATAATAAATATATATATATATATATATATATATATATATATATATATATATATATATATATATATATATATATATAGTTAGTGTTGTATGTATATGTAGGTCTTGATTTATTTGGTATTTGGTATCAGTTAATATATATAAAGTGTTGATTATTATTATTATTATTATTATATTTTTAATCGGGTCACAGAGTAATTAAATTAAATTTATTGAAAATTTCTCGAAAGATAAAGATTAAATTGACTGAAATTTTTATATTGTTTTTCTTCTGATTTTGATGTATTAAACCAATTTTTACATTTTTTAAATATTTGCTTTACTTTACTTTTACGCGCCTACAATCTACAATTGGTTTTGGTCACCAAAACAACAGCCGTCAACGTCGATTAGCTGGAAACTCCAAGAAACTCCGGTTTGCTTCCACTTCATATTTCCACCTACCCCTATCCTATCTTCCAACACTCCTGGACACCCGACATTGTTCAGTTTGCCGTTCAGCATTAATTACTGTATACGATGTCCATCCAACCGCATCACATAATGAAACTACCTCAAGCAATCAATCTTGATAATATATACCGAACAATGTTGGGGGTTCGTCCCATGTATTTTATAGATTTTTTGATCGTATCTCGCGTATACGCCACCATCCATTTGCTTACGCCGGTCCAAACAAAGATGAAGCATAGTATTTTTTTTTTTTCGAACCCCCCAAGACCACAAGAATCCAAGAACCCCCATTCGTTAGTACCATACTGTGACATGTACCACGTTTCGGAACCGTAGGTGACAATTGGTCGAAGAACTATTTGATATAATCTTTTGTTTTATTCAATGTCTTCGAGAAGAACATATTTCGCCAACTGTAAAACGCATTGCGTTTCCTGAAGCAATCCGATATTGAACTTCATCAACAATAATATTATTTTCACTGTTTATCCAAGGTATCAAAGGTACTTACACCCGTCCCCTTTTTCGTAGTTATTCTGACCAATTGGTATTCGTATTGCGCCGTTGTACCATAAACCTATTAAACCTACGTCTTTTGGTGCAATCATTTACTTAGTTTTCTCCTCGTTTAACTTTTAATATCATTTTCCAAGTTCCAAGGTATTAAGAACACTTCTTGACTATTTCCTATAATACAATTTTATACACAGTGCGACAATTAATATTCCGGACTCAAACCATATCTCAATAACCAGTGGGACGATCTATGTGATCGAACAAGCGTTTTGAAGCTTGATATTTTCTCTATCGTCTGTAAAAATTTCATTGCATTTGGTTGACAAAAAAAGTTATGACATTTCTTGTGAAACAATATTTTAGTTGAAGTAGAAATTTTTAATATGGAACAAAGAGAAGTCGACGCAAAGCTTTGTAAATCTGCAACAGAAACGTTAAAATCGATGCAGCAAGTTAATAACGATAATTGTATGGGTAGAACACAAGTTTTTGAGTGGTATAAATGTTTCGTGGATGGCTAAAACGCAGGCCAAAAAAACAAGAAAAGTTCCATCGAAAATCAATACAATGCTCGTAACATTCTTCGGTAGCAAGGGATTATCCATAAAAAAATTCGTTCCAACTGGTCAAACAGTCAGTGGCGCATATTATATCGAAGTTTTGAAGCGTTTGATGTGCAGGATTCGTCGTATTCGACCTGAATATCGTGAATCAGGTAGTTGGTGTTTGTTACACGATAATGCACCGAATCACACTTCACTTATTGTTCGGCAGTTTTTGGCTCGAGATCAAGTATGTGTGTTAAATCATCCACCGTATTCACCTGATTTAGAACTATGTGACTTCTCCTTGTTCCCAAAACTTAAAATGAAATTGGAAGGATGTTTTTGTGATGATTTGAAACCATTCAAACAGCATCTACACGCGCAGTAGAGGCAATACCACAAAATGAGCTGGAACACGCATTTGAATCATTATTAAATCGATGTATTGAATCAGAAGGAGAATATATTGAATAAATAAAAAAAAAATTTCAAAAATTGTCCTAGGACCAATCCGGAATATTAATTGTCGCACTGTGTATTCTTATCGTTATTCTTTTGAGACCATCAGCAAAATGAACAAATTGATACCTACGGTTTTAGTGATATTGATGATAAAATACATCCCAGATCAATCGGGAGTTTTCTCGAAAAATTGATAATAATTTATTTTGCCAGTAAAGGAGATTTTCGATTCATGTGAAAGGATCCTTTTCGCTGCGAACTACGGCATTTCTGTGCTCGTAATGTTTTGTTTTTTTTTTTTATTTGACATAAATTGAACGGTGGTATTGAAGGGCCAAATTTTATGATAAATTCTTCTTTTATCAACATTTTTCCAACAATATTTAATGGTGGGTTGTCCACCGCATAAATTTATATATTTTAATTAAGCGGTTTCAATTTCTACATACTACATATATCCTTTTTTTTTTTTTTCTTTATTAATATTCATTCATATATACTACACATCTATATATGTCATATGTATATATAAAACAGTAAAAGAACATTCTTTAAAAAATGTTGCATTTGTTGAATGAGGGTGGTAAATTCGCATATACAATTAACATGAAAATTATTATTGAATGAATTGTTGAAAGGGATGATGCAAATGCAAATGAAAAACTGTGTAGATTTCGGTTGTAGTTTGGGGGTGGGGGTGCTGATGTAAATGCTGACAAATTGACATTCGAAAATATATAAAAAAAAAAATACCTGTATAAATAAAAAAAAAAAAACAAAAACCAAAAATATATATGGGTGTTAATGTTATCTATAAAAATATTATTATTATGAGTTATTATGACCCACACTTTTATAGAATGTATTATATAGATTATATGTACGCGTTTGTATATATAAATAGAAATTTAATATAAAAATAACTTTATCTATTATTTTATTATTTTTTTATATTATATTGGTGTTTTTTTTTTGTATTATCTTTCGTCAGTCGAGTTTTAATGTTAATAGGTTAATTAAATAAAATTCGAATAATTATATGAGTTTTTGTTCTATTGCTTAGGGTACTGTAAAACTGACATTCCTTTTTTTTTAGTTGTTGTTTTGGTTTAAACATTTCAACTAAAGTTTTCAGGTCTGCGGGTACCAATAAAGGTTTCATTGCCAAAAAAATTACCTTCTCAGTTTCTGATCCCATACGAATAACCATTTCGCAAGAAAAGCCAAGTGATTTCTATAGATGTATCCCATTATCTTCTGTAGTAACTGATCGATGGGAAATTTTGAATCATCTTATGATTCGAATGGAAAATGGTTAAGTTCTGATCAATTCACCCATAAGAAACAATAAGGGGTTATTTGAAATTAGATATGAAATACATTCATTTTAGTGTGTGGCACCACATCACGTTGTTTTTTGGGTAAAATTCTTGAAAATTCTTTTATAAAAGAAGTTGTTGATGCGGTGAATAAATTTCTAACCACATTTCTAACATTGTTATACCAAAGCGTTTTATTTTATTTAAAATTTCATTATGAAACAGTGATTTTTGATAATTTGTCAACGTTAAATCATTAAAATTTTTTTTCATTCATCAATTCACTTTGAATGTGTAAAAAAAAAAAAAGATGTGAATTTAAAATTGTGGATATATTTTATGTAACTCGCGCATATCATTATTTATTTCTTTTCACATAAATCATTTATTATATAAGAATAATACAAACTTGATGTACTGTTTTTTTTTTTATGTAGATTTTTAATATAAAAACAATATATTGTATATGGTATATGCAAGAGTTTGATAACCCTTTTTTTTTTTCTTCTATACATATTTAACAAATACAATTGTTACAATACACATTGCAATCGTATGCCGTATACAGTTGGGCCAACACAAATTCGCACAAAACACAATTTTTTTTGTTCATCACAACTCAAAGCAGTTTTGTATTGAGAATTTAATTTTACTTATTCTCTAATATATAACTCTGTGGTGTAAATGTTAAAAATGCCAACCTAAAATTCTAACGAAATTTTGGGGTCGTGGGTTCGAATCCTGCTGAATGCATAAAATATGTTTTGTGTTTTCGGTTATTTTTCAAATCTGAATTTTAACACAGATTTGTATTTTCCGCTTGCGGTTGGTCGTACGGCTAATTACCGACACCGTAAAAGGTACAAATTAAGAAACTAACAACAGCAGGCTGAGACGCTAAAACAAGATTGTTGGTTGTATAGCGAAAAATTTATTATTTTTTATTCTCTAATATCGCAATAAAGAATATTTCTATTATAAATTTTATTTGTGTGATTGCCTTACGTTAAGTCCACCGGTCCGATGAACGCTTTCTTGATTAATATCTTCATTGATGCGCTTTTCACCCTAACACCATTTGAAGACGAATATTCTGGAAAAGAAGAATATTCTTTATCAAAAATAACTTTACATCCAATTAGAATAAAGTTCTATTTTTTTTTTCTAATTTTGTAATTGCACACTCGTATTTATGTTGTTTTGGTTGCCGACTGTGTAAATAATAAAAAAAAAAATTCTAAACCACTTTCTTATGTATATAATAAAATATACGAAAAAAATTCCGTTAACCGTTAATGGTAATAATGATCGTGTGTACTATACCTGAAGAAGAAGTAGAAGAAGAACATGTATTATTATACTACATATTTTAAAATAACCTAACCATTTTAATTTCGTTATTTTGAGGTTTTTTTTTATTTCTTCTAAAGATCTAGTTTTATCATCATCATCATCATCATATGTATATGAAAGAAATGATATGAAAAATGTATAAATAAATTTTGAAGTGTATATAAAATACATATAATCATCGACCATATAATAACAAGACAGGAAAATTCAAACACTATGCTTCGTAAATCTAAAATCAGAGCTTTGAGATTTCTGATTGTAATGAAAAGAGATGGTAACAATCATTTTAATTTATTTATTTATATAGCTATCGAATATCATTTGGATGTTACGTTTTTTTTTGTTTTGTGCTTTTTTTGTTGGTGTTTTCTATTTTTTCGTATATATTAAATACATTATATTTAAAATACGATCCATTTGTAGAGCAAAATTATTTTTTTTTTCTTTTTATCTATAAAATATTATGTATGCACATATATATGTATATATATATATATATATATATATATATGTTGTCTTATTTTTAGCCAATAAAATAACTACTTATAAACGATATATATATAAACTGTGATATTTATATATACAACAAATATTATATATACACCAAAATTATTGTTGGTTTTTTTGGTATATATAAAATAGAAGATAGAAAACTAAAAATTATTTTGGTAATAAAATTCAAATAATGTTTTTTTTTTTTGTTTTCTGGTTTTTTTGTTGTCTATTTTTAGATCGTCGACTTATTTTTTCGTATATAACTTTAAAATAAAAATACAATCCATTTTTCTAGCAAAATTAAATATTTCTTTTCTTTTTGGATATAAATATAAAATCTATTTGATATATATACAGATAACCCTTCATTGAACGAGCTGTGTATTACATGACTTTTTAATTTTTTTATATAGGAAACAACCTTTTTCAACGATTTTTTGTATTTTTTCATTCCTCTGAAAAATCTGAAAATAAAGTGTTAACTGTATATCATATTTACTTACATCGCAACACTTATTTTGTTATTATTTTGTTTTATTTTTTGTTATTCTGTTTTGGTTTCATTTGTTGTTGGCTATTTTTAGCCAATAAAATAACTACTTATAAACGATATATATATAAACTGTGATATTTATATATATAGCAAAATTATTGTTGGTTTTTTGGTATATAGAAAAGTAAAAACTATATTGGTATGAAATATCAAATTGTTTTTTTTTTATTTTCTGCTTTTTTTGTTGGTGTTTTCTATTTTTTCGTATATATTAAATACATTATATTTAAAATACGATCCATTTGTATTTTTTTTCAATAATTTTTTTTTCTTTTTCTATATAAATATGTATGTATATATATATATATATTATTCTTATATATATATTTATATTATTCATTGCTCTTATAATTTTTTTATTTAGTTATATTTTTTATTATTCTGTTTTGGCTTTATTTGTTGTTGTTGCTGTTGTCTTATTTTTAGCTAATAAAATAACTACTTATAAATCACCTAAAAAAAACAAAATATTTATATATACAACAAATATTATATATACACCAAAATTATTGTTGGTTTTTTGATATATAGAAAAGTAAAAACTATTTTGGTATGATAAATCAAATGTTTTTTTTTCATGTTATACAGTTATCATAATACGCAATATATGATTTTTTCTTCTGGATATTTTTTTTTAATAAATTTTATATACACATATGTAACTAAACAAATTAAATATTTCCTTTTATGAGGATCTATATGAAATATGATTGTGAAAATATACTCCATCATTTACAAATATTATTTAGCCGATTTTAATACCATATTGAATGATTTTTTTTTTTTGAAATCTAATTTATAACAGGATGAATTATTATTATTATTCTTATTATAGTGTTATTCTCATTATTAGCATTATAAACATTATTGATATTAATATTATTATCATCAATATTTAATTTCCTTTAATAAATTTATGGTAAATTAAAAAAGGAACGTAAATTTTTTCCATGTAACGAAAAAAAATGTATGAACATTTCAAACGTCTTGAAATGTGTTATTGTTAATCCAATTTTCAAAGGCCAGTATTCGTAGCTGTTATCGTTTCAAATATACAAGATTAGATCTTTTTTATATTGGATATTTTTATATATATCAAAAAACAAAAACAAAAACCAAATGCCAAGACAAAAAATGAAAAATAAAAGCAACAAATAAAATACAATAAATAAAACTGAATAACAAAAAATAAAACAAAATAATAGCAAAATAAGTGTTGCGATGTAAGTAAATATGATATACAGTTAACACTTTATTTTCAGATTTTTCAAGGGAATGAAAAAATACAAAAAATCGTTTTTGTAAATAAAAAAAATTAAAAAGTCATGTAATACACAGCTCGTTCAATGAAGGGTTATCTGTATATATATCAAATAGATTTTATATTTATATCCAAAAAGAAAAGAAATATTTAATTTTGCTATAAAAATGGATTGTATTTTTATTTTAAAGTTATATGCGAAAAAATAAGTCGACGATCTAAAAATAGACAACAAAAAAACCAGAAAACAAAAAAAAAACATTATTTGATTTTTATTAACAAAATAATTTTTACTTTTCTATCTTCTATTTTATATATACCAAAAAACCAACAATAATTTTGGTGTATATATAATATTTTTTGTATATATATATATATATATCGTTTATAAGTAGTTATTTTATTGGCTAAAAATAAGACAACAACAACAACAAATAAAACCAAAACAGAATAACAAAAAATATAACAAAATAAAAAAATTATAACAACAATGAAGCATATCTAAGAATAAGAATATAAAAAAAAAATCAACCTGGTACATGCATACATAATATTTTAATATATTTATAATAATATATTTATATACAAAAAGAAAAATAAAATTTAATTTGTACTACAAACAGGGCAGTTTTAGACCATTTATGCGCCTGGCTGAATTATTAAAATAAAGCGCCCTGAAATATGACAAGAAAAACCTATTAATTTATTTTTTGCGCTTCAAAATCAAAGCATAAGGTATGTCCCACAAGGAGCTCTAGGAAAATCTGGCAAGCATAAGTTTAATTTATCAGTTCTCTGTCCGTAGTTCTTTGTTCCAGAAATTTTCTCTAGAACTCTAAGAATTTGCTTTATTATTTAAAATATCTGATCGTTTTCAGCGCCCCTAGGCAACGGCGTGTGGTTCGTTCGTACCAATATCTTGTATGTTGTGGCGGCCCTGACTACAAATGGATCGTATTTTAAATATAATGTATTTAATATATACGAAAAAATAGAAAACACCAACAAAAAAAGCACAAAACAAAAAAAAACGTAACATCCAAATGATATTCGATAGCTATATAAATAAATAAATTAAAATGATTGTTACCGTCTCTTTTCATTACAATCAGAAAGCTCAAAGCTCTGATGTTAAATTTACGAAGCATAATTTGTTAATTTTCGTGTCTTATTATTATATGGTCGATGATATAATCATATAACATATATATACATATGACATTCTCTATGTAGGTATTTGTTTTTGGTATATTAGTAGCACTACTGTGGGTACATAAATGTATATTGTATATTATATGCTTTGAAAATATTTAGGTCAACATTATTTTATTTTTTTTTATATATATATAGTATATATATGTAATTTAATTGGATTTTCACTAAAATATTGATTAATTTTTATGTATGTATATAAAAAAACAGACCCATATTATGAATTAGTATCGTCGTCGTCGTATTATAGTATTTTTATGTATATATATACAAAAGAAATATATAGTATGAGTTGTTTTTATTGTTTACATATAAAACATAATCATATTATCATCATACTTTTATGTATATAGATATATATATATAAAAAACATAAATTATAATATTAAATATGTATATAATCAAATAAAAAAAAAATAAAGTGTTTCTCAATGAAAGTTTTTTTTTTTTATTTCATTCAATATACAATTTATTTATTTTTTTTTGTTGTTGTTTGATTGGAAAATATATAAATTGAAAGTGACAGCACAACGACAAAATCAACCAATTTAATAAAATGAAAAAAAAAAACAATTATTCAATACATATTAAATTAGCTTATATTCACATGTCTATGATAATATAATAATATTGATAAAAACCCTAAGTTTTCAAAGTAAATTTTTAAATATATGTTTAATTTATGTAGTATATGCAAAATAGAATCATTTTACTTTCGTACAGAATCGTTTAAAAAATATAATAAATTACAATAATCGATTTCGCTTAATGATTTTGAATATGAATTCACATTTTCGATTGTCTTTCGTAAAATATAAAATTTTTTAAATATCGATTAAGAATTACTCAAGTTATTCGAAGGACGGAGGAGACATTTTTATTTAATTCTTAAGCCTTTCTTCCACCTTATGCTCTCCCGACAAACTCCCTGGAGCCCATTCCAAATGTTAAAAAACCTAAGGGTAAACTCTATATATAATAAAGAAGTATATATATGGAAAGGAAATACTGGATCTTCGTACAGCTATAGAAGTATATATACTTAATATTGAATGTAACCGAATGTACGTAAACATCGAATGGGATTTATCCAATGATAACCTTTGTAAGTTGTAAGTGTAAATGATTCCTTTGTAAGTTTTTTTAGTCAAATATTCTAAAAATTCTGTATCAAAATAACTATACACAACAGTACATGTGAAATATTATCGCTAGTAAAGGGTGATTTTTTAAGAGCTATAGGAAAGTTTTTCAAAAGAAAAACACATAAAATTCAGAAAAATGCATGAAATCTTTATTTGAATCGATAGTACGGTCCATATAATTTAATGTTTGAAGATTATTTCACGGCAAATGTTGACCTTGACTGCGCCTCAAATGGTCCATCCGCTTAGTCCAATTTTGGCATACTTTTTCCAACATTTCGGCCGGTATCTCACGAATAAATGCTTCAATGTTGTCTTCCAATGCGTCTGTATAGACATGAGCTTTAACATAGCTCCACAAAAAATAGTCTAAAGGCGTTAAATCGCACGATCTAGGCGGCCAATTGACCGGTCCCGAACGTAAAATAAAATGTTCACCGAACTCGCCTCTCAATAAGTCCATAGTTGCGCGTGCTGTGTGGCATGTGTCACCGCCATGTTGAAATCACATGTCATGCAAGTCAAGCTCTTGCATTTTGGGCAAAAAAAAGTTGGATATCATCTCACGGTAGTGCTCACCATTCACAGTTACGTAACGATTCGCATCATTTTTGAAGAAGTACGGTCCCATAATCCGCACCAAACTGTGACTTTTTCTGGATGCATTGGTAGCTGTTGCAATGCTTCTGGCTGATATTCACTCCAAAATCGACAATTCTGCTTATTTACGTACCCATTGAGCCAAAAATGAGCTTCGTCGCTGAACACAATTTCGACGCGATGAACTTTCTTAACAGAGCACGCATTTTGATAATAAAATTCAATAATTTGCAAGCGTTGTTCGTTTGTAAGACGATTCATGGTTAAATTATAGACCAAACTGAAGTTGTTTGACAGTGAAACAAAACACGAAACGTGCGTCAGCTGTTTAAACCAGTGTTGCCAAAAAGATAATAGCTAAAAAATCACCCTTTATATGGAAAGAAAGTACTGGATATTTGTACAGCTATAAGTATATATATTTAATCTTGAATGTGTAACCAAACGCACGTAAACATCGAACAGAATTTATGCGATTATAACAATATTTCACATGTCTGGTGTAATTCAACACTGACCAAAATTTGTATTACACAGAATTTTTAAAATGTATGTTTTTAAAAATAAAATGGGTTGGCACAAATTTCGGTATAATCATGAAAAATTGATGAATTTGTGTGTAATCGACAATGCAATATGACAATTGACGCTTCCTTTGTAAGTTTTTTTAGTCAAATATTCTAAAAATTCTGTGTCAAAATAACTATACACAACAGTACATGTGAAATATTATCGCTAGTATATTTATCAAAGATATTACATTTTTATTTTAATCATATCATTATCCATTTTGCAATCATCTACGTTTGTTTTTTCATCCGATAAAACGAACGTTCCTATATATATATATATATCACGAACCCATTTAAAATCGATACATTTTACATCAATAATTTATATATAATACATAGTACATAGAAGTAGACCAAGTAAAATAATACTATATAACAAATTCCCTGTTTTATTATTATTGAATATATATATGTATATAAAAGTATACGATATGGCATTTATATATGTATAAATGCTATAAATTATTTTGAAAATAATAATATTAATCGACCCCCATTCCTCCTATTCCCCATTAAAACAACAAAATAATATTAGTATTACCATCATTTAGCATATGTATATATTATTTATATCATATACCATATATGTGTATATATATATATATTCCTTTCAATGTTTAAATGGAATAAATATGTTCTCTTTTTCGTACGTACGTACGTGTATTATGGAGCCGACGTATAAATATACGCAACCATCAGGACTATCCCGAAAAGAATGCTGATGGTATATATACATACATCATATATAATGTATATTGATATAAAACAAAGAGAAAATTATACATCAGGTTCATGAGGAAAATTGGGAAAATTAATGTTCCAACTTTATATATATATATATATATATGTTTGCACCATAGAACGAACCAAATTCACATATTCAAATCCATTTACAATCTAAAAATATAAATCTATTAAAAAGTGTTTAACTGTGAAGAACTTTTTTTTTTTTTTGCTATATTTGTAATATGGTTTTTAAATGTTTTTTTGTTTTTTTTTTCGTTTTCCTTTCGTTTTTATTTATTCATGTCAAAAAGTTGGTCCTGTATATAGATAAATATAAAGATGAAATTAGGAAATTACAATGTTATATAGAATTATTACGGAATGATGGAAGAATAAATGAAAAATAAAAAAAAAAACCACACCAATTTTTACTATATAAATGAATTTAAAACTTTTTCACATTTTTTTTTTATACGCATATACAACAATCATCCAGGATTTATATATATTGTGTCTGTGTGCGTGTGTATGAAGTGTATATTATAATAATTCTATATATATATTATTGGTACTGGTAGGATACATGGGATAAATTTAGGATTTATTCAAATATTTTCTTCCTTATATATATAGAGAAAATTTGAAAGAGAAAAGAAAAACTTATATGAAATATATAATAATATATTGTAAAAAAGTTTTCGGAATTGAAAAAAGGAAGTGATTGATCCGTTTGGATTTGGAAAAAATTATCCAGTATTTGAAAACCTTTCCCGGCATTAAAAAAATCTTTAAATTATAATAACCAAAAATTAATTTCCGTCTGGGTGTTTTTAAACATTTTCCCCAAAAACTATATACATTAATTTACCTTTTGGATAATCCCAATTAATAACACCCACCGCAGTCAGTCCAAATTAGAAGAAGTTGGTGGAATAATATTACCATATATACAAAGCATATTTATGGTGATAAAACTTTTTCTTTTTTTTTTTAATATGTATTCTTGCTAAATGTATGTGGCGGTGGTGGTGTTTTTCTTCTATATAATCTAAACCTATATACATATTACAGTTCAGCGCCCTTAAATATTTAATATAGAAGAAAAAAAAACGCGTTCACGTCAAATATTCAGGACAATTGATTTTTTTTTTCTCTACTTTTTTTTTTTTTAAATGTATATGTGTTTATGATAATATGTTCACTTGAACATACACAAATGAATACAAAAATATACATTCACATGTATCCTGTATATCCTTTTTTTTTTTTTTATAAAAATAATAATAATAATAATTTATACTACGATACATGTTTGGAATAAAAAGGATATTTTTATATTGTATCACATTTTATATAAGGATATATAAGAAATATATATATATATATGAATACTTTTTTTGTAATTGAGTGAGTGTGAGTGTTTTCGATCTGAATATAAATTTATTTATATTTACGTTAGAGCTGCCGCCTTATAGAAATTCCTATTAGTTTTTTTTTTTTTTTTTTTTGTTTATCCTATTTTTATGATGAAGATGGCGGTTATATGTTTCCTTTATCTATACACCATACACACCATTCTATAATGGTATATACTACATTCATACATATATTTTTGTTTATATATGACACGTATGTATGGAATAGAACGGCTATGGGAATAAATAATATATATTCCATGTTCTATTATTATATAACACGTACACTTACATTATATATCTATATACAGGAATAATTTATTTCTAGTCTGTGTGTTTTTAAAAAAAATAATAAAAAAAAAAAATAAATAGGTTTTATATTTAGTAGTTATATGATGATGATGATGAACGAAGGATTTTATTATGGTGTTTGTTAGAAAGCATAAAATTTATTCCATTTGATTATATATAGAAAATGTATATTTACTTGCCATTTTCATATTCTATATCTATAATTTTATGTTATTAGATTTTTTTTTTATTTTACTGCAGTCCAGAGAGTGTTATTTATTTATTTTTGTTTTTTTTTGTTTTGCCTTTAATTGATTGAATAATGAAATAAAAATATTTTTTATTATAAGAATGTTGTATTTTTATCGAATAAGAATTATATTATGAGATTAAATAAAATTATTGAATTTAGGATTTGTTAATGAAATTTCGACGAACGACCTACTTTATATTCTGTATAAGAATAAGTTAAAAGTTTAAGTTTTATTTTGTATACTCTTCAAATTAAGTATATAGAATTTTATTTGGAAGTGATTTTTAATCAATGAATCAAATGATAAATAGTTGATATAAGAATGCATTTTAAATTCTAATTTTGAATCCTATATATGCAATTTTCTATAAGGAATTGTGTAGTTATCTAAGGGAAATTCTGTATAATTTTTTAATCGAAATTCTGAATCATTTTCTTAAAAGGAAATTCTGCCCAATTTTCTGAAGGAAAATCTTTCTATTATTTCTCTGAAGGAAATGCTGTATAAATGAAAATCTGTTTAATTCTGTAAAGTACGGTACTGTACAATCTTCATAAAGGATATTCTGCAAAGTTTTCTAAAAGCAATTCTGGCCAATTCTCTGAAGGAAATGCTATAGGAAATAATTTTCATAAATGGAATTCTGTTTATTTCTGTAAAGCAAAAACTCTCTTCCTAGAGAATGTTCTGCAAAAATGTCTAAAGAAAATTCTGTGCCATTCTCTCAAGGAAATTCTGTATAACTTTGATAAAGGAAAATTGTGCTTAATACTTTGAAGAAAATCTTGCAATATTTTTTATAAATGAAATTCTGAACACATTAATTGATTTGAGTAATCGATCAACAATAAACAATTTATAATTTTGACTGAAAGACAATCGAGAATTCAAAGATGAAAAAATTCAGTTAAGTGATTCAGAAGTTATGATCTCGTGTGTGGTTGAAGGCTTTTTTTTTTATTTGTATAGTTCAGTCTATAGATGTTTTTTTTGTTTCTTCTGAAAATACTCGAAAATGTTAGTAGTTTGAGAGTTATGTTGAAAAAGTTATTGGAATTTAGGATGATTGAGACACTCGCGGTCAATGGTGTAAAGTGGAGTTATGATACTAGACCGAATATATATACCTATTTTTGTTTTGATGCGAGGGGAAATCCATTTACGGACAGAGTATCGGATTCTATTCAACTAGAATTTCCAGTTATTTAGAGCCATCCAGATACATCTCTTTGGATTGGCGATTCTGAGTTCCGATTCTATTACCGTTTCCATTGTTCCCACTATCGCCATGTCTTTGGCCTGTTCTGTGCTGCCAAAATACACGGCATTGGGGTCCATAACAGCACTATTTTATTTATAGAGTAACTCTATTAAATCTTGAATTAAGATTTAGTTCTTCGAATATTATACTTTATTTATCGAGATTTGATTACTTTGTAAAACGTTTGTAATGTGGTTTTTTAAAGCAATTTCTAAGGTTTAGTAGTATTAAATGGATGAGTGCAGTGGAACATTCGTATGGATGGCACAGCTTAACCTATATATGTATGTTTTTTTTTTTTATTATTAATAATTACAGAATAACTGAAATTGTGTTATATTTCAATCGATATCTATATATATATATATATATATAGATATCAAAATATATGTGTTTAAAAGCGGATATAATCAATATATAAATTAAATAGGATATGGAATATTTCTATATATATCACAATCACAAGGCAATCATCTGTAATATTAAATTTCTCAACATATATGACAAAATACCGTACATATAATATATGATATATGTCATATATCATATATCGTCGTCGTCGTTGTCGTCTTATATAGATTTTTGTTATATTGAGATATTCTGATCAAATAGAATTCATTCAGGTACATTTTTTTGGATTAATTTTACACAAAAATGTTCCGAAAAGAAGTCTGTGGATTAATATTTTGTATCTGATATATAAGGAATTGAGTTTCGTTAATCAATTGTTTTTTTTTTCTTTTGAGAAATTTTGTAACTAATTGTCTGAAAATTTCTATAAAACATTTGACTAGAAGTTTTCGCTAGGGAAGAATGCATTAGAATTGAGAATTTTTCAATATATTGGGGAAAATTTGATCATTTCTTCAAATATTAACCGATTCCCAAAATGTTCGACAAATCTAACACTTTAATTATATTTCTATCCTCCTCTATGTATAAGATTCAATGGAAAATGGTGTTAAAACACATCACAAGATATAGATTTTTATAATGGAATAGGATATTGGATAGTGTGATGCTTGGTAATGGTATTCACTCAATGGTTTTGTTTCGTTCTGATTTAAAAATGTTTTGTCAACTCATCAGGCTATAGCGACAACATTTTTATCAACAACGTAATCAACATTTTTTTCTATATAGATTTTTATGTTATTAGAAAGCAAAATTAGAACTTTGTAGAAAACTCGTCTATAGGACCGTTCTATACGGTTAAACACTGTGCTTTGCTGTAATTATAACAATTAAATTATTACATATCCTAATCCTAATAATCCTAATGATGTTTAAACTTTACTATATATAACAAACAAACAACTTCTCGAAAAAAAAAATGAGAATTTCGAAACTTTTTTTTTTTTTTATTAATTCAATCAATGCTAAATATATATGGTATTGTGTAATAAATATCTAATCTATCGTCGTTTATATTTTTCTATCTGTAAGAAAAAAAACATATATGTATAATTCTTGATTATATATCATTTGGTTTTTCTTTATGTATATGAAATAACAAGCAAACAAACAAACCAACGAAAAAAATAAAATGCATTATGTATTTTCGTGTGTGTGAGTTTTTTTTTCCTTAACTTACTTACACGTATCTTGTGTATTTTTAATATACTTGTATATTTTTCAATGTATAAATGCAATTATAATATATAATGCACATTTCATTGCATTTTCATATATATAAATAGTATATAAAATTTTGTCCATGACACATATTTTCACTGCAATTTCAGTTTTCATGATTTTATTTGTAATTTTTTTTAATAAGTTAGTCACGATAGCACATTATTTATTTTTATGTTTACGTATTTTTTTTTTATTTAATAGCTATTTATAAAATCTTCTAATCTAATATATAATATATATGTATTGTATTTTTCTATTAAAAAATTGTATAAAAAATAATGGATAAAATAAATAATATATGAATAAAAAAAAAAGTGTGGGTTTTTAAAGTAAGAAATATTTTTGTATATAAATATTAAGTTATATATTTTTCACTATTATTTTTCTATATTACTTTAACTTACATTATATATATTATATTATGGATGTTGTAATCGAAAGTTATATGCAATCATTAATTTTTTTGTATATTAAATGTTGCACAGGTCTGTATTTAATAATTTCGGTACATATAAAAAAATTGTTTATATAAAGGGTGATTTTTTAAAAGCTATAGGAAAGATTTTGAAAATAAACCACATAAAATTCAGAAAAATGCATGAAATCTTTATTTGAATCGATAGTACGGTCCATATAATTTAATGTTTGTAGATTATTTAATGCAAATGCTGACCTTGACTGCGCCTCAAATGGTCCATCCGCTTAGTCCAATTTTGGCATATTATTTCCAACATTTCGGCCGGTATCTCACGAATAAATGGTTCAATGTTGTCTTCCAATGCGTCAATGGAAGCGGGCTTGTCTGTATAGACATGAGCTTTAACATAGCCCCCACAAAAAATAGTCTAAAGGCGTTAAATCGCACGATGTAGGCGGCCAATTGACCGGTCCCGAACGTGAAATAAAATGTTCACCGAACTCGCCTCTCAATAAGTCCATTGTTGCGCGTGCTGTGTGGCATGTGGCACCGTCTTGTTGAAACCACATGTCATGCAAGTCAAGCTTTTGGGCAAAAAAAAAGTTGGATATCATCTCACGGTAGCGCTCACCATTTACAGTTACGTTACGATTTGCATCATCTTTTAAGAAGTACGGTCCAATTATGCCACCAGCCCATAAACCGCACCAAAATGTGACTTTTTCTGGAAGCATTGGTAGTTCCTGCAATGCTTCTGGCTGATATTCACTCCAAAATCGACAATTCTGCTTATTTACGTACCCATTGAGCCTAAAAAATGAGCTTCGTCACTGAACACAATTTTTCGGTAAAAAAGTGGATCTTCGGCCAACTTTCCAAGAGCCCATTTACCAAAAATTTTACGTTGCGGTAGGTCGTTCGGCCTCAATTCTTGCACCAGCTGTTTTTTTTTTTTTGAAAGACATCACACCTAAATCCTTCCGCAAAATTTTCCACGTTGTTGAGTTGAGTAAAGAATCGATAATTGATGGTCATCATTAACACTGGCCGATTCAGCTGCGATATTTTCTTCAGTTCGCAGTCTACGTAAGCGTGTTGGTGGTTTAATGTCCAACAATGTAAATTTGGTGCGAAATTTAGTCACAATAGCCGCTTCAGTGGGTCGATTAAACTGACCATAAAATGGAAGAAGCGCGCGATGAACTTTCTTAACAGAGCACGCATTTTGATAATAAAATTCAATTATTTTCAAGCGTTGTTCGTTTGTAAGGCGATTCATGGTTAAATTATAGACCAAACTGAAGATGTTTGACAGTGAAACAAAACACGAAACGTGCGTCAGCTGTTTAAACCAGTGTTGTCAAAAAGATAATAGCTAAAAAATCACCCCCCTTACTTTAAAATAACCTAAAATTATATTAATTCTTTTTCTATATGAAAGTTTTTGTTAGAACCTTTTCTTTTTTTTGTTCTACCATAAATCATTAAGGTAATTTGTTCTTATTGTTCAAATCCTTAGGTAGATTTGTTTATATATGCTTAAAAATAGGTGTTTTTTTTATTGATTCGTTCTCCTATCACATATTCGAGAATTTGGTGAATGAAAATTTGTTTCTCTATAATCTGATATTTATTGACGAATTTTGTACATTAATTTGTCATCATTCAAATTTGAATAAAAGTTTTTTTTTAAATATTTGCCAAAGTTGTTTTGTCGCCGCTAAATAACCGGATGAGTTGAAAAAAATAATTTTAATATATCAGAAGGGTGATATATTTCATTCTAACTCTTTAATATCCTAATTAATTGCGAAAAGAAGTTATGTTATGCTACTGAGTTGAATGTCATTTTAAAAGTTGGTATATATAGAATTAAAAGGAAAATTGATTATTTTTAATCAATATTTGCCCTATATATTTAGATAAACATAAACATGTGTTATTATAAAACATAATTTTACGGCTTCAAAGTCACCGGCATTGACATTTGGGTCATTGAAATCTTTTTTTCTCTTAACTCTGTTTTTCAATTTTAATATTAAATTCTATTTGTTAGACTTTTACAAAATTGATTAGTGTATAAATGCATTTTTATAGTATAAATAAATCTAATATGATTTTTATCAATCAAGGAATTCATTCATAGTTTTGCTTCATTTGGTGCATTCTTTTTATAATTAAATTATCAAAAAAAAATTTTTTTTTTAATACAAAATTATGTTTATTTGTACATTGTATTTATTTAATCTTTTTTACAAGAAAATAATATTATTATAAAACATTTTCATATTTTTATTCAATTGTATATTATTATTATTTCTATTGCTGATATATATCGAATCGAACATCTGTCCTACACATTCAATAAGTTTTAACTTCCCCATTGATTATTATTATAATAATAATATTACAAAACAAATACAAACACAGTGAAAGTTTTACCTAAAGTATTTATTTATTTATTTTTTTTCTCTCGATTCCTTAACATTAAAATTGAACGTTAAGTTAGTTAGTTTTTTTTTGTACATTAAAAAATAAATAAAAATATGGTACAATATCAAATGAAAAAAAAAAATTTAATGTGCAGGCAAAGGAATGGTTTTTGGTTGTAGTTTTTTTTTTTTTAGTATTTTAAAGGTTGTAAAGTTATTTTATAGTTTAGTTTTTAATTAATTATCTGGTCGTTTGGTTTAATGAAATGAAAATGTTATGTATTTCACTTGTTCAAAACAAGTAATCCAAGTGATTATTAAAGATATTTTGTTTTGTTTTGTTCTAACCAATTTGAAATTTTGAATATGGACGTTTTGATGTAATGTTGGAAGAACTTTTGTTTCAGGGAGATTTTTTCTGATTCCTCGGATTCCAACCATTTTCATACAAATTCAATCGTATTTTTGGGATATTAGAGATGCCTTATTATTTAAGATGAAACACCTGTGGTGTAATTGATATAAATGCCAACCTAACATTCATAAAAAAAATTTGGGATCGTGGGTTCGAATCCTACCGACACCGGAAAATTCAACAAATTAAGAAACCAACAACAGTTGACTGTTGTCAGACGCTAAAATCGATTGTCGGTTGTATAAGGAGAAATTGTTTTTGTTTATCGCTACCCACAATTATGACCAACACTCGGTCGGTTTCATGAAAAATGATTATTAAAGATATCTCTATTTTGTTTTGTTCTAACCAATTTAAAATTTCAACATTTTATGTAATACTGGAAAAACTTTTCTCTTTTTTCATGGAAGAATTCTGATTCCTCTGCTGATTCCAACCGATTTCATACAAATCCAATGATTTTTTTTTGATTTTCACTTTACCTCTACCCATCCATCCATCCATCCATATAAAAAATGCTTTGTATTGTAGTTGTTGACCTGGCAGTCGAATTTTTTTTTACTTTGTAGAGTTCACCTTTTTTTTTTTGTATGATGTTATGTTGTGTTGTGTTGTGCATCTTTGTTAAGAATAAAAAAAAACTCTATTTAAATAATATATTATATATATAAAGATCTATTGAGAACAGATCTTTTATAAAATGTTGTTGTTGTTGTTGCTGTTGTGTATATGAATTTTGAATAGCAGCATCTTTTGAAATTAAACCAGAAGAAAGAACATTTATGAAATTTAGTCAGTATATATTTTAGTTTTTCTACAATATAATATTGGGCGATTGGGCCTTAAGCAAAAACCCAATATATATATATATATGTTTTTTTTTTTTTTTAAATATGCTTCTTATAAAATTATTTCTTCTATATATATTATGAAGCTGCCTGAGAGTATAGTATAGTTTGGTATATTATAGAATACTATATTACTATGTATTATAATGGCAAAGACGGCTGTAAACATACATGTTTTGTTTTTTTTTCTTAATATATATTAAGGATTATTTTATTTTTATTCCTTTCATTATTATTATTTTGTTTTGTGTATGTGTAAAAATTTCAATAATAATATTTCTTTTATTTTGTATAAATACTATACAATATTTTTTTTTTCCAAAAAAAATTAGTTATATATATTCATATATACATACATACAGGTGTGGTCAGGTATATTTGAATTTTTCAATAACATAAATTAAACTATATATTAGTAGTAAAAAAAAAAAAAAAAAAAACATAATCTTTTGCAAGGAAACAAAAAAAAAACAAAAATAGGACTGATATTCAACAAGTATTTTATTTGATATGTTTTAGACATAAATAGGAAAATAATCATAAAGGGTGATTTTTTAGCTATTATCTTTTTGGCAACACTGGTTTAAACAGCTGACGCACGTTTCGTGTTTTGTTTCACTGTCAAACATCTTCATTTTGGTATATAATTTAACCATGAATCGTCTTACAAACGAACAACGCTTGCAAATTATTGAATTTTGTTAACGTTATTGAGCAAAATGCTCTGTTAAGAAAGTTCATCGCGCGCTTCTTCCATTTTATGGTCAGTTTAATCGACCCACTGAAGCGGCTATTCGGGCTATTGTGACTAAATTTCGCACCAAATTTACATTGTTGGACATTAAACCACCAACACGCTTACGTAGACTGCGAACTGAAGAAAATATCTCAGCTGAATCGGCCAGTGTTAATGATGACCATCAATTATCGATTCTTTACTCAACTCAACAACGTGGAAAATTTTGCGGAAGGATTTAGGTGTGATGCCTTTCAAAAAAAAAAAACAGCTTGTGCAAGAATTGAGGCCGAACGACGAGGAAAGTTGGCCGAAGATCCACTTTTTTACCGAAAAATTGTGTTCAGTGACGAAGCTCATTTTTTAGGCTCAATGGGTACGTAAATAAGCAGAATTGTCGATTTTGGAGTGAATATCAGCCAGAAGCATTGCAGGAGCTACCAATGCTTCCAGAAACAGTCACAGTTTGGTGCGGTTTATGCGCTGGTGGCATCATTGGACCGTACTTCTTAAAAGATGATGCAAATCGTAACATAACTGTAAATGGTGAGCGCTACCGTGAGATGATATCAAACTTTTTTTTGCCCAAAAGCTTGACTTGCATGACATGCGGTTTCAACAAGACGGTGCCACATGCCACACGGCACGCGCAACAATGGACTTATTGAGAGGGGAGTTCTGTGAACATTTTATTTCACGTTCGGGACCGGTCATTTGGTGGCCGCCTACATCGTGCGATTTAACGCCTTTAGACTATTTTTTGTGGGGCTATGTTTAAGCTCATGTCTATACAGACAAGCCCGCTTCAATTGACGCATTGCAAGACAACATTGAAGCATTTATTCGTGAGATACCGGCCGAAATGTTGGAAAGAGTATGCCAAAATTGGACTATGCGGATGGACCATTTGAGGCGCAGTCAAGGTCAACATTTGCATGAAATAATCTTCATATTATTTCATATATATTTTAATACAACTCTGTGGTGTAAATGTTAAAAATGCCAACCTAAAAATTCTAACGAAATTTTGGGGTCGTGGGTTCGAATCCTACTGAATGCATAAAATATGTTTTGTGTTTTCGGTTATTTTTCGAATCTGAATTTTAACACAGAGTTGTATATTCCGCTTGCGGTTGGTCGTACGGCTAATTACCGACACCGTAAAAGCCACAAATTAAGTAACTAATAACAGCAGGGTGTTGTTGGACGCTAAAACCAGATTGTTGGTTGTATAGCGAAAAATTTATTTTTTTACGAAAAAAAATTTATAATCTTCAAACATTAAACAATATGGACCGTACTATCAATTCAAATAAAGATTTCATGCATTTTTCTGAATTTTAAGGGTTTTTTTTTTTTTTGAAAAACTTTCCTATAGCTTTTAAAAAATCACCCTTTATAATGAAATAGAAAAAAAAAACTATAATATTTGTGAAAAAGAAATTGGCCAAGTGTGTGTAATTGATTTAATTTTTGGGTAGTTTTTGGTATAGCTCAAAAGAAAAATAAAATAATTGTAATTCAAAACGTATGGGTGTGCATGTATGGTGTATAGATAGATGAATTATGTGATTACAAGAACGATATATTACATTTATAGGGCATCATATATTAAATAAACTTCTACCTGCATTTGATTTCAAAAAAATATTGGCAATTTCCATATAATGATTATTTATTATAAATTGAAGGTTATTTTATATGTGTATATATTTCCTAAAATGTTAAAGTAATGCTTTTCATGACATGCCGACGGCAGACGACGGCAAATGTCAAATTGAAAATACATGCATTTCAATGGCGGTGCTTTTTATGAATATTGGACGGCGGACTGACGGCGGACTTTGATATTTTTTCTTCTATTGCCGACGGCTGACCGTCGTCCAAACTTGATTTTTCATTTTATTTACATTTTATTTAATTTTTATGATTTAATTTCATAATAATAAAATAGCCAGTTAATTTACAAACTAATAAAAAATGGAATTATTTAACAGCAATTGGTATTTATTATTAAATTTCGGTTTTTTTATCCAGGCAAAATGAATTTCAGAAAAAGCACATTTTTTTTTATATCACAAATATCATATTTGTGATAAATAAAATATTTTCATAGAAATCGAGGCTTAAGCCGTATATTGTAAATTATATCACAAACAAAAATAAAATGTGACTGTTGTCATTCATGCGAGATCTTCTGTTCTGCGATGATTATCATTCGTTGTATTTCGGATTTAAATTCAATACCTCCTGGATTAAAATTTTTACTATATAAATTCTAAATGTAGAAAAAAAAATGAATCAAATATTTTTGTAGTACTGATACATTTTTTGATAAATAGAAATCTTTTATATATATATTATTATTATTGTGATCTCGTGATCTATAGTCAGTTGATCAATTTTTAAAATATTTTACTGCCTCAATGAAAATAATTTCGAACGAAATGTCTTTACTTTTTACCGATCTGCTGGTCATTGTGACTGAAGTTCAAACCTTAATATTTCCTTCATTTGAAAACTAATCGATTTGAAATTTAACCACACACAATCACAAACAAAAAAAACCAATAATGTTAATGTAACACCTGTTTCTGAGTGTGTTTATATAGTAAAAATACAGGATATATATATATATATATATTTTCAAAGGACTATATCAATTCTTTTTTTTTTCTTTATTATTTCTTATACTCTCGTATATGTACTATAAAAATATAAGATATATAATTTAATGCTTTTAACATTAATTGTTTTTTTTTACCCTTATCAATAAATAATAAACATAATTAATGTTAAATATATTTCTAATTTTTTTTTTAGGGCTATAAAAGCATTTCAACAATTATTGTATGTTTGTCCAGACTTTAGATGTGCGAATGAAGCTCACCTGCGTCTAGGACTTATGTTTAAAGTAAATAATCAATATAAATTATCATTAAAACATTTGCAGCTTGCATTTATTGATTCAGCCAAATGTACATTTTCAAAATTTGAAAGTAAGTTGACGGATTTTCCTATTTTTGGAACACTTTTCTATATAGTGATTATTGATTGATAATTAATAATTAATAATTATTGGTATTTATTAGTACGTTTTCATGTTGCTCATCTTTATGAAGTACAAAGTAGACATAGGCACGCAAAAGAGGCATATGAACAATTGCTTTCCGAAAAAGAGCTGACCCCACATTTAAAAGCTGATATTTATAAACAATTGGGTATGTATAATTAAATGAGATTCATTGTAAAAATTCAAATGGAATAATAATTATTTGTGTGTTCATTTTAGGATGGTTGTATCATTGTGTTGAATCGTTAGGTGATAGACGTCAACGTGAATCATTTGCAATACATTGTTTACAGAGATCAATTGAAGCCGATTCAAAATCGGGTCAAGCATTATATTTATTGGGTCGATGTTTTGCCGGTATCAATAAGGTACATGATGCATTTATAGCTTATCGTAATTCGGTTGAGAAAAGTGAAGGGAACGCTGATACATGGTGTTCGATCGGGTAAGGTGTTTTAAAAGATGTTTTTTTTTTATTGAAATTAAAACTTAATTTTATCATTCAATTATATAGAGTTTTATATCAACAACAAAATCAGCCTATGGATGCATTGCAAGCATACATATGTGCAGTACAATTAGATAAATCACATCGTGCCGCTTGGACTAATCTAGGAATTTTATATGAAAGTTGTAATCAACCGAGAGATGCATATGCATGTTATTTAAATGCAGTACGTAATACAGATTCTGTGAGTATATATAATAATACATATAGAATTAATTTTATTTTCGCATGCAAATGCAATTATTATCAGATGTTGTTTGTTGTGTTACCCTCGCAATATTTATTTTTATATATTTTTGCAATATTGATTGTCCAAAAAAAAAGAAAAAAACCATTTATTAATATATAACAAATATAAAGCCTATTATTATATTTATATATATATAAAAAATGTACTTCAGAATTTCTTTGAAATGTTTTTTTTTACAAATTATTTAACATCTGCTACCGCACGACGACCTCTCCATCAAAAAATTTATTTTTTTTATATTTTTCATAATATACCTGCTGTATTTATTTATTAATAATAAATTATGTTAATTATATTATTGAAAACCAGACAATTGAACAACTACAACATCTGACAGTATCATCAACCACAAATTCAGTTGGTGGTAATAGTAATCAAAATAGTGTTACGGCTAGTACTGCTGCTGTTGCCGCTGCTAGTAGTGGAAGTGGTACATTATCGGGAAATTCAAATACAACCGGGACTGTAGCTATTGCTACTGGTTCATCAACAAGCAATAATACAAATTCAACTAATAATAATAATTCAACAACAACAACAACAACAACAACTAGTACTAGTACTATAGTCACCGCTACTACGAATACTAGTACTACTGCTGCTACAACTACTGCTAATACTAACAATAATAGTAATAGTAATATAAATATTCAGAAAAAGAATCTTTTGCAAGAAACGACGATAACAACAAGTGGGGGAAAACCACAAAATTTATCACAACGGATAAATTCTTTACAAACACAATTGGCACTAGCTCCTATGCCTAGTATAACATCAAGACGACGGCAGTTACCCTCAATTGAAGAGGCTTGGAATTTACCGATTTCGGCAGAAATGAGTTCCAGACAACAGCAAACGGCACAACAAGCTAATCATCATCATCATAATCATCAAAATCATCATCATCATTCAACACAACAACAACAACAACACCAACAACAACGTTCTTCATATTCATCGAAAAGTGGTGGTAGTGGTTATATTCAGGTATATATTATTTATCATTATGTTGATTCCAAATAATTTATCTTGTCAGGGTTTTTTTTTTTTGTTAATTATAAATACATTTATTTTGTATAAAAAACTAAACTCCACCTCAATTTATCTTACACGTTACGTTCTTATCTTGAAATACAGCTGTGTTACAATTCGCGGGTTTGACCTGAATGAATATTAATTTTGATTTTTTTTTATCATTTTATGTCTTTTGATTTTTAATTTTCTTCAGACAGAAAATTTGCAATAAATCTTTTATTAATTTTATTATAAATTTTATATTTCAAGATAATTATTTACGGTTTTGTTGTACGTAAAAATATAGAGAATATTAATAGAAAAATTCAAATTTAATCGCGTAATTGATAGATATGCAATTGATATTTTAGTAATTAGTGAACATTTAGTTTTTAATAATCGTTTATGGGAATACTAAAAAAAATTTAATTTTAATAATAAGTTTTTCTAAGAGAATTTCTGGGAAGTTATCATTTTCGTTTGGCGGGGTTTTTTTTTTATAATTAATATTTCAAATAAATTTGAAAATCTATTACCAGAATTTTTTTCATAACCATATGAAAATAAAAATATACTATAAAGCTTGTATTGAAATCGACAATAATAAATTGCTTTTAAAAAAATTAATAAAGGAACATCAATCGATCTTTTGTCGTGTTGTAGACATAAATATTTTAAAAGCTCAATTTAATATTTAAAAAACTGATCGTTTCCGTGTTTATGTGAAATGAATAAATGAATTGTTAGTCTACCTGACTTGGTTTGACATCTATATTTGATAATGTATTATTTTATATTTGTTTCATTTTACTCCTATATATGCAATGCATTGATAAACACACATGCGCACATGAAACCGAACACCCCGTCACTTTAAAATTACCGCCGCCGTATTTTAAATATATATAAAGGAAATGTGAAACAGAAACACAAGTATAATTTTAAGCTAGCCATCGTATGGTTTTTTTTTTTCTTAAATTTTCTTTCATTTCGAAAATTTTCATTTATTTATAAATTTCCCGTCTTCGTGAAAACACGCAAATTACTTTGGTGCTCATCATTTATAATTTTCGATTTCAATACACGTGTTTTACTTTAAAGCATTTTAAATAAAATTTTTAATTAATAATTTTCATTTGAATTGAATACAATTCGATTGATTTAATTAAATATAATTTATTAGATTATTAATCTGGGTAAGTATTTTACATATAAAAAACTTAAAGAAAAAAAAATGATATATAAAATTACACGTGAGATTTTTTTTTGTTGAACTTCCGCTTTTGCATTTTTGCATTAACGCAATTTTTATTTAATCATCGTCTATTTAATATTTCAATGATTAATGCAATTATTAACACCATTCAATTTAATAAAAATTTAATAAATTCTATTTTATTGAATGCATTTCCGGTTTTAGAATATCGTATAATATGATTATGATCTTCAGCCAATGATATAAATTCATAACCTCTTTAGTTAAATAATCCGTTTTCAGAAAATAACCATTTTAAATTAAACATTTTTCTTCTTCATTTTTCACAAATAGTCATCACAGCAAGGACCACCACCACCATATCCAAATCAACAGCAACATGGAAATGTTAATAATGGAGCGGCAAACTCAACGAAACGTTACAAACATGACGAGGCAATTTCAATACAGCAACAACAACAACAAATTAACCGATCCATACAATCGCCTTATATCCTGACACAGCAACAAATTACATCGTTGCAATATTTTCAACAAAATCAACATAAATTGTCGAAACAAGAACAATTGCATTATGAACATTTATCAGGCCTATATCGTGCAATGCAACAGCATCAACAACAGATGAGAATGCAACAACACCAGAGAGGTCAACAGCAACAACAACAGCAACTTCATCACCCACAACAACAACAACAACAACAACAACAGCAGCAGCAGCAACAACAACAACAACAAACACCACAACCTCATAATTCCGGTGTAATGCATAATGCTGCTGTTGTTTCAACAGCTCAAGGACATCGCATAGTAAATCAATTTATAAATCAATCGGGAAGTGTCGTTGGATATCCTCTACAACATGAATTACATCAAAGGCAGCAGCAGCAGCAGCAGCAGCAGCAACAGCAACAGCAACAGCAGGTACCACAACAATCGTTACAGCATCAGCAACAACAACAACAGCAGCAGCAACAGCAACAACCGCTTTCACAAACATCTCCACTTATGCCACAAACGGGTACAATAGCACAAACTGGATTTTCAATAGATGCAAGTGGTAATTATTCAGCGGCTACTGGACATTCATATCAAAATGCTGGTATGCCAAATAAATCAGCCAGTGTTGGTAGTACAAATGACAATAACATTAATAATAATAATGTCCATCATATTCAACAACAACAACAACAACATTTGCAACAGAATCAGCAACAGCAACAACAACAACACCAACAAGGTGCTAACCCAAATGTTAACAATAATCAATACCAAATGGTTGGCGGGGGTGGTAATAATCAATGTAATACGACAAATTTAGGATATACACAAATTTCATCAACAACGAATAATCATAATCAACCAGATTTAGGTATATAATAATTGTTATTTTTAATTAGTATTGTTAATTCACAATTACACCCTGTATAATTAATTTATTAAAAAAAAAAAAAATAAAGAATTACCGTAACCAATACCGTTACAAAAAAAGAATAGTTTAATTATTAACTAAATTTATACTAACATTATTTTGAAATACCATTATCATTTTATAGGTGTAACTGATCAAGAGTTACAAGCACTTTTATCACAAAAAGATATTGCTTCATCATTTGCTGAAAATCTTTTACAACAATTTGGTACCGATGAATTGGACATTAAAAGTGAATTAGTCGATGAAGAATTGTGTGATAATAAATTAAATATTGTAAAAATTAATCGTTCACCAATAAATGTTGCAGCCGATTCGACAACAAATGAACCAGCATCATCGGGAAACGCCACCACATCACAGTCATCTTCTTCAACAACATTTATAACCAATAGTACAACCAATAGTAGTTCTACTACCACTACTGTGAATTTTATTGATACAACGAGATCAACGACTACGACCACCACCACAACAACAACCACAACCATGTCAACAACAATTTCAAGAACCATTTCACCATCAAACATCATTTACCATAGTCGATTATTAGATATGAAACAAGAACCGGTTGTAAAAATTGAACGACTATTTGAAACAAATGAACCGTATAAATTTTCCACTACCATGGATTCAAAACAAATTGTAGAAGCCGTTAAATCTTTGGATAACAAAGAACCACCACCGTGTTGTATACTGTTACCGGATACACCACCACCATCACCGCCCGATTGTCCACCACAACGTTTATCCCGTGAACAATTATCACCGCCTGCACCGTCTGTCCATTTAGAAAATAAAAAACATGCATTTTCACCACAATTACAAGAATTTTGTCTTAAACATCCGATTGCTGTTGTACGTGGTCTAGCCGCTGCCTTAAAACTTGGTAAGTGTGAAAATAATAATGATGATGAAAATTGTTAAATACTTTATCCAATATATGCTATGAAATTTTTCATAATTATTGAAAAATGTTCCAAAATAATATTGGTATAATAAATAAAAAAAAAAATAATATATATATATAAACAAACCATTGTTGCACTCTAATTAAATTTATGTTTTTAATTGATTGGAGCTATTACGGTGGTACATTTAAAAAAAAAATTTGAATATAATACAAATTTGAACTATTCTTTATATAATTAATTAATTAATTTTTTTTTCTTCTCTTTGTCTTACAGATTTGGGTTTATTTTCAACAAAAACATTGGTTGATGGCAATCCCGATCACAGTGTTGAAGTACGTACTCAGTTATTACAATCACCCGATGAAAATTGGGATTCACATCAATCGAAACGTGTATGGGGTTGTATATCACATCGATCACATACAACAATAGCAAAATATGCACAATATCAAGCATCAAGTTTTCAGGATAGTTTAAAGGTAAAAAAAAAAATTTTTTTTTATTCTATTGAATTAGATAACGATAAAATAATTTATAAAATGATGTTAAACAAATTATTATAAACTTTCGTTCTACTTAAAATGGATTTGAAACCCATTTGAAGAGCAATTTTTAACTGATTATATATAAGAAATTAATAAAATATTTTTAATTATTTAATAGAAAAAAAAAACCAATTTTTAAATTAACTTATATGAAATTATCTATCTCAATAAATAAATAAATAAATAGGAGGAACGTGACAAAAGCTGTGGAATACATGCATTTTCAGATTCCGATTCAAAAGATTCAATATCAAATAATGCACTGAGTGGTAAAAAGAAAAAACATAAAGGAATGAAAAATACTAAAATGTTGAGGTGAGTAGATTTTTTTTTTTTATTTATTTGTATTATTCAAATTGTTGTGCATTTTCTAATTAAATTCTGATTAAAAAAATTTAATTGGATGAAACTGAAAATGCTATAGAAAAACCTATTCAAGAAGACTATTCGCTAACACCATTTCAAAAAAATAAAATAATGAATGGAGTTTGATAGTAGAGTTTTCTACATTCATATATAATTTAATAATTACCATTAAATAAAATCTCCCCAAACAATTTCAAGAATAAAATTATTTAATTTTGTTTTGTTTTTTTATATACAGATTTGGTACAAATGTTGATTTATCGGATGAACGAAAGTGGCGACCACAATTAACGGAATTACAAAAATTACCAGCATTTACACGTGTTGTGTCGGCAGCCAATATGTTGTCACACGTTGGTCATGTTATATTAGGCATGAATACGGTACAATTGTATATGAAAGTACCGGGTAGTCGAACACCAGGTCATCAGGAAAATAATAATTTTTGTTCGATAAATATAAATATTGGTCCGGGTGATTGTGAATGGTTTGCGGTGCCGGATGCCTATTGGGGTGGTGTTCAAGCACTGTGTGAAAAAAATAATATTAATTATTTACATGGATCTTGGTGGCCGGTTATCGAAGATTTACATAGAGTTAATATACCTGTATATAGATTTAAACAAAGACCCGGTGATTTGGTATGGGTGAATTCGGGTTGTGTCCATTGGGTACAGGCCGCCGGTTGGTGTAATAACATTGCATGGAATGTTGGCCCATTGACATCACGGCAATATCAATTGGCCATTGACCGTTACGAATGGAATAAATTACAAAGTTTTAAAAGTATTGTACCGATGGTGCATTTAAGTTGGAATTTAGCACGTAACATTAAAGTATCCGATCCAAAATTATTTGAATTGATAAAGTAAGTTATTTAACATAAAAAATAAATGATTAATAAAAATAATTTTCTAATAATTCATTTATTTATTTTTTTTGTTTTACAGAAATTGTCTATTGCAAACAATAAAACATGTTGCATCAATATTGGAATATGTAAAATCAAAGGGTGTTGAAGTACGTTTTCATGGACGTAGTAAAAATGAAGCATCACATTATTGTGGACAATGCGAGGTACATAGTTTTTTTTATGTTTGTTTGCGTTTAAGAGATTCCCTCCCCGTTGGCACATTCAATCCTTCTGCAATAGTTTTGTTGTTTAATATTATTGCAGATCTCAAATAAAAGTGCTAGATAAATTATTGTAAATTATGCCATATGGAAATAATTTTTGCGTTTCTTAGCTAAGCAAATGCAACACTTTTACTTCCATTCTAGAGATTTACGTACAATTTTTGTTTTTTTTCCATTTTTATAATATATTTAAATTAAAATCTATAATTGAATCATTACAATTAAATTTTTTTTTATTTTTATTTTTAACAGTTGGAAGTGTTCAATATATTATTTGTACGTGAACAAGAAAAACGTCATGTTGTCCATTGTATTAGTTGTGCACGTAAACAAATACCATCATTACAGGGATTCGTATGTTTGGAAGAATATAGTTTTAATGAATTAACACAAGTATATGATTCATTTGTATTGCATATACCACCGCCACCACCATCTTTACCTCCTCCATTACCACCACCACCTCCACCTCAATCACCAGTTACTTCTGCTGCTGTTCCAGCTACTGTTTCATCTCCTGTAATTGGTACATCAAATACATCATCATCGTCATTATCATCATTATCACCACCATCACCATCATCGTCTAATGCAACAACAACAACCACATCATCCTCAACGTCAATTAACAATAACAATAATAATAACAATCAACAACAACAATTATTAACAAAATCATCGGCCGTCGTACCTTCTACTTCTTCTTCTTCTTCTTCATCGTCGTCATCGTCGTTAACTGATCAATCAAATTCAACTACAACAATAAAAAATGTTTGACTGACATTTAATTTACAAAAAAAAAAAAACAAAAATTACAATATAAAATTATTTATATACAAAAGATTTAAAAATGAATGAATGTGAAAAAAGTGAAAGACAAACTAAAAAAAAAAAACAACAACAGATCGTTTTTGATAATAAAATTAAATAATTCTTCATTTTAATTTCTATAATTTTCATTGTTTTTTTTTTTTTGTTTTTTTTTTAAAAAAACTCTTTTAATATTTTTATTTTTTTTATTTGTTTTACACAATTATTATACAAAGAATGAAAACAAAAAGCAATATTATAAATTTTATTTCTATAAAAATTTAATAATAGTAATAATAATAATAATAATAATAATTAAAAATTTTTTATAATTTTTTTTTCTTCTATTTCTCGTCGCTTTAAAGTCACTATAAATAATTAATATTTTTTAATTAATTAAAAATTTGCTATAATTGTGATTTATATAAAAAAACATTATTTTTTTTTTGTTTTGTATTATTACTATTATAAAGTGTGAATTGTTGTTTGTAGATTTAAGTAATTTTGTATTTTATCAAAAATTAACACTCACTTGCGTTACTGCTGCTGTTGTTGCATGTGTGTAATAATATTAATTTAGAAAAAAATCGTGATTTTTCTATTACAAAAAGTTTTGAAAAAAATTGTAACAAAAAAGTACTTGAATGGAATTTTTTGTATTCGATATTTTATATGCGCCATTTTTTTTTTTTTTTTTTTTTTTTTTTGGGGTGGATACGATTTTTATCCCAAGAAGTTTACGTTTTTTGTAACTTTTTAATCCGAATATTTTTGGATAGTATTTTGTAATAATTTAATGGATGTTTTAATACCATTAAATAATAATTTCGTTTTATTGCTAAAATATTACAATGTTTCAATGTAATTTTTTTAATTGAATCCGATTGTTATTTTTTTTCATATAATGGGGAAACAAATTCATATTGAATCATTATTTGGTCAAATCTTTTAAGCATTCAACTTTCAATTGTTTTTTTTTTTTTTACAATTTGAATTTCTAATTTGATTCCAATTTATAAAACCTTCAAGAATCATTTTAATTATTATTTTTATTTCCTCGAATCATCAACCAACCACCCAATTATGATAAAACCATTTTATCATAACATCATCATCAAAGAGATTGTTTGTTTGTTTTGGTAGTAACGCAAGTGAAATGGAATAATAAATTGTAATAAATAATTAAAAATATTATTTACATGTTGATGAACAATTGACAAAATAAAAAAAAAAAGCGTTGTGGTAGAAAAAAGAGGAGGTGGTCAAAGCTTTTTTTCTTTTTTTTTAATTATAAATATAAAAAAAAAATAAATGAAGACATATCGATAATATTTATTAATTGTTTTTTTTTTTGTTATTATTATTATTATTATTATTATTATTATAATTATAATTATAATTATAATATTATTAATTACCATTTTATATAAATAAAATAAGGAAATAATTACAATGAAAAAAAAAGAAAAAAAAACAAATTGATTCTAATCCGTCAACGAATAAAGTACTAAATTATAAAAAAATTAAAATAATAATAAAAATTAAAATACGATAAAGAAAATAAAATAAAAAAATTAGAAAAATTTATTGAACAAAAAAAAAAAAAAATTGATCTCAATTGTATGAAATTTCAATTTGTTTTTAATTTTAATTTAAATTAACTATCGCGACTCCCCCCCGCTTATTAAGTGAACAAAATAAATTGTATATATATATATATATATTATAATTTTAATAACTGAAATTAGCAAAATTTTTTCATTTTTAATATTGAATTTTTTATTCTATCGTAATTTTTATTTATTTTTTTTTTTTTTTTTTTAAATAAAAACAAAATGTATATAGAAATGGGGTTAATCGAAAAATCAATCAACCAATCAACCATATAATTATAAATCTAAATCGCATAAATATATTTAAACATAATTTTTGAATTATTTTTTTAAATTATGTTTTTTTTTTCTATTATTAATATTAATTATTAATTATTAATTATTATTATTGACTAATTATTAATATTATTATTATTATTATTAAGGATTAAAAATAATACGTAAACAAGAGAAACGAAAAAATTTGTATATACAAAAAAAATCAATTGTAATTTTATTGTAGTGAAAACAAACTTATTTTAAAACATTATTATTATTATTATTATTATTAAGCATATAAAGAAGAAGATGATAAAAATTACATAAATAATAATATTTTTTATTATTATTTTTATTAAATTAATTCTTTTGTTTTATATTTTTTATTTTTTAAATCTCACAACAATACACAAAAAATATAAATTAAATCACACACTCACACAAACACCCCGACTCTTGAATTAAAACAAAAAAAACTGAAAAAAAAAAATATATATATATTTAATATGATGATTGATGAAGGACCAAAAAAGAAAAAAAAAATCATTTAATTAAATTTTAATTTATTCTTTCTTACATCTCCGAATACCGATTATTATTTTTTTAGGGACATAACAAAACACAACTCGTAAATACATTAAAAAAAAAAATACAAATATATAATAATTATACAAAAAATAATATCTCTATTTTTTATTCAAAACATTTTTTTAACCACACAAAACAAAAACCAGGGATTAATAAAGATTACAAAATGAAAATAAAATAAAAAACACGTAATTTTACTGCCTAAATAAATAATTAAAAAATAATAAATAAATATAAAATAGAATTTTTCTGTTTTTTTTTTAAATATTTCGCGTTTTCATTTTTTTTTTTTTTTTGGTTCAATTCACATTCAATTTTGACTGATATTTTTTTAAAATATATTAATAAATTAATAAATAAAAACAAATCACTTAATTATTTATATATATATAAATATATGAAAAAAAAAATATAATTAATTTTTAATAATATAACAATTTTTTCTAATGATAAAAAATAGTAGATATTTTTTTTTTTTTAAACAATATCCAAATTTAATTAATTACAAAAAAAAATTATTGTGTATGCGACGAGTTTCGCACTCATTTGTATATTTTATTTTTTTTTTTGTTAAATACTGCCATTTGTAAATTTTTTCTTGAAATGCAATAATTTAATTGTAAAATTTCTATTTATAAAAGAACAGTTTTTTTTTAATTAATTTATTGTTTTAACTTTTTTGGAAATAATACGTAAAAAACCAAAAAAAAAACTTGATAAATGTTTAAAAAAAAAAACAAAAATATCACTGCCAGAGATCAGAAAAAAAAAAAAAAAACAAAAACAGTCAATTAAATATATTTTTGTGTGTGTCAACATTTTAAATAAATATACACTTTATGTGATTCTAGTAGGATTTAGATGATTGGGAAGGAGGTTCTATTTTCTATTACACCACATTCCTAGGAAGGTTATTAGTTTGGGTTTTGAACTTCATCAGACAGAGAACAATAAATTTTTTTTATTAACAAATTTTACATTCGACAGGCATTTGTGAGCAAAATTATAAAATTAAAAGGGTTTAAAATAATTATATAATATACCAAAGATCTTTTTTCTTTTTTTTTTTTCTAATTTAATATTCTATCTATCAATTTACATCTTTACAATTGGATATTTAACTAAAAATTTAATTGAGAAATAGAAACTTTTCCTATAAATCGCCACCGGGACCGGGATTCAACACTTTTCATTTCTATTTTAAATCCAAATACTAATTTTATATATATATATATAAATATTGTTTATTAATTTTTTGTTTTTTTTGTTTTTTTATTTTCTTTTCAAAATTATACTTAAAATTGATAAATAAAATTATAATAATTAAATAATATATAAAAATTATTGATAATCGCCGGGGGTTATTTTAAAATAATTGAATATATAAAACAAAAATTAGATATGAAAAAATTTTTTATTTAAGATTTTGATAACTAAATTATTATAAATATTATTATTATTATTATTATTATTATTGGATCGTTAAAAATTTAATTGTAGAGTTTTTTTTTTTTTGTTGGTTTTTATTTTAGATAATTAAAATTAATTAAACAATATATAATTATATTTAATTATTAATATGTCTATATATTATTTAATTTAGAGAGAACGCAAGGAATAAAAGGAACAAAAAATATACAACTGCCATTATTAATATATATAAAAAAAAAAAATAAATGATTTGTGTTTAATTTTTATTATTGTCAAGTTTTTGGGAAGATTTGCGAATAACTATCCATTTATTAAGTAATTTTTTTTGTTTATCCTCAGTTTATTTTTTTATGCCTGCTGCTCATTTACTTGATCAATCTTCTATTGAAATCCTTTATCAAAATTAAATTTTAGTATATACAATTTAATTATTAGTATATATAGTAACTAAATCTTGGATTAATTTTTCCTAAAAGAATTTTCATGAATTTGTCAATTAATTTTATACAAAACCGTAGTTAATTTAAAAATATGGATTTTTACACTGTTTTTACATTCCTGAAACATCAAAAATATGATTCTTTTCTATGTTTAATTATTAAAATTAAAATATCAATTTTTTTTTAAATTCTTAATGATAAAGCCTCGATTTCTATGAAAATATTTTATTTATCACAAATATGATATTTGTGATATAAAAAAAAATGTGCTTTTTCTGAAATTTATTTTGCCTGGATAAAAAAACCGAAATTTAATAATAAATACCAATTGCTGTTAAATAATTCCATTTTTTATTAGTTTGTAAATTAACTGGATATTTTATTATTATGAAATTAAATCATAAAAATTAAATAAAATGTAAATAAAATGAAAAATGAAGTATGGACGACGGTCAGCCGACGGCAATAGAAGAAAAAATATCAATGTCCGCCGTCAGTCCGCCGTCCAATATTCATAAAAAGCACCGCCATTGAAATGCATGTATTTTCAATTTGACATTTGCCGTCGTCTGCCGTCGGCATTTCATGAAAAGCATTACTTTACTAAAAACGCTTTTTCAGATTAATTAGTCATAAAAAAAACGCAAGCCGGCAAAATTTTATTTATATAAAAAAAATGAATTATTTCAATGTGTTAGTGAGGTGAGGTGTAAAAAGTTAAAGTTAACTTAACTTTTTATTGAGTGCGGGGAAAATACGCGCAGGCAAATTTGTTGTTGTATTTTACATGTAAAAAAAAAACTCACACCTTCGTTCTTCGCTTGTGCAGCCGCCTTTAACTTTAACTTTTTACACCTCACCTCACTAAAGCCTCGATTTCTATGAAAATATTTTATTTATCACAAATATGATATTTGTGATATATAAAAAAAATGTGCTTTTTCTGAAATTTATTTTGCCTGGATAAAAAAACCGAAATTTAATAATATATACCAATTACTGTTAATTTTTAATAGTTACGGCAATAGAAGAAAAAATATCAATGTCCGCCGTCCAATATTCATAAAAAGCACCTACATTGAAATGCATGTATTTTCAATTTGACATTTGCCGTCGTCTGCCGGCGGCATTTCATAAAAAGCATTACTTAACAAATTGAAATAATTCATTTTTTTTATATAAATAAAATTTTGTTTGTTGGTAAATCACCGATAACAAAACAACTACATACAAAAAACGTTCGCACAAAACACTCTCGCTTGTGAATCATCTGCGGCAATATTTTAATGTTCGAACTTGACCCCGGGGATTCGTGCTTCGCTTGTGCAGCCGGCTTCATTCGTAAAAGTAACTTTTAACCGATAAATTCAAATAAAAAAAATTGTTTAAATCAAAATCGTTTATTCCATGGTAAAATGGTGGTGGAATTATAAATCAATTGTGGTGATGGAATTACAAAAACTAAATATTCGAAAATCCATCCCCAAGGAATAATTTAACGAAAAAAAAAAAAAAAATCAACTACTACACTACACCATATTATAAATTATGACAATTGTCAATTCAATGTCAAAAACAGAAATTATCAAATGTCATCACTCTCAAAAAAATCTGGTTGTTTACGTTTTTTTTTCTTCTTTTTTTTTTTTTTTTTTGATTTTCACAACGTCGTACGCACGTTTTATTAATTTTTATTTATTATTTTATTTTTTATTTTTTTTTTTAGTAGTGTTTTTCTTCATCCCGTACCAAATCAATTTTTTTAAATTAAAAAAAAAAAATAGTTAAAAGTTTAAAAAATATCAAGAAATTAATTTACAAAATAAAAAAAGGTTTGTTAAATTAAGATAATTATTATTTATATTTTTTGTTAATTTCATATGTGTTTTTAAATTACAAAAAAAAAAAACGTGACATACATTTTTTTTTGTTTTTTATTTCATTTGTTTATGGTTTTTTTTTTTTTTGTTTTTTGTCTGTGTGTCTGGTGATTTTTCATCACCAAGCAATAAGCATTTAACAGCATATATAAACAAAAAGAAAAAAAAAAAAATCGAAAAACGAAAAACCTGAAAACTTAAACTAGGTCGTAATTTCATATAATTTCAATTAAATAATTAATATTTTTTTAAGTTGTTAGTTGTTTTTTCGTTGTTTTACTTTCATTTTACAAATAGATTTTTTTTTATTTTTTACTATAATTTATTGTATTTGCTACAATCGCATTAATTTTATTAGCAAAAAAAAAAAAGATAGAAAGACGCAAAAGAAAAAAAAAATAAATAAATTTAAACCCCCTTGAGCATAATATATTTTTGCGCTGGCAAAAACTTTATTAAATTGTAAACAAATTACTCAATAATAATTTTTTAAAACAACAAAAATTCAACGATTATTTATATAATTTAAAACAATAATAATAATAATAATAAAATAAAAGTGTAAAAAGTGCTTGTAAAACTGCGATAACGTTTTAAAAGGCAACACAAAAAAAAAAAAATCGATAATAAAATCGTTTGTATACAACTCCTAGATCATATAATAATTAATTATCTTTGTATAGATTCCATTGAATTGGTCAATAAACATAATATTTTATTATTATCACAATTAAAAAAAAATTTCTTATCAAAAAAATTATTATTATTTATTAATTCAAGTGTTTTGTTATATATTAAAAAATACAATAAAAAGAAAACATCTCATAAAAGTTCAATTGTATTTTTTTTTTTATATTTAATATTATAAAAAAAAGTTTATAATCTCGTCTTATATATCCATAGAATTCAATCAATAATTATCAAAATAAAAAAAAAAAACCCCAGGCAATCAATCAACCAGCAGTAAAACAAAAAAAAAAAAATAAACGGTAATTTTATTTATTTCATTTAAAAAAATAAAATTTCCTTATTTGAAATCTTCCAAGGTCTTTTTTTTTTTTATGACGACGAAAAAAGAAAATTTATTTATATTTTCAAAATATTATTTATATTTATTTATATTATAAAAATTTATAACAAAACACCATCGCATATAAATTAAAAAAAAAATAGAAACGTTAATATATTCTTCGCATAATAAACAAACAAAACAAATTTGCTTTGTTGTTATTGTTTTTTGTATTCGCATAAATCATGACAACAAAATTAAAAAAAAAAAATTCTCTATTGCAGTAAAATTTTACTATACATATACAAAAATAGCATGAAATGAAATGAATATGCCCATGAAAAGTTTAAGGTTTCTAAAAATCATTAGAATAATATAATAGGTTTTTTTTTATTAAATGTATACAATTATTATTATTAGATTTTAATAACGTTGAATGCATGTTTAAATATATATAAATTACATTAAGTTAGTTCAGGACTGTTGGAAGAACATACAAATCTCGTTTAGTTAGAATAACGTTAATGGATGCGTTCGATAGATAATGAAATTCTCTAAAAACTTCCTTACCGAGCAAATGGGGTTGTAGAATACGTTCTATAGTAAACATCTAAAAATGTGAAAAATTGTCAATTTATCCGTACATTTTGTATGGGAGCCCCTTAATATTATTGTAAATTCGGAAAATTCAGTTCATTTTACTAAAGATTCACCCTTAAAATCAATAAACCTTCACGGAAATTTAACCCTTAAAAATTGAATGAAAAGAGTTTGATTTTGCCCAATTAAAGTTGAAAAAACTTTTTTTTATTACCTAAGAGTTGTAGTAAAACCATCATAACTTAGGAACCCGATGAGTTAAAATAACGTTCAGGGATGCGTTCGATAGATAAATAAATTCTCTAAAAACTTCCCATACTAAGCAAATGGGGTTGTAGAACAAATTCTATAGTAAAAATCTAAAAATGTGAAAAATTGTCAATTTATCCGTACTTTTTGTATGGTTACCCCATAATATTTTTGTAAATTCGGAAAATTCAGTTCTTTTTACTTAAGATTCACCCTTAAAATCAATACCCCTTTATGGAAATTCACCCTTAGAAATTGAATGAAAGGAGTTTGATTTTGCCAAATTAAAGTTGAAAAAACTTTTTTTTTTATTACCTAAGAGTTGTAGTAAAAACATTATAACTTAGGAACCCGATGAGTTAGAATAACGTTCAGGGATGCGTTCGATAGATAATGAAATTCTCTAAAAACATCCCTTGTTGATCAAATGGGGTTGTAGAATAAATTCTATAGTAAAAATCTAAAAATGTGAATAATTGTCAATTTATCCATACTTTTTGTGTGGGGACCCTTTAATATTATTGTAAATTCGGAAAATTCAGTTCTTTTTACCCGAGATTCACCCTTAAAATCAATACATCTTCATGGAAATTTCACCCTTAAAAATTGAATGAAAAGACTTTAATTTTGCCCAATTAAATTTAAAAAAATTTGTTTTTATTACCTAAGGGCTGTAGTAAAATAACTTAGGAACCCGATGATTTAGAATAACGCTCAGGGATGCGTTCGATAGATAATTAAATTCTCTAAAAACCTTCCCTTACCGAGCAAATGGGGTTGTAGAATAAATTCTATAGTAAAAGTCTAAAACTGTCCAAAATTGTGTCAATTTATCCATACGTTTTGTAGGTAAATTGAGATACAATTTCAATGATTTACAGTATTGTATTCCATCATCTAATTCAACTGTCCGTTTTGATATTCCTTAAACTTTCTAAGTCGTTCAACTTTTAGCGATATTATTTGTCTTAAATGTTTTTTAATCCACAAAAACCCCTTTAATATATTAAAGTAGAATCTTTATAGTTCTACTTATATTAACAACATTTAAACATTTTGACTTTATTTTTAATATAATAATTTTTCAAATTTGATTGATGACAGAATGTACTTTAATTTTCGATTATCTTATAATTTAATTAAATTTTTCTTTATCATTTTATAAATTTTACAAATATCATTTAACACTTGATTAGTATAGTTTATCTATTACCTTTATTTATATAATTCAAATCACCAAAACAGTAGCAAATCATTTTTTAAAATTTAATAGTTTTTAATCATTTCAATCTTTCTATTATAATAAAGGATTGTATTGTACGACCCTGTAAATTTGACAAAAAAAATAAATAAAACATTTTCCTGCCTCCCAAACCCACACATCGACAATTTTTAATGTTTTTTCTTTTTTGGGTGATTACAAAAAAAAATAAAATAAAAATAAATAATCAAATTGTCAGCTGATTTTTGTATTTATACAGAAAACGTTTCTATACGTAAAAGATGATGATTTTTTTTTGTTCGTTTTCTTTTTGTTAAAAATAGAATAAAGTGTGTATTTATTTAATAAAAAAAAAATTAATCTATATAGATAAAGACTTATATTCATACACATCGTCACCAAATGTCGTTTCTGGGTTTCTCGGTATTTATTGAAAAAAATAAAAAAAACTTTCGGACTTTATGCAGATTTAAATAAATTATTGTTGGTGAATTAAACTGATTAAATTAATTTTAAATTAAGCCCATTTTTTTTGCAATGAAAAGAAAGTTGTTTTTTGTGTATATATATATATAGATAGAGAATTGCGATTTTGTATCCTTCTAGTATCAATGCCTTTATACACTTATCTTAATAACCTTTCTTAATAACATTTCCTGAACTTGTTTTCCAACATTCAACATCTCTTGATTCCCTTGATTCCACAGAGCAATTCTTCCCAATTCCAGATATAATACACAGTCCTTCATTATTTTATTCACATTCCTGTATCGTGTAAAATCAATTATTGAATTACCCCCAAGTAATATAGGGTGATTTTTTAGCTATTATATTTTTGGCAACACTGGTTTAAACGTGGCTGACCCACGTTTCGTGTTTTGTTTCACTGTCAAACATCTTCTGTTTGGTCTATAATTTAACCATGAATCGTCTTACAAACGAACAATGCTTGCAAAATTATTGAATTTTATTATCAAAATGCGTGCTCTGTTAAGAAAGTTCATCGCGCGCTTCTTCCATTTTATGGTCAGTTTAATCGCTGCCCACTGAAGCGGCTATTCGGGGTATTGTGACTAAATTTCGCACCAAATTTACATTGTTGGACATTAAACCACGAACACGTTTTCGTGGAGTGCGAACTGAAGAAAATATCGCAGCTGTATCGGCCAGTGTTAATGATGACCACCAATTATCGATTCGTCGTCGTTCGCAGCAATTGGGCCTCTGTCACTCAACAACGTGGAAAATTTTACGGAAGGATTTAGGTGTGATGCCTTTCAAAATACAGCTGGTGCAAGAATTGAAGCCGAACGACCTACCGCAACGTAAAATTTTTTGTGAATGGGCTCTTGGAAAGTTGGCCGAAGATTCACTTTTTTACCGAAAAATTGTGTTCAGCGATGAAGCTCATTTTTGGCTTAATGGGTACGTAAATAAGCAGAATTGTCGATTTTGGAGTGAATATCAGCCAGAAGCATTGCAACAGCTACCAATTCCATCATTGGACCGTACTTCTTCAAAGATGACGCGAATCGTAACGTAACTGTGAATGGTGAGCGCTACCGTGAGATGATATCCAACTTTTTTTTGGCCCAAAATGCAAGAGCTTGACTTGCATGACATGTGGTTTCAACAAGACGGTGCCACATGCCACACAACACGCGCAACAATGGACTTATTGAGAGGCGAGTGAACATGAACATTTTATTTCACGTTCGGGACCGGTCAATTGGCCGCCTAGATCGTGCGATCTAACGCCTTTAGACTATTTTTTGTGAGGCTATGTTAAAGCTCATGTCTATACAGACAAGCCCGCTTCAATTGACGCATTGGAAGACAACATTGAAGCATTTATTCGTGAGATACCGGCCGAAATGTTGTAAAGAGTATGCCAAAATTGGACTAAGCGGATGGACCATTTGAGGCGCAGTCAAGGTCAACATTTGCATGAAATAATCTTCATACATTAAATTATATGGACCGAACTATCGATTCATATACAGATTTCACGCATTTTTCTGAATTTTATGTGTTTTTTTTTTTTTGAAAAACTTTTCTATAGCTTTTAAAAAATCACCCTTTATTTTAATGTTGATCATGCGACGTCGAAAAAAAAAGCTTAGCTTTTAAATACATTTAGAATAAATAAATTAACACTTCGTTCAATAATGTGTGTGACTAATTAATTAAAACACATTTTTTTGCCAAAATTCGTTTTTATTCATCAAGATAGTCCCCTTTTAGGGAGATACAATCATTCCAACGCTTTTCCAATCTTTCGATACCGCCTTTGTAAAACGATTTTTCTTTGCCTTCAAAATAGGCGTTAGTTTCGGCGATTACTTCATCATTTGAGCCAAATCTCTTACCACGGAGCATCCTTTTGAGGTCTGCGAAGAGCCAGTAGTCGCTGGGGGCTAAATCTGGAGAATACGGTGGATGGGGAAGCAATTCAAAGCCCAATTCGTTCAATTTTGCCATCGTTTTCATTGATTTGTGACACGGTGCATTGTCTTGGTGAAACAACACTTTTTTCTTCGCCATATGAGGCCGTTTCTTTGCGATTTCGACTTTCAAACGCTCCAATAACGCTATATAATAGTCGCTGTTGATGGTCTGCCCCTTCTGGAGATAGTCGATGAATATTATTCCATGCGCATCCCAAAATACAGACGCCATAACCTTGCCAGCCAACTGCTGCGTCTTTGGTCGCTTTGGGCGGCTTTCGCCGGCTGCATGCCACTCAGCAGACTGCCGATTTGACTCTGGAGTGAAATGGTGGATCCATGTTTCATCCATTGTGATGTACCGTCGCAAAAACTCCGACTTATTGCGCGTAAACATGTCCAAACAGCTCTTTGAATCATCGGTTCGTTGTTGTTTTTGCTCCGGTGTGAGCAAACGCGGCACCCATTTGGAACACACCTTTTTCATACCCAAATGTTCGTGTATTATGGTTTGTACACTGCCTGCTGATATCTTCAGAATGTCAGCAATCTCCCTCACTTTCACTTTACGGTTGGACATAATGATTTTCAGTGTTTTTTCAACGTTTTCCGGAATAACAGCGTCATTTGGCCTTCCAGTAGATGGAATGTCATCGGTGTCTGTACGACCACGTTTGAATTCGGCATACCAATAACAAATGCTTCTTTTTGATGGAGCAGAGTCCGAGTAATGTTTTTCAAGCCATTCCTGGCATTGAACAGTATTTTTTTTCATTAAAAAACAATGATAAATCAGCACACGGAATTGCTTTGAATTCATTTTTTTTTAAAACACAAAAATAGCGTCACTTATAGCACTGTAACTTGTAAACAAATGATCTGATTAACATATGATGTTGACAGTAAGCCTAAAAAGGTTGCCAAATGCGAAAAAAAATATTGATTTAGTTCTAGGGACGCCATCTATGTGTCAGTCACACACATTATTGAACGAAGTGTTAAAAGGCTAAATTAAAGAAGAAATAAAAAACTTAATCTAGTTTATTCAAGTAAAAATTGGATGTAATTCAATGATAATAATAATAATAATAATACTGATACAGAAATAGCCGCCTATTTATGAAAAATTGTAAAACAAGATGTTTTTACTTAAACTGCGATATTCCAAAACAGCGCGCGGCACATTTAAATATTTATTATATATATATTTCAGCATGTGTTTTTATTATTATTATTATTATTATATTTATTTAAATGTGTGTAAAAACGCGATCAGATATTATTAGAAGTATAATTTATTTCATTTATTTATATATATATATATCTTTTTGTCATATCAAAATTACACGCCGAAGAAATTGAAATAGGTGAATGACATTTGAATGTTATATATGCATATAGATAAATAACAAAACAATTTTTTTTTTTTTGATTATTGTATAAATTCTATATAAAGAAAAACATTTGCAAGACACAAGAAGTTATACAATTATTTATTCTATTCTATAAATATGTATATATAATTATCAGAATAACAACAAGTGTAATTATAATACTAATTGAATTATTAGTATATAAAATTATAATTACAAAATTATAAAATTTATAATATCAAATTTATTATTATGATATTTAATAAATGAATGTTTTTGAGTTGTGATGATAAGAAAATTTAATTACTATATTGTAAATGCATTAAAATATATACAATATATTATTAAATTGAGTCGAATATCAAAAATTTATTTGAATACGTAATATTTTGAATTTGTTTTTTTTTTTTTTTTTGGTTTCCATCGCCACCCAAATTCAGCATCCAAATGTTCATTAATTAAACATTTGCCGCAAGTCAAATGCCGTCGTGTTGTCTATTTCTGTAAATGTTGTAAATTCTCGTGAAAATGTTTTCTGACGCATTTGAAGAAACATTTTTTTTTTTTATTTAATTACTTGTTTTTCGGTGATCTATACATAGAGTTCGATTGAGGAATTGATGTGATATTTGGTCATAGTTGGTTCTCCCTCTCAATTGTGGTAAGCCTAATTAATTACTCCCAGAGGATTTCTGAAAGACTCTGTTTTTTAACAGTAAGTCACCCGCCTGCGGTTGCGTATATTGAATTTTCAGGGTTAAGACGTTTTTTTTGTTTGTTACTTTCCTCTTCGGAAGTCTATTTCGGACACGAAATATTCATAACCTTTGTATTTTGTTCATTCTTACGACAGAATCTCGCGCCCGTCATAGAACGCTTTGGAATTCTATTGCCGTATGAGCCCGTAACGAAATCACTCGATTAAATATGATGAACCCATGATGTATTGAATACATTTAAGGGATTTTTTGTGTTGCGAATCTAATATTGGGATTAATTTATGAAATTTTGTAAAGATAATTGAATATTTGAGGGAGAAAAAAAAACATTTAAATTAATAAGCAAGTTGAAAAACATTACTAATATGATTTTTGTTAGACATTTGTCCAATTTGAACTTTAGATTAGATGAATAGAAAGTCTTTAGATATGGAAAGAAATGTTTAATTGAAATGATTTCATAAGTCGCATCGGCACGGGGGAAATATTATTAGCCTTGGTAGATTGTTCCATTTAGACAGTTGAAATTGTGTGTTCTTGAAAATTTTGGAAATTTTTCCAATCCAATTTAAAGAATTCAAAGAAACTAGTCGCTTTTTGTGTTTTATATTGGGACCCTGCATTACTAATGTCGATTTTTTGGCCTGAAACTGGCATTTATTTGTATAACAAAATGATTGAGTACATCAACCAATATATTGCCCATCGTTAGCTATGACTTCCTCCCATCTTTTAGGAAGTTTGTTGATTCCTCGTTTGAAGAACTCCTCATTTTTTGTCCCAATCCATTCATCGACCCATTTTCGCACTTCTTTAGCATTTCGAAAGCGTACATCTGTCAGGCTGACCTGCATTGACCTGCGGAACAAATGGTAATCAGAAGGAGCAAGTTGTGGAGAGTACAGGGGGTGATCAAGATGATCCCAATCGAGCCTCTTAATTTTTTCTTTAATGATGTTTGCACGATGTGATCTGGCATTGTCATCGTGCATTAAAACTTTTTGGTGTTTTCGAGCTATCAATGGTCGTTTTTCGGTCAATTTCTTTGCCAATTCGTGCCAGTTGTCGTCGGTAGCGATCAGATGTAACCGTTTCATATTCGGTTTTAACTGATCATAATACACGACACCCTTCTGATCCCACCAAATGCACAGCATAAGCTTCTGTCAATGAATATCGCGTTTTGATTGTGAAGTTGATGGTTGGCCGGGATCAACATATGATGCTTTACGTTTAGGGTTGTCGTAATACACCCAATTTTCATCGCCAGTGACAATTCAACTCAAAAAACTATGTTTTTTGTGCTCGGCAAGGTGTTTATGGCATGCATCGTTTCGTTCTTTGAGTTGATTTTCATTCCGTTGATGTGTGACCCATTGTCCTAGCTTTCTGATCTTTCCCATTGAATGCAAACGTCTAGAAATGGTAGAGGCATCTACATTCAACTCTAATGCAAGCTCTTGTTGCGTTCGACACGAATTTTCATCCAACAATGCCTGCAATTCTTCGTCTTCAAATTTTTTTGGCCGACCTGGCCGTTCTTTATCTTCCACTTCAAAATCACCACTTCTGAAGCGTACAAACCACCGTTCACAAGTTTTTTGAGTTTGAGCATGTTCACCGTAAGCTTCTACCAACAATCGATAACTATCAGCAGCAGCGGTTTTCTTCAAATTAAAGAAAGTTATTAAACTTCCCCGCTTCCCCAACTTTTTCAGGCATGTGTTTCGACATATTCGAAGTAAAAAAAAAAAAGCTTTGTTGTTTACACTTCAATGAAATGACATATACTGAAATTTATAGAGTAATGACAGACAAAAAAAAAAGAATATGGGCGCGGTGTGCTCCGATGCACATAACGCTAATTACGCCATATGTTATCTAAATCGACATTATCAATGCAAAGTCCCAATAGCTATAATTATATTATTACTGCTCTATTTTTAAAATTGTTTTGACAAAAAAATTCCGAAAATTTTTAATAGGCCTTAAGATTGTGTTTAATAGACCAAATTTATTGATTGTTTTAGTAAAAGAACAAACATGCCTTTTTTTTTTGGTTTTAAGCGGATTAAATTCCACTTAATTTATTTAATTAAATATGTTAATTAAATTAAACTTTCATTATCTTCTGGGAGGTCATTTGCAATCTGAGCCTTTGCATTTGAAGTTTTTATAAAATATTGAATCCATGAGAAAAGGTTCAATTGTTTAACAAATAATTTTTCATATTTTCATATTAACAAACCAAAAATGCAATAATTATTTCGTAAAGAACAATAAAATACTTTCCTAACAAGTATTTAATTTGTCTCGAGTAAAGATCGATCTTTTACAATATGGATATTATTAGGATATTTCAAGTAAATCAAACTCTCACTAGAATACATTCAAAATATCTAAAATAACAGAACTTTCAATCAATCATCAGTGTCTTCTTAAACTCCGCACTCCTATCGTTATACAGTTATTTAATAAAACTATTCGCAATTTTTTTTTTTTTTAATAAATACTAATATACAAAAGTCTACGTTTTATAACATAAATAAATTATAACATAGATTTATAACATAACATACTATATTACATTAACATACATTGAAGATAAAAGATAATTACAAAAAAAAAAAAACCATTTATTTATTTATTTATGTATATTTAAATTGACCTTGTTTTAAAAAAAAAATTCAAATTGTCGACAGCACACGAAATTTATATATACAAATAATAATAATAATAATAATTCCTGTTGTTTTTTGCGAATTCTTATTTCATTTGTTTGGTTGATTTTATTTTTGTCTATATACAATATAAATATATAATCTGTAAAAAAAAAAGAATATTTTAAATTTTCTCACGTTATATTGGTGTCTATTAAACGCGGTTTTCGCATAATTGGTTTTTTTGTGGTGCTGGTGCTGATAACGCACACGCTTATTCTATTTTTTTTTTATTTATAAATATATATCTAAATAATTACGCATAATAAATAAATAAATAATATTTATGTATATAAAAAAAAAAAAAAACACGTAGTTTTTAAATACAATGTAAAAATATTTTCATGTTATTCGTTCATTAGCAATTAAAAAAATTAGTAAGATTCGTGCGTTTTTTTATTTTTTTTTTCAATAGTTTAATGTTTTTTTTTTTTATTTTATTGAAAAAACAAATTTTTATTTATTTACTTTTTTTTTTTTTTATTTGTAATAAAAAGTTTTTTTCTGGTGAGAATTAAAAAAAAAAAAAACCTCATCGAGTGCATCTTAAACATAATATTAAAAAAAAAATAAAAGAAGAATTTATATACATATATACTGAAGACGCTGAAGGTCTGTGTAGAGAATGCAACGATGGTGGTTTATGGATAAAAAAACTAATTTATCTGCCGAAACACATGGTGATGATTCAACATCATCATCGGTGGGCACTTTTAATCAACCGACATCACCGATAATAGTACAAACTAAAATATGGCAATTTAAAGTACATGTAACCCAAAATATATTGGACAATGAACAAATTGCAATTACGGGCTCGTCAATTGGCAATTGGAAACCCGATTCGGCTGTGATTTTAAATCGTGAAGAAGGTATTGAATAATTATATATTTTAAAATCTAATTTTGTTGTTCAATTAAATAAAAAAAAAAACAAATAAATTTTAGGTACTGATATCTGGACAACAACGATTAATATTCAACGTGATTGTGATCTTACATATAGATATTTTATATGTGCCCGAAATTCAATAACAAATAATTTATTTGTAAGACGTTGGGAAACCCATTTAAATCCACGTGTTATTCATGCCGATGATGAACAATCGCCATCATCAATACCAATTATCGATACATTTGGTGAAATTGATGGTGAAGAGAAAATTGATCGTGGTTGGTTAACCACCGAAACTGTAATACAATTTAAATTTTTCAATAATCCATTTAAATTAAAACAGAAATTAAAAAATCGTCTATTATATGTTAAGGTAAGTGTTGTTTTTGTTAAAAAATAATAATAAAAAAAATGATTAATTAATCATAAGATAAGATTAATATGGAAAAATATTATCTTACAAAAATTTAAATTACCAAAAAAAGAATAATTAAAAATACACTTTGGTACGCTTTGGTTATGTATATATATATAACATACATGAGAAGATGAGATAGAGATGGCTGGATAGAAAAAAAAAAGAAGAAGTTTCATCATTTTATATTATAATAATTTTTATGTGTATCCATCGATAAATAAAATAAATTACAATAAAATCCATTAATCGCAATGAATATTCTCGCATCATAATTCATTGTCATTGTCATTGTCGTTCGAAATAAATTCAATACCTATATTATTGATTGAAACATTTTTGTTTTTAATTGATCAAGGATAAATCCATATAAAAATATTTAACACATGATTTACGATAACCTCTAATTCAAAACACTATTAATATAGTAATTCAAATGAATTATGTATTTACATATAATAAATTGTTGTTTTTTTTTTTTAATGCAAATTTGACCTAAGATTAATTTAAAGTAAAAAACAACAACAACAACAACCACAATTTATCAATTCCAATGTAAATAAATTACGTATTACATGTGGTATTACAGGGAAAACAAACACAAAAAAACACTTCCCCGGTTGATTCTGGGTAATTATTTGCAATGTAATGTGTGTAGACGCAAACGGTGGTATTTCTATTTACAATGAAAACGCACAAAAACACTTTTTTTGAACATTTTCTAAATTTCTAAATCGATTGAAATTGGCGAAATTCATGTTTTTTTTTTCAATTAAGTATTTTATTATATGATGTGTACTTTTTTTTTTAAATAAGTTTTTCTAATTCATGTTTCTTATTCAATGGTTGATTGTTCAATGATTTGAATTGAAAAATTATCATGAAGTTTTTTTTTTTTTTGTTATTATTATATCATATTTATTTATGTTTGTTTTTTGAATCATTTTTATTTATAATAAATTGTTTTTGGACGCTCTTGAAATTGATATCATTTAAAAATGTTAATTTCAACAAAAAAAATATCCGTTCTTAAACCAGTTATTGACATTGAAAACGGATTGAATTCAGCAAATCAATGAAATTAAAATCATCAACTAACAAAAACATGATTATTTTTTTTTCTCTATATATTGAAAAATAAATATTAATATCATAATTATTTCTAATCAATTGATGATCATTGATTGATATCAAACATTTAATTGATTGTTCTTTTTATATCAAATATATCTAAAGAAATCTGTTAAATAAAAACCAAAAAATAATGTGGGGTTTTTTTTTTTAAAAACAGATTTTTATACACATTATATTTAATAAAATACACAAACACACACAATATAATTTTTATTTGTTATCCATATCTCTCTCTATATATATATCTATATATCAATCTCTTAGTTAACGCCAATGAATTTACGTATTGATTCAGAAACCTCAAATATTGGGGTACATCTGGATGAATCATTATCGAATGATACACGTGAAAATGGTATTGAACAACCACAAGCATGTACATTTACCGAAGTTGTAGCATTAAAGTATCCAACAAGTGTATTTGAATATCAAGCACAATTTGGCCAACCATATTACAAAGATGATATATTAATATTTAATGTAACGGTGGCCGAACCGGATAATGTTGCCTATCTAATTGATTTATATACGTATAGTTCCAGACATGGTCCAAATGATCCACCATATCATTTAGGCTATCATTATATATTGCCGAATGTATTACGACAATCAAATGATTCAATTGAAATGCCAATAACGTGTGCATCAAATCATCGACCATTGGGCCTTATGAATATTGATTATGTTAAGGTAAATAATAAATGTTTAAATTTTATTTGATGAAGCCAATAAATTTGTATTATTATTTTAACGATTAGATAAAACCATTATCGTTGGGCAAACGATTTACAATGAAACATACGTACATACGGTATTGGAATAAAAAGTGGACCGGATTGGATGTTGGTCATCGGGGTGCCGGTACAAGTTTTAAAACATCCGAAGGCGGTGTAATACGGGAAAATACAATAGCCTCATTGAAAAAGGCGGCGGCTCACGGTGCGGATATGGTTGAATTTGATGTACAACTTAGTAAAGATTTGGTACCGGTTATCTATCATGATTTTTTAGTGTATGTATCATTGAAACGTAAAAAATCATTAGACCATAATGATATGTTGGAATTGCCAATGAGTGAATTAACATTAGAACAATTGAAAAATTTAAAGGTATTGTTTATTGTAAAAGAATCGCAATGTTTGATGTGTTGTTGGTTTACTTTTTTTTATAAAATTAAAAAAAACACCAACAAAAAAAAAAAATAAACATATGTTTTTTGTTTTAGAAAACAAATTTCTGTTTTGTTTTGTTTCCATAAATTTCAAATAGGTGTATCATTTGGTGGAGGGACGTACTCGTGAACCGAAATTTTTCGATGAAGATTTAGATGAGCATCAACCGTTTCCACAATTATCCGATGCATTCGATTTAATCGATGAACATGTTGGTTTTAACATTGAAGTGAAATGGTCAATGCAATTGATTGACGGTACAAAAGAATTGGATCGTATCATTGATAAAAATCTATATGTTGATTGTATATTAAAGGTGGTTTTGGCCAAAGCCAATTCACGTCGACGCATTGTATTTTCATGTTTTGATCCCGATTTATGTACAATGTTACGATTCAAACAGAATTTATATCCGGTAATGTTTTTAACATTAGGTGTAACGGCACGTTATATGGCGTACAGTGATCCCCGGTGTAATACCATTGAAAGTGCCGTTTGTAATGCATCGGCTATGGAATTACTTGGTATTGTTGCGCACACCGAAGATTTATTGAGGGATTCAACACAGGTATAATAATAATAATAATAATATTAAATTGGATGGCGAACACAAATAAAACAATATCTTTTTCTCATTTATAATAATAAATACAGATTAATTTAGCAACAGATTTGGGATTGGTAGTGTTTTGTTGGGGCGATGACAATAATTCATTAGAAACAATACAATTGTTAAAAACTTTAGGTATCCATGCGATTATTTATGATAAAATGGATAAATTATCAAATAAACCAAATAAGGTATGGATTCAATTTTTACTATATTTTATATTGTAAACATTTATTTAAAAAATCTTTTCCTTTTGTTGTTATTAATTAAACCTAATCTTATACCAGGTTATTTTGTTACATATTCGCAATTAGATCCTTTAATTTTAAATTAAATAATTACAATAAAATCAATGTTAAAAAAATGAGTTGTCTCAATGTGAAATAAATAAATCCTGGTATGATTAGGTTTTTTTAATCAATTCGTTTATCTTTTTTACAATTGCAATACTAACAACAATTGTAAATTATTAATTTTTCTTAATTTCTACACATACATAAACATAATCCCTTATATATATATATCATATACATAAAATGTAAAAAAAGGATAATGAATGAAAAATCATCTGTTGCGCGCGCGGGGGGTGTGTTAGTATTTTTTTGATATTTGTATTAATTATTTATTATTAATTCGATTAAATTCAATTATTTTTTTTTTAAATTATCAAAATCTATAATATAGAAATAGATAGTTTTTGCTTTTTAAATAAATTTATTAATTCTCGATTAATGAAAAATTTTATATTTATTTTTGTTCTTTTTTGCGGTGATTTTCTAATATAGGAAAGTATATTTTTAATAGAAGCCAAAGATTCACAAAACCAAGATTTATTGCGTTTGCATGAACTTGAATTAAAAAAATTAAATCCAGAACGTTGTCCTTTGGTGACCGGCGGTGCCGGTGATGATATTAAAAAAAATGATGTTACAACAACAACAACAACAACAACAGCAGACTCAACAGGTGGTGGTGTTATTGTTGTTGATCTACATGATTTACGACACCATAATACGCTTTCAACGGCCACATCACTAAATTCAATAATAGATACTGATTAAATTAATTTAAATTTTTTATATATATTAAAAGAAAAATAAAAAACAAAACACCACTCATAGAAAATATTTTTCTATATAACTCTAGCTAATAAAAAATAAATTAATAGTTCAATTTTAATTCAATTTTAATTTTTTATTACATTTTATTTGTGCAGTTAAAATTATATAAAATTTTAATTATTATTTATTTATATAATAATAATAATAATAATAATATTTAATAATAACAAAATAAAAAAAAATAGTTCAATTTTTCCCATACACTTCTTTTACTACTAACTTTCAAGTTTTCAACCAACACACAACAAATAATCCCCTTTTCCTTTAATTTAATTAAAGGAAAAGGGGATTATTTTATTTAAATTTTATTTCTTCTTTCTTCTACTTTTAATTTTAATTCCTTTTTTCTTTCTTCTACTAATATTTTATAAATAAAAAAAAAAAAAAATTTAATATAATTCTTTAAAAAAAAAAACTAAAACAAATAAAACACAAAAAGACATTAAAAAAATTTTTTTTTATTATTATTTATTTCTTAATATAGAATTAATAATAATAATAAAAAAAAAATATCCATGTAATTTAATTAAAATAACAAAACCATTTATTACAAAAACAAAAAAAATTATAATCAAAATTTAATGTGTTTTTTCTTTTTTTTTTATACCATAAAAATAATATTATATTATAATCAATTATTATAATTTTGTGGAAATTTAATTACAAAAATAAAAATAAAAATTTTATCAATAATAAATAAAATTAACAATTTATTAATTATCAAAATTGTGTGTGTTCCGTCATCATAGTTAGTTAGTTAGTTAGTTAATTATTATTTTTGGGCTATTTTGACAATAAAACAATAATTGAATTATTATTTATTTATTTTTTTAAAAACAAAACAAAAAAAAAAATTAAAATAATTAATAGAAAAAAAAGAAAAAAAAAAGAATTAAATATTTTGTTTATTCCAAAAATAAGCTTCCACATCAAAATTTAATAAATATTTATAAAATTATGTATTTGGTCTTAATTATTATATATTTTATTACAATTGATTTTGAAATTTTATTTCAAAATTAAATTAAATAAATTAATTAAATAAAAAATGTATATTTTAATTGTGTGTGTGTGTTTTTTCTTCTTCTATTTTTAGAATTATTATTATTGGATTGATGGGAAAAATTCGTTTTATCCGTTTTGGGGAAATTAATAATAAATAAAATCTTATGGTCATTGTTTGGATTAAATATTTATTGTTTTCTCGCCTGACTGTGTTTAATTACTAAAGGGTGATTTTTTAGCCATTAAATGTTTGGCATCACTGGTTTAAACAGCTGACGCACGTTTCGTGTTTTGTTTCACTGTCAAACATCTTCAGTTTGGTCTATAATTTAACTATGAATCGTCTTACAAACGAACAACGCTTGCAAATTATTGAATTTTATTATCAAATTGCGTGCTCTGTTAAGAAAGTTCATCGCGCGCTTCTTCCATTTTATAGTCAGTTTAATCGCTGCCCACTGAAGCGGCTATTCGGGCTATTGTGACTAAATTTCGTACCAAATTTACATTGTTGGACATTAAACCACCAACACGCTTACGTAGAGTGCGAACTGAAGAAAATATCGCAGCTGTATCGGCCAGCGTTAATGATGACCATCAATTATCGATTCATCGCCGTTCGCAGCAATTGGGCCTCTGTTACTCAACAACGTGGAAAATTTGGCGGAAGGATTTAGGTGTGATGCCTTTCAAAATACAGCTGGTGCAAGAATTGAAGCCGAACGACCTACCGCAACGTAAAATTTTTGGTGAATGGGCTCTTGGAAAGTTGGCCGAAGATCCACTTTTTACCGAAAAATTGTGTTCAGCGACGAAGCTCATTTTTGGCTCAATGGGTACGTAAATAAGCAGAATTGATGATTTTGGAGTGAATATCAGCCAGAAGCATTGCAACAGCTACCACACCCAGAACATCCAGAAAAGTCACAGTTTGGTGCTTTTTAAGGGCTGGTGGCATCATAGTACTTCTTCAAAGATGACGCGAATCGTAACGTAACTGTGAATGGTGAGCGTTACCGTGAGATGATATCCAACTTTTTTTTCCCCAAAATGCAAGAGCTTTACTTGCATGACATGTGGTTTCAACAAGACGGTGCCACATGCCACACAGCACGCACAACAATGGACTTATTGAGAGGCGAGTTCGGTGAACATTTTATCGTTCGATCGATCGTTCGGGACCCGTCAATTGGTCGCCTAGATCGTGCGATTTAACGCCTTTAGACTATTTTTTGTGTGGCTATGTTAAAGCTCATGTCTATACAGCCCGCTTCAATTGACGCATTGGAAGACAACATTGAAGCATTTATTCGTTAGATACCGGCCGAAATGTTGGAAAGAGTATGCCAAAATTGGACTAAGCGGATGGACCATTTGAGGTGCAGTCAAGGTCAACATTTCCATGAAATAATTTTCAAATATTAAATTATATGGACCGTACTATCGATTCAAATAAAGATTTTATGCATTATTCCGAATTTTATGTGTTTTTTTTGAAAAACTTTCCTATAGCTTTTAAAAAATCACACTTTACTACAAAGACTGTAACAGAAAATGTGGCGATCGAGCTTAATTTTTTTTTGATTTAGAATTCCACCACTGGGTTTATTCAATGGTTATAATCATTAAAGAACAGTAAAACACTAAAAACATATATATTATTTAATGTCGTTCATGGGCAAAGTTGGGAAATTGTTGGTCATATTTACAAAAGGATAGGATAATCTGTAAGGCAATTAATGTCTAATTATACTATATAACAAATTCCATTGAATTATTGGATCATAGACGTACATATTTTATAAATATTATTACAACCAAGAATGTCTGTTGAAATTTTAAAAATTAATGCCTGGGACGATTAACTTTGCTTATAATTCAATAAATAAATTCTCAAACGCAGCACATCCATACTCGCGCAGTATCAATTAACCAACATTTCGAACCAACAGAGATTTAGAAATTCATTTTTTCCAAGAACATCAAGATTATGAAACAGTCTCCTAGAGCTAGTAGAGCCTCCCATTCTACCACTTCAATTTATATAGCTCGAAATCGAACAGCCTACGCCACCATTCCCTTTCCTTTGTAGGTCCAAAGATGAGGCGTAGTATTTTCTTTTCGAACCCTCCAAGTCGTGGTTCGGTGACCTGTGTCATGCACCACGTTTCAGAACCGTAGGTCACAATTGGTCGAATCAGTGTTTGATATAGCTTTAGTTTCAATGTTTTACTCAATGTCTTCGAGAAGAACATCTTTCGCAAACCGTAAAAGGCCTTGTTTCCCGAAGCAATCCGGGATTGAACTTTATCGCTATATCATTTTCGCTGTTTATGCTGCTTCCAAGGTAGCTAAACCTGTCCGCCGTCTCATATTTATTCTAACCAATTGATGCGCTTTGATGTTGTGCCATAAACCTGTTGTTCGTTGGTGCGATCATATACTTGGTTTTCTCATCGTTTACCCTTATTCCCATTTCCGAAGCTTCACGTTCCAACAGTAAGAACGCTTCTTTAACGGCACCCATACTTCTACCCACCACGTCAATGTCATCGGCATAGCCGAGTAATTGAACAGATGACGTAAAAATAGTGCTGCTGGTGTTAATGGTCGTCCTCCTTATACATTTTTCCAATATAACATTGAAAAACAATGTAGCCAAAGGGTCCCCTTGCCTTACTCCGTCAATGGTTTCAAATGCATCCGATTTGATCCCCCTTATTTGTACCTGAGATGTAACTTGCGTCAGTGTTAGTTTTGACATGGCTATCAATTTTTGTGGGAATCCAAATTCCTCCATCGTGCGCCATAATTTTTCCCTAATAACACTATTAGGTATGCGGCCTTAAAATCAACAAATAGATGGTGTGTTACTACGTTGAACTCCCTACGCTTGTCCATTATCTGTCGTATGACGAACAGTTGATCAGTTGTTGAGCGATCATTACGGAATCCACATTGGTATTCACCGATAACTTCCTCCGCATATGGTAATAGGCGCTTATGCAACACATAAGCGAGTACCTTATATGTTGCATTCAGCAAAGATATTCCCCGATAGTTGGAACACTCCATCCTGCCTCCCTTCTTGTGTATTGGCACAATTACAGCAAGCTTCTACTCCTGTGGTATAACCTCATAGTTCCAAACATGCACAATTAGCTCGTGTATACTATATAATGCCCTATAATGTATACTATAAAACGTTACGTTACAACTATTCCACAATACATCCCCACCACATTTTAAGAGTTCACCAGGTACGCCGTCAGATCCAGCCGCCTTTCCATTCTTGAGCTTCAGAATGGCTTCTCTGGTTTCCTCATATGTTGGTTCCGAAATTAGTGGTTGTGCTGTTTGGTACGGAAGTTCGTTTTCTGCATTTCTACCAGTTGGGTTGCTTGCTGTAAGTAGATCTTTAAAATACTCCGCCCATCTCACGATGGCTCTTTCTTCATCCGCCAAAATTTCACCGCTGGTATCCTTACAAAGAAGGGGTTGTTGTATAAATCCGCTAGTTACAGATCTTATTCTCCTGTACAAATTTTTACTGTCATTCATGCTGGACAGCGTGTCTATATCCCGCAAAATATCCTGCTCATGACGCATTTTCTTGTTTCCCATCCTTTATATAACTGTTAATCATTTAAATTACGCATTTAAGCTAAAGACTCATTCACACAAAGTACAACTTGGACAATTGTTTGAAAACATAAGGGGTAATTTTTGCTTACTGCTTTTCATGTTAAGTTTTTTTTACTGACTCACGGCAATAGAATTCTGAGGTTTTCCGTGCGCTAATAAATCAATTCTGCCGTAGTTATGAACAAAAAAAAAACATGTAGTTTTTGTGGAAAATCGACTGCATCTTTTGAACCAAAAATGATGTGATTTCAAAATTTTCTACAATGAATGGATTGGGTTCTCAAAATGATGCAAACAGAGATAATGAAAATTGTACAATAGAAAAACAAAAATTCGACAAAATTGCATTTACCTCAAACCATTTTTTCTGTAATATAATTAATTTACTTTTAGGCATGTACCTTTTACTTTTTGACATCAGGACATATTTTTAACGCCCTGCTACCACTTCATTTGTCATTGATATTTTGGTAATTGAATTTTTTATAAGATAAGAAAAGTCAATCTCTAATTAGATATTTTATTATAGATAGAAATCTTGAAAAACTCCATTAAAAAAGTTATAAATCGCCATTAACACGACTTCAAAACTTCGAATTATTTAAATTATTATATAACTAAAATGTATTTGAAAATTGTTGCGATTATGCAATATTCTTATTATAGTAGTTAATACTTTAAATTTAAAAACATAAGTTCAAGTTACGACAAACGCAATGTCATTAACTCACTACGATAAAAAACTGATAATTGCTCATCGATTTCCTTATAAATTTATTACATAAAACATTTTTTGTCCATAAAATATAAGTGTTTGAATTAAAATTATGATAAAATGACTTGATAATCGCTTAACTTCATTCAATTAATAATACAATGATAAGATCGATGATAACTTTTATATAATAAAGACATTTTCTATTTAATTTTTACATCATAATTTTGTTTTTATATAAACTAAACTAACTTTTCAAATTGATATTATATTAAAAATATTATATACTTTTTAATTACCTAGAATTGTTTGTTGTTTAAGTGTTTTTTGCTTTTAATTATTAATTTAATTATTCTTTTAATTATTACGCGATTATGTCCATTTACAATGAAAACTTTTAAATATATAGATATTTATTCCTCTTAAAAAAAAAATAATTTACTGTATGTATATAGTTTTATATGTATTATTAAAAAAAATGCTTTATATATATATACATAATCTTAATCTCTTATATAAAATTTAAATCAGTTGAATCCAACAGAAATATGGTTATATAGTAAATGTGTATAATATAATAAAATGCAGGATATGTCAATATGCTACGATGCCTGGTTTGATTTTATATTCATTATCTTGTGACTAGCTAAATTTTAATAGAGTAATTACTCCTGATATTTTAATCATTTTAGAAGAATCTTCAACAAAAACTATAATATAACGAAACCTTATTGAATACATACGACCCCCAAATTTGAGGGTTTTTTTTTTACTTTTTTGCCATTGAAACCTTAAATTTTGGAATCACCGCCACTAAATATAGGCGGGTGAGCAAATACACATTTTTTTTTTGTATTAATTGAATTAACTGTCAAGGTTTTTTCAATCAAAATTATGCAATTAAAATTATTATGCAGCTGCATATTTAAATTGCATATTGTTATAAATATTATTATATAATATAATAAACCATCAACATTTATATATGAAAAAAAGTTTTGTGTCGCGGTAAAAAAAAAAAAAATGAAAAAAGTTTTGTTTTTAATCGTATTTCATTTTTTTTTTTGTGATATATAATACATAATAATCCTAGCAGAGAATACGCCGAATGCGAAACAACGTTTAAATCCTATTAAATTTAATATCTATATATATATTAATAATACTCTATAACATAACTCTATATACACAGTGCGACAATTAATATTCCGGACTCAAACCATATCTCAATAACCAGTGGGACGATCTATCTGATGTAACATGCGTTTTTGAATCTTAATGTTTTCTCTATCGTCTGTTAAAATTTCATTGCATTTGTTTGACAAATAAAAAAGTTATGACGTTTCTTGTGAAACAATATTTTAGTTGAAGTAGAAATTTTAACATGGAACAAAGAGCAGTCATTAAATTCAACGCAAAACTTGGTAAATCTGCAACAGAAACGTTCAAAACGATACAGCAAGTTAATGGCGATATGGGTGTATGGGTGGAACACACGTTTTTGATTGGTATAAACGTTTCGTAGATGGCTAAAACTCAGGCTAAAAAACAAGAAAAGTTCCATCGAAAATCCAGACAATGCGGTCTTAACATTTTTCGATAGCAAGGGAATTATCCATAAAGAATTCGTTCCAACTGGTCAAACAGTCAGTGTCCCATATTATATCGAAGTTTTAAAACGTTTGATGGGCAGAATTCCTGGTATTCGACCTGAATATCGTGAATCAGAAAGTTGGTGTTTGTTACACGATAATGCACCAAGTCATACTTCACTTATTGGCTCGAAATCAAGTCTGTGTGTTAAATCATCCACCGTATTCACTTGATTTAGCACCATGTGACTTCTCCTTGTTTTTTGAAGGTATTGAAACCATTCAAACAGGTTCTACACTCGCAGTAGAGGCAATACAACAAAATGAGCTGGAACACGAATTTGAATCATTATCAAATCGATGTAACAGTTGTATTGAATCAGGAGGAGAATATTTTGAATAAATAAAAAAAAAATTCAAGAATATTTTTTTTAATGTATTTCCAAAGACCAGTCCGGAATATTAATTGTCGCACTGTGTATACTGTATAGTGTTTGCGATTTGTTACATAGTTTACATCCTTGAATCATATTATATACAACAAAGGATATTTATAATATAATTATGTTTATCAACAATTAATTATAAATAATGCACGCTAAATTTGTAAAGTGGGGGTTCTTTAAAATAAATGATTTAATAAAACATTTTTTGTTTATTAAAATATCAATATTATATTATAAATTATAATGCATAAATATGTCAATGCATTTTCTATTTATTCTGTATATACATATACATCGCAAATAAATGGGCATTTTCGTTTATTCCACTTGTGTTAACACAAACGCACAAGTGACACAAATACGTTTTTTTATTGCACTTGTGTTACTTGTGTTATATGACACATGTTCGAAAATACCTCTACTTAGCACTTGTGTTGACACAAATTAACCTATCTATTTTGTAGGAGCACCATCGCCCTGTGTGAGATTGTTTAGCTTTATCGTCACTATAACATTTTCACATATAAAACGCCATTTGTAAACAAAATTAAACACAAGACTATTTTATAATATTCGAACACAGAGCTAGCACATGTAAATGTTATATCGCGCTCGAATGTTTGAGAGCGCACAAGTGCATGACACAAGAGGAATAAACGAAAATGCCCAATATATGTATATCAAAACCGTACCGAAACAATTTGTGAATGCAAATCATGAAAATCATGAAAATGATGATGAAAACTATCAAGAAGAAATTGAAAAACATTAATTAATATATGAATGAAAATTCATTCATCATCAACAATGAAACAACGAAACAATGAATAAGTTTCTGTGTTCAAAATATCTCTATCTCGCTCTTTATTGACTCTAATTTTCGCCTGTTCCAACATATATATTGCTTGTTCGATAGGTCTACTAATATATCTATATATATATATATATATATAATAATGAATTTTCTTAACAAAAAAAAATGGATTCATGTTGAACCAAAAATCGACGATTGATTTCTACGATGCTTATGTTTCAATATGAATTATATATTAATTATTAAATTCTAGTGTAATTATATTAAGTATAATAAAAGCTCTTATATATTACCATACGAATACCTCATGCTTAATTCTGGTTATAAATCGGTAATTTAATGACTCGAACCATTCTTCCAAATATGGTAATAATATTACCAGTACTATTAAGTAATATTGGCTATTTGGGCATGTACCGCATATAAATATAGGAAATCATCATTTTATTACACACTTTACGCACAGACTTTTAAACTGACAACATTTGAATTTAATCTATGTCTTACCAAATCCGCAGCTTATATCGTTTTGGTATTTTTTTTATTATTTAGTATAAGAAACATCACAATATATTTATATATTAATGAGTTTAAACTTAATTATTTAATTTTTGTTATAACACATGGGCTGAAAAGTCCCGGGCCTAACAAAGAAAACACGGTTTTTTTGGTTCAAAATTAGCTTTATTCATCAACGTAATCTCCATCAAGAGCAACGCAATCATTCCAGCGCCGCTCTAACATTTCAATACCACTTTTGTTAAACGATGTATCTTTTGCCTCAAAATAGGGCTCAGTTTCAGCGATAACCTCTTCATTCGTGCGAAATTTCTTACCGGAAGGCATTTGATTTTTCAGGTCTGCGAACAGCCAGTAGTCGCTGGGAGCAAACCCTGACGAATACGGTGTATGTGGGAGCAATTCAAATTTCAATTCATGTAGTTTTACAATTGTTTTGATTGACTTGTGACACGGTGCGTTGTCTTGATGAAACAAAATTTTTTTCTTTGCCATATGCGGTCGTTTCTTTACAATTTCGGCCTTCAAACGCTCCAATAACGCTATATAATATTCACTGTTAATGGTATTTCCTTTTTAAAGATAATCGATGAATATTACACCACGCACATTCCAAAATACCGAAGCCATAACCTTTCCAGACGATTGTTGCGCTTTCGGGCGCTTTGGACGAGGTTCACCAGTTGCTGTCCACTCAGATGACGATCGTTAAGATTGATTGCTTCACTTTTCGATCATTCAAAACGATTTTGTGTATTTTTTTGATGTTTTCTGGTGTTACCGCCTCATTTGGACGTCAACTGCGTTCTGCATCTTCGGTGTCTCTACGACCACGTTTGAAGTAAGCAAACCAACGTTTTATTGTTGTTTCTGGTGGAGCGGAGTCTCCATAACATTTTGCAAGCCATTGCTTCGTTTGAACTGTATTTTTTCCCATCAAGAAGCAGTGTAAAATAAAACACGAAATTGTTTTTGATCCATTGTTGTGAAAAGAAAAAAAGTAAAGCTACTATTAGCAAAATAAGTCACAAACTATTGAATAGAATATAATGAAATTTTAACAGCTGTCTTTTGAAGGTTAGTATTAACTGAAAAAAGGTGACTATCGCGCTATCTATGTTTTAGGCCCGGGACTTTTCAGTCCATGTGTTATATATGATGATGATGAGATATATCGTTCACATTTCTATCTAATTTTTATCAGTCCATCAGTCGATTTACTGATTTTATAAAAGATTTTTCGGATTTAATCAATTTTATATTTATATTAAAAAAATATCTATATATTATATAAAATATACCATATTTTACTTTGACACTTATAAATAAATATGTAGTAAAGAAAAAAAAATATGTAAACTTTGCATTTTAAATTTTCGCATGCACTTGATTTTATTTACATATACATTGCCATAATACTACTGTGTACAAATATCAGTAAGACTTTTCAATTTAAACTTCCCTGGTTTATCTATTTGGACAAATGCTTTTATTTTTACGTTCGTAGTACGGTTATGGACATTTTTGACAAATTTTACGCCAAATTGGTTCATTGCTGTAGTAGTTACGTGTGTATAGGTGTGAACAAAGAAAAGTTGTTTATTCGAGTTGTTCATTTTTTGATAATGGCTGAAATTATTCAATAAAGAAGTAGTATTAAATTTTGTGCACGAAATGAAATATCGGCCCCCAAAACGTTCAGAATGGTGCAGAAGGCCTTTGGTGAGAAGTCGATGTCCAGAGCAAGTGTTTTCGATTGGCACAAATTGTTCAAAGAAGGTCGTGAACGGGTTGAAGACGAACCACATCAAAGACGACCAAGAACCTCTATTGATGAGCTGCACGCCAACAAAATCAAAGAATTGGTGCTGCAAAATCGTCGATTGGCTACTATAGCGGGCTTGCTGATATTGTGGGAATTTCAAATGGGTCAGTCACCACCATTTTAAAAGATGTTTTGTGCCGCAGAAAAGTAAAATCGCGATTGGTGGCAAACATGCTCAATTTCATGGAAAAACCGCGTCGCGTTGCAGAGTGTGAAACAATGCTTTCGACCATCAAGACAAAATAAGACGCATCATAACTGGAGATGCGACTTGGATCGTGACTTCTGGTTTTTCTCTAAGCTTAAGGGACCGCTACAGGACACCGTTTTGACACGATAGAAGAGATAAAATCCGAATCGAAGAGGAAACTGATGGCCATTCCGGAAGACGAGTATAAACAATGTTTTGAAAATTAGAAAAAGCTTTGGCATATAGTTGCATTGGATCAGGTGGGGATCATTTTGAGGGTAATTATTTTGATTTAGAATAATAAATAAAGATTTCAAGTCTTAATCATAATTGTACACAGTAGTATATAAGTATATATTACCCTATTACGTATTTGTATGACAATCAATACAATATGTATTTATTTTTCACTGCAACTTTTTTTTATAAATATTTGTACATATATCCTTTATTATATTTATGAACATGAATTGTTTCGGTCCTTTAGGAATCGTCCAATTGTTTAATAATTTTTGAACATTTAAAAGGATAAAAACCGTGTCAAATATTATATATTTGAAATGCTCATTATATTTTGCGGTTAATAATCAAATTTCATATATGATTCTGCAATATCAATGTTTTTTATTACATGTACTGTTTCTGCATATACATATACTTAAAAAAAATAAGTGTTTTATTAAAGTTATTTAGTATATATACGATATTATCAGGTCGGGTTAAAGCCCAACGGTGACCGGTTTAATTTTAGCGCCGGTAAATCTTCATAATGGTATTGGGGTTTATTTTAATATGGTGCACATATATATAGAAAAGTCTGATACAACAAAAAAATCAACAAAATCAGCTTTAAACCTTAAGATACCGTTTATTATGAAATTCTATATAAACTTTCTAAGATCATTTTTCTATATTTAAAAGATTCTATCCATACAATTAATTTCTATGTTCAGTTTTCTCTAAATATAGGATGTTCAAAATAATTTTCCTAAAGGAAATTGTGGTATAATTTTCTTTAAATAAATTTGTTAAAATATTTCTTAAAGAAAACAGAATTTTTCTGCAGGGAAACTCTTTTTAATTTTATACCCGAAATTCTATGTATAATTTTCTGAAGGAATTTTTTTTGTATATCCTCTTCCCAGGATCCTTTTTATATAAAGTCATCAACATTAAAAATAGCATTAGTAATTGTTTTGGTTAAATGTTAAAAGAGGGACAATTGGGATATTTTTTTTCGGTTGTGTCATTGATGAGTTATCCTTTATTATTGCATTTGTGGGCAGCACCGCCCTTTGTAGATTGATATTATACAAATAGAAATAAGTACATTCATTCTAATGTTTAACTATATATGGTATATATACAATAGTACAAATCCTCGCTCGGTACTACGGATATATGAGCATTTATGCAGCGTCGAAAAACAATAGAACAAAAGAAATATATAATCATGTCACATTTGTTTGCATTTTTCAAAATAATAAGAAATTTATATATTACATTTGTTTGTAAGAAGTATATAAACTTTACATTGAATATTTTTTAAATGCAATATATGTTTATTTAAACAATACGATATATAAATAATCAAGATTTATCTTTCTATAAGGAGTTTAATTTTCTTCCTTATATGATATATATTTTCCTTTTGTAGTTTGTTGCGCTTTATATTTTATGTATATTTGTATTGATGTTGTTAAGATTTAGAAAAAAAAGAATCGGCTTATTATTGTTACATTTTATAATAATACGAATTTAAATTTTCAACATTTACATTTATTTCTTGATTCTTGTTATACTTATTTATTCTTATCTTGGTATATATGTAGTAATACAATTTATATGATAAGCTGCGCGAGCTCTCATTATTATGATGAATTTACCATATAGATTTGTTTGTTATCACTGTGGATTTAATGTATACAATCTTCTAAAAGATTTAAAATATTTAAATACTTTAAAAAAAAAATAAACAAACAGAGACGTCATATATTCAATTATTTTTTTTATAAATTTGATTTGTAAATCGATTTCCGAAAGATGTTTTGAAAAATGAATTTGAAAATTGAAAAATAAAGTCTATATACCATCATTTAGAAATCCATAATTATATACAGAGATTCTCATCAAAAATTGTCCATTTATTATCGTCTATTCTATGTGATATAACATATTACGTTTTATAGAAATGTTTTCCATATACAGCGGAAAGCGGTCAGCTAAATAACACACCCATTTCTTGGATTGAATTCTTCATAAAATATCTAATGGAAGCAGTGTTAAACTGATATTTTCTTTAACAAAAACATTCTGAACATAAAACGTAAAAAATTCTTAAAGTTAAATGGTCATGTAAATAGCACAGTCCACGAACTTTGGCTTTATTTGCATCACAAAATAAAAAATTGGTTAATAAAAAATAAGCATCGAACTAATACGATTGCAAGACAAGCAACTTGCACTACTGCCCACAATTTGTCCAAATTTGTTGGTCGATTTTCCCTAATCCCCTTTTGCGACATCTCCCCACAAATTCTCAATGGGATTCAAGCCCGGACTTTGTGCCGGCCAATATACAATACACTAATTTGTTGTTCTAATAGCCATCTTTTTATGCAACGAGCGGTGAGTTTGGATCGTTATCGTCCAAAAATTTCCACTTAAGTGGCATATTAACATCAGCATATACATATACTGATTCATTTTCTTTTGATGCTTTGATTACGTAGACGTCGTACATACACTTTTCCATCCGATCCACATCGATACTTTGATTCATCGGTCCATAACACATTTTTCCAGAAACTTATCGGTTTTTGTATATATAATTTGTATTTGTAAAACTAAAATATTTGGCGCAATGAATTACTGTGTTATTTAACTGTTTACCGCTGTATACAAATAATACTTTTTTTTGAACATTTTACAACACTTTATAATACATATAATAAAATGTTAAAGTATATTTATTATAGAGTAGATTATTCTTCTTCTGCTGCGTATATATACAACAATGTATGAATAAAGTTTCATTTAAATTTATGCACTACTTTAAAGAAAAAAAGAAAGTTCAGTTTAAGATTTATTCAAATTGTTTAGCCGCAACAATACATTTAATATATATACATATGTATTTGTATGTAGTGATGTAAAAAATCTATATTTATGAAGTTCTCTGACCTTTTGATATATCCTTTTTTGGTAATAAATACCATATGCATCATTAGACCACGCACAGACAATCTAAATATTATATATATATCTATTTATAAAGAATATAAACATTTTTTTTTCCAAATAAGTCTGATGATATAGTCGTACTACTATAGTCGATAAATGGTAAAGTACTGCTTTTTATGAAATGCCGACGGCAGTCGACGGCAAATGTCAAATTGAAAATACATGCATTTCAATGTAGGTGCTTTTTATGAATATTTGACGGCGGACATGTCGACGGCTGACGGCGGACATTGATATTTTTTCTTCTATTGCCGTCGGCTGACCGTCGTCCAAACTTCATTTTTCATTTTATTTGCATTTTATTTAATTTTTATGATTTAATTTCATAATAATAAAATATCCAGTTAATTTACAAACTAATAAAAAATGGAATTATTTAACAGCAATTGGTATGTATTATTAAATTTCGGTTTTTTATCCAGGCAAAATAAATTTCAGAAAAAAGCACATTTTTTTATATATCACATATTCATAGAAATCGAGGCTTAAGGTTGATATTTGAAATATTATATTGACAAATTCTTAATAATATTTATCAAAAAAAAAAAAACAAATGCTTGGTTAACATATTCATTTTTCTTATATTATATTTTGTTTTTGACCTGTTGAAATTTTCCTTATATTTATATATTGTAAAGTTGATAAAACTAAAATGATATATAATATATGTGCATATAATCGCTAATATATTTATCTACAAAATTGCAGCACACAACAAAAACCAACTGTAACAAAATCTGTCAAAACAATATTCATGATATGTAATATGTATATAACTATGCGAATGAATGAATGATGATGGCAATGAATACGGTTTTGGTTATTGCGATTAAAGAGTCTGTGAATATATACAATATACAATAATAAGATACTTTAAGAATTTCGATAATAAAATCGATTGCTAAAAAAAGTCTAGATAAAACATAATAATGTTTTAAATTTTATAAAAGAATTCTTTTTTTTTATTTAAAAATGTGCATTGTATGGATTGGATGAATATATCGTGAATTTCCATTAAAAAAGTCAGTCAGACATAAAGTTTTTTTTTTTTTTGATTGTATACAATCTTGAAAGGGTTTCCTTGTGTGTCTAATACATATCATAACGGTTACGGTTGATGAGCAATTTTTGTCTTATTTATTGTTCAATGCTAGTATATTCCTAAAATTACTTTGAATAAGAAGGCTAATAAAGATTGTAAATGAGACAATTAAAATTTAGACAGATTTTATATCAAAAATTAAATTAAATAAAATATGGTTAAATAAAGATCCAGACAATAATAATCCACCTTTCAGGATGTACGTAGATAATTTAATCGGGGTGTAGAATATGAATTATTATCAATCGATTTATCATATTGATTAGAAGTTATAGGTTTTAAGGTGATCATCTATATGAAAAACATCCTGGATAACATATTTATGAGATTCGTAAAATGAATTATTTTTGAATGTCTTCATAAACAATTCGGGATCGGATTACCAAACCAAGTGAGACTTGAAAGATATAAGAAATATAGTAAGAAATTATCAATATAGAAATGTTAAATTATCTTATGGCATAACAAATTTATAGAATTTCCAAAGGAAACATGTGATTTTAAGAGTTCTACCAAATTGCTCCTAAACCAGTCAATATTCTGAACAAAACAAAACATTCTTTGACATATCATTCAGCTAGAGCATACTAAACAATTTTATGGAAAGCTTCAGAAATCTCATTTTTCTGAATCCGGAATCTGGTAAAAAAAAATTGAAATTTTGCATTTTATTTATTTTTTCATGTAAAAAATTCATGTTTATTTGATCTTTTTTAAGGAAATTCTGCGATTATTCTAATGGTGGGATCCGCAGACCATTCCCACAGATGTTCATGTATTACGTGTAGGAATTAAAAATGCGGATTTTGATAACAGATGGCACAACTAGCGTTGAGCATATTGCAACACACCGCGGCCATTTATCTTTTTTTTTTGTCTGTCATTAGGCTATAAATTTCAGTATATGTCATTTCATTGAAGTGTAAACAACAAAGCTTTTTAGCTTTCGAATATGTCGAAACACATGCCTGAAAAAGTTGTTTTGGGGGGAAGTTTAATAACTTTCTTTAATTTGAAGAAAGCCGCTGCTGAAAGTTATCGTTTGTTGGTTGAAGCTTATGGTGGACATGCTCCAGCTCAAGCGACTTGTGAACGATGGTTTGAACGCGTGATTTTGACTTGGAAGACAAAGAACGGTCAGGTCAGTCAAAAAAATTTGAAGACGAAGAATTGCAAGCGTTATTGGATGAAAATTCGCGTAGAACACAACATGAACTTGCAATGGCGTTGAATGTCGACCAAACAACCATTGGCAAACGTTTACATTTTGTTATACAAATAAATTCCATTTTCAATCCGCATTATTAATTCCTACACCTAATACTTAAATCGGTTTAGAATTTTATTAACAATCGATTTATCATAGGAGGTTATATTTTAAGGTGATTATCTTTATGAAAAACATTCTGGATGACATATTTCTGAAATCCGAAAATCGGTTATTTTGAAACATCTAGAAAAAAGTTAGGGATAGGATTATCAAACCTTTGAGATTTGAAAGGCATGATTGAAGTGGTCAGGAAATTGTAAATGGTCTGGTTATTGACAGCTTCAGAATTCTACATGAATGAATGTATTTTATGTAATCTGTTATTGTGATATAAAATTATTATATACACAAAATTATTTTAAAAAAAATCACTTAAAACTAATTTTGGTTTTCCTAACATAATTTTATGTGTATATATGCATTTTTTATTTCTTTTACACGTCGTCTTTTAACAATAACAAAATAAATTATTTAAATTTTGAATAGAGATTTATCATGAGAAAATTATATACGATACTAAACTTTTTAAAGGCATATATATATATATACTGATTTGTATATTATCGCGGTTATTTGTATATATGTAAATTTGTTCAATTCAATACATATATATTTATATTATTATATTTAATCAAAAAAATATGTTACTGGCTGGATGTTAACCAGCAGCAGCAGGTATGTAACGCATAATCTTCTTTTTTTTTTGGCAATAATAATATTGGTAAATTCTATTATAACAGGTTGTCGTAGTATTGAATTACGTTAAAGGATTACAAAAATGTATAGAAAAACACGGCGAATGTAAAAAATAAAATAAAGTATTTTATATAAGATTAAAAAATAAACAGAAACGGAACTAATCCGATTTTGGAAAATCTTTAAGTCCCCATATTTTTAAAGGTATATATACAATTTATATAAAATGTAAATGCCTTTTTTTGGAAAATTTCTTTTTTACTTTTAATTCTATACCTTTAGATTAAAATCGATTAATCTATTCATTAAATATATAGATTCTATTTATGTTTTTCATATGATAACGAAAAAAATTCAAAGAGAAACATCCAAATTTATTCGTTTCAGTTTGTAAAAACCAAACGTATAGAATTTTAAAAACCAAACGTATAGAATTTTATTAATAATCTCAAACCTTATATATTTTCTAATTATACATTTAATTATAATTATAAAGGTCAATTCGTGAATATCAACTTCATATTAGATTTTTTTTCTATAGTGATTATATACTTATTATAGAAACATAATTGATTATAAGGAAATGTGTAGTAAATGTTTACAGTACATAAACTTATATCATGTAAATATGTACTAAGAGTGAGTGAATTTTGAAATAATTATATAAAAAATAAAAAAAATTCTTGTAAAATCATTTCGAAATTTTGTATATATTATTATTGCTTATTGTTGTTGACACCTCAAATAATTTATTCTTTTATAAGCGGATGTTGTATTCAAAAGTAACTTTTTTGTTTTTTTTGTATATTTACAGTATATACAAACGAACAACAATAATAACAACAACACACCAACAAAAAATAATCTATTTGGATGCTGCAAAAAAACAGATAAATAAGAAAACATCAACATATATTTATGTATAGATATATAGATATAGAAAATTGTTTATAAAAAGTATATATATACTATAGTATATATGCGTGCATGTACCAATAATATATTTATATTATTATATATAGATAGAGGTTCATATGGACTTCGGAAAAATTGAAAATCTTTTTATATATGTTTATATTGGAAAAATAAAAATAAAAAGGTACATAAAAAAAAAATTTCTATATAGATAAAAGTGTAACTTTTTTAATTCTATATATACTCTATACTCATCGCCTTATATGTTCTATAGATATATATATATATTTGAATATTTTGTATATTGAATCAGGGGCGGAAATAGAAAACCTTATTCCGCCTTATTACCAAAAGGTTAAAGGATTACCAAAAGGTTAAAGGATATTTTGAAAGGCGAAAAATTTTCCGGAAAATGCAGTTTTCCAAATATTTTTTTGAATTACAGTTACAGTTTTTCCCTAATTGTTAATTTCTTCGATTAATTTGATCAATTTATGATATTTCATAGAAGCAAATTCCTCAATGGTTCAAAAGATATTGTCGACTTCAATCCAAAAATTGTTCGTAAAATTTGTGCCATTTTTAATGTACTTTAGATAAAATGATTTTACCATTTTTGTAACGTTCACTTTTAATGAACACAATTCAATTACTATACAATTACATTACTGAACACTGAGCAGTTCTAATTTTTTTGTATAAGTTTGGACTAACAATTTCTTAGTTCCGCATATGATATATATTTTTACATATATTTAATTTAATTTTTACGGTGTTTTCTTTTTTCATAAAATTTGTATTTATTATAATTTTTTTATTTTTATCTTTGATAAACATTTTATTTTATAGATAGATATATTATTATAATTATTTTATCTTTAATTTTTATATTTTTGGTGCGTGTTTGTGCTTTATTTTTTTTGTTTTTTAATTTTATTTTATTACATGTAACTTATAAATTAAAATTATATAAAAAAAAATTCATAATTAAATAGATTTAGCAATGTGTTTTTTTGTTTTTATATTCAATTGAAAAAATAATATACAATAACAGTGATAAAAAAAAATGCTAAATAAAAAAAAATTAAATTTTATTATAGATAGATAGATTTATATATAAATGTGCGGTTGTTTGTAATAATTCTTGAAAAAGGATTGCGATGGCGATGTGCGGGTAATTTATGTATTTTGAATGAATGAAATGAAAATAAAATGATTATGTTTTTTTTTATTATAAGATGAATTATGACTATGAATATTTATTATATATAATACATATTTTTTATATAAACAATTTAAAATAGTAATTTTTATTGTATATAATAAATTAACTGTATAAGGTTAATCTAAAAAAATACTAATATACTTCCTGATTTAAATCCTTATACAAGTTTTAAAAGGTATAATTTAAGTTCCTATATATTCTTTCAATCAAATTTTAATATTTATGCCAGTAAATCTCGTATACAATAATAAAAATAATAAAAATAAAAATATATATGATTGATATTTTTAGGTTCAATCCATTTTTCTGTTCAATACTTTTACTACTATTCAATATATACTTATTATTTATTCGGGAGTTTTATTGTGTTGTTATACTATTTATATGATTTTAAAAATATATTCTATATTTGTGCCGGTGTATGAATTGTATACAATATAATATAAGGAAGGATCAATAAAAATATATATAATATAGGAAGATAGGTGTATATCGATGATATGAATTGACACGAGCACAAATGTTATATTTCTATTTCCCAATGGAGAATAATACTATATTATTATACTATGTGAATGAATACGGAACAAAAAAATATTCAAAACTTATTTTGATTTTGGTTTATTAGATATATATTGTATTGTATGCCTGCGCCTACCTATATGACAGAAAAAAGGTAAATATACAAAAAAATAAAATTATATTGTGTATATGCAAATCAATATGTTTTTTATTTTTTATCATAGAATACGCGAAAAATTTAAATTGGTGTGTTTTGTATATATATAGACGCAATTCATCTTCCATATATTTTTCATCATCGATATGCTCATATGTTTCTCATAATGCTAATAAAAAAAATCACTTTAATGTAGGTTCTATTCTAAAAAATTAAATCAAATTGAAATTTTCAGACTTTTGTACTGAAAAATTATTTAAGAATTTTAAAATTATTTAAGAAATCATATATTTTTTAATCCATACATACGTTATGAGTTAATAAAATAGGTCAGAAAATAAGTATAGAAATTTGGATTCAAATATTGTTCGGATAACCTTAAAATAATGCCTTATTATTTTCTATTAAAGGCATTAAAGTTCATGTTCTGATATGAATATGAATTAAGTTTATAGATTCTATGATTGTCAATTTTGATTCAAACATTCTAATATTTTAATTTGTTTAATATATAGCAATATTTTTTTTATTATTATAAATAATATTACAATTAATTACAATAAAAGATTGCAAAAAATATAAAATGAGGTTCAACATTGCAGAAATTGATAAATTGAAAATTATTTTAATGTTTTGATTCAAAATAAAGTCAATAATTATCAATAATTAATACATATCGTTAATTATTTATAGTTATAAAAAAATAAACATATAAAAATGAATTTCACTTTATGTATTATTATTATTTATAATATCATTCATTAGCCTTAAATCTTAATCAGATTTGCCTATATCATTCGTTTGTAATCTTATAATGTATAATCATTTAATTTTTATGTGCCTTTAGAAAATGAAAATAAATATTTTTCATCAATAAATACATTAAATTAAATTTGGAATTGAAAAATAATTTATACAAATTATATACAAATATTTTATTTCTTTAATTTTTTTTCCTATAAATTCGTTAACCTTATTTATTATACCGGAAATTGACGAAGATGTCTGTTAATAAAATAAAAAAAAAATATGGGTCTATAATTGGATGAATTTATATGTATATATATTTATAAATATATATTCAGAAATTTTATAGTTTAATGATCAGTTTATTGCTGTATATTAATGTATTAAAATGATATGATATGGGATATTGCACATTTGTTTTCGCGTGCGTTTTTAATTAAATTGTATTCCATAAAATAAGTATCATTTGTTCATAACAGACTTATAAGTGATAGCGTGATTTAAAGTTAAGTATATAGTTTTTTTGTTTTGGTTCATTACAACGGCAGAATCGGTTTAGCGCCCGCATAACCCTCAGAATTCTATTCCTGTGTGCCTGTAACAAAATCACTTAATCAGGTTATGAATCTATTGAGACAAATGCAATTTATCGTTTCATCTGAAATAAGTATTGTGCAAATAACATAATTATAAAAACAGGTCAAAATATTATAAACATTTTCATGACCACCCTCGGATGAATACAAAAATAATTTATCTTTTATTATTCTCATCCTGGCATTGCTGAAAAGTGCTAAAAAAATAAATATACATATAAAATAATTTATTCATAAAAGAATTTATATAAAACCACATATTTTTCTCGTTGTCAGTTGTGTTTATATTTTTTTTTTGCTTTATAAAATTAACAATCAGTAAATATAAGGAATATATAAAACAATGAATTTGTAATATATATTTAAAAAATATTCATTTTAATGTTTTTGAAATAAATTTATATTTTATTTGGATAATTCTAGATATATTATATGTAGGATGTATATATAAAATATAAAATCTATATAAAATATTTAAATAATAAAATTCATGTTTAAAAAAACATGTTTAAAAAATGTTATAAAAAATAAATATGTAAATTAACACATGAATGAATTAAATGATTTGTTTTTTATTTGCTTAAAATGTGATTTAAAGGATTTTTAACGTTTTGACGTTTTCTTCATATATATAGAAATATTAAAAAAAAATGTTTTGATCAATTTGAATTGAATTTCTTTATTATTATTGTATATTTATAACAAAAATTATCCCAGATTAAATAAAAAATGCAGTTTTTGAGTGACATTGAGGGGATTTCATTATTGAATGATTTTTATTCACCGCAACTTTCAAGAAATCATATTTTTTTTATTGTTTTTTTTTTTTTTGAAAATTCTAAATAATCGAATGAAATTCACTTTTTAACCCAAAAAAAAAAAGGTAAAACTAATATATAATCAAATTCTATATACAATTACAAAAATAAGAAAATTAAATAAAATAGTATACAATTTTAAAGAAATATACATTTTCTTTTAAGAATACGTTTATAACCTAAATTAAATAATTAAGAATATTGTAAATTATTAGTCGCGTTCCATTCAATTATCAGGAGTAGGTAAGAGTAGGTAAGAGTAGAAAAGAGTAGATGTTTTCTACTCCGATCTACTCTTTGCTATATTACGGAGTAGTTCGGCGTAGAAAAGATTAGATGCTTTCTACTCTTATCTACTCCTACCTACTCCTGGTATAATTGAATGGAACGCAACTATTATATATGATTGTGTAAAATTATGACTCCGGCACTTTCAGATTTGTTTGTTGTCATAAAGTTCGTGGACGACCCCCATTCCTCGACTTTCTCCATACCTTTTCGAATGTTTTCTTTTTAAAATAACAAACAAATTGTTGAATGATCCACCGTTAAGTGTTTTAGTATTGGTCATTCGAGCGAAAAATTAAGCATATCGTGCCTCTCCCCACGGTATGATAAAAACTAAAGAACCAAATAGAACTTTTCATAAAAAATAATCTGCCAAGCTAAACACCTGACAATTACTTGAACCAATCTAAAAGTTTATTACCGATTGAGTTGAGACTGGAAAGGCTAGTCTAAAGGGATCCTTTAAGATCCTTAATCTAAATCATTTCTATCGAGTACAGATATCACAACCATATATTTTAAAAAATAATAATATTTTTGTTCACTTTATCGAAAGAATACTTTATATATTGAAAAATATATTATACATAAACATTATATATATTAAAAACGATTCATTCAATTTTCATATATATATAGTACGTATATATACAAATAGTAATGTAGGTATATAAAAATATATGAAAATGGAAAATTCAACAATTTATATATTATATATATATATATATGTTATCTATATCACATATCTATTTATAACTATATATATTTATAGTATATATAGAAAGAAAATTCATTTCTCATTTCTTCATTTCTCCCGCTCGATCTCGAGTTTTTGTTTTCCACAAGTAATAGTAATATTCTTTTCACTGCCATTATGTATTTGTATATATCAACAGCATATTATAGAAAGGTATATACATATGTTTTACTATAAGCAGATAAACCAAGTTTTCATATATATAACATTTTTTTTATAAATGCAGGAAAATTTGAAAAAAAATTGTCCGATTTGATGCTGTTTTTATTTTAGAATAACGTTTAGTCTTAATTTATATACATATAAAGTATAGTCGAGTCGAGAGTTTATTTGTACCGCAATAATATTTTCTATCAAGTTTAAATTTTCACTATATACAAATACTGTATTGATATATATTAAAGTTGAATAAGTCGTTAAAACTTCTTTGTTTTTCGTTAATGTTTTTTTTTTTTTAAATTAGTTATATTTTTATTTTCACTTAAGTGCGAAGTGTAGATGAAAATTAGTTTTATTATTTTTTTTATAGTTATTATATTAATTGTTAAATTAAGAAAGAATTACTAATATTTAAAAAAAATAAATTTTCAATTAAAGTGGAATTAATTAAAAATAATTGTTTTGTGTTTTTCAAATTTATTGTATGATATTCTTTAAACATAATATAATATATATATTTATATGGTAATGAATTTATATATTTATAGCAAAATTAATAAAACGTTTAAATTGCAAAATTTTATTATATATTAATTAATTATAATATATGTATATATAGTGAAATTGATAATAAAAATAGAATTATAATTTAATAGAAAAAAAAACAAATTTAATATTTGTTTTATTGCAAATTTTCTATATATAAAAATCAAAAAATGAATAATATAAATAAATAAATATTGCGATGTGCGTATAAATATTGTGAAAAATTTTATTAGAATTTTTTTTTTTATTGAACTTTAATATCATTATCTATTTTTATTAAACATATGCCATATCATATGTGTATGTTTATTATTAATAAATTGATGCGGTTAAAACAAATACAAAAAGAAAATGTTTAAAAATAATTAATAAAATGCAATTGATGTACGTACATACACAAAAACAGAAAGCAGCAAAATAGAAATTTCTTAAAAAATCCCAATGTTTATATAAATATATTTTTTTTTAAAATACTTTATAATTTTTGTTTCTATAGAAATTACTGTAATTCATATGAAATATGAAAATTAAATTAACAAAAAAATAAAAATATAATTTGATTATTTTTTAAAATCAAATAAAATATAATGTGTTATTATTATGTGAATTTTTTTGTGTTTGTTGAATAAAATTGTTGCGATTATCGTCTTTTTATGTTAGTATATATGATAAAAAGGAAAAGTTATTTTTTTTTTATTTTTGATATAAATAAGAAAATTCTGTAAGTTTTTTTTTATTTCTAAAAATATAATTTCATTATTTTAGATTTTGTCAAGAAAATCGTATGATAATGTTTTGATTTCCATCAATCGACCCACATATAAATTGATTTAAGAAATATTATACGAATAGAGAAATGCGAATGTGTAATATAAATTATTATTATTATCATTTATTGTTTTATAAAGGAAGAAAAAAATGTTCTAGATTTAAATTCTTTCTTTCAATATTACATTACACATTACATATATTGTAATCTTTGGATGATGACAAATTACTTTAAATTTTTCATTGTATTTTCTTGATAAAGAAAATTTTCTTTCAAGTATGATACAAAAAAAAAGGTGAAATAGATTTTTAAACAGCGAATAAATTCATTATATAATAATAACATCTATACGTGATATTGGAATTGGCTTAATCGTTTTTCTTTAATTTTATAAACAAAATGTACATATATATATGATTTATTATATGACAATCAATTTAGAGAAAAAATAAATAACATTTATAACTTTTACCTTTTCTTTTTTATTGATGGATCGATCAATTAAGTATATTATATTTACTTCACAAAAGCAAAAAAAAAAAAATCAAATAAATTAATATATACACGGCATATGTTACAATATAATAAGTTTTTTAAGATCCCATTCAATATATAATATGAATCAAAATTTCGTTTTATAATCAGCGTTTATGTTTTATATAGGTGAATTAAAAGTGAAAACGAAAATTCACCAAAACCTGAAACGTTGTTTACATATTAAAATGTGGAAACGGTTATATTGGTGTATTGTTTTTATAGAAACCTAACACCATTTATAAATTATCAATTTTCAATAAACCAAATAAATCCATTAGTATACAAATTTTATCCGCATCAGTATAAATTTGTTAAGAACATGTATAAAATCTATAAATATTAAAATAATCTTTAACATGTTATATAATTTCGGATGTCCTAGGACAAATAAATAAATAAAAACATTATGTCGATAAGCCTATATATATATATACGATTAAATTCTGATTTTTATTTTTGTATATACCATATATTTAAAGGATTCATAACATAACTTTTTATTGATATTATACAAATAGATGATACACGCGATTTAATATATATGAAAACTTTTCGATTATTTCATCATTTACGGTCTCTTATTTGAGATCAGGCCAAAAACATTTTTGATAACATAAAATAAAATTATATTGCGGTGTGTATAAATACATAAATGTTTTGAGTTTTGCATGCAAATATATATATATTCATATCACGCATCATATCAAGTGTATAAGATATCTGGCAATTTCACAGTCAATTGATTATAAAAAAGTTTTATATGGTTATGGAAAATTGGAGTGATTTTTTCACCGGGAAAGGGATTTCGATTTCGTTATTCTCTATATATATATATATATATAGTGCATATAAATTAACATATTTTTATTCTAAATCATCCATTTTGATAATATATTCATTTTTCTTATCGTAAAACTTTTTTTGGTTTGTTATATAGCTGATTTATTGGTTTATTATAGAACAATTTTTTACAAACATGGATCTGATATTTGTTGGGGAGTATAAAATTATAATAATATAAAAATGTTTTATCATATAACATTTTCCGAATTTGATTACTATGAGAGGATTGAAACATTTTCCCAGAAAATCATAAAGTTAAAAAGCAATAATACATTATATTTTATCTGTTTTGGTATCAGTTATGGCAACATTTCCACAGATTCGAATTCTACTAAAGACGTGACCGATGTCATTTCTGTTATTCTTGCATTGTTGCGGATTAAAATTTCAAGCATCCAAGAGAATTAACAGTTTTATTTATTTCCCATGAGGTTGATCGTATTACGACTATAATTATCAACACCCTAGACAAACAACCAATTATGAAACCAACATTAAAAAAAAATTATTATGAAAGCAACAATATACAGTTGAAGAAATATATATATATATATAGGATCTTTCTAACCATCATCCATTTGGTTAATAAAAAAATATATACATACAAGTCTTAAAATTCCTTTGAAATTAATATCAATAAGAAAATAAAATTTTCCTTTGTTTATCTAACCCCAATATTTTTCTCACATATCAATATATTGAACAAATCTCAACACATATATCATTAAATGATTATGATTTATTAATATAATATGTTAAAATCAATTCAAATCCTATAAATGTGTATATTTATTTGAAATATTAAAAATAAATTTAAAAATAATGCGTATTAAAATTTATTTCATAAACTATTTTATAATTTAAATGGTGCGTGTATTACTGCGGCCAGTTGTAAAAAACATTAATAATTTATGAACATTTCTGCGCGTAAAATGAATAAATTAAATTAATTTTATTTTGAAAATCAATAATAATATTATTTATCTTTATAAATATAGGCCTTTTATTTTTATTTCTATATATAATTTATATAAGGCAAAATGCGAATTTTATAAAATAAAAGATAAATTATTTTTATATTGAATTAATTTTTTTTATGTATTATTGATTTATATATAAACAAAATAAAAAAAAATGGTGTAATTTCTTTTCTTTACGTGTGTTATGTTGAGACAAAACTTGCAAAAATTTAAAGTTTTATATAAATAGAAGAAATCATAAATACATAAATTTAATTTAAAATATTTATTTTTTTTTGAATTATACTTTAAATATATAAGATAAACACACTTTTCTATGCAAATACTGATGGGAATTTGTATTTGATTTTTTTTCTGATACGCACTTTTGTAAAATATATAGATCAAAGAATTAACATAATAATAATAATAATAGCATTTTATTACAATTTAAATAATTCTATCATTTTATTATATTTTATTATATTTTATATAACATTACTTTTCTTTTACACATATATATAATGATATATATATATAATATTTTATGTTTATATTAAACAAAAAAAAAAAATAAGTTATAAAAATACAGAAAAAAAAAATCTAAAAGTGCTTTTTTTTTTTCTTTCATTTTTTTCTTTTAAATATATATTATTATTCAACTTCTTCGTCGTCGTCGTCGTCGTCATTGTTGCTTTTAACATATTTGCAAATATACCATATATATATTTAATTCTATTATGGTATAAATATTATATTTTTAGTGGATGGATGGGAGGATTTTTTTTTTGCTTTCTTTTGCCCAAATTTTTAGGTATATTATTATTATTTATTTTTGAGAAAAATATAAAATACGAATTTACGTACGATTTGTTTTGAATGTGATTGCGTGTTATAAAAATTATCTATTAACCCAAACCACAAAAAATAAATAAAATACATTAACGAAAACGAATCTTAAAGATGATATATTATTTGAATAACAAAAATAAATTCTTGAAAATATTTCTATATAAATAGCTGGAATGTTTTATATAAAATTATTTCTATATATATACAGTGTGATGTATTAGAAAGTTGTTCTACGTTCAAAATTAAGGGGGTGTCCAAATACTCCAAACCCCCCACGCCTCGTTTTTATGGGGAAAATCAAAATTTTAATTGTTTCATTATAAAACCATATTTTTTTGATTGCAAGCAAAATCTTATGCAAAAATCAAAATTTCGACTTTTTCCCTTAAAAACGGGGTGTCGGGGGCTTGGGGTATTTAGACACCCCCCTTAATTTTCAACCTAGAACAAATTTCTAATACATCACAACATATGTTTTCACAGAGATTTAGCGAGTTTTTGCAAATTTTCCATTAGATGGACAGTCCCCATTTGTGGAAAAATTCCCCATGGGATCCCCACATATTATTACAATTTTTTTTTAACTACTCGTCATGCTCTTCAAAATAAGCGAAAAAAAAATATAGATTTAAATTTGATTTTCCAAAGTTGATATCCATTAAGTACATAACGGTTAACGTGGGGAGGAAGGGGTTAACATAAAAATGTAGCCAAATGCAATTAAAGTGGGGGTCCTCTAACATCATGTTAATGATAACCTTACTGGTTTCGATGATATTGGCTGGATAGCGTTTGCTGGGACACACTGTATAATTGTTTCTGCTTGCGATTATAAAATAAAAAATCTACAATATTTAACACAGATAAATAAATATAAATATATCCAGACCATGCAGTAAAAATCCTGTAAAATAATATGTTTCCTTTTATATATTATAAATAAATAAAGGCAAGAAATGCAAAAAATGCAAGAAATCCATGAAATTCATATAGTTGCAAAAGCTTTAAATTAAAAACTATATATACAAATATGTATTTTAATCAAAATATATGTTAAAATTACATATATCTGGAATTTCACAATATACATATACATATATATTTACAATAAATAACACTGAAACAGAAAATTGTAGTTCATATGTTGTGATATTTTCATTTTATATGCGATAATCCAAAAAAAAAAACGAAACACATATAAATTTTATATAAATTAACAAGTTATCTTCTTATATATATGCATCGTACAAAATAAGTTTTTCATGCTCTTGACATTTTATTACATAAATAAATTTCAGAATTCATGACACTTATTACTTCTAATGCTAATAATAAATCGACATATGTCCCACTGCTGGCTGCATACTCGTATATGTATTGTACTGTATAAATACCAAAAAAGTATGTACGTACACAAAATGTACATATTTTGTGTGTACTTTTTAATATATGTATATATACAATAAAATGTGTTTATTCCATTATGTATATATACTTATATCGTCTATACTTTTCTTATATAAATATATATGGTAAAAATAATGTTACATATATATGAAACTGACACAAATCTATATGTATATGCAATATGTACATTGTCTCTATATATATATATATGTATATTTCACAAATATCCTGTGAAAATTTCTTATCTCATACATATCTCTTTATGGTGTATATATATAATACGATATAAGATGTTTTTATACATTATAAAGATTGTTAATATTTTCTTAAGTGTGCTTTTAAGACACTTTTTTTCTTTTTATTCCACCTATGTTATTATTTATATGTATCTAAAATAAGACTTCAATTAATTGTACTTTTAATTGTACTTCTAGTATAATACATTTTTTTTAACTTATATAAAACATTTTAATGGAAAATTAATTGATAAATTATGTATTTTTGTATATATAAATCTGCGCTTTGCGTAATGCGTATAGATTTTTAAAATGTGACAATCTGAAAGAAACATTTTTTTTTTTTTGGAAAATATTAAGTATCTATATGAAATCTTTATCCTCGAATAAGACTTTTCTCGTAAGTTTTTATTCTGTTAAAACTTTCTGTTCAGTTCTCTATTTAATCACTTCATTCTTCATAGATTTGCATTTTTAACCTGACATTGAAAATTCAACTTGAAATTGAATTGAAGGGAATCTATAACGTTTGTAATCATAATATAAGTATTTAATTAGAATTACAGTTCTCTTATAATTCGAGAAATTCACAAAAGGCTCATTCATATTCTGTATCTATTAGTTTTTTGCAAACAAACAGATTTGGAAATTCATTTTTCCCAAGAACAGCAAGATTATGGAATAGTCTCCCTGAACTAGTATTTCCCCCTACTTTTGATTATCAGTTATTTAAATTAAACATTTCATCTTATCTAAAAACTAATCGACCTGAAGTGAAGTGCAACTTGGACAATTGTATGCAAACATATGAGTGATTTTTTCTTATTTCGTTTTAGTAAAAGTTTTTTTTTATCTCATATGTTTGCTTTATTTTCAAAATTTCATAAATTAATCCACATATTATAATAGATTTACCACCCAAAATCAACTTAAGTGTATTCAATGCATCTAAGGTTCATCACCTGATTAAGTGATTTCGTTACGGGCTCACGGCAATAGAATTCCGAGGTTTTACGGGCGCTAAACCGATTCTGCCGTAGTAACGAAACAAAAAAAAAAAAAAGAATTGATTTTATGAAAACCGAATGTTTTAAATTACAAAACATTATTATTATTTCTTTTATTCTTTTATATATAAATAAATAAAAATTAAGTTGAAAAAATAGCTAATTCAATATTTTTTAATTACTTATTATACATACATATGTATAATTCCTTAATTACAAAAAAAAAGCATTACAAAATAAAACGACGTTATTATATGATGGTAACCAATATAACAAAATTAACTTTATTTTTGTAACTATATAAATATATATACAAATAAAATATCTCCATGTAGTAAATTATATGTGCAATTATAATATAACAACCCTAAACTCATGTATATAGATGTAAAAAGGAATGAATATAATATATTAGGACAAAGAAACCCTATATATCTTAAAATATACATTTTTATTACCTTTTGAAATAAATGTATATCATTTAATTTTTATTTTAAAGTCAAAATGTTAAACTAATTATTTATATATATTTAATCGATAAGTCACTGTATTTTTCTTTTAAAGTTTAAGGTTATTATACGTATATATTTATAATTTATATTTATATTTTCTATTTTAAAATTAATCTACGTATGGTTGGTGTAAACTAAAAATTGTATTATCATAACATTTTATTTTTTCCATATTCTATATATATGCGATTATAATTCGTTATAACACCGATTTTTTTCATTCTTTGACAGATGAAGAATTAACCACACATGGTTCAAATTCAGATATATTTGAATATATATATATATCAGTTTTTAAGTTTATCATTTGATTAGTTAAATTTGCTGTCATAACATTTATTTTACAGGGTTCATGCAATAATTTCCAATTGAATTTTATTTGCATACACAATTTTACGCTATTAGTATATCGATTTGAGATTACGCATAAATCATATTATGAATTTAAAATGATAATATTTTTCTATGTCTAAAATCCATTGAAATAGATTTTCATAAGTATATGATATTTTTTCTATATTTGTATAGTTATTGTATATGGAAATGTGTCATTCATATATTCATACACAACGTAATTTATTTATTTTTTATACAACCATCAGATAGATAGATAGATATACATATAACAAATTTTACTAAAATAAAATTTCTATTGATTATATTTATGTTATTTTTAAGGGTTATTTTTATATCCGCATTGATGTGGGGACAAGATATATTTATAAATTGGAAATAAAGAACAAATCAAAAAAAAAAACCAAACCAAACCTATAAATATTTAATTGAATATTTAAATTTTAAATAAATTCCCTTAATATATAAAACATTTATAATAAACAATATACGTATATTTCATATAAAGTTTATTTATGTATACATGAACGGAAAATATACACGTTATTGGAATGCGTCATAAAACATCAGTTTATGAATAAATTGTCTTATACTTGTTGCGCGTTTACGGCTTTTTTTCTATATATATATAGGGGTTAATTTAATTAGATAAATAAAAAATTTTTATGGTTGTTAATCAATATTTAAAGCTAAAAGAATATATGAGAAAATTAAATATATGTATATTAATAAGATAAAGGTTTAAGGTATAGGCTAGAATTTTAGATATTAAATATACGAAAATTGATTTAAATAAGATTAATACCGCAACAAAAAAAAAGGGAAATGTTTTTTAAATTTTAATGCTGCGAAATATGACGTAGAAAATAAAATACTAACTTTTATATTATATAGTGCTGTTTGGCAGATATAAAAGAAAATCTTATAAAGGAACATCACCCTTCGAAAACCCAAATTTCTATGAACGAAAAACTATGATTACACAAATTGCCATAAGGATGGCTAAAAAAAATCCACAGTAATGAGCAATAATTTTTGAATAAAACATTTAATTTAATTTTTCATTAAATAAACGTTCTATATCAAAAAAAAATTCACGTTTCCTATTTGTACACCAATATATATATAATGAACTTCAATTTAATTACATTTCTATTTATTATATATACAATTTTTCATCATAATTACGTATAAATGATGTATTTATAATGAGTTTAATTGCAATATATGCGACAATAGAATGTTCTTTGTAAAATTTAAAAAAAAAATAAAAAACACATTTAATGAAGTTAAAATTTATATTCACTTATTTATTTTTTATATAACAAAGTAATGCAAAAACAAATTATATATTATTTTAGACGTCTACAAAAAAAAGATAGAATCCCTATAAAAAAAATGTATAAAATACAATCTAAATTAGTTATAAATTTTCTTTTTTAGTTTTTTGTTTTTGATTACATGAAGAAGAAGAAGAAGAAGAAGAAGGAGAAGATGATGAAAAAAAACACATTATGTTTCTCAATTATATTTACATATCGCGCAGTAAAAACGAAAAACAATGGACTTTAAAGAAAAAAAAAATTAATTTATAAGGAAATAATATGAAAAGTAAATTAATAAAGTAAAAAAAGCAAAAAAAAATGAATAAATAACAATAGATTGCATTTTTCATATTATATATAAACGCTCTTAATATATTATATTAATATACAAAAAAATAAAAAATAAAATAAAATTAATTAATTTTTTTTCCATCATCTCCGCTCCTCCACTCCATAAAGCATACAAAAATCTTTTGTATTTTTAAATAAAAAAAAATATATATATATATTTTTAGCCATCGGATATTTAAAAAAAAAACTAATTTGCAAAAATATATTGTATATTTATAAGATAAATTCATTTTGAAATAGAAAACCTAAATTAAAAGTGTATTATAAATAAATTTCAGTATATATAGAACAAAACTCTGCATTGATATATATAACATAATATTACATAACATACTTGAATAAATGAAAATCTATTTTCAAATATATATATATATATATATAATAAAATATAAAATTCATCTGAAATGATTATTGAATTTTTCTTTTCTAATTCTTACTTCTTATTTCCTATATATACATACATATAATAATATGTAAATTTATATATTGGGTTTAGAATACATTTATATAGAATTGCGCATTTTGAATATATAAAATATTCAATTATTTTAACCAATAATCTTCAAAATATATATATATATATGAAAACAAAAAATAAAAGAAACTGGATACGATTTGACCTTATATCTCTTGTTTGTTAACGTATATTAACGTATTGAAATAAGATGTGCCACATCAAAATATGCATACGCGTATATTTCTATTTATTTAGTAAACTCAAATTGTGTTTTTTTTTTTAAATATCATATGAATGATAAAATTTATTGGTTATGTTGGTTTTTGTAAATTCATTCAATATTTATGCTTATATGTTCGACACAGGACCGTTATTTTCATATAAATGGAAACGTTGCACTTGCCTGGGGCGATTTTGTTTCAGTAGAGCGCATTTTTTAACTACAGGTGGACTACAAAGAGTTGAAAAATACTTTAGAACAATTAATCCGATACCAAAATTTTCTTTCAAAACATTGGAATAGATTTCAACAAAAATTAAACCCGAAGCGTATATGCTATATAGGGCACAAATATTTAGACTGGGCATGAAAAAGTAAAGAATCGGTCCTGCCTGGTTCTACAAACCATATTTGTTCTATCTATATATCTTTTATAATACACACGTTATATTATATTACGTGATTGTATGGTTTAAGTATATTTGCGTAAAATACGAAATTTTCTTATTTATTTTAGTAGAAAATTATTGTGTGTGTTGTTTTATATATATGATATGGTATATATATAAACAAATTCAAATATTGATATATAATAAACAGCAGAATGTATGTGTATCGTCGTATAAATACTGAAAATAATAATAATAATAACTATATAGAATTGATATACAAATAGTAAACAAACGTTTGCAAAATGAATGGAAAATACACATCTATAATATAATATACGTATACGGGATCATCAACAATCAACGAACAATCGCATGTACACGCGTATAAATAAACAAATTTTCTAGTTGTGTAATTTCAAAATAAATATATCAATACTATTAGTAATATTGTTTTATATATATGCATTATTTAAATATATATTATATTTTATAAATAAGAAAAAAATTAATAGCATTTTCGTTGAAAGATTTGAAACATGTATTTCAAATAAGAAAATTAATTTAATCTGGTCGTCGTATTAATATACATCTTCTATAACAAATAAAAAATTAATATATTATATAAATAAAATTATATAAGTAATATATATATTAAGACGATCTACGCATATTATTATTGTTTTATTATATATAAACTTTAATGATTATTTAGGGATTTTTTTATATTTGATTTGGATAATTTATATTTCGTATTGTATAGAGATTGCACGTTTTACAAGCCCATGTCTTTTATTATTATTCCATATTTCTTTTAAAGGTCTAAACGAAGAACGAAGAAATAATTATATACAAAGTGCGACAATTAATATTCCGGACTCAAGCCATATCTCAATAACCAGTTGGACGATTTATGTGATGTAACATGCATTTTGAAGCTTGATGTTTACCCTATCGTCTGTAAAAATTGCATTTGGTTGACAAATAAAAAAGTGATGATATTTCTTGTGAAACAATATTTTAGTTGAAGTAGAAATTTTAACATGGAACAAAGAGCAGTCATTAAATTCAACGCAAAGTTTGGTAAATCTGCAACAGAAACGTTCAAATCGATGCAGCAAGTTAATGGCGATAATCGTATGGGTAGAACACACGTTTTTGAGTGGTATAAACGTTTCGTGGATATCGAAGTTTTGAAGCGTTTGATGGGCAGGATTCCTGGTATTCGACCTGAATATCGTGAATCAGATAGTTGGTGTTTATTACACGATAATGCACCAAGTCATACTTCACTTATTGTTCGTCAGTTTTTGGTTCGAAATCAAGTCTGTGTGTTAAATCATCCACCGTAATCACCTGATTTAGCACCACGTGACTTCTCCTTGTTCCCAAAACTTAAAATGAAATTGAAAGGATGTTTTTTGAGAATTTTTATCACAATTTCTATAATTTCCAACTTATAAGATTACGCTTTTAGATACAACAATCAATAAAGGGAAGATTTTTTATTAGTATATATAAAACTGAATTCTTAGGCAATGTATCCAACAACCAGATATACTTCGATAAAACGTATAAAATAAAATATTAATATATTGTACGTTATTCGTAAAGATGAATAAGATTTTGATATACTTTATATATAAATCTATCTATATATATATATAAATAGAAGTGATTAGAGACACATTACAGGAATAATATAAATGAACACGTATATTTCTATTTTATTATTTTTTTCTTAAAAAAAAAAGAAAAGTTAAATTGCGAAATTGAATATACACCATATATACAATATGTTTTCTATATGTTCACGCGTACTATACAATAATAATTGTAAAAATAAAAACAGAAAATTTTGCGGAAATATTCAGGAAAATTTGTTTTTCTTTTTCTCAGGGTTCAATGTTTAATTTTCATTTTTTCATTAATAATAATAATATTACATATATGATAGATAGAGATCAATTTAAAAAGAAAACAAAATGAACATATTCAATAATAGATTCGATTTAAATAATAGAGATTACGTGTGATGATGTGTAAAGTACATCAAACATTAAAATAATTTTTTGCCATTTTTTTTTTATTTTTCCATATTCTTTATGTAAATATTCTAATTTTCGCTTATTTACACTGGATTTTTCTATAATTATGTTAATATAAATTAGTTTTTAGGTGATTTGGAGAGTTAAAAAAAATTTATTATTATTATTTGAAATTTTGGTAAATTAATAATTATTATTGATTATTTACATAGAAATATAAATAATTTTCACAGTTTCTGTTTTTAAAATATTTTCCCATCCATGTATATTACTATATATACTCGAATATGTTTTTCAAAATATATAGCTATTTGTATTCGATGCGTGGGTTGCGAATAATTTTAAGTGACTTTCAATTGTTTTAATATATTTTTATTTTTTTTATTAAAAAGTAAAATAAAACAAAAATTTATATTTATTTTTGATTTCATCAATCTGTTTTTGCGTTTATGTATAATATTTCAAATAAAAAAAAGAAGAAAATCATGATTTATATTCGTTATACACACTGTGAAAATTAATATTCCGGACTGGTCCTAGGAAATACATTAAAAACACGATTTTTGAAATTTTTTTTATATGTATTCAAAATATTCTCCTCCTGATTCAATACAACTGTTACATCGATTTAATAATGATTCAAATGGGTGTTCCAGCTCATTTTGTGGTATTTCCTCTAATGCGCGTGTAGATGCTGTTTGAATGGTACAAATCATCAAAAAAACATCCTTCCAATTTCATTTTAAGTTTTGGGAACAAGGAGAAGTCACATAGCTCTAAATCAGGTGAATACGGTGGATGATTTAACACACATACTTGATCTCGAGCCAAAAACTGACGAACAATAAGTGAAGTGTGATTTGGTGCATTATCGTGCAACAAACATCAACTATCTGATTCACGATATTCAGGTCGAATACCAGGAATTCTGCCCATCAAACGCTTCAAAACTTCGATATAATATGCGCGACTGACTGTTTTACCAGTTGGAACGAATTCTTTATGGATAATTCCCTTGCTATCGAAAAATGATATGAGCATTGTCTTAATTTTCGATGGAACTTTTCTTGTTTTTTTAGCCTGTGTTTTAGCCATCCAAGAAACGTTTATACCACTCAAAAACGTGTGTTCTACCCATAGAATTATCGCCAGTAACTAGCTGCATCGATTTGAACGTTTCTGTTGCAGATTTACCAAGCTTTGAATTGAATTTAATGACTGCGCTCTTTGTTCCATGTTAAAATTTCTACTTCAACTAAAATATTGTTTCACAAGAAATGTCATAACTTTTTTATTTGTCAACCAAATGCAATGCAAATCGCCCCACTGGTTATTGAGATATGGTATGAGTCCGGAATATTAATTGTCGCACTGTGTATGAATGAATTTCATTTTTTACATGTGTAGATGGAATTTTCATTGATGGATTCATTATGGTAAATCTATACTATATAAAGATCAGTATAAGATTCAATATATTATATTCTTATTCTGGATAAATTTTTGGTTTAAAACCGTTTAAACATTTTCAGAAAAGGTAAGGAGACGATGGTATAATGTTTTACTATAACTCAGTGCGAATATTTTCAATCGGTTCTCATATGATCAACGTAATTTATGTAATCCAACTGCCATAAATTTTGTATTTCGACTTTCTCATGCGAAGATTACGAAACCATGTCCTCATAATCAAGAATATTATACAATTATATATGAACATGTAAACAATCATTTAATATAGAACTTTTGTACAACACAAACAATAAGCTTTTGTTTGATATTACCGCATGATGAAAATAGATAAAAATAAGAATAAGTGGAAATAAGAGTTTATTCACTTTATACATACAATATCAAAAATATATAAAAAAAATAAATTATGTTATTAACTTAACTTTTTAATAAACGTATCATCATATCATATAAATTTATAATAATAAATTACAAAAATGATATTTTTCATTGTAAAAGTTTCTAAATTATGATATATTTTTTTGTGAAGAAGTAAAAGTTTAAATTTTTTTTTTTTTATTATTCTATAGTATAATTTTTATTAAATAGTTTTATTAACAAAATAGGTTCCGCATGATATGCTATCATAGTATGTATTTATTTTTATCAACTTTTTATTACGTTTAATTTCATGTAATGTTGTTTGATTATAAATGATGTTATATAAGTTCTATATACATTCAATTTTATTAAATTCTAATATATTTACCGACTCTATTTCTTACTCGTCTTTATTTTAATTTAATTGTTTTTGATATATTATAAAAATGGTAAATTGTATATATTTATATGGATAATAATAATATATAAAGTGTATGCGTGTGTTTAAGTTTAATATCATCTTTCATTTTATATAAATTATAAAAAAAAAAAAATCAAAACTTTATTTAAAAAAGTTTTTTTATTTTAAAGTTTCTTTCAATCGTTTTTCTATATTCTATGTACATTATGTATATGCAAAATATATACGATATATTAATAAAATCATTTTTCCACCCCCACACGCATATATGTATATAAAGTAACTGCTTTTTTTAGCAAAGAATTGAAATATATATATAGAAACAATGAAAAAGGTATATACATATATTTATAGTTATATAAAAAAGAAAATACACTTTGTATTTTATACAAGAAAAGTTTAGTTTTTTTTAAATTAAATTTTTTTTTTATAGAATGTTTTATATATGGTTTTATATTAAAAAAATATTATAATGTATTAAATATTTTTAACAAACAAATTTAAAATGGATTAAATTAAATAAAAACTAAAAATATTTCCGTGAAAAATATTGTCGTGACGTCTGTCTGATGTTTGTGGTGATGTTGAATAAATATTTTCTTTTCATATATTTTTATTTTGTTATTCTACTCTGTTTTATTATGATTTCTGCGTTCTATAGAAATATAAATGTTAAAGGAAAAAAAAATGAAATAATTTGATTAAAAAAAAAAATTATAAATTTTATATATTCATTTTATATTTGTATAAAAAAATTATACACAATTCGTGGTAATTTTATTACGATAAAAAAAGTATTGCATATAACGTTGTATAAATTGTTATATGTATGGTTATAATATTGTACACTAAAACATCGTCAAACGTGTGTTCAATAATTTTAATTTAAATATTAGGGAAGATTCTATTATCGTCACAGGTATTCATGTTCATAAATGTTTTTTACGGTAACATCATTCTACGTGTCTCTATATATAACATTAACGAACTTGTAATTTCATGTAAATTATGCGAACTCACTTAATTTTTGTAATTTTGATAGTCTTGTGCATTTAAATCAATTATTTCATTGTTATTTTGTGTTTTTTTTTCAATAAAAATTTAATTAGGAATCTAATCTAAATCCTTAATGTCTCAGTCTTGATCTGAATTATGTATAACAAAATTTGACACTGCAACATTTCTACAACATAAAATCTGTGTTGCGCAACTGGGGGTTTACTGGTATTGTATTACATTTTCCAAAGTTAAAGATTTTCAAACCACCACACAAAAACTACATTGTATATGAATTTAGTTATATAATTTCCAACAAGTATACAGTAGATTTTCTAAAAATTCACTTGCATTCAATTGTGTATTTATTATTTATTATAAAAATTGTATTTATATACATATATGCTCTGTAATTTATACAATTTATAGTACATCATTTATAGATTTTTTACATTTTTTAGTAAATATAGATATGTGATAGATAGAGGATATTGGAAAATTCTATATGATAAAATGTATGTATATACTACTCTAACCACTATTATATCGGACAACTGCTATTTTATTCGTATGCTCGATTTTAAGATGCCAAAAAAGGACTGTAAACAACAAATATTTCTAATTTTATATCATAAAATGATGGTTTTAGTTAAATAATTGCGCAGACAGAAATAAAAAAACTTTTCAAATGATTCAATTTTACAAAAAAAAAATTTTACCATTATAATATCGCACACATATATTATACGCCACTAATCTCGTTTGTAACACCTCCTTTGGCCTTTATAATAGCATCCATACTCTTAAACATTGTATTTATTAAATGTATTTTGCATTCATCCGGTGTTTTTGTATTACTTATTTCAATAATTTTTCCTGCGAATTCTTCACTCCTTCAATTGTAACTTTCATATCATGTTTTTACTTTGTTTTATTAATGCCCACAACGATTCTATTGAACATAAATCAGGACTTGAAGATGTCCATTTCTAAAAGTGGATTTCTAAACCAATTTCTTTAGCTTACAACAGTTCTTAGTTGCTTTAGCGGTTTGTGGTAGAACAACATCTTATTGAAATGTATATTCGCCGTTTGAATATAATTTAATAGTCGATGCAAAAGGTAGTCATTTAATATATGAATGTGTTTTTGGGAGTTAACCGTACACTAAATGAAATGTAAATTAATAAAATTAATTAAGTAAATTAAAACAAAGAAACACGACTCCTTTTGAAATGTAAATTATAATAACTGGTTGAAAATTTCACAGTGCCTCTTAAACAATCACGATGAAATGCTTCATTTTGTGTGTGAATTACTCGATTATCGGAATCACCAACAATAAAAAACTTACATTCATCATTAAAATATAATGCTATCCCATTGCCGCAGAACTCAAAATTGTTTATTGGTTTGTTTTTTGCAAAACAATTGATAGGGACTTTGATTTGTGATAAAAAATTATTAGGGATTATTATTAGGAAAAAAACATTGTTTAATAAAATATGTCTGTATTTTTATCTTATATTCTTATAGTTCGGTTTATGAATCTATTGCCTTGTCCACTTTCGTGCGACCACTTTTTGGATTGCTGTTGACCATTTTAGACTTATATCACTCATAGCAGTTCTCGTATTTTTTCACAGTTGCGTTTATCACGATCAGTAACATTAAATTTTACACACACTTTCGGTGACTCAAATATCAAACCGGTTAAAGCACATTTTATTTAAATATCTGATATGGTAGACTTACAATTAGCTACTTAAAGTTCTTGAGTAATATTTCGTATTATTCTTATTAATAATAAGAATAAAACAAAACCATACAGTCCCGATCTAAGTCCAATACAATCATTGTGGGCATTAATAAAACAAAGTTAAAACATGATCCGAAAGCTACAATTGAAGGAGTGAAGAATTCCAAGGAAAAATCATTGAAATGAGGAATACAAAAACACCGGATGAATGCAAAAACTTAGTAAATACAATCTCTAAGAGAATGGATGCTATTATAAAGGCCAAAGGAGGCGTTACAAGGGAGATTAGTGGCGTATAATATAAGTGTCCGATATTATAATGGTCAAATTTTTTTTTTTGTGAAATTGAATCATTTTAAAAGTTTTTTTTATTTCTGTCTGCGCAATTATTTAACTAAAACCATCATTTTACGAAATAAAATTAGAAATATTAAAAAATTGTTGTTTAAAGTCCTTTTTTGGCATCTCAAAATCGAGCATGCGAATAAAACAGCAGGTGTCCGATATAATAGTGGTTAGAGTAGTATATTTTCGTGTATTAAAGTATAAATATTGAATTGAAAAATATTTATATTATATATATATATATGGTATATTATAAAAAAGTTTATTTATATACTTGCATCATTTCTATTTATCAATACAAAAGTTATATAAGCAAATCTCTATATATAACATTACCTAGGTATATATGGTATATATAAAATATATGTGTATTTGATAAATATTATCTTTTTAAACAAATTCATGGTTTTATTTTATTTTTCTGTATTTTTTTTTTTAAAGATTTTACAGATTTGTATGATGTCAAAAATAAAAAAATTGCGCATTTCCATACACAGATAATGATTTATTTGATTTCATAAAAAAATGTTTTCATATCGTTCGATATATATAATGTCAAAAAAATATATATATTACTTATATGAAATAATAAATAATAATCGAATTTAAGGTTATAAGGTGCGAAAACTATACTAAATTTAGTCAAATATTTTTTAAGTTGATAAAATGTGTTTAAAACACGATAAAAGAAGAAATAATTTATGATTTCTATAGTTGAACTTATTCGGTTGGTTTTATTTGATAATAAAATGCTATAATTTTTTTTACATTATCATAGAACGATAAATGTAAAATAAAATTGTGTTCATAAAATCATAATGTAAATATATCAAAATCAAATTCAGAACAATTTAAAGTTGAATCACTCTGTATATAATCTGTATATACCTATACCAAAAGTAAAAATGTTACAATAAATGTTGATTATATAAGTCAATATATATGAAAAAAAAAAATCAGAACATTTCCATAAAAAAATTTTATTTCATTATTTATCTAAAATTACGGTGTGTTTTTTTTTTTTTTGCCATATATACATTTTATTATTTCACATTATTTATCTTTTTAACACTTTTTTTTTTTGCATGTGAATGCTATTATTTTTCAAATCGTCTTAAACTCTGCTGCCGCCTAAAAAATAAAGAATCAATAAAAAGAAAAATGTGTATATTTTTTTTTTCAAATTCTATACATTCATTTACTTACTTTTTACTATCACAATAAATATATATTGTATATCGTATATTCACTCAAAGACCTGTACGTATCGTCGTAACACATTCATTTTTTTACATTATTTTTGCTGATGATGATATGACTGTATAAAAAAACTTATATCTCATCTCTATATATGTAATAAATAAAATAAATAAAGCAGTAATATATATAACATACCAATAAATATAAAGAAAATACATAATAATTTTTTTTTTATTTCTTTGATAAATTCCAACCTTATGGACGGATGACTGGACGGGATTGGACGCAGTTCATACAATTTCGGAAAACAATTTGGTTTTTTTATTTTGTTTGTTTAGTATAAAATTTGAAAAACACATGAAACTCGTATTAATGTTATGTTTGTGTTGAATATATATAATCTAAATATATGTGTTGAATATATATGTTATGTTTGTGTTGAATGTATAATGTATGTTATAAATAGGAACATAAAAAAATAAACTACCGAATATATTAATAAAAAAAAAAAAATTTTGAATATGTGGTTTAAAGAATTTGAATTATATTAACCCTTTTTTTTGCTCTATATATTTTTATTTTCTTTCATTTACATACATATATACAATATGATAAACATTTTCTGATTGATTTTCTTTTGTAGAATTTTATAGTTTTTCCTCGTGTATGCCATTAAAAATTTGTTTACAATTATTTACTTTTCTTTTTTTTTTTACACCTATTTATATTTTTACCTGCAAAAACACATTTTTTGTGATTGTTATATTAAATCTGAAATTGTGTTTTAATGTAAATATTATGTTGTATGTTGTATATATAATTTATATAGATCAAAATGTATTAAAAATTGTAAATTCAGTTTACAAACATATTTTATGTGAATAAATTTAATTTTTGTAATTTTCTTTAATGGTTTTTACATTAATTAAATATGTATATAGAGAGATGTAAAGGTTATATATGATGAATATATACATAATATATATATCTGAATAATGTATTAAATTCAATCAAAGTCAATGTAAAACATAACATATCAATATATGATGTTTATAATATATAGTGAATAATATAAACATCGGTTGGGGTTTTAAAGAATTTTTCCTTTTTGGTAGATCACCAGTTTTCGTATAGATAAGTACTGGAAACAATGCAAGATTTCGTAGATAAGAATTCAATCAATCGTCCTTTAATTACAAAATTCGTATTAACAGACATGAGATGAAATCTTTATTTCAATAAATTGAAAAAGAAAAAAAAATCTGTTTAATCAGAGAATTTTCATCACCATCATATATTGAATTATTACCCCAAGAGAAAATTTATATTGTCAAGTTTTTTTTTGCTATACACATATCATAAAAGACAGTAAATGTATGTATATTAAAAAATTTGTAATATATATAATTTTATACGACATTTATTATAATGTATTTTCATTTTTGTAATTTCTATATTTTTATCAAAATTACATTCATATCACAATTCATTTTATGACATATATATAAAATTCATATTTTGCGGTAAGATATAACAAAATATTTGTATTATGTCGTTTTGTATATAACGGCGAATGTTTTATGTAGATTGTTTTATATAGAATAGTGTATTTTTATCCATCCATATAATTATATTGAAAATTTATGATATTTAAGTCATAAATGATATGATATGATTATATAGAAATTATTATTATATACTGCTGGGTGGTGTAATATACCATATAATCGATTACCAACCTATCATAAAAATATGATTGTTAGGTGTGTGTAAATATGTTCAATAGTTGAAATTTTCTAGCTTCTATATAGGATTAAAAGAAAAATAATATTGGTTCATGTATTTTATATAATTTCCTATAATTATTCAAACGCAATTTTTGTTTTTTAAATAATCTTCCAAATTAAGGTCAATTATAATATAAAATAATGTTAAATATTTATTATAGATGATTTTAGCGATTAAATTTTTTTTTTTACTTTATTATTATACGGTTATTAAGACTTTATGTAAATATTTTTCGTTTCAATATTCATATATACGTTAAATGTTAATCAATATAATTTAATGCAAATTTGAAAAACTATTATTTTACTTTTCATTTTTCTCCTTTTTTACTTGTTCAACAATCCATTGTAGGTCTTGGTCGAATTAAATTTCCTATTCTAATATGATATTTCTGCAACTTTATAATAGGTTCAATTTGTAGGGTTGTGATATCTGTTTATATTCTGCCCATCTTGATTTTTCTGTTTTATTATTCTGCCTTCTGATTGGCATAACGAAAAATTGTTTTAATAATATACGATACAAAAATAAAAAATTATATGTGAAACAATAAAAAATGCATGTAAATGTCATTTAGAGTCAATCAATTTATTTCACATGATATTTTATTTCGTATATAAACAACAAAATTATGTTGCATATAAATAAAACTTTTTTTGGAATTTTAAACAATGTTACAGAGAATACAATTTTAGTATACTAAATAAATATAAATTTTTTATATATGTAAATATATTAAAATACATTATTGTATTGTTTTTTGATAATATATGCATATCAATTTTTTTGATATCAATTCAAACCAATTATATAAAATAATATATATTTTTATTTAATAGGCAAAATAAAAAAAAATGTATACGTTCTTATTTAAGAAAAAATAAAAACCAATAAATATATTAACATTTTATTATTATAACATATATAAATATGGTACAATTGGAATTTTCTTATAACATTTTAACATTTTCACATTTTGATGTGATGGGTATATTTATTTATTCTTTTAAGATATGTTTTAAGATTGACAGAGCCGCCCACCTCTATGCTACATGAACAACTTTAACATTCCTACAGCAGGACGATTGATAAAGAACTTTTGGAATGCTTTATTAGAAGTGATCAGAATTAACCAAAACGTGCAGGAACTAATCCCAACGTAATGAACTAATGTTTAAAGGTGATTATCTATAAATATAGATAGATCATTAATCACATATTTATAGGATTAGAAAATGAGTTTTTTCACAATATCTTGAAAGAGTTACTGATAGAATTACGAATCCTATAAGGAACTTGAAATGTATATAACAATAAGTGATTAGAAATTGTCCGGTTAAATTATCTTTTAAAATAACAAAGTCATGGAACTTCCAAAGGTTTTACCTGGATTGCTCTTGGATCAACTAATGATATGAAACCGCTAACAAACGTTGAGCCCCTATCCTTCAACTCTAACATACTAAAATTTTAAGTCGGTATCAATATCTTCTTCAGCAATCCTATTAGCCTCTATACATCACAACTTAAACGGCGAGCAACAATATCCAAATACGGTGCTGTTTAACGAAAAGATTTCTTTTATTATATATACATACAATTGGATGAATGAAAATGAGTTATATATATACACATGATATATATAAATAAATATTTATTTATAACCCCTAACAAAAACCCATTCATATACACACACGAACGATATATATATATATTTACGAGTATTTATTTAAATTAGTCTATTATTATACATTCAATTCAGCATAAATGTAAAAAAAATATATATATAGAATTTTTATTTTTAATGGTAAAACAAATAAACATTCATTTATTATTATTCATATATATATTCACTACTTATTTAAATTGTTTTGTATTTTATTATGCGACTTTTTAAAATATAAAAAAGAAAAATATATATTTAGATAATTGGCGATAACACTTGATTAAGTTTACATATTCATGAAAAATTTTGCTTTAAGTATGTTATTAAATATTAAATCTATAAAGGTGCTTTTTCTATTTTAAAATGATAATTAAATTATTAGTAAATTATAGCTTTAACGAGAGAAGTTAACAATGGTCAGTTCAACGACCCACAACTATATACAGATATGTTTATAAATTACTATTCCGAAATACCATTACAAGATAGAGAGGTTAAAAATCTTCTGTTTATATTTTTTTTTTAAATTGAAAATTATATGTTTATCCCTGAAAGCTTATATTATTGTTGTTTTTTTTTCATTTTTAAATCAATGTTCAAAAATATTTGAATGTTTGTTTACATAAACAAAACACAAGTAAAAAAAAGTTATATAATGATAATATTTACAAAAAAAAAAAAAATTTTGCATTTTCAGCATAAATTTTGTTACTTTATTTTATCGTTTTATATAATATAATTTATTATATACATTTAATAATTGATAAAGAGTTTTTAGTATAAGTAATATTATTATTTGTCTTTATTATTACAAAATTTTATAAGTAATGTAGATTATATATAGAAATTTACATTTTACGTATATTGTTAATATTTATTTTTGAATATATATATATATATATAGATAGATAGGTACTGTATAATAACTACACCCCATTAATTAAATCTTATGAATAAATGTGGGTGTACGCAGCAATATCCATAATGTATAGATTTACTTAATATATATTTAAGATTTTATTTATGCTTAATAATCATTTTACTATCTATATGGCATATATTTAATTTTAACTAATTTTTGGTTGGTTTGATATGCAAATACGCTTAAAGCTATATATAAAACATAATGTTATATGAATTATATTATGTATATTTGTAAAATGATGAACTTTAACTAAATATATACAAATTATGTATGTATTACATATAAATATTAGCAAATATGTAATATATTACGAAATTTATATAATGTAAAGGCATATGTAAAATTTTATATATTACGTGTAGGAATTAAAAATGCGGATTTAGATAACAGATGGCGCAACTAGCGTTGAGTGTATCGCAACACACCGCGGCCATTTTCTTTTTTTTTGTCTGTCATTAGGCTATAAATGTCAGTATATGTCATTTCATTGAAGTGTAAGCAACAAAGCTTTTTTTTGCTTCGAATATGTCGAAACACATGCCTGAAAAAATTGTTTTGGGGGGAAGTTTAATAACTTTCTTTAATTTAAAGAAAACCGCCGCTGAAAGTTATCGTTTGTTGGTTGAAGCTTATGGTGGACATGCTCCAGCTCAAGCAACTTGTGAACGATGATTTGTACGCTTCCGAAATGGTGATTTTGACTTGGCAAACAGACAAAAATCGCCAGGTCAGCCAAAAAAAATTTGAAGACGAAGAATTGCAAGCGTTATTGGATGAAAATTCGTGTAGAACGCAACATGAACTTGCAATGGCGTTGAATGTCGACCAAACAACCATTGGCAAAAGTTTACATTTTGTTATACAAATAAATACTATTTTCAAGCCAAAAAAATCCGCATTATTAATTCCTACACCTAATATATAAATAATATGCATATAATGTTGGTTAATAAATTATAGTCATAACAATGTAATAATATTTTGATGACTTTGTAATCTCTAATTTATATATATTATATACAAATTGGTATATATATAATAAAAGAAACCGTACATTTGTACATATCATGAAATTACCTTCTTCTTTTAGCTTGTCAAAATCATTGATATTTAAATTTTAATATTTCAAACATGCCATTTGTTTATCGCTAAATTTTAAAATATCTATAGTCTTTTATTAAGTAGGTTAAGTGTAATTCATTCAATTATATTTTATTTAAACATTTTTTTAAACATTTTATACGGATTTAACAGTTTAGAGATTTTACTATGATATACTAATTCCATTTACCTGAGTAATTGCAGTACTTTTTCCTGTCCATTCCGAGGATTTGTTGGCATAGTTTTATAATTTGTTGTAAAAGAATACCTTCGCCGCACTTAGAATTTAAACCCTATTCTGATTCGATACTATATACTATAAATTTCTTTAAATCACCTTTAATTTATTCAGAAAAATTTTAATTATTTTAATATAAAGTCTATACAACAGTAATAACAGTAAATATTCCTTAAATGCATACAAATTATTTATTCATTTAAATACACTTTTGTTTTTTTTTGTAACATCAAAACACATTTAAAAATAGTAAAATAAAAAGCTTTTATATATTCGCGTATAACATTCAAAAATTACATAAAAATTATATTTTTTTTTGTAAAATATATAAATAAATATAATATACATTTACATTTCATTGTACAAAAAAAAAACAAAAATGGAAAAAAATGGAATATAAATAAATATTAATGCATATTTACACTTTATTTATTCTTTTAAATTTTAAATTTTCTGATATGAATATAAAAGAAAAATAAAGAAATACTTTTAAAAAATTTTTCACAATATATTTTGCAATTAGTTTTCCTTTTTAAACCAATCAAGTTTCGGAATAGATTAAAAGATTTATTATTTATTAAATAAGGTATATTTTATTTTTAAATTTTTATTCGTATTAAGTGTTTTTATTTTATTTTTTTTTATTAAAAACCAATAACAATAAATATGTATATATGGTTGCGTTTTTGACCATTTCACAATATATAGACACAGACCCACAGAGACAGAGTTCACGTAAGATAAACAAAAAAAAACACATTATTTAATATACGTACCATTAAAAAATTTAATAGATTTTATATTTTGTTTATTTTTATATGTAGACAATGCATAAACAAAAAATACAAGATAAAATCATCAATATATAAAATAAAGAATTTAAATTGAAAATATGAAAAATGTGTATTGTAGAAGAAGGGTTATACATAAATATATATAAATATATATATCAAAAAGGGTATAAAAAGGACTTATTTAAAAAAAAAACGAATTATATGGATTATTGAAATATTATGAAATGAACTTTAAAGATTATTTAATGTGTAAGGGTTGTAGTAAAAATGCCATAACTTGGAAACGTGTTGAGATAGAATAATGAGCACACCATCAAGCGATAGATAATTAAATTCTCTAAAAACTTCCCTTACTAATCAAATGGGGTTGTAGAATAAATTCTATAGTAAAAATCTAAAAATGTGAAAAATTGTCAATTTATCCATACTTTTTGTATGGGGACCCCTTAATATTATTGTAAATTCGGAAAATTCAGTTCTTTTTACTTAAAATTCACCCTTAAAATCAATAGCATATCATGGAAATTTCACCCTTAAAAATTAATAAAAAGATTTCGATATCTCATGCAAATGTGCAAATGTAAAAACGTGCAAATGAACAAAATTAAAGTGAATGTCATTATTCTAAGCGTGGATTAAGAAAGTATTCCTTTATTAAAAATAACTAATGGACAAATGATGGCCTCCTCCAAAACATCATACCATTCGATTCGGATTTAAGTAATATATACGACATATATGAAAAAATAATTCGAAATATATTCATGAATGTATACTGCGTGAAAATTTTAATCAAAGAGCATAAAAGAAAATGTTTTATTTTTTATATAATCCACCTTTGTTCTATATCTATAAAATATTCATGACATTATGCATATGAGATTAATGATAATTATGTACATTGTATATTGAAATAAAATAAAACGAAGAAAAACAACGACGATATGAATATTGAACATAATCAATATCATATCATATAATAATAACAATAAGGAAATATGTTATATAAAGTATAATAATATAAACATTTTTATCTATATATATCTGCTGTATGCTTTTTTTTTAATGAAAAAACTTTTTTTTCTCGGATAAATAAATTCTATATATATATAATATACTAAAACTGCAAAAAGCTAATAAGAAAAAAATATTGATATAACATCATTAAATGTGTTTTTTTTTCTCTGAATTGAATATTACATCACATCACATCACAATCACATATATATAAATAAGCTCTTGTGTCTATATTATATTTATTTTTTCTTGATTAATTACACAAACTTTTAATTATCCTTGTATATATCTTTTTATCATTTATTATGTATATGCCGTGCGTGGTTATATGCTATATATTGAATTGATTATGAAAAAAAAGAATTAGATAAATGTTTTTTTGAATGAAATTACATCATGTATATATGGATTTATGTAAAAGTTGTGTATATCGGTTTAGTTTTGATTGATGGATATCAATTTCGATTACAAAAAAAAAATGTTTGTTTTTATAAGATAAGTAAATCTATATGAGAACACGCGATGTCATATATCTTTAAACATAGTATGGATGGATAAATAAAATATATAGTTTATATAATTCAAATTCAAGGAAAATTTCATCATAAAATTTAGATAAATAAACTCTTTTTTATTCTATTGTAAATTCATATTGGTTAAATTGTATTTCAGTTAATCTTTAATTCTTCGAATTCACCTCAAATGTCCAAAAAAATTTTTTTTATAATGCTATCTAAATAATTAAATAACACCGCCCCATTTTCATTAATATTTTATGTATATGTTTATTAATTTTTATTATTCATTTATTTCTTTTATATGTATTACAATAAAACAAAATTATAGATATTTTTACTTAACCAAAACAAAAAACACGATTGATATATCATCTGTTTTTGTATTTATATTTATTGACATGCATAAATTGGTCGTATTTGCGTGTTTTATACGAATAAAAGGTAGCCGTAACCGTGAATGTTTTTCAATATATAATATACACATTTCATTTCATGCTTTTTTTAACAGTGAAAAATTTCTGAAAGTTAACTCAATTTTTTCCTATCCATTGGATAAAAACCAACAATCTTGAAAAAAAAAATTTTTTGCAAGAATTATAAAAGAAAGGTTATAAAACTAATATTAAATGAAACTGCGAATCCTTTATTAGTCGTTTCCTATGAAATAGAAACAAAATAATTCGAAACATTATTATATAATTAAATTGAGAATTTCTTTTTAAATTATATCACATATTATATATATGAATGAATATTTTTTTGTTAATTTAAGTTGATAAATTATACTTGATAAATTTATTGATAAAGTTTTTCATAATACATATATTAAATATTATATTATACATTTATTATATCTCGTGTTGTATCTATATTTAAATGCATATATTTACTTTATTTTGATATATGCCAATATATCTCAAATACAAAAGAAAAGTCTATTTTAATTTTAATATTAATATTATTTTGTTGGAAAATAAAAGAAATTTTTATTTGTATAATTTTGTGGTTCAATTAAAAACCATTTAACGCCCCGTATATAGTAAAGTTGTAAATGGATGTACATTATAATAGAAATATGAAATCAATGGAAACCTGAGAAAGGTTGCAATGGCACGACACGAAAAAATTGTGTTTTCTGTCATTTTGAGTGATTCGTAGTTCGTACATCATTAAATTTGAATTGTTATCCTAGGGATGACTGAGATTTTTGTAAGTTCATATTTTGAGACATTGAGACCTTCAGAGGAAAGGGATAATTATCTCCAAAAATTATAAAGAATTCTGTTTGGAAAATTAAACAAAATTTCATTTAGACAATCATACAGGTAATTTTCTATAGAAAGTTTGCCCATAATCCAAAAGATACTATAGAGAAAATTATACAGAGAATTTCCTTTGGAAACGTATACAGAGAATTTCCCTTTGAAACGGAATTAAGTTACAAAACCCCGATTTCAGAATAGTTAAGACCGGACATGGCTTTTTTAAAGAAGCAATAAAATAAAATTATATACATAAATAGAAATATCTAAATTTAGATATCATATTTTATTTAAATATATACAATATACATATTTAAATATTAAACCATTAATTAAATGGGTGTTTTATATCTTTATAGGTTTGAAGCAAGTTGTATATTCCAAATAAAATCGTTATTATTATTATTTATATAATTATTGTTATATTTTATATAATATTCTGAATGAAATATTTTTTATCTATATAAAATACAAAAAGGTATATACACACATTAAGTGTTATATTTATAAATAAATAATACAAATGTTCTATATAAAACTATGAATTGATGGTAATTGAAATCATATCTATATAGCATATTTAATATTTAATTATAATGTGTAATTCAATACAATTTCATTCATTCATTCATTTCTACTGTCACGCTATTTTCATAAAATTTATACTATTGAATGGAATGTATTATAACAAAACAAAACAGATATTATTTAATGTGCGTAATTACGAATATAATATCTTGAAATTAAGAAATATTAAACAAATAATATACGAGCAAAGGGCGATGACGATCACATAATGACGAGTTACAAAGCTGACCAAGTATTCAAATTTTGTAAATATATATGCATTTTGTTTCAGTGCAATAGATAAAAATAGAAATCTATAGATATTTTTTGTTAATAAATTTTAATTACATAAAATCCTTATGTTCGGAAAATATTTAATTTAAATTGTATGTCAGTTAAATTTCTATCAATCAAAAGTGATTCAACCAAAATTCTATGCTATATAATTATACGAAATTTGCTATATCATATTAAAGCTGTCATATTTTAATGAATATTGATTTAAAGGATATTTAATTTTTACATTTTCAATATATCATGGGACATTTAAAAATAAGTGGACAATCCAATTAACACAAATTTCTTATCAAAACAAATTTCAATATGGCGTAATATTTGTTTGTTATTCCATGCGCCGGGGGGTTAAGTTAATTAGATCGATTTAGTAATTTTTGGGGGAAAACTCATAAAATATATTTAAACTATTATAAAAATACCTGAAAGTTATCAATTTAAAATATAATATATGTCCTGTGCGTATATAGGTAAATTGTAAATAGTACCTATATTTTTATTTTGTATATTTATGCAATTAACAATTTATATATTTTATAATTAAATTTTAGAAATGATTTTGATTAAATTTTGTTTTTTTTTGTATTTCCCATCAAATGTTCAAAACATAACGTATATATGATTGCAATTTACCCCAATATATTTATATATAGCGATATATCTATAAGCGGAATTCAATTTTATATTGTTTATGTACGTGAATATAATAATAAATTTTATTTTAATCATAATATATTTACATATTATATCTCATCGTAAATATAATTTTAGATAATATTTTGCACATATGCTGTCATATATATAGTAGATATATATTTTGATAATGATATTTTATAGTATAGAAAAAAAATGCGATAACGCATTTACATATATATATATTTAAACAAATATAATTAATGTACATTTTATTTTATATATTATATATATACAATGTTAAATTAAATATGCAACGATTAATATATTACTAACATATTTAATTACATTCTAAATATATCTATACAAAATACAATATGAAAATAAATAATATATAGAATATTTTTTCTGCACAACGTTTATAAAAATTGCATATATTTTTAACATCAACAATCATAATAAATGTTTAATTTAGCATTATTGTTAAAACGTTTAATTTTTTATTGATTTTCGAGGTATCTGATGCATATACATACAATATATATATATTTACAATAGATTCCGATTACTATATACACACATTAATGTTTTAATGATCTATCATAAATACATTGCGATTTTTAGTTGTTTTTTTTTATTGATATATGATAAGTTTTAGACAGCTAATCTCACCTAACGTATAAATAAATATCATATATATGTTTATAACAATAAAAGAAAAAATGCAATAATAAAATTTATATATACTCGTTCGTACCAAAAAAAAAGAGAGTCATTCATTATGTGGTATAGATTTCGATATCATTAATTTATTTTTTATAGTTTACAGACGAGGAAAATTAGGTCGTTTATTTTAGTAAAATTTATTGATATATGGAATTACAATTATATGTTGCATATACTGTTTTTTTTATAGATGTCTATAACAAATAATAATTTTATTGTTTTGTTAGAAATTTTTAGAGATTTAAATATATTTTTTTTTTGAAAAAACTAATTAAAATAGATGATAAATCTCATTGCATTCACAAATCGGTTATATGATGATTTTGAACGCATGATGATGCTATTGAATGGTATATATAACAATTTGATGGTTAATTTTGGAAAATTAAAGTAAATAAAATAGTAACTTAAACAATTTTCTTGTTTCGCTTATCTGAATTTTAAAAGATTAATTTGGGGGTTTTAAATGAAAAAAAAATCTTATCTATAATCAAAACCCATTATAACAGAATTCAACGTATTAGAACTTTTTGGTAAGATTTGTATTTATTTCGGTACCCGATAACATATTAATTTGTTTTAAATTTTTAAAAATGATATAAAAAAGCACCACAATTTTATATATGTTTCTTGATTTCAAACATAACATTTCAGATTTAATTTTTCATTATTAAAAATGCTACCAACATTTAGGATTATATTAAAAACTATATCAAGCTATAAAAAACAAAAAAAATCCAAATTATAAGCTCTTTAACAATCATATATGAATACGCATAATGATACGAGGGCGGATTGATATTGATCCGGTTTCTAAGATATGGCGCTACTGGTAATCAAATGCAGATTTTTTCTATCAAATATCTGTTTGTAGGCTCCCCGTAAATTTTTAGAGCGCTGCGTCATTTAGTTTTGGTTTGGAAGCGGTAAACGGTAGACAACTTTTGATTTTTCTTAAAAATGGAAAAAAGTGGATATCGTGCATTGATGAAACATTACTTTTTGCGTGGAAAAACCACAAAAGAAACAAAAGAAAAACTTGATAAGTAGAATGGCACATCTGCTCCAGTGAATTCAACCGTAATTTATTGGTTTGCTGAATTTAAACGTTCATGCGCCGAAACAATACCATCACCGGGAAGACCTAAAGAGGTGACAACTGAAGAAATGGTCGACAAAATACATGATATTGTTTTGTGTGATGGTCGAGTGAAGTTGAGAGAGATTGTTTACATCGTAAGCTTCTCAAAAGAACGTGTATTCAACATCTTACACGAACATTTGTATATGAGAAAGCTATCAGCAAGATGGGTGCAGCGTTTACTCACAATCGAACAAAAACGAAATCGTGTGCTCACTTGAAAACAATGTTTGGACAAAATAAAGCATAATCCAGGTGAATTTTGGCGTCGATTAATAACGGTTGATGAAACATGGATTCATCACTATACACTTGAACCAAAAAATCAATCGAAACAATGGATAGAAGGTGGAAGTGCTCCAAAAAAAGCAATGACGGTTAAATCAGCGGATAAGGTAATGTCGACTGTATTTTGGGATGCGAACGGTATATTGCACATCGACTGCCTTAAAAAAGGGAAAACCATAACATGAAATGATTATGCTACATTACTGGATCGATTAAACGATGTAATCAAGGAAAAACGATCACATTTAAAAAAAAAACTGTTCCTTTTTCAAAACAACGCGCACATGTCAACAATTGCAATGGCTAAATTCCATGAATTGCGTTACGAATTGTTACCGCATCCACCCTACAGTCCAGATTTAGCACCCAGTGACTATTTCCTGTTTCCAAACTTGAAAAAATGGCTCACAGGAAAGAAATTCACATCCAACCAAGAAGCAATCAATGAAACAAACGCGTATTTTGAGGAGTTCCCGAAATCGTATTATTTGAATTGCATAAAAAAGTTTGAAGGTCGTTGTAATAAATGTTTAGAGCTAAAAGGTTGGGAAATAAAATAAAATTAAAACGAAAAAATGGTTTTTTTCTTTGTTTGGCCGGATCTTTATCAATCCGCCCTCGTATATCTCTAGATTTGTATTATGCGGTAAAAATACATGTCAAAAATTTAGATGTGTATATAACTGCAAAAAAAAAATCTACACGCCAATCATTATATAATAATTATATTATATTATATATTTATTAGTGTAAATTATAAATAAATATATATTAAAGGTGTACATCAAAATATTTATGCGGTTATATATAAATAATATAAATGTTATATTTAAAGAAAATGGAAAACCACATTTAATTTTGATCACGTACATTTTTACGTATAATAAACGAGGGTTCAAATACCATTTTTTCGGTTTTTTTTTATAAATAAATATAAAATTATATATATATATAATAAAATATACTCAAAAAAGGATTATTAAAATATAGCTATATATTAGATAGTCTTTTATATATTTATATAAATATGGGAATTTTACAAAATACATCTTTCAAAAACCACTTTATAAAATAAAATTCATTTATCATTAATAATTTATTTAAAATTCATTTCAAATACAGAGCAATATACAATATACAATATACGATTAGGATAAATATATATATAAATATGTATTTGAATGAAAGTATACGTTTATGGTATATAGAAATGGTAAAGAATTATATATTTCAAAAGCTTGCATCAATTCATATCTATATACCTATAAATAATAACGCGTAATCTATATTTATATAGTGTGAAAATTTATATGTTCATTTGTTATTTATTCATTTATAACATATATATAAACATATAAAGTATTAAAAAAAATGACATGTAAGCTTTTGAATTAAAGTACCACTTTTAAAATTATAAATACGTTTTTTAATTAAAAATTTATGATATATATATTAATTCAAAATGTTTCTGGATGATTTGTAAAATTACTTGAACAACCAAAATTTTTAATTAATTGCATAAAATTGAATTTGGTTTTTATACGAAATGGAAAAATTGAACATTCCCGAGAATTTCAAGAAAAATCTTTTTAAAAATATCTATAGAACTTTTTGGTTTACGATTGGTTTTATGAATACTAACTATAAATAGAAATTTCAAATATAAATATATATAGACTAGCATATAATAATTTTTCAATTGCACTGTACATAAATATTTATAAATTATTTTGAATGTAATAAATATTATTTTATTTCATTACAGAATATATTAGTATGTTAATGTTTATATAAACGATTAAATAAAATTCGAATGCGGTAATATATACATTTTCAAAATGATGTAAATCAAAATCCTTTTTTTGTTTTGTGACATTTATGACATGTTTAATTCATTAATTTTTTTTATACCTTCGTTATAGAAATAAATATATCATTATTTCAACATTCAAACAAACATTTTTAACATCATTATATATATAACCGTTCGATTATGATTCGAATGTCATATTATTATTACAGGAGGTCCTCTCTAATCCGAATCGATATTTGGCATAGGTGATCCGGATTACAGAGGTATTCGGATTGTAGAAGGTATTTTATAAACGTTATTCTCATTGTGATTTCGTTATTATATATACATTATCACAAAAAAATAGTATTTAATGATTAGGCAGATTCAAATATTATCATAGGTAAAAAAATACGTTCAAGTTGAAGGACTCGATTAAGAAGAAAATGAGAAATGACAAAAAGTTTTCTTGGTATAATATAATAAGTTTAATAATGATAATAATAATAAATAATTTTCACAGAAATAAAAAAATTCAATATTAATTTTGAATGTATCCAATATTATATTTTATTTAAAATAGTCTTTAACAGATGTTTGTTTTACATTTTTATCCATAAGTTGTAAGGACATATCTCTTAGTTCTTTCACAATCATTATTTGTTCAAACGACGCATTATTCTCTTCAGTCCACTCACCGTAAACAAATGTTCAGTGATTTCAGAGCATCGTCATGTTTTACCCTTTCAACACTATTTGTTGAAAGGGAAAGGGTAAAACATGACGAAAACATATAAAAAACATGAAAATGATATTTTATATGATTTAAATTGATTTGTTCTTCAGATTCTTGTTCATCAAAAGAAACGTTTTGTTCATAGTTTTCTTCATAGTTTTCTTCATTAATCCATTCATTTATGTCGTTATTATTATCATGTAAATTACCTTCCATCGGATTAATTTCATTTAGCAAATTTCGTACATGAGTTTCACCTATATTCACGCTTTGCAAAATTAATTGATTTAGCGGTAACTCGTCGTCAGAACTCCAATCACTTTCTGTGTTTTGTTGTAATGTTTTCCATGCTTTTTTTTAATGATTCCGCTTTGAGAGTTTTCCAATTTTCCAAGCTGCTAAATTAATGATCCTTTATTATAAGTTTTTTTTTAAAAAATCTCCCGAAAAGACTGACTCAGATACAATATGAGTGAGTAAAGTTTTTTTATATGATATTTTAATTAGACGTATCGGATTTTGATCCATAGGTTGAATTAGAGGTGTGCAATTTGTCGGAAAAAACATCGAAATAGACATATCAATACAAAAAACCTTTTAATTTTAATATTTGCCAATCAATTAAAATAAAAACATTAAAAATCTATAATCCGGATTATAGAAGTTATTGAGAAATTCGGACTGTGGAAGTTCATAGTGTAAATATTTTACCGATTCGGATTAGTGGAAATCCGGATTATCGAAGGTTCGGATTAGAGAGGACCTACTGTATAATGTTTTTTTTTGTTCTATAACAATTATATTATGATAAAAAAAAGCAATTTATTTATTAATGTTAAAATATATTGTTTGATTATTATCCAATATATACAAATCAATTACATAATGATGATATTTCAATTCATCAATGTTTTTGTATTGATTTTCATACATGATGATTTTCCAATAAAATTTTCTTTCGCATATTTGTTTTTGTATACATTTCCATGAAAATGATATTTTATATGATTAATTATGTAAAATCTATACATATAAAAAAAAAAAAATTTAATAAGGTTTGGTGGCCACAAAATAAACCAAATAATATATTGAAAACAATGATACGAATATTGAGTACATTTAAATTTTAATACAGTTTTTCATATATGTATATAGTTAAATAAGAATGAATCTTTCCATTTTATATATACACTTTTTTTTTTTAACAATTGATTTTTAATTATTTGAAATTTATCCTTTTTAGTATATATCATATATATATATAATTTTGACAATACAAATTGTGTAATCAATATTTAAGTGGAATTTAATTGTATATCTATATATACTATATAAAAATGTAATGAAATATAAAACAAATTGAAATTCAATTTAACTTTTAACTTTTTTTATATAAATATTTTGTTGAAATTTTTGATGTTTATCTTCACTCGATCGTATATATATTCATTATCATTATATATATGTGGATATATACATTTATTCAATGTTAAATGTATAAGTTTATATACTATATCAATATATATGCCAACAATTTTAATTTGATATCATAATTGTCTAAATATAATATAAAGATAAGAAATAAAGTGTATTTTTTATAATTTAATTATCACGTTTTATATTATTCTTATCGTATTTATATTGTATAAATTATCCAAATTGTCAAAATTGCACTTTAGATGAATGAAATTATCGATTGAATGACTTGCAAAAATGTTTGCCATCGTTTCTTGGAATGAATGAATTTCGAAATCGATTGGTTTGAAATAAATTAAAATAGTTATACAGAATGTGGTTATGCTGTTTGAGAATATCTGTGATTATAAGAGCAGTTAATATGGAAGCCGGAATTAATTTGAAAATCTCATTAAAACATTCGTGGTGGTAATATTTATAAAATATGCTTAATGAAACTTCTGCTGTGATGTGTATAATTCAATATAGTTCAATTCCTCCTAATCAGAAGAATGTATGCTTTTTTTAATCGTTTAACTAAACTGTGTATTGTCTTAATTATCACACCAGTTCATATTACAGAATTCTAATCTAAATAAAAGAGATATTGCAAATGCCATATAAACCAATACTAAGCTTTCAGAATTGAGGCATTCATGTGAAAATACAAAAGACAATTAAGACAATTTATTTAATAATTTAAATATATGATAAATTTTAAGATTAATTTCCTACACAACAAGTTTATAACCTAAATTAATTTATTTCATGATAATTTGTGTATATATATTCGAATAAGAAAAATTTATCATATAAATATATATATTTGTATTGTGAAAATGAATAAAACATAAACCACCTCATTCGTATCATGATGACATTTAAATTTTACTCATCTTTAATGAATATTATTAATTTAATATACCATACATAAAATATATGTGCAAATAGAGTAGATTTTCCAATTTTCAAATAAATAATAAACCTCTGAATATATACATATCTATTATTCATGATGTTGAATATACAGTATATCATTATTTTGGTTTGTTTATTGTAAAAATAATATTATATATATTATACGTACATATCTTATTAGTATTGTAATAAACTATTCTAAATTCATCTAATAATAATAAACACATCATTACAAACAAATAGAAACATATCTATATAGCTATTTAACTATAAATGTATATTCATTTATTTACATTTAAAATATATTCAAGTATATTAAATGGTTCTTCTATATATACATAGAGATTCTTATAGATTTATATTGAAAATGTACAAGCACTAAACTAAATAAATAATTAATTAAAATATAATTATTTTGGATGTCATTAAATCATATCATTATATATTATATATATGTATAATTTAATATACATAAAGTAAATTTTAAATGCACAGTGGATAAATAAATTAAATATATACCATACTTATAGATTTTCTGAAATGTATATAATCAGATTGTGAATATATATTTAAAAAATACATTCTAAAGGGTGATTTTTTAGCTATTATCTTTTTGGCAACACTGGTTTAAACAGCTGACGCACGTTTCGTGTTTTGTTTCACTGACAAACGCCTTCAGTTTGGTCTATAGTTTAACAATGAATCGTCTTACAAACGAACAACGCTTGTACATTATTGAATTATCAAAATGCGTGCTCTGTTAAGAAAGTTCATCGCGGCGAAATTGTGTTCAGCGACGAAGCTCAATTTTGGCTCAATGATTACGTAAATAAGCAGAATTGTCGATTTTGGAGTGAATATCAGCCAGAGGCATTGCAAGAGCTACCAATGCATCCAGAAAAAGTCGCAATTTGGTGCGGTTTATGGGCTGGTGGCCCAAAATGCAACAGCTTGACTTGCATGACATGTGGTTTCAACAAGACGGTGCCACCTGCCACACAGCAGGCGCAACAATGGACTTATTGAGAGGCGAGTTCGGTGAACATTTTATCGTTCGATCGATCGTTCGGGATCGGTCAATTGGCCGCTTAGATCGTGCGATTTAAAGCCTTTAGACTATTTTTTGTGGGGCTATGTTTAAGCTCATGTCTATACAAACAAGCCCGCTTCAATTGACGCATTGGAAGACAACATTGAAGCATTTATTCGTGAGTTACCGGCCGAAATGTTGGAAAGAGTATGCCAAAATTGGACTAAGCGGATGGACCATTTGAGGCACAGTCAAGGTCCACATTTGCATGAAATAATCTTCAAACATCAAATTATATAGACCGTACTATCGATTCAAATAAAGATTTCATGCATTTTTCTGAATTTTAAGGGGGTTTTTTTTTGAAAAACTTTCCTATAGCTTTTAAAAAATCACCCTTTATATAAAAAAAAAAAAATAAGATACACACATTTTTGAAATTTTGATGATAATTATATATTTTTTATGTTGAATGAGAAATTGAGAAATTAATTTTATTTTTAATTTCTTGATATTTTCGTAAAATGATTAAACGATGAAATACATCTGGAAAATCTAAAAATAAATTTATTTATATTATTTAAAACATAATTAAAAAAAAAACGTATACATTTTCAATGATCATTTCGTATTCAATGATTTTTTTTTTAATTTTTTCGCACACACGAAACATATGCCGCCCGCATTTTATATTATTGTTATTATTATTATAAAAAAAAATCAATGTAATGCTGTATAATATAATCTTACTCTCGATACGGTATATATATATATATATATATATATATAATTAAAGCATTCACCTTTTTATCATATAATTGAATTTTCATAAAAAAAATTTAATTTCAACTCATTTTTATTTCAACATCATCTTTATAAATATATAACATATTTTTAATTATTATTTATACATAAAATATTGTTATATCAATGAAAAGCACACTGAAAAGAACACAAATTAAGTTTTATTTTAAAAAAAATTAAAAACTATAATATTGTGAAAGTGACGATTTTAAGTGACGAAAAACGTGTGAAAATCCTCGCAATTGTGTATTTTATTTAAATAAAATATAATAAAATACCTTTTTAATTAAAACAAATACAATTTTTTTAAAAAATAATCATCAATTTTGACAGTATATAAAAATTATAGTGTTGTAATTTATTTTTTTGTAGTTGTATTAAAATTATTTCTCTTTATCTATCTATAGTTCGTACAATATGAAATGTACAATTTTAAATAATAAATATGTCTTTAAGTGAACAATTATTTTTTATGAATGAAACATTTGGAACGTCAACGACTGTTTCCCAATTATATCCAATTAATTATGGCAATTATAGTAATACAATATTATCTGCATTCACTCCATCATCATCATTATCATCAGCAATGTTATCATCGGGAACGTCAACGATACCAACACCGACCACAATATTATCGACATCTTCATCATTAGCATCATCAATATCATCAACATCAATCACATCAAGTACAAATTTAACATATGAAAATTTTACAAATGATCTTATAGAAAATTCATATTTACAAAATGTATCCGAACCAATACGAAAAGATTATGTATTTGATAGAATTGATGTACGTGTAATATTTATCACACTTTATTCATTAGTATTTTGCTGTTGTTTTTTTGGTAAGTTCTTTTTTTGTGTTTTTTTTTTGTTAAACTTATTATATTATTCTATATATTTTTTACAAGCGCACGAAACTGTGAAAATTACATTTTTCTTTTATTTGAATTACTCTTATATATACCTTCCTCATACATGTATGTTCATATAATATAAAAAAATATATAGATTTCTAATTGACATGTCAACATTTTTTTACTTTATATGAATACCTCTGTCGGAAAAATATGCGAGTATCCTTTTTGGACATTTAACAAATAAATATAATATAACCTCATGTTTTATACAATCTATTTATTTATATTTATCATAATATTTTAACATGTATAAATAATATGAACCATATATGGATAATATATAATAGGTATACGCGTTTTGTGTACGTATAGCTTCAAAAGTTAATTTATTAGATAAATTAAATATCTGTCAATTGTGATGGAGGTATAATAATAATAATAATTTAATGTTCTTCCAGCATAAGTATGGTATAAATAAATAATAAATCATAATCACAATTCAATGTATATACAATACATAAATATAGAATCAATAGGATATCGAATATAAAGGATATATACCTATATGAGCTTTGTGTGTAGGTGTTGTTACTTTATAAGCCTTATGCTACTGTATTAAAAATGATTTTTTTTTAAAAAAAAAAAGGAAAAACACATTTATTAAATAAGAGTATTTAAGAAAAATGTCATTACAATTTGAAAGGATACAAGTTATATGAACAACATGATGTGTTATTGCTATTATACGCAGTATAGGATAAGATCTGTAATATATATATATATATATAGACAAATATTAATAAACAAAAAAAAAATCACCCTAAATTCATAATTATATATTGTAAATATAACAAATTCTGCGATTATAATGATTTATTCACGTAAATGCGTATAAAATGTATCGCGCAGATTATGGATATAAATTATAAAATTTTGTATTATTATACGTCGCGTAATAATAATTCTTCTTGTATATATCTAAATCATTCTTCTATATTTAAATGTTGTATAATACATTTATTTAAAGACTGCCAAATATAAAATTTTATGTATATAAAATCCTTTTTTCCATATTTTAATTCTAATAATCCATGTATATTAATGTCACCAATTTATTTTATGTCTTTTTGTGTTTTTTTTAAATGGATATTTCTTAAATCATAATTTTAATTAAATCAAATCTGTTTTTTTTATATATAACCTGTACAGAATGTCTTTTGTAAATTATTCAAATGGATTTTGTACAACTTCTTTGTTGAATATTCGACATTCAAAATTTCGTGATAAAAAGCTAAATAGTTATATCGTCGAGGAGTTGAACGTTATTGAACGTTTAAAAATGATATTGTTCGGACATTTGTCCGAAACAAATATAAATGCATGCGTGTTGAATATTTTCGGAATAATTTAAGGACATGAAAATTCTTATCAAATATTTTCATATTTACAACTTATTGTAATTTTCATTATGTAATCTGTATTTTTTTTTATTTGTATCCAGAAATGGTTTTTAAACCCATTTTTCCACATTAATTCATGCGAAAAACTTTAATGGTACGCATCGCTCATGTTTGATGTGGAAAATGTTTGGGAAAATTTCCGGTGTAAAACCAATTAAGGATAATTATATTCCAAAACAGATTATCGTTTTTGTCGGTTGCAATTACTGTCAGCAATAGAGTTCGGAGAATTTTATGAAAATTAAAATAGTCATTATTTGTTGCACACGGTTTAAGCGCATGAAATTAGAACAAATATATATTTTAAATCACACACACACACTCACGCAGACAGAAAAAACACAGTGTGTTTTTAATATTCAATATATATTATTGGAGATCATCAAAACATTTAGACATCTCGATATTCATAAACCTATTTATCTATATATTATATAATAATAATACATATTGTTTGTATAATAATAATTAATTTATTACTGTCATTAAAATTTTATATATTGTAGTATATAAATATTTTTTGAAAATTTCCCTATAGCTTTTAAATTCGTTCACATTACTCATTTTTTTTATTAGTGTATATATATATTACTGTGGTATATATATGATGGATTATAAACAATACTTTTCAATTGCATGTAGCTATTATAATCTATATTAAAGTCATATATATATATATGTATAATATAATTTATATGCATCTATATTAAATGAGGAAAATTATTTCAAACAGTGAAATATATATATTGTATATATAGGTATTATATAATATCAAAAAACAACATGCATTAAAAAAAAATATATATATATATATATAATAAAATACATTGTTTTTGCATCATGTATAATTTGTGATCTCTATACAACACAATGCATATAATAGGATATATTACACTATTATTATTATTATTATTATTATTGTGGCTTTTTCCATATATACATTTTATGAATATTTTCAAGTCATTTTCAATTAATTAAAACTATACTGTGCTGTACTGTGTGTGTGTAAATAAATTAACTTTAAAACTACTATTATATTATATATATATAGTATAGATAGATAGATTCAACAAAATATTCAATAAGTAAACAACAATATTATTTTACTTTAACTATATGATATATTCTAATATATATAGAACGTCCCAAATAGATAAATATTTACTTTAATATTACAAAATAATACAGAATACGTACGTCTATATATATCTTGTATATACAAATAGATTTATGGTTTTGTATATTTTCTATTTTTAATTTTCCTTTGTCATAAATAGAAATTCATAATTCGTTTTGTGTACAAATTCATTTACAATATATATAAAACGATAAAACGTATAATAAATAAATGCTCGCTATGCGAATATATTTGCACTATATGAATATATATAATAAAAATATATCAATAACGATTTAATGCATTTGTAAATATAATTTATTAATTATAAATTTTTTTTTTTTTTATATTATATATGCAATAAATAAATTTCCATTTTATTATCTAAACGCAAGGTTTAACGAATTTCAATAAAATTTTATTTGTTTGCATATTTATAATATATATAAATGGAAAATATAACTAATGGAAAAATCATCAATAAATTAAATGTAAAAATTAAATGATCATATATTAAAAAATTTTCCACATCATTTTATAACTTGTGTGCCTGCGTGTGGAAACAAATTAAGAAATATATTTATATTTACTTATATATTATAAATAACTTTATTTATATTCATCATCATTTTATATGCATAAATATTTTTCTTTATATAAACAAATATGAAAAATTGATTCTTCCTCATTGCCTTCCACATTTTGAATATATATACCATGGGATATAGGTGGGAATAGACATTTTTTTTATATATACATATACATTTATTGACATTCTTCTTTCTTTTTTGAACTGAATAAGTAAAATAATTTGAATTGATTTTATACACATGAAATTGAAAATATTTTTTATGCGAATATTAAGAAAAAATCATCCATATAATATTATTGTATTGTATATACATAAATAAACATTCATAAATCCATACATCTATTATATCTATATATATCTATCTATCTGTATATATGGTGGTGTCACGTTCACATTTGATTTTGACATGTAAATATAAATATTATATATGAACTATATATATGTGTGATAAAGAAATTGTTATCTATAAATATATGTTATATAAATACGAAATACATTTTGTTGATTTTGGGTTTCTACAAATCTATACGCTTCAATATCTTTTTAGATAAAGATATGTTTGAGAAAGTTGTATCAAAAAGAATATATATAATATTTAAGTGGCCAAATCATCAAATATATGCGAATAATATTTTCAATACATTTACATATGGTGCTGTATTTGCATAAAATAAAATTCATAGGTTATAAATTTAATAATTTATAAGTAAAAAATGTTGAATTGTCAAAACGTTTTTTTATTTATATTTATATAGAGTCACGCAATCCCTTATGGAATAACAATTTATTATTTATTTACAAATCATTATCAGTTTAATTTTTCAAAAATATAACGTACAATTGAATAATTATATAACTGACATGTCATACAGAATTTCCTTAAGAAAATTATGCAAAATGTCCTTAATAAAATTATACAGCATTTTCTTAAGAAAATTATTCAAAATTTCCATAAGAAAATTATACAGAAATTCCTTAAGAAAATTATGAGGAATTTCCCTTAGAAAATTATTAGGAATTTCCTTTTGAAATCCATGACTATATGAGGAATTTACTTAAGAAAATTACACAGAATTCCCATAATAAAATTGAACGGAATTTTGTTTATAAAACTATATCAGAAATACTCGTATTTTATCAACCGCATTGCTATATATTCTATCATAAATTGAAAATAATTATAAAAAAAACCAATCTCCATTCACATTTCATTCAATTTCAATTTAATAATCATTGTTATATACATATTGTGATTGTTTTTTTTTTTTACAAATTACACAGGAAATTTACTTGTCATCGTGGTGGTAACGATGTCTCGTCGATTACGATCAATAACAAATTTTTTCCTAGCCAATTTAGCTGTAGCAGATTTTTGTGTTGGTGTTTTTTGTGTTATGCAAAATTTAACAATTTATTTAATTGATAGGTAAGATTATATGTTTTTAGTCGTCTTAAAGTACATAGATCTAAAGTTATATTTACATTTATGTGAGATTTACTACCTCGGTAACCTGAGAACTCGTAATAATCTTAACTTAACAATATTGATAATATGATTAAATATGAATTAATGTGATTTTATAATGGATAAAAAAAACCAACCAAATTCTTTGGTATATAGTCAAAATTTGGTTTTTAAAATGAAATAATTCATATTCATTTAAATTTGAATCATATTTTATTTTAAATATATTAAATATTTTAAACACATTTTACTCGAAACAAGTGTAATAACATTTAAAATGTATTTTATACCTAATATTATACGCGAATTAGTGTGGGATGATGCATCAAACTTGTCATATATATATATATTTATTTTCCAAATATATGATTAATTTCAATTCGCAAATATATATGAATAACGAATTTCTCTGCGTATAGATAAACATTTCATATATAATACATTTTATTTATTATTTAATGAGAAAACTTAATGTTAATGTGTTATTGTCGTTACTATATATACATACATATATATAGGATATAAAACTTTTCATAAAGTTTTCTCGTTTCTTTATACATATATATATACTACATGTATTACACGATTGTGATTATATAGTTTATACCCACACGAAATATTCGTATATCGATATATTCATTTGTATATCAATTATATATGAACTGTATATATACTATGTTTACATTCAATCAAAATGGATTTTGTCAAAAGTCAATATTTCATCTATAACATAATAATGGGTATATTTACTATATTTAGTTTTTATTTTTGTTGAAGCCTTGAAATAATATTATCGAATTCTTTATTCCATTGAATGTATAACATCATATCATTACATATAGCTATTTATTACATTTATATATATTCGATTTTGATGTAATTCGTATTTATTAAAATATTTTATTTTCCTTTAACAGTTGGGTATTTGGTGAATTTTTATGTAAAATGTATCAATTTGTACATTCGTTGAGTTATACAGCATCAATATTTATATTGGTAGTTATTTGTATGGAACGATATTTTGCAATTATCCATCCAATAACATGCAAACAAATTTTAACACCAACACGTTTAAGGGTGAGTAAATCGAAGACATTTTATTATTGTAACAAAATTTTAGTTATTTAGTTTTTTTTATATATATGTTATATGGGAAAATTTAATAAATTATTTAGAAAAATGATGTTCAAAAGGGGTGTTTGTCTTTCAAATGTAAATTTTGAGGCAAATTATAAGAATATATTAACATTAAAATCTGAATGATATATGTTAGAGATCTTTATGGAAAATGTATTCATATGTAACGATTTAATATGAAACGCGGAATTGTCCAAAATTTTCAAATTTTCCATTCAAATGTTCAAATTTGTATTGAAAAATCATTTCTTCGTACCGATGGTTTTCTGTATATTTATTTATTTATATTATATACATTTCTGAATATATGTTACAATTTTATCTTTATTTTTAGATATTATCTTGAAATCATAGATAATATGAAAAACAGAAAAACATATTCTTCATATATGAAATATGTTTTTGTACATATATAACACAAAACAAACAACAATATAAAAGTGTATGTCATATTATAAGTTTTTTCTAACATATTATGTATTTATATGATTTTCTAAAACGTGTTTGTTTATGGAAAAACTTTATTATTTAAAAAAAGACTTTGATTGTTATATGTAAAAGATAAAAAGTTATCTTTTGGAGGTTAAAAGAAACTTATATATATACAATTGAAAACGATTTATATAAGTTCCCTTATTCTAAAAACTCTATACAATTTGTGTATTATACCGCATTTAAAGCTTAAAATTTTCTTCCAATGATCCATAAATTGAATCATTCATGCATGTTCGCATTTTAATCACATTTCGTTGAAAAAATATATTGATTATTTTATGATTTATCTTTTATTGTATATGTATTATATATATAAAATACCTTATAAATTTTTTCCATTTATATACATCCAACTATATTTAAGATTATATTTTATTTATTTTTTTTTCAACATCTCTCCGCAGATTAATTTAAACGTTATATATAATAAGGTATGGATTGATATTATATATATCCATATAATGAATTAATAAAAAAAAAATGCTTAGCTTTATGACAATAATATATGTATTATGAACATATAAGCAGGTGCACACGCAGCAAACAAAAGTAAAAAGGATTTTATCAAAATTCACGTCCGTTTTCAAATGTATAAGAAGTTTATATATATAGAATATCATTTTTCTGTTATTGATTATAAGATACAATTTTTTCATTTAATTTCAAATATATTATTTATATATATATATATATATATATATATATATATATATATATATATATATATATCAATGGCGTGCGATGTGTTTTTTCGGAAAGTAAGCAATTATCATGAGGCTATTTAAATGCATTAATATTGTAAGATTTAAGATTTAGGGTTGTAATACCATTAGTAGGAAGGTCTTACATAAATTAACATGTTCTATATTTCAATTCAATTCTACGTTCCTAATAATAATAATAAAATCATCATGAAATAAATCCGAAACAATAATATATAAAGTATATAGTATAAAGCGATGAAATAAGCTTATTATTTATCAGCTTCTATGCGAATCTATATACACACTAATTGTCAATAGAAACAAATGAATGAATATATAAATTGCAATAATATTGGTATCCATATAAGCTGAAAAATGAGTAGCTTCATCGCACCATATATATATAATACGTTTATTATTTATCAGCTTATATGCGTACCTATATACACACAAATTTTTCCCATAGAAACAAATTTAAATGAATATATAAATTGCAACAATATTGGTATCCAAATAAGCTGAAAAATTCGTAGCTTCACAGTATCATGTTTATATACATATTCTATATAATAAGCTGTTTGTTTAGCAGTATATATGAGAATCTTATGTCGCGTATATGATTATAATATACACCTTTGCGGAAAAGTATTGCACACTATAACCTTTTGCATTTTTTTATATTATTTAAAGGAAATGTTCAATATTTGTAGGAGGCAATCCTGAAATGTTAAGGGAAGCACAGCATCCGTAGCGTTAATGGATCGCTCGCCCTTGATATATATATATATGATATTTATTTTTACTTTTATTTTACTGCCATATATCTGCTATATATATAACATAATATTGTTATCCGATATATATAATATATATAATTGAAAATCTTTTTTCAAGATAAAATAAAATATATATATGGAATTGGTTTTTCTTCTATCGTGACGTGTATTATTTTATTTATTTGTGGCAATCGATATATATATATATAATATATAAAAATATGATTATATTCCTATTGTTGTATAAATCTAACACGATATATAAATATATATAAATAAATGAATGAAGATGAATCAATCTAAATTCAAACAATATTGATTTCATTATATATATGTTGTTTATACATATATTGTTATACATATAAATATCTAAAACATAAATATACATATATAATAAATAATAATAATAAATCAACTTTATATCATTTCGAAACATAAATTTGGAACATATATATAGACGAATATATATAGATTAATTTATTGAAATAAGGGTATACATGAACCATTAATTAAACTATATATGGTTTATTGTAAAATTTTACTTAAAATGATGTATATATTTATTATATTATTTATATATACATTTAATTCGGTTATAAAAACATTGACATATTTTTAATTAAATTTTCCGATTTTAACACATGATTTTAATGTACTAATGTTCAACAAAATTGTACATACCTGCGGCTAATATATTTAGACACTATGTATACAGGAATTAATTGTACCTTGAATTTTTATCCAAATATATAATAATACATGTATAACTATAGAAAATGAAACATTGTTTCATACTTTATCTTAACAAAAGATAAAGTACAACATAGATTTTATGGAAATGGAAAAATCCAATTTCAATTAAATGTACATATACATTTATTTGTGATTATTCCTTTTCGTATTATAAAGATAACTTATAATTTTGTCTGTCATAATCCCGTATAATGATTCATATATCTATACACTTATTGTAGATAAGAAAATGCATTCTCATCGTTATAATCAAACAAATGATTTTTCTTTTGTTTTTCATATACTTATATTACCGGGTTTATAAATATATTGATATATTGCATCATATTGAATAAAAATATGGAAACAAACTTTAAGAAAAGTTTATTGATTTCTTTAGTTTTTTTAAAATATTAAGTTTATTACAAATAGATTTATTGTTGGAGTTAATGAATTATTTTGAGATAAAGGCGATTGCTAAGTATAGGTCCTTAATGTTAGGAATCATTTGAACTGTCTATTTGAAAATTTCAATTGAAAATGAAGGAAATTCGTTTCGTTTTATCAATTTACCATTACAGGATTTTTTGGAATTTATAAAAATATACTTGCATTGAAAAACTGTGTATAAAGGATATAGAAAAAAATTTTCCCAAGATTGTGATCGACGACTGAAATAAACAACTGAATACATAATTTTTCGGTTGTTTATTTATAATTTAATTCGACATTATTTAATTAAAATATAAAATTTTTCAATATTATTAGAAAAAAAAAACATTTCTAATGCATACACAGTCGATACATCATCATATAATTGCATAGATATTTATTTATATTAGAAAAAATATACATGATTTAAAGGAAAAATAAATAAATTATTATGATATTAAAGAATTCCATATAATATTAATTTAATATATAAATCGCGATGATCTACCCGCGTGTTCATTTCGATATTTTCAAATCATTTTATATAAAAATATATTATTATTATTATTATTATTTGTAATGTATTTATACAATTTTTCAATATATATTCTAATAATTTTTTTTTTATTTTAACAATTATATACGAATATATATAGCTTGTTATTGTTGGCGTCTGGGTAACATCAGCTGTATTTTCAACACCAAAATTTATTTTTAGTCGTACAATAACGAATGTACATACAATCAATGGAATGAATGAAGAAATTTGTATATTAAATCGTAAATTATTTAATTCAAAATTACTTGATAACATTAATTTTGGATTATTATATGTATTACCATTACTTGTGATGACGGTAAGTTAAAAATTTTTCAATTATAATTATTTTTAATATTTTCTTTTATATTTTATAAATTATATAATTGAATATATAGAAATTCTGAAAAATTAAATTATTAATAATATTATATATTCATCATATTATTATAATATACACACACTCGACACATATATTCTTTGTATATAGATTGCGTACTTAAATTTTTGTAAATATATAAATAACTTTTAAGTTAAAATATATTGTGCATTTGTCTATATATATAATTTAATAAAATCAATACATCGTGTGAGATCGATATATAAATATTTGCGTTTATAAATATAATTAAATACATTTTATACATTAAAAATATATTTATTTATAATATGTATGTATATATAATAAGCGTAAAAGTTTTAAAATATTTATACTTTTTAGAATCGATAAAATAAGACCAATTATTAGTATTTTTATTTTTTTTTTATTATTATGAGGCTAACGCGGTAATTTTTTCTATTAATTTTTATATTTATGTTGTTCATATAACATTTATTAGATATTTCGCATATATTAATTTAATGTTAAATAAAAAAAAAACATTTAATGGAAAAAGTTTATTATTATTAAAAAAAAAATTAAAATTAATTCTATTATATACAATTAATTTTTTTTTTTTTTTAGTAAAATTAAAGTAATTATTTTATATAAACAATGTTTAATTATATAATACACTTCTTCTATATACATACTATATATTATATTTCTATACATAGATATTGTATAGTCGAATAGCCGTTGCATTATGGAAAAGTTCACAAGGATTATCTAGACATATACCAATGCAAAATACATCAGCATCACCACCGGCTACCGTAAATAATCATTTACAAAGAAATTCGAGTACAAAATATGAGAAACGTGTTGTTGGCGTTACAGAAAGTCAGGTATATATATACAATTATTTAACTTTTAAAGTACTTTTTTAATAGATCTATTGTTTTACGTTTTGGAAAAATTCTGATCAAATATATTGAGTGCGAAATGAAACATTCGTTTTTGTGTGATTTATATATATTTACAGTAATTGTGTATTGAATATACGTTTAAATTAAGTCTGATCTGATGTAAAAACTATGTTTAATCAAAATGTACATATTTTTTGGGTAGTTTCCAATTTTTTTTTTGGCCATATATTTGGTTATATTTTTTTGCTAATTTTATTTACACAACAATCAGATATCATTATATATGTTTTATTCGTATATTATTTACGAATGTTCATATCAAAAACTTTTATGTACATTTATGTTATATAAATAAATATATACATCTGAATATGTAGGAAACAAATAATTGTAAATGAACAAATATTTGTATAGTATATGTTCGTAATTAAAGATATTTGTTTGGTTGATTTGATATGCAATGCTAAAAAATTGAATATATAACAATTTTCTCTAATAAATCTATATACCATATATACTGGTATATATGTAAATTCTAGTATTGATTGAATGCATATAAAGGGTGATTTTTTAAAAGCAATGGGAAAGTTTTTCAAAAAATAAAAAACCCATAAAATTCAAAAAAATGCATGAAATCTTTATTTGAATAGTACGGTCCATATAATTTAATGTTTGAAGATTATTTCATGCAAATGTTGACCTTGACTGCGCCTCAAATGGTCCATCCGGTTGGTCCAATTTTGGCATACTATTTCCAACATTTCGGCCGGTATCTCACGAATAAATGATTCAATGTTGTCTTCCAATGCGTCAATGGAAGCGGGCTTGTATGTATAGACATGAGCTTTAACATAGCCTCACAACAAATAGTCTAAAGGCGTTAAATCGCACGATATAGGCGGCGAATTGACCGGTCCCGAACGTGAAATAAAATGTTCACCGAACTCGCCTCTCAATAAGTCCATTGTTACTTGTGTGGCATGTGGCACCGTCTTGTCATGCAAGTCAAGTAAAAAAGTTGGATATCATCTCACGGTAGCGCTCACCATTCACAGTTATGTTACGATTCGCATCATCTTTGAAGGAGTACGGTCCAATGATGTCACCAGCCCATAAACCGCACCAAACTGTGACTTTTCTGGATGCATTGGTAGCTCTTGCAATGCTTCTAGCTGATATTCACTCCAAAATCGACAATTCTGCTTATTTACGTATCCATTGAGCCTAAAATAAGCTTCGTCTCTGAACACAATTTCGTCGCGATGAACTTTCTTAACAGAGCACGCATTTTGATAACAAAATTCAATAATTTTCATGCGTTGTTCGTTTGTAAGACGATTCATAGTTAAATTATAGACCAAACTGAAGATGTTTGACAGTGAAACAAAACACGAAACGTGCGTCAGCTGTTTAAACCAGTGTTGCCAAAAAGATAATAGCTAAAAAATCACCCTTTATAATTTCGTGAAAATTTTAGATGATTTGATATATGAATACACGTACAAAAAGTTTAGATTATCAATTATTTATCAAGTAAAATTTGAATGTAATACGAAAGAATACTATAAATCAACTCTATAATCTGATTTATGTATATGTTAAATCTGGATAACTTATATAGTAACAAACCAACTGTTTGACTTCTATATATTCAAAATAAATAAACATAACAACTATCAATATATATATTATATATATATGTTTTATCGAAAATGTAAATTGATTAAAATTGGTACTTTCAAAAACCATGTTTTCGGTTTAACCTTAATGTATTATTAAGGTATATATTTCTATAATATTATTATTCATAATTCAATTATTGATTGCATTTTAATAATTTTAAACAATTTTGATTATCAACATCTGGTTTGAAAAACTCTGGATCGTTGACATTTATATAGCAAAAGAAAATGCATCATATTGTGTTTCTTTTGTATATAGAATATTTTGTAATGCTTCGTGTACAATTTTCTATAAACAATGTTATTTATGTTATACAACCAAAATTAAAATTGTTTTTTGCGTTTACAGCGTTTTCACCTAACATACAGGTTAACAATAAAATCTGTATATTTTACAAAAAGATTTCAAATCCAATCGCTAGATCATAATCAATATTTCACAAAATACTTTCCAAATTTATTTGTTATCTCAATGTCTAATGCATTTGATAAAGGACACCCCTAAACACATAAAAACAATGTTATATAAAATACGGGGTTATACGACTACAACAATTACCATATGTATATAAAAGTTATATATTCATTATTTTAATGTTATTTTACATGTATAATTATCATATATATATATATATATATATATAATGAAACATATTTAATGTAATTAAAATGTATATTTATATACGATGGAGTAACAACAAACGATACCATTTAAATACATATGCCCACACTCCTTTAATAAATATATACACATCAATATAAGAAAAAGAAATATAATTATTTATAAGATCAATCATTTTAATATCGCAATCATATTAAAATAATTATATATCATATAGAACGCGACGTGTGCGTGTGTGTGTTATTTAATTAAAATTTGTTAAAAGAAATTTTACTTATAATTGAAAATTTTATTGATTCTTCTTCATAAGACATATATATATAATATGTATACTGTTGAATATTTAATGTGCTTTTATATATTTTAAATATAAATGAACTCACAATAAACTATTCTATAAAATATTCATTTCATTTAAAATAATATATATAGGTGTCTGTTGAATCGGATAAAGTTGTTGTTTCAACGTGGCGTGGTCAAAGTCAACATCATCGACATAATAATCAAATGGCACAATTATCACATTCATCGAATAATGTGCTAAGAGCACGACGTGGTGTTATTCGTATGTTAATCATTGTTGTATTAACATTTGCATTATGTAATTTACCAATTCATGCAAGAAAATTATGGCAATATTGGTAAATATATATGAGATTATTAAAATGCGTTTATCATATATATATATAATTATTTAATTAATTCGTTTTGTTTCATCATTCAAATACAATTTGCAGGTCATACAATTACAAAGGTGATTCAAATTTTACTGCACTTTTTACACCATTAACATTTCTTGTATCGTACTTTAATTCGGGTGTTAATCCATTGTTATATGCATTTTTGAGTAGAAATTTTCGAAAAGGTATGCGAGAATTACTATTTTGTTCATTGAAAAAAAATAAAAATAAATCAATAGCTGCCCAAAGAATCCCAACACATGTAAGTATATTATGATGAATAATATAGAAAATAAAAAAAAAAAAACAAATTGCGCTATATATCAGATTTTTCTTTATAAAATTTGTGTAGTAATTGAATTGAATTTTTTTATTTAAATTATTGTTGAATGATTTGATGGATATATGTGTAATGTTCTGATAGAAATTTTAATATCTGTTATCGCAGATACCAATAAAATATTGTTTTATTTATTTTATATACGCATATAAGGACATTTTTTTTTTATTATTTATTCATAATTCATTTAAAATTTATTCATTTTATTTTAAAAATATATATACAAATTATCTGCTTTTTTCCTTCTGTTATTATATTCGATCCCATTTATCTATCATATTTTTTGTCTTATCTATCTTATATGTATGTATATATATATATGAAAAAACAAATAAACATACACACAAAACATAATAAAACCATAATTTTTTTATACCTGTAAATATATAATAATAGCTTTATAAATGAAAGAATTAAATGTATATATAGAAAATTTTATAAAAATTTTACAAACGGGTGCACATTAATTCATATACCATATATATATTAGTTGACAAATAATAGAAAATTTTTCTTGTGAACATATGAATTATAAACCAAAAATCAAAAAAAAAAAAACAATTCAATCATTCAATCTGCAGAACCATTCATTACCAACGGATACAACACACATTGGAAACCCACTGTGATGCTGTTAATAACCGCGACACATTTCGTGTATTGTTTATATATCGATAATATGTGATAAACATGCAAACATAAACAGAAAATGTATATTGTATATATATATATATAAAATAAGGATTATGAAGAAATATAAAATTAATGATGATCAATCACAACTTTTTTTTTGTAACCTGTATAAATATAAGATATCAAATTAATTGAATTTATAAATCATGTAAAAAAAAATTAATATTAATATTATATTGAATATATTAAAATCATTATTTTGGTTTTTTGAAAAGCTTTTATATAATATACCATAGTATATAAACAGGGTGTTTTAAAATGTAACAGTCAATGGTGACGGGCATCACGTCGCATATATTTTATATGTGTTGATAGATGGAGATCGATGAATTCTAATTTTTATTGTCTTTTAAATTGAAATACATAATTAAATTTTTTATATTTAAAAAGTAAAATTTAAAGTATTGAAAATTTTGTATTGATTTTAAATTATAAATTCATATTGATATTTAATTATTTTTTTTTAAATTTCGGTTCGTTAAAGACCGCATTTTCCGATATGAAATTATGTTAGAAAAATTTCAATTTATGATTATAATTGTTAATTTTCCAACTATATACATAGAAGAATTCATTATTTGGAATCGCATCATTCAACGCAATTGTATAGCATATATATTGTTTGATTGGTTCAGTTTATGAATTCCCTGCGTATAAATATCAATGGTATAATTTAAGAATATTTATAATTCTATTTAATTATAATAATAATAATAATAATAATAATAATAATAATAATAATAATAATAATAAATTAATGAATTAATTAATAATAAATAAAGGTTTTATAGTCAACGAATAGTAAATTTTTATTTAAATTTTAAAATTTATTTAATTAAAAAGATATATATTAGGTTGTCTAAAAAGTATTGATAATTTTTTTTACAACATTCAAACGATTTTTTTATATATTTCAAATGAACTTTATTAAACCAAATATGCGCCGTTTTGATCGATGACCCTTTGCCATTTTTCTGGTAAAGACATTATCCCATCACTGTAGAACTTCTGTGTTTTCTGGGCAAAAAACTGATCCAAGTGCATTTTGCAGTCCTCTGCAGAATTTCATTTTAAACCATTAAGGGAGTTCTGCAGAGACCGGAACAAATGATAATCTGAAGGTGCAAGGTCCGGGCTATATGGTGGATGAATTAAAACTTCCCAGGCAAACTCTCTCAGTTTCTGCCGAGTCATCAAAGATGTGTGTGGTCTGGCGTTGTCATGATGGAACACAACACCCTTTCGATTGATTAATTCTGGACGTTTTTTTTAATCTCGTGCTTCAATCTTGTTAATTGTTGACAATAGAGATCGGAATCAATGGTTTGACCGGGTGCTAGTAATTCATAATGAACGATTCCTTTCCAATCCCACCAAACAGACAACATTACCTTTCTTGGTGTTAATCCAGGTTTTGCTACTGTTTTAGGAGGTTTTAGGTTTTCACCCTTCTTGGACCACGATCTTTTTCGTACATTATTATCGTATGTGATCCATTTTTCATCACCTGTTATCATACGCTTTAAAAATGACTCGATTTCGTTCCTTTTAAACAGCGTTTTGCAAATGGAAATTCGGTTCATTAAATTGTTTTGTGTTAATTCATGTGGTACCCAAACATCGAGCTTTTTCTTGTATCAAGCCTTTGTCAAATGGTTTAAAACTGTTTGGTGATGGATGTTTAGTTCTTTAGCGATATCATGACTGCTTACGTGTCGATTTTCTTCAATTTTTGATATGATTTCATCGACTTTTTCAGTGATTGGTCGACCAGAACGAGGTGCATCTTTGACATCAAAATTACCGGAACGAAATCGAGCAAACCATCTATAGGCTGTTAATTTTGATAAATTTCCTTCACCGTAAACTGCACAAATTGTTCATGTGCCTGCGTTGCATTTTCACCTTTTTCATAATAAAATTGTAAAATGTATCGAGTTTTTTCACTAATTTCGCTCATCTTTAATTTTTAAATGACTAAACAAATTTAATTCTTTTTTTTTTTATCTACGAAATGTCATCTTTCGAACATATATGTTAGTGTTACCTGATCAGATTAGTACTACTTGAAATATCTATTTATAAAAATTATCAATACTTTTTCGACAACCTAATATATATATATATCTATATAAATATTATTTATTTTTTTTTTGATCTTCTAATATAATTATATAACATATTTTTAAGATTATATTTATTTTTTATGGATTATCAAAGATATAAATTATTTTTTGTAATATGTAAATAATATAAATAGTATTTTCTTTTTATATTTTTAAATTTTATATTCAAATGAATTTTCTTTATTTTTTATTTTAAAATCGATTGAATAAAAAAGAAAACAGGAAGGGTAAAATAAAATTTATTTATTTTAATATTATTTAGAAATGTTTATTAAATAGAATTTTTTATGATTTTACTTTTTACTTTAACAAATGCGTGATTTTTCTTTTATATATAAATGGTTATTGCTCAAAGTACGCGTATAAAGCAAAATATATAAAATGTTTATTAAGAGTTTGTTTAAATTGTTTTCTTTATATATATATTTTAATAATTTTAATTTAATTTAATTTTATTATATTTTAATTTTTTAATAAATTATATATATTTTTAATAATTTTTTCTGAATAAAAAACAAATCAAAATGATCGCATTTTAAAATGATGCAATGATTAAGATGGAGATGGAAAATATTTTAAATTTAATAATTGTTTCACTGTAAAAAAATATAGTAATATTCTTATATAATATAATAAATAATAAACATATATAATTAATTATATAATATTATTTATATTTATTATGGCATTTATTTATTATAAATATTTGTAAATAAAAAAAAGAAATTATATTAATATGATTATATAAAGAGGTTTAAAAAAAAAATATGTATATTATAAAATTATGTATATGAATTATATATTAAAAATAAACAACCCATAAAATTTTAATAAAAATATTTAAATTATATCTTAATTTTTTGTGTTTGTTAAATTATACTTTTTTTATAAATAAAATATCCTAATGCAAATAATTTGGTAAGATGCTTCATATTCAATAATTTACATATATACATATAAAAATCTATAAATTTTAACCTGAGACTAGGACGTTGAGATTGTTAATCTAATTACAAAGAAAAACACAATTATTCAGTCTTTAAATGTATGATAATTTTCCCAATTCTGTCACCTTTTTTATTGATTTTGTTAATAGAAGAAACTTATAATCCGAAAACCATTTCAGTATAATCAAAAAGTTTTTAAAAACTATGTATTTTTATGAGGCACATCGGAAAAATTGGGAATTACATAAATATCTATATCAATTTACATAACCACACATAAAATTTATCGTAGTTTCTTATACGTATAATCTATATTATCTATAAATTCACTGAAATTTATATATACCATTTAAATACATAAAATAAAATATCTGAATATTTATGCAATAAGAAGGATGATCGATACACAATTGAAAACAATAAATATTTAATTTAAGTGAAATCATTTTGAATGCCATACATACAGATGCATATAGGAAAAACAGAAAAGAAAAGAAAAGAAAAGGTTTTTAGGTTCATTGAGGAAAATAATTTAAAGAAAAAAAATTATTTATATAACTATACAGCAAACAATAAAATCAAAAAATATTTTTCCTGAGAATGTCTATACAGTTTAGATTTTATGATGTAAAGAAAACCTCAACATATATATATATTCAATTTGATTCTTTACGATGAAAATTTACAATTGAAAAACGTTAAAAAAGACACACAATATCCAAATGAATATAATAATAACATGATCTACTATATATTATACGAGTAGCAGATATTTTTATATATTTCGAATATATCAATAACAAATAAAATGATATTAGATATATATATATATTATCATATTATATATATATATATATATTATATATACACTCTTAAAAAAATTAAACCTATAGGTTGAACGTGATTGAATTTTTCTAAATCAAATATGATTGAATCGTGAATTCAATCATTGTTGATTTAAAATTTCAATCAATTCGTTCAATCAGCACCAGATTGAAAAAAAATAAGTCAAAATTAATTGTAAATCGATTAACATTAATTGAAATATTATTCACTCAAAATTGATAAAAAAATTGCTATCACATTTGATAGAAAATTAATCTTTATAAGATTGAATTTAATGAATTTATAATCGAATATTCTTTCAACACAAATGAAGTCAAATTGAATGAAATTCTTCCCATATAACTTTAAACATATATCCATTGTAATTATAGGTATCTTACAAATAACGAGGAATTCAATTTTATTTAAAAAGATACACCAAAAAATAATTTTTTTTATATACCGTCGCTAATTACATCAAACCTCAAAGTCTCATTTCCAGAATTTTAAAGACTTTAAAGTCTTGTTTCCGGGAAAAATTATATTTTGTAATTGTGATTTGAGAGTTTAGATATTGTTGCAATATTTGTACATTAATTGTACAATTAAAATGAAAACATCGAGTTTTGCACAGCTGTTTGCATATATATATTAAAATGAGTTGATTTTCAATCCGATTTGATTGAAATTCAATTTATCATAATTGTGATTCATGATTCAGTACATAACGAATTTCGACGTCATATGCCTAATAACACACTAATGAAATTTTGTATGTATATACATCGTATATAAGGTGACTACATATAAAAGCAGTACTAATTAGTTATATTCATAATATACCGAATCAAAAATCTCAATCAAGCTAACTCGAATTTCAATCAACTAGGATTGGGAATCATCAAATAATGAAAATAACAGTAAAAAAGCTATATGTGTATTCTTGGTCAGTCTTATTGTCGCCAGAATCAGTTTTCTCATATCACCGGATAATCCACCAGGTGATAAGGAATTGCATCCATAGTTCGAGGTGTTGTAGGTGGCATTTCATCAAATTCTGCCGCGAAAATTGTCGTTTATTGATGTCAATGCTTTGAGACACCTAAAAGATAGTACTGCAACAACTTAACACTGTTTATTAATTTTATGTTTTGACTGATATAGATAATAATATAAGTTATGATCAACGTAGATATTGTTTGACAATAAATCTTGATGTTATGCAAATTCCAAAGACAATGACATTGACATTTTTATTTTCTAAAACATAGTTAATCCTAACAAGATACGTTGAAAATTTGCACATGCCTACATTTCAGTACCCCACATATATAATCACATGTGATTTATTGAAGTTGTAAGCCAATGGGGGAAAACGTAGTCCACAATATACATTTAGTTGCCTTTAAAATATTTATAATAACTACTAGAGCGGCTATCAAAATATATGACCGATGTCATCTTTGTTATAAGCATAAGCATTTTATGTGTAGGCGGTCGTAGTCCACAATATACATTTGCTTATTTACATACAAAATGTTTCGCAAAGTACCAACATCTATATAACATCATATCTATATTTTTTGTTTCATTTAAATATTGAAGATTATTTTCGCATTTGTTAAGTATTGATATGGCTTAGAGGAATAAAGATTGCTATAATGTTTTGATATATACATATTTTTATAATTCTTTGTTTTCCTGTTGATGTCAAATAAAGTTTGTGTTTTCATTAACAAATTTTCCGCCGCTTCTAAACATCTTGAGGGATTTGTTAGGTGACTCTTTTCCAGCCTAATATGACTTTCAGACATTTCACAAAGGATTAGTAAAAAATTGGAAACCACAAAAAGATAATTATACATTTTTTAAACTATAACCTTTATCTAGTCAAGACATGACAAATAAATAATTTCCCTAAAAGATAGTTTTGAATATTTCAATTAATACCATTTAAAAAAATATCATTTTGGATAAAACATGACTTTCAAAACTAACTTAGGCTACGAGATAAGCGCCCGCTTCCTTTTAATAACTTTTATCTCCAATATTTTCTCGTTTTCTGGCATTTCTGAAAAAAATTACTGCTCGTTTTACCCACTGTATACATTTTTTAATTCAGGCACTTCTTCTAATTATATACAAAAACCAACCAAATATACAACATATTTGAACATCAGTTGATTTTTAATCCTAGTTGATTGAAATTCAAGTAAGTATAATTCGAATTTCTGTAACAGTACATAAGGAATATAACACGTCATCGTCCAAATAACCTTGAAACAATACTATTTATAGGTGTGGTGGGAATATGACGCAATGTTTCTTTATATACTGAATCATAAATCTTAATTCTGATTACTTGAGTTTCAATCAACAAAGCTAAAAATTAAATAATGAAAATAATAGTAGTACTTATTAAATTTATACAAACAGCGGCGGGCGTACAAAAATTGCCAAAATAATTAAATTTTCCTATAATAGAATAATAGATTGTTAATTAATGCACTCTGTGTTGTAAATGATAAAAATGCCAACCTAAAATTCTTACTCTCGAATCATACGAATTCATACGAATCCTACTGAACACATAAAATATATTTTGTGTTTTCGGTTATTTTTCGAATCTGAATTTTCACAGAGAGTTGCCTGTTCCCCTTGCGGTTGATCGTACGGCCAATTACCGACAACGTAAAAACCACAAATTAAGAAACCACAAATTAACTACAGAAGGCTGTTGTTGGACGCAAAAACCAAATGGTTGGTTGCAATGCGAAAAATTAATTTTATTTTTATTTTATTAAATGTTCCTGAAAATATATTGTTCTAAATTTTCTATTTTTTGGATTACCGCAGTGGATTTTTTAAAAATTTTTATTCATAGAAGAAACTTTGAAAATCTTCCTAATGGTTCAAAAGATATACTCCAATTTCCAAAATGTGTACATGCAAATTTATCCCATTTTTGCATACGGTATAAAATATTTGTACCATTTTTGGCGCAGTTGTACAATATCACAAATTTATTTGAATTTTCACTAACATCGAATGGAAAATTGGTTATATCTTTTAAATCAATTGGGCGATTTTCTACTTTTGAAACATCAGAAATGGATTATATTTTCATATTATTCGAATAAACTAAATATTAAAAAGGCAAGTATATAATCACAAAAACAGAAAATTTTGAAAAATCGATTTTCGAATAAATTTAATCAGCTAGCCGTCTACATTTTTCACTTTAAATCAACTAATTACATGTGTGCCTTTCGTATCTAAAAACCTATTGTTTTTAAATTTTGACCAAATTTTTCCATGCCCGTCCCTGTATGCAAGCCTATACAAGAACTATCGATGTTATAAAATATTCGTGGTATTAAATAAATAGTTTTAGTTTCCAGCATTCAGTTTCAGAGCATAGTTTAATAAATATTTTATAGTTATCAATCGGCTTCGTTAATATCGTGTTTCGTGTATTATATTGTAATAATAAAAGTGATTATTATATCAATTTCCAGTGCAAATAAATTAAAAAAACGGTTTTATTTAATTTAATTGTTAAATTATTTAGTTTTACCTTAAAGTATTGCAAAAGTACATTTTATCTGCGTTTCTATATAAAAAAAAGTGTATATAATATGCAAAAACCCTTTATATACACAATACATCCAAACACTATTTGATTGTCAATTCTAGTTGATTGAAATTCAAGTAAACATACTTGGAATTTCTGAATCAGTATATAACGAATTACAACGTCATATTCGAAATACATCGAAATCTGCAATTTTTTTATATACCTATAAATGTGTAGGAAAAAACAATAGAATATTTAGTTGTGGTGGGGGTATGACGTAGTGTTTTCTTATATACTGATTTATGAACCTAAATTATGATTACTTGAATTTCAATCAACTAGGATTGAAAATTAAATAATGAAAATAATAGTGGTACTAATGGGATAATTATAGTGTTCAAGCAAATTCAAGAACTATCAATGATATAAAATGTCTTGGTATTAAATAAATGGTTTTAGTTTCCAGCATTCAGTTGCAGAGCACATTATAATAAATATTTTTTTATTATCAATCATTAATGTTGTGTTTTTTGTATTAAAGTAATTAATGTTTTGTGGATTAAAGTAATTAATGTTTTGTGTATTAAAGTAATATCAATGGCCAGTGCAAATAAATTAAAAAAATTGTTTTATTTCATTTAATTGTTAAATTATTCAGTTTTACATTAAAGTATTGCAAAAGTACATTTTATCTGCGTTTCTATATAAAAAAAAGTGTATATAATATGCAAAAACCCTTTATATACACAATACATACAAACACTATTTGATTGTCAATTCTAGTTGATTGAAATTCAAGTAAACATACTTGGAATTTCTGAATCAGTATATAACGAATTACAACGTCATATTCCAAATACATCGAAATCTGCAATTTTTTTATATACCTATAAATGTGTAGGAAAAAACAATAGAATATTTAGTTGTGGTGGGGGTATGACGTAGTTTTTCCTTATATACTGATTTATGAACCTAAATTATGATTACTTGAATTTCAATCAACTATAGGATTGAAAATTAAATAATGAAAATAATATGGTATTAAATAAATGGTTTTAGTTTCCAGCATTCAGTTGCAGAGCACATTATAATAAATATTTTATAGTTATCAATCGTTAGTTTCGTGTTTTGTATATTAAAGTAATTAATGTTTTCTTTTTAAAGTAATATCAATTGCAAGTGCAAATAAATTACAAAAATTATTTTATTTAATTTAACTTTATAAATTATTTATTTTTAAATTAAAGTATTGCAAAAGTGTGTTTCCTTATATACGGATTTATGAATCTTTAATATTTAACAGATTATATGTAAAACAAAAATTTTAAACAACCTTCTATTTGTATAACAAAATTTAAAACAAATAATGAGTAGAGTCAGTTCGATTTTAAACAACGAAAACGTCGACGTTCAAATAATTAAAAACTTTGATGGTATGTATTTTTTTATATTTATATTGCTATAAACTAAATAGCAACTGTATAAATTCTATATAAATACCGAACCACGTGCAATTTATTGGGTTACTGAGAAATGAATTGAAATGCAGCTGTATAAGCTATATTCCTTAAATGATAATAAAAAAATAGCAATTTATAATAAATACAACATGAAACAGTCATCTCTCAATACAAAAAAAAACATAATTAACAACTACTCTATTTCAACCGTACCATATATCCTATATAACGAAGCTAAAATCACCTTTATTTTACAAACATGAAAATATATTCTAAGTATTTACTGCGCGATTGTAAGTCCTTTTTTATTTTACTTTTCAGGTAACATTTGGTTGACTGCGGTCGAATATTCATTGTCATAATTACATGCACTTGTTACAAATATCCACATTTCCAAAAAATATTCACATATATTGCAATTCACAACTAAATTGTTAATAAATACTATTCCTATAACAACCTAATCATTTAGGCCAGATCTTAGCAGGTTAAACTGCAATAATGGTTCTCAAATGTTTTTTATGTAAAATTGATGATATTCACTCTTTGGAAGATTTCAAATCACATTTAAAGGTTACTCATTCATTATTCCTTGGAATAAAAAGTGGTTATAATAATTATATTTGTGTTAATGAAACTTGTAATAAACCGTTTAGGTTGTTCGCGTCATTTAAAAGGCACATAAAACTTAAACATTCTTCACTCTTAGCAAAAAATAGTAATCCAAACAAAAAAATCCACGAATACGTCAATGTAAACGAGAATTGTGTACATGCCACAAATTATGATTTGAATAGTGATGAAAATGGTGTTCAGAATCCAGTATATTTTAAAACAGGTTCACTCATTCATTTTTTAAAAACCAAACACTCCATAACAGCAAGTAATCTAAAAATTATTATTGAGTCTTGTGAACATATCGTTCAATACACAACGTTAAACATTCAAAACAAGGTAAAGAGCCTTTGCCATAATGACAATAACTTGATGGTTACAGATCATAATTTACAAAGGATTTTAGATGCTATAAATGTTGAATCACCTTTTAAACTTTTGAAAACTGAACACCAACATCTTGATTTTATTCGTAAAAACTGTAAGTATTATGTTGAACCTGTAGAAATTTTTTTGGGGTACAGAGAAGAAAATGTAACTTTACAGAACAATATAATAAAAAGCAAAATTACAAATACGTTTCAATATATCTCTATTATAAACACATTAAAATGTATGTTACAAAACGACACCATATATAATATGTTAAAACAAGCACAAAACGTAAATGGTACTGGTTCCTTAGAATCATATGTTGACGGAAATCAATATAAAATATCAAAGTTTTTTAATAAATTTCCCAATGCTCTTCAAATTCAAATATATTATGACGATGTTGAAATTGTCAATCCTCTGGGTTCTAAGAAATCTATACATAAAATTGGTGTATTTTATTTCATCATACAAAATTTACCGCAGGAAATTTTAAGTAATGTTAAATCCATTTTTCCCTTTGCTATAGCTTACGCGTATGATATAAAAAGGTATGGCTTTTCTGAAATTTTAAAACCATTTATGAAAGATATTCAGATTTTAGAATCAAATACTGGTGTTGAATTAAACCGTAACGATTCTTCTCATGTTTTGCGGGCTACACTTGCAAGCGTATGTGGAGATGGGCTAGCTATTCATGAAATATTTGGTCTTCGTGGTCCATCAAGTAATAATTTTTGCAGAATGTGTTACATATCACGGGCGGAATTGCGCTCGAAATGTAATATAAAAAGCTTTCCTACACGTACCTATAGGTCCTATAATATAGATTTAATTTCAAATGATTTAACTGCGGTTGGTATAAAAGAAAAATGTATATTAAATGAAAGCAATTATTTTCATATTACTGGTAATTTCAATTTTGATATAATGCACGATTTATTTGAAGGTGTTGTTGACATGGAGGTAAAACTGGTTTTAGAAGTCTATGTTGTTAAACAAAAAAAATTTAGTATTGATTTTTTTAATAATAGGGTACATTCGTATAATTACGGTTTCAGTGAGCGTAAAAATAAACCAACATCTAATTTTACTCTTCAATCTCTGAATACAAAAAATGACCGGTCACTAAAACAAAAAGCAATACAATCATGGTGTCTTATAAGAGTATTACCATTTTTAATTGGTGATGTTATTTCTTTACAAGATGATCCGTATTATCAGTTAATACTATTATTGCTTCAAATATTGAATATACTTTTCACACCTTCTGTATCACCAGAAATGGTTATATATTTACATGAATTAATAATAGATCATAATTCTCGATTTGATGAACTTTTTCCCGATGTTCACAAGATAAATAAGCATCACCATATGACGCACTATGCTGATTGTATTTTTGAAATGGGACCTTTATTAAAATATTGGTGCATGCGTTATGAAGGCAAGCACAATGAATTCAAACTACAAGCACATATTTGCCGAAATTTCAAGAATATTGCCAAATCCTTAGCATGGAAGCATCAACTTAGTTTAGCTTATCACATGCAACATTTATTAGAACCAATTTTATACAATGCGGGCGAAACGGTTAATTTACTTACATCATCATTATTTAATTTTATCGAACCACCTAGTGAGGTGGGTATTCTTGTCAATAAAGTTACAGTTTTTGGAACGGAATATCGAAAAAACTTATTTATTTGCGTTGGATTAAATGAGAATCCCATATTTGGAAAAATTGTCCACATTTTAATTGTTAACAAAACAGTAATTTTCAAAGTGATGTTAATGAATACGGATTATTGGAATAGTGATTATAATGCATTTGTTTTAAGTCCAACAAATTCATTTGAACAATTTTTACATAGTGAGCTCCTTCATTATCGACCGAATGTTACGTGGACCACTTTTAATGATGATTTTAATTACCTTAGTCCCAGATCTTTGTTAATATAAAATACATATCTAGATATTTATATCGAACTGCAAAAGTATCTATATCGCTTTACATTTAATATTATATTTATTTTTCACAACATTTTTTTAGTTTTTTATATTATAATTATTATTGAATTAAAGCTGTGTTTTGATTGCAAAAAATCTGGTTAAATTTTATTTATTATTATGCTCATTTCATTTTTTCGATTAAATATGTTGATGGATAAAAACAAATAAAAGATAAATAAATATTTAATGGACAATGGCTAACAAAACGAATAAAAATAGGAAACTATTACTAAAGTAGTGAGCGTATTTTTTGTTTATAATTTACATTTCAATAGATTTTTTTCTTTGTTAAATTGTAAGTTAAATTCCGAGTGCCAGCTTTTGCGTCAGCTCGGCTACAACTTCAACTTAATATATTTTTTTTAAATGGTAGAAATAAAGAGTAGTCCTGAGAAGCAGAATTTAATCATACCCTGATTTAATCATCTCCTGATAATCGAAATCAAAGCAACCATTATCAAAATTTACATCTGCAATGATACTTAAATTCATGAGTTAAATATTGAATGTTATCCAAATTTGTATGCAATCAAGACACCACCTAAATAGTAGATAATTATTCATTTTTTTTAAATAAATATTGTTTTTGTGGTTTTAAGGGATACTGAAATTTTCGAATTCACTGTTGTATGACATTTCTATAACATTTTTGCTTAAATTTTTTTCTTTTCATTCAAATGTCTATTTCACATAACTTAGAAAATATATACAAAAACGTGAAAGTATAAGTATCACTTTAATATCATGATGAATCTATGTAAAAATCAACAGCACAATTAAAACTTTGTTATCGTGATATTAACTATTTTCTTTCGCATTAAACGCGCTTTATTAATTTCATTTAATCTTTCAACTACTGTTTACTTTTTGTTACGAAAAATATGAAAGTGTAAATAATGGCCTAGATTGATTGAGGTAATAAGTTATTGGATTACGTAGTCATGCAAACGAACATATAAAAAAATAATGCAATATGTTTCAATTGTTGCTAATCGTATATATGGCATACATTAACAATAAATGAGGTTGTAATATCAATATTGTTTTCAAATATTCCTTTCATTTCCTCATATTCATTCACATTTAATCCATAACATCATTTTGCACGATTGACAGATGAAGAAATAAATACACTCGAAATTGCGGCATCATTAAGTGATACACAATTAAAAGAATTAGGAGTTAACAAAATGGGATTACGTATTCATTTGATGAGTGTATTTAAAAAAGAACTGAACTTAGTAAAGATTACAGAGGTAACACATAATTGGAGTGACAAATTAAATTAAATGAAAATAAATTAATGTGAATAATCTTTTTTTAGGATCCACTGTCGATCTTGGATAATCGATTTTTAAGCGCTTTTGATGTTAACGTTCCAGAAAAGCAGACAGATAATTCTTCAATATGTTCGTCATCCGCTACAGTAGATTCATCACGAATGAATCATTTTAAATATGAAAAGGTTAGTTCTAATGGATGTATACATAGTTTCAAAGTGTAGTTAGTAAATTATGTTAAACATTTATGTTTTGAATTTATATATATTTTTAATATTTTAGATACTAAACATACAAACTATTTTAAGTAGTACTACTGAGGGGACCAGCATTATAGATTTCATTGAAAAAAATAAATATTTGATCGACAAACAACGACATGCTATGGTTAGAATTTTAGTGAATGACCTAGTTAAGGATTGGGGAAAGTTAATGCCAGATAAAAAGTTGTACCCTAATGCGGTATTAAAAGAAAATTTAGCGAAGTCCATTATTTATACGTTCCCCTGTTTGGCTGTAACACGATCCGGAGTTCCATCACATGTAAGTATTCCGATTATATAATTATTACTGTATACGACTAACATAAAAAAGGTTATACTTATCATTATAATCTACCATTTTGCAGTGTCATTATTTTCACCCAGGCAGTAAAAATCATCCGGCTTCAGGTTTTATTGAGTACCGATTGAAAACCATGAGAACTGCTGAACGGAATGCTGACGAAACATATACACCCAAAAGGAGAATTTCAAAAGAAAATATTTTAAATGAAAAAGAAAATGCACCCGAAGGGGAAACGCTAATACAATTCAACAAAGAAGCGACAGAAAGTAACCAGGATTTAGTAAGCTCAATATTGTATTACTTCTTTTAATCAAATATGTCCATATTGTGTATTCAATAATATGCCGATAATGATTGAGTGTATTCAATGATTCAATTTACCTATCTTTAATAAAATAATTTGTTTATTTAATTTAGGTAGAAACTCTGAAGCAGTTAGTGCCCAATTCTGAAAATTATAGTGTCATTACAAATGGGATGACAACCCCATATGTTCATAAAATGATACAGAAAATGAAGAAACAAAATAATACCATCACGGATATAGTTAATGCACTTCCACATATATTATCGTACAAATCTGAATTAGTGAGTGAAATTTAACCTAAGACCTATTTTAAATATTATTAATTTGATACTAATTTTTAACTTGTTTTTAGCTATTAAAAATGTTTTGTATAATAGTACCAAATTGCATAGAATATGGATTGCACACAAAGTTTCCTGCAATCAAGAAAATTTCTTCAAACTTAAAAAATGTTAAAACTTTGTCTGATATAACTAACGGTAAGCACGCCATATATACCATACTACATTAATATTGATTTAAGTATTTGACAAAATTTTGTTACAGAAAATATACAATGCATAGCTGCTTTAGCCAATTATTGGCCAACGATCCCGACAAGAAAATCCAAATTTAAGAGTGCACCAAATACGAAAATAAATCCCTGTTTAATGCAAACATTTTCGGTAAGTACAGCTAAAATGTATATGATCACACTAATCAAATCGGTAAAGTTTAATGATTTTAAAACATTGCAATTGCAGAAAAATGAATCATTTGACAATATAACCGAATTAGTTTCTACGAATCAACCTATTATTATTCAACTGGTGAACACCGATGATGACCCACAATATTTCATTAAACTGGATAAACATTATCTAGAAACCCCGAAAGATTTTGTTTCAGCATTGGATATATTATATAAATGCCATTATGTATTTGATGTCAGTTATGAAGCACAATTAGGTCGATTTTTCAATTATTTAGACGTTTTCGTGTACGAAATGAAAAACGTAAAAAGTTTACCAGCAGTTGAAAATTTCAACATTAATAATCCTTTAATATAATATATATATATATCAAAAAGATTTTATATAATATAATATGATATAATATATAATATATATATAATAAAGATTAAATTAGCATTGTATGTCAGCAATATTAGTTTTATCTTCGATCAAAAAACAATCAAAAAACAAATATGGAATCCTATTAAGTTTAGTTCAACGTTCATTGTGTGTGTTACGAGTCCAGTTAAATGTGATGTGGTGGTTAAACGACAACAGCAAATTTGATTATTATAAATAATGTTAATTTATATTTACTTCACTTGTGCAATTCATTCAATTTGTGCAATTGCAATGGATAGGCGATGAAATGAATATTTTGTATAAAAAAAAATGTTAATTACTGTTTCGTTTTTCGAAACATTTTTAGAAGGTAGATGATGAGGCTGATGAACCATTAAAATTGGTCGATATTATTTTGATATAATGTATTTCAATGTATGCCTTTGTTGGTTTTAATTCTAATAAGAAGTTTTTTTAAATTTTTTTCTATATTTTTAGTTGTTTTTAGTTTTAGTTTTGCATTTCTATATTCTGAATTTATTATTATTTCACCTTTAAGAAAAAAAGTAACAAAAATTATTTTATTTTGTGTGGTATCATGTCCTATTTCAATCAACAACAGTATTTTTTTTTCAAAATGTTTAAATTGTCAAATGTCAATTATTAATCTTACTTATCTTACTTACATATATTAAATTTAATGATAATTTAAGTTGATCATAGTTTTTAGTTTAATGTTATATAAGAATGTAGTCTTTGGATTAAAATAAAATTATTATTATTTTTATATCAAAAATTAAATCTGTTAAAAAATTGAAGTATAGAAATATCTAAATTTAATTCCTTGCAAACAGAACTATATATTCAATGCAGCAGCAATTTCCACGTAAAATGATATTGAATTATGCCCAAAATTGTTTAAATTCTAACCAATATTGGGTGGTTTTAATAACAAGTTATGTGGAAAGTGATTGTAAACTCATCGACATTAAATAAATTTCAATATTATTTTCTTAAATTTTAAATAGAATGCAATTGAAATACATTAACAAATAATTGAATTTAAAACTCTTGGGAGTGAAACTTCTGTCAGCTATTTATTGAAATTTTATGGAGTTTGATTGAAAATGACTCAAAAATGAATTAAATCTGCTTCATTTATGTATTGAAATTTCACCACAGTTGATTGAAAATGTATCTAAATTGGGTGAATTCCGATTCAAGTTGGGTTGAAATGCAATCAAAATTGATTTTCAATTTAATGCATTAGAGGTGAATTACATCTAACATTGTTTAAATTCTAATCAATATTGGGTGGTTTTAATAACAAATTATGTGAAAAATTATTGAAAACTTATCAACATTGATCTTATTTCAAAAAATATTAATTCAATTTCAATAAAATTTTATTAAATTTTAAATCGAATAAAATTGAAATACATTAACAAATAATTGAATTTAAAGTTCTTTGGAGTGAAATTTCTGTCAGCTATTTATTGAAATTTTATGGATTTTGATTGAAAAGGACTCAAAAATGAATTAAATTTGAAGGATTTCTGAATTGAAATTCCATCACCGTTGATTGAAAATGTAACTAAATTGGGTGAATTCTGGTTCAAGGTGGGTTGAAATTCAACCAAAACTGATTTAAAATTCAATGCATTGGCAGTGAATTACACCCAAAATTGTTTAAATTCTAACCAATATTGGGTGTTTTAAGAAAAAATTATGTGGAAAATGATTGAAAACTAATCAACATTGATGTTATTTCAAAAAATATTAATTCAATTTCAATATACTTTTCTTAAATTTTAAATCGAATACAATTGAAATACATTAATAAATAATTGAATTTAAAGCTCGTTCGATTGAAATTTCTGTTAGCTATTTATTGAAATTTGATGGATTTTGATTGAAAAGGAATCAAAAATGAATTAAATTTGCATGATTCATGAATTGAAATGCCTTCACAGTTGATTGAAAATGTATCTAAATTGGGTGAATTCCGATTCAAGTTGGGTTGAAATGCAATCAAAATTGATTTTCAATTTAATGCATTAGAGGTGAATTACATCTAACATTGTTTAAATTCTAATCAATATTGGGTGGTTTTAATAACAAATTATGTGAAAAATTATTGAAAACTTATCAACATTGATCTTATTTCAAAAAATATTAATTCAATTTCAATAAAATTTTATTAAATTTTAAATCGAATAAAATTGAAATACATTAACAAATAATTGAATTTAAAGTTCTTGGAGTGAAATTTCTGTCAGCTATTTATTGAAATTTTATGGATTTTGATTGAAAAGGACTCAAAAATGAATTAAATTTGTATGAAGTTCTGCTAAAAAGGATTGAAATGAATAAATTAAACAGCCGGATGCAATCAACCTGCGTTTATTATATCTATTTATTTCAATTTGTATTGAGCGAAATTCATTCTATAATAATTGAAAAATGTTTCAATCAATTTTAACTGAATTTTCTCTAAATCATAATTTATTGAATTTCAGCCAATACTTACTGGCTGGCTTTTTAATCTTAGTTGATTGAATAATTTTTAAGAGTGTATATATATATATATGGAAATAATACAAGTATATATTCAACAGAATTGTGATACTCGGCTTGAATCCAATCCATATATATATTATAAAAAAAAACCTTTCATATTTTATTAAAAAAAAAGAATTGGAAAAAAGTAAAAAAATTATAATAAAATAAATTGCTTGTATCGGATATATAAAAAAAAAGGTTTTTTTTTCTGTGAAGTTCAAAGTGATTCAGTTTAAGATATATATTTACAATATTAGTATTTATATTGATTTTACCAAAATGAAAATTCATCAATAGGATATATATCCACAACTATATATTGAGTTTATATATGCAAAAATATAAATATATATATTATTATTATTTGGTAAAAGTGATTTCAATATATGTAGCTTTTTACAGAGAGAGAAAAAATAAAAATAAAATATCAAATCTTATATAGTTATTTATTCAATATATTGACTTGTTTATTATGTACATATAAATATATATGTATATATTGACGGTATATCAGATCATAGATTTTATATAATAGACATTTTATTTTACTATATAAATATTTAATAATACATATGTTTGTAAATATATACTGTGTATAAATAATATGTATTGTATTTTATAACAAAATGAAAAAAAAAAACTCAATCCCTTTTATTTAAAACAATAGTTTACAGTCGTGTTTACACACTTATGGTGATAGTGAAAAGATATTCGGATTCTTATGAAGAATTATAATGAATTTCCTGTATGAACTGATTAAAAAAACTTAAGGTATTATCTGTGTTTATAATCACTTATAACAGTTTTGATGGAATTAAGTGAAAAAAAAATGGAAAAATGAATACCTTTAAGTATAATATGAACTCTATATCAAATTTGATATAAGATCATGCGAGATCTGGTATCAGATGAAATTTTTCTTATAATATAAAATAAACCAATCGTATAAAATTATAATACATCAATACCTGCGGGGATGGTTATATTTACATATATAATCAATATACAATCATAATTGTTATGTCTATTTATATGTTCAAAGCTTTTGACAAGTGGATGAATGGAAATGAATTGTATTTTGTGTATATACTATAGAAGTAAATAAATTGTATAAATGTATAGAAAAAATATATTCAATATTCAATATTGGTATTTATGAAATATATTTTCCATGAATATAACCACTTGTAGGTATTTTCTATATATATAAAAGTAAAGGTATTTTTTTAAAGTTTTTTTTTCCCAAAGGTTAAATCTAATATGTTCCTTTTGCTTTTATTTCATAATGAACGAGACACGTGATTATATAATAGGAAACTTATAGAAATTATCAGTAAATGATACATTATTATATTCTAAATAATTGTGAAAATGTCTATACGGTTTCACTCTGGCAAGTTAAAGTACACGCAATTGATGTTTCAAATGTTTTTAATAATAAAATTTTTTGGATTTTACATGTAATAATAATATGGGAAAATGAAAAATCTTACCAAACTTTGCTGTTGAGTTCTGTTATCATAAATAAAATGATCGATGATCTAAATGATAAAATAAACATTTACTTACTATTAATATTTCTTTTTGCTGTTCTGGGCGTTGAATGCCCTCTCCTGTCCTATCCTGTCTGAAAGTCCTATCCTGTCTTGTCCTGTCCTGGACGTTGAATGCCCTGAATGTCAAAATTATCTACTTTAAACTGTCTAAATCATATTCTGGATGTATATAATTTTGATGAGTTTTCAATATCTGTTATTATGCGATTATTATGTAAAATATTTAAAAGAAAAAAAGATTTAAAGCACTGTAATAAAATTTTACATTTAAATTATATTATATGTAAATTGAAATCCATGTTTTTGGTATAAATAAATGAAAAAATAAATGTTATTAAATCACATGGATTATTAAAAATTGTTATTACAAATTGTGTACAACAATAATATATATATATCAAGGACGAATCCTAGTATTGTTCAAAGTGTTCTAGAACGCCCTAAAAATCTCAAGAATAACATCCAAAACATCCTAATAATATCCTAACATTTTAATTAAATCATTAATTCATCCATTCAATAAAAATATTAAAAGTGAACATGCATTTTCTCGGCATACTGTATAGATATATAGCAAATATTTGAGAATATACAATTGAATACTCTGATGTTCAAGAAACACAATGAACAATATAATATGTAAAAATTCTCCTTTAAACCATTAGAATTAAAAATAGAAGACGGGCTAAATACATTTAAAATACCAAATCATATGTATTTATATATACTGTGCCGATGGTCATAAATTTGCTTGAACAACACTTCTATATGCGTGCTTGACTGCCTGACTGTTTATATTTATATTTGGTTTCATTATGTACTACACTCGCATTCAGCATAAAAAAAAATCGTAAACAATTCCCCTTTCACTGTGTCGTCTTTCGTCTACTAATCTACTATGTACTATAATTTGTGTTCAATGAATTGTTTGAACAATCATCGTAGTGTCGCTGATTATATACTTTCATATATAGCGCAGAAAATGCGAATATATGGAGGTATATAAGCGCGATATATGGGCCGGTATTGTTCAAATTTTATTTGAACAACATTATTATTTATTTCATTTCTCCTCCAAATTCATTCTTTCTATTCTATTCATTCAAACAGATGATGTGATATTTTTATGCAAAATTAAAAATATAGTGTTGAATAAAAAATTCTATTTACATTTATTCATTTATTGTTAGACGTATTTTATTTTTTAGTTTCATAATTAATTATCGTCGCTCGTCCTATACTAAAATCATATTTTATTAGCTTTTTTTATCTTTTAAGTTATTACTTCAATTTTCATTTTGAATATTGAAATATTTAAAATCTAAGCCACAATTCCACAAAGCGGTCATAGACGAATTCGTTAAAAGAACTCGAAAAATGGAATTGGTTTATAAATAATGTTTCTAAAATTACGAATTGATTTCTATTATTTAAAGAACACTGAAAACACTAATTGTAAGTAGTACATAATATTAACATATTTATTTATTACATTTGTTATACGAAACATATTTACCTCTTTTCACATATAAGAAAATTGAAAATTTATGTACAATATGTTAACACGAGTTTTGTGTAGCTATGACCTGATAATTTGTTACACATGCTAAATGTTTACATCGCATTGTTCCATCAGAACGAAACATACACCAATATAAGTATTTTTTCTATCAACTATCTGTTAAAAATTGTTTCTTATAACAAATGTAATAAATACCAACAAGTTACTAAAAACTAGTAAAAAGGCCAGGAAAATCAGATTACAGCTTAACGTTGAATGTCCATCTATGCCTTCGTATTTTCGTGCATGATATATATATATATATATATATATATATATAAGTATTCAAAATGGTAATTTACTTTCGTTGTCAATCCTTTATTATTTTTATTTTATTTTATTTAAATATATCCATAAAAAGTCTTTATATATTTCTTATAGCAGCGATAGCCTAAAGTCAAATTAATTTGAAATATTCTAGATATGTATACAAAATCATTCTGTTGCATAATATCATAATATATATATATATATATATATATATATATATATATATATATAAAGGTTTAGATTTATTTTAGAGATTTTCGCATTTATGTGTAAGTACACAGCTGAAAATATACAATTTTATATACATGAAATAAAAACAATTCTGTCATCACCGCATGACATTTTATAATTTTTAAAAAAGAAAAGTTCTTTTTTTTTTTGTTATTATTTTATAATTTAACAAATTTTCTAAATATAATATAATAATAAAAATAATTTGAGATTTATGAACGTTTTAAAATGGATATATAAAACAAGTAAAACAATGGATTTAGAAAATTGCAGGTTGGTGAAGAGAAAAACAATACCACAAGGCAATAAAATACGTTTATGTGTTAAGAAACATTTGATTGAAATGGCATCTGGAAATCTACTTTTTACTTACCGAGTAAATTTCGGAAATTTACTAAATAAAAATCAGGATTCTGATAAAAAATTTAACCTTTCAACACACATTTTGCCCCATTCCGTAATTTTCACTGTCTAAAGTATCAATGATTTAAGGTTAAATATTATCGTATGGCAATTCTTGTAACCGTTCCTTATATGTATATTTTTTTTTCACTCCGTGTGTGGGTATAAATTTAGTATATTTATAAAGTCTACAATATATGCATACAAGAATTTTAAAGAAATTAATTTTGTATATATTTTGAAATAATTATATTTATGAGGTATATTTTAATATATAAAAGTGATTATTTAATAATTTAATAATATTGAATTTTTAATAAGAAAAATAAAATATATATATATACGGAATGGTTGGTGATAAGTTTTTTTTGTGGTAATAAAATATAGGGGATAGTAAAATGTCAATATATTATTATTATTATTATTATATATAGCTCTTTAAACATTTATAATATTATATTAGTCTATATTAGTATACGAGTATACAGTAATATAAATTAATAATAAATATTTTCTATATTAATTAACTGGTGTATATAACAATTATGTGTATTTATAAAAGGCTTCATATAGATATCTTATAATATATAAAATAGCCTATAGTATACTAAAAAAAATAATTAAAATATTTTTTAATGAAATCTTTTAAAAGATTTAAATTAAATTTAAAATAATTGAATATACCTCTAACATTTTTCATCAATCCAAATTCATTTTCACACTTTGAAATTTCTTCTTTTTTTTTTTAACATTGTTCAATCTTATTTTAATATTTTTTGATTGCATTTGAATTGCGATATCGAAATTGAAAAATAATTTAATAATAATGAGGTACTATATCCAATGGAGTGAGATAAAGATAAGGAAAAAGAGATCTACATTTTGGAAAGAAAGAAAGGATTAAAGAGGACAATGTGGATGTGTAAAAGGTTTAGGTAAGTTTATCAAAAACGTTGCAAAAAAATGAAATAAAATACAACAAATTTTATTTTGTTATGTTAATAAAAAAACGTATTTTATGATTTATTATAAAGACGTTTACAAAAAAAACCGTATCTCATTTACGAGATGTTACAAATTTAATATGTATATTTATTCTTTCTTCTGTACATTACAAAAATGTGCCTAAAAAACATTAAAATATTTAATATACATATATAAAATACATAAAAAAAAAAGAAAACCATCTAAAAAATGGAAAACGGTAGAAATTCTTTATATCCATAATCACCCAAAATCTATTTATTTTTTTTTGTGCTGTATATCTAATTTAATAAAGGTTTCTTTAAAACGAAATAATAAAACAAAAAACATTACCCGCGCTAAAACAATATTAAAATACAAAAAAAATTTCTATTTAATAAAAGATAAAAGTTAAAAGTTAATTTTTGGTTTGTTGTTATATTCTTATGTTATATGTACATAATTAATTAATATTTAGAGAATTAAAACAATTGTCTAAACAACATAATAAATACATTTAAATAAACTTTTACAGATGCATATAGCTATATATTTATTTTATATATTTTATATAACGCTGTGGAATAATATTTTTGATAATAAAATGTAAATTTTCTTGTATATTCTTCTTGCATACTAAAAGATTATAAAACAATTTTCTTTCAAAAAAAAATTTTAAGTGCATAAAGTAAACGGCAATTTAGGTTTTATATTTTTAAATATTAAGATAACAAGGTAAAAATATTATATTAAAAAATGATTTGATTGATTTTCTCAAATTTGCAATAAAAAGATACAATTTTTTCCTATATAAGTAATGTCGTAAAAAATCGAATCAAATTAAATATTCAATATGCAATGGATTTATAATATAATGTATAGAATTTAATATTTTCTTTTTTGAATTATCGCTCATATGAAAAGGATTTGTAATACACAATTTTTACCATTAATATCTTATTTACGGTTTACATATGATAATAAATTTTGGTATTTTATATTAATTGATGATTACCCAACAGAATTTTATTGGTATATTGTCGTCGTAAATCAGATGTTTTTTTCTTATCTATAAGAAGCGAACTTTGAATATATGATATTATTGCCTATATACCATTATATTTTATGTAAGTTTTCTCAATATACAGAATAAAATAAAAATTATTTTATATTCAACATAAAATGATGGGTGCAATATTAATTAAATTCATAAAATTTTCATTGTCAAAACTGTATTTTCTAACAATCGAATACAATGAATTTATAATAAATATAAATGTTCAAATAGCTTTTGTATAGTGTATGGTATATATATTCAAAAAGGCCGAATAATAAATATATGTAAATAACATAACAAATATATATTTATATATACATATTTTATTTTCTTAAATATTCACAAGCTCATCGCACAGATCCCTTCGGGTGGTACACTGACGGAAATACAATATTTATTTTACTTACATCTATACAAATAGAAAATATATTCTTCAATAGTATATATAACTAAATAAAAGATATTTTTATTTTATATGCGATATTGCTATGTATACAGGGTGTCCCAGTACAGGGTGCCAACCCGAAACAGGCAGGTTCTACACCTCATTTCCAATCAAAAAATGTATGGCGACCCCATGTCTATCTGCCTTGGTTTTCGAGCTAGCCCGAAAAAACGATTTCGTTGAAGTTCAAGGTAGTACGTAGATGTTATTTACCATATCTCAGCAACCACTTATCGGAATCCAATAATTATAACCTTGTTGGAAAGGTATTTTAACTGCTTTTAACTCTTTCGAATAACACAAACATCGGCGACAACCCGTTTTCATGCTATAGCTGGTCAAACACAAGAAATTTCAACGGCCTCAAATATTTTTGTTATTTTGCAAGGCGAGAACTATAGAACTTTTACGTTTATCAGCTGTCGGTTTTTAGAAAAACTTCTTTGATGTTTTAGCTTTAATTTGATGTACAAACTTTTAAAATATGTCAACTCGTCTTAGAGATATGACGAAAATAATATTGAAATATGACGAAAATAATGCAAATTTTTCAAAAATTTAAAACATATTTATTAAATTAAATTTAAATCTTTACTACAAAAATTGTTCAAAATGGTGTCCATTATGTGATCGACATATTCGACACCGTTTTAATACTGCCTTAGTAGCCGATCGAATTTGATTCGGATTATTTTTTAAAACTTCAAACGCATTATTAATGCCATTCATTAAATCTTCCCTGGTATGAACTGGTGTTTTATAAACCATGTCTTTACAAACCCCCCATAGATAAAAATCTAATGGTGTGAGGTCTGGCGACCGTGGTGGCTATTTAATGGGCCATTTCTTCCAATCCATCTTTGACCGAATGTGTCATTTAAGTGTTCTCTTACACTTCGTGCAAAATGTGGGGATGCACCGTCATGTTGAAAATGAATGAATCGCAAATTAGCTAAATTAACATCATCGAGTAAATCGAATAACCTATTTCGCAAAAAAATTAAATATGAATCTGAATCCAGCCGCCCAGGTAGAAAGTATGGACCAATTAATTGATTTCCAATCATTCTTGGAATTGCTTCGCCCATATCCATAACATCTTGAAAACCATTTTCTTGATGGTTGTATTCGATTTGGAAATCGAATTTGGTATTCGGCCTTTGCTTTGCTGGCATTACCATCACAATATCCATAAACATATACCATATCCGCTAATACACAATTTGAAAGTGACTAAAGTGATATTGCTTTAAATTAAACTTAGTACAACACTATACACTTCTGAAATTTATTTTTTACTGGTTTTTACCGTTTCAAACTTCCAAATTATTATTTATAAAACAAACTTAATTTTCTAATGAATATTAAACGTAAAACAATGCAACATACAAATGCCGAAGAGATGTAGCATAAAAAACAAAAGAATTGAATGAATTTATGACGGTAATAGATTTAACTGCTTTTATTTCTAAGTAACCATTGAATTAATTGCAATCCCTTGAAGTTATGTTACCTAGATAACGCGATAACAACAGAACATTGAACTTTGCAATGTAATAAATGTGTTGTAAATATTTGAAAAATTTGCATTATTTTCGTCATATTTCAATATTATTTTCGTCATATCTCTAGAACGCGTTGACATATTTTAAAAGTTTGTACATCAAATTAAAGCTAAAACATCAAAGAAGTTTTTCTAAAAACCGACAGCTGATAAACATAAAAGTTCTATAGTTCTCGCCTTGCAAAATAACAAAAATATTTGAATCCGTGAACATTTCTTGTGTTTGTACCAGGTATAGCATGAAACCCGGTTGTCGTCGATGTTTATGTTATTAGAAAGAGTAGTTAAAATACCTTTCCAACAAGGTTATAATTATTGGATTCCGATAAGTGGTTGCTGAGATATGGTAAATAACATCTACGTACTACCTTGAACTTCCACGAAATCGTTTTTTCGGGCTAGCTCGAAAACCAAGGCAGATAGACATGGGGTCGCCATACATTTTTTGATTGGAAATAAGGTGTAGAACCTGCCTGCTTCGGGTTGGCACCCTGTACTGGGACACCCTGTATATAGAAATATATCAATTTTTATTTATATACCATACATCTATATAATGTGATGATATTACAATTGAAATAAAATCCGATATTTATTTCTTCAATGTATATAAAGGGTGATTTTTTAGCTATTATCTTTTTGGCAACACTGGTTTAAACAGCTGACGCACGTTTCGTGTTTTGTTTCACTGTCAAACATCTTCAGTTTGGTCTATAATTTAACCATCTTACAATCGTCTTACAAACGAACAACGCTTGCAAATTATTGAATTTTATTATCAAAATGCGTGCTCTGTTAAGAAAGTTCATCGCGACGAAATTGTGTTCAGCGACGAAACTCATTTTTGGCTCAATAGGTACGTAAATAAGCAGAATTGTCGATTTTGGAGTGAATATCAGACAGAAGCATTGAAAGAACTACCCTGTATACATATAAACAAATCATGTATCGTAATTTGTCATATCATTTCCTGTGTTGTTGTCTAACATCATATATAGAAAGAAATATTATTACCTATGCCAATCGAAATTTAAAATGACAAAAAAAAGAAAAATAAACATATAAATTCGCAGTAAACAGTTTAACAATGAATGGAAAACTTTTCATTTATAAAGTTTTTTATACATATATATTTATAAATAATTGAATGTATATGGTTTTATGTACATTGATTTTTATACAATAAGATAGTTTTTTTTAAATAAAATAAAAGTATTTTAAAATAAAAACATTTGAAAATGAAATTAATTCATATTTTTACTTTTAATCATCGATAACTTGAAAGTATACTGGTCGTAAAAAAAATAAAAAAAATAAATTTTTCGCTATACAACCAACAATCTGGTTTTAGCGTCCAACAACAGCCTTCTGTTATTAGTTACTTAATTTGTGGGTTTTACGGTGTCGGTAATTAGCCGTACGACCAACCGCAAGCGGAATATACTCTGTGTTAAAATTCAGATTCGAAAAATAACCGAAAACACAAAACATATTTTATGCATTCAGTAGGATTCGAACCCACGACCCCAAAATTTCGTTAGAATTTTTAGGTTGGCATTTTTAACATTTACACCACAGAGTTGTATATACTGGTCGTAAGGTTTTTAAATTTTTTCATAGCACTTGACGCTGTTCAATTATCCTCCTTAATCGCCTATCCCGTTCAGCGAATATACCCTAATGATCACAATTTAACCCTAATGAAAAATGTATCTTAATAAATATATAATATATCTGATGAAAAAAACGCGACTGCGAAAACTATAAATGCTTAAAAATCAAAGCAAAATATAGACACATTTTAACATTTAACTATACAAAATCGATCAAAAAAAAACGACAAAATTGATAAATTGATTTTATCCAAGTAATATCATAATATCAAAACATATTATGTTAAATAAAAAAAGTTAAAGATCTGAATGTTATTATTTAATTGAATTCGTTATATATATAATATATGAAAAGTTTTGCTAGAATTTTATCGTATATAAATTTGTATATTTTTATTAACCCTTACAAAATCTGTATAGATTATATATACGTACAATAATCATAAATAAATCAATAATTACACAAAAAAAAAAAATTACATAAAAAATCAAGGATAATAATTTATTTTATATCAAAATATATACGTAATGCTATAATGTTTCGACATTATAAATGGATTAAGATAAAATTAATTCAACAATACATCATGTTGAAATGTTTATTTTATTTACTTAATGCAAAAAAAAAAAATTCTTTTTGATTACAGATATGCAATTAAAAGTTATGTACTTTGTAATTATAATATACTCTCTCTCGCTGATGTATATAAAATACATTCAGACAAGATTGATTTGAATTATGAAAGAAATTTTTATCGAATTTATATGCGAATGTATACATACATATGTATAGGGTTTTCCGAACATCTAAATTTGAATTGAAATAAAACAATAATTAATTTCGGAAATAGGCGAGGAGTACATATTTAACCGTTTGGCCTTTCCTTTTCCCGATAATAACATTGCTTTGCTTTCACTATGGGTATTTGGTAGTTCTTTGTCCCACTGTCACTTTCGTATCAGTTAAAATATACCATTTGGTACAAATTTATCCACTAGAGTAAAAGTAAGATGCCATTTGGTTTTTCTACAGTTGACCATAAATTTCTCATAATGAACGAAAGGTTTGTACATCTCAAACACATTCATTATATTTATAATAAATTTTAATTATTTTCACACGTTCTTTAATTATATATATATATATATATATATCTAATTGAAATTGTTTAATGAAAATTACAGATTTTTTTGCTTTTATGTTTCATGCAGCAAAATGCTAAGGATCGAGACTACCTATATTGAAAAACGCTGTATCTATCATATATCTACAAATATCCCTATATTATTTAATATATATGATGAAGATATAAAGATATAAAAAAATACACAAATAAACGGAATAGAACACATTTCTAACAGCACAAAAAAAGTAATTAAAATGTACCTGTATATAAGGAATATTTAACCATATATTATATATGTATATACTAAATAGACATTATATAAATAGATGTTGTTATATACATATATATTATTGTATGTTACATTTTCATTATACACTTTTTGATATCCTTTTTTAACCCCATTTTATCCCTGATAAGTTTTTAATTTATTTATAAAATTGGTTTATAATATAAATTACTGATGATGAATACATTATATGATGATATATATATTGTATAAACGTTTTAGTATATAACCAATAAGTATATCTATAGTATACGTATAGTATTTGAAAACGTAATCCGTATAATAGACTTGTTTGTTTTTTTAGATTCAACATTAAATATTTCTTGCATTATGATGGAAAATCAACAAATTAATGTGAATAGAAGAGGTTATTCTATGATAATGAATTAACACTTCACTATCATAAGAGTATCATAAGAGGTACACTAATTTTATTTGAAAATTTGGGAGATATACCATTAAAATTCTTTCTTCAACTTGTCTAAAAATAAGCGAATTATTTAATATTACTTATGTTATACAAATAATAATATAAAGCGTTTAACAGCGTTTAATCTAAAAAAAAAATTGATTATGCCCAAAAGTCATATTTTTACATAATAAAACATTATCTAATGAATTTTTTTTGAGTTTGCATATTTGTGATAGCATTTCATGATAAGGTATTTCAATAAATGTTTTACATATACAATATCGTATAAGTTAAAAGATGTATATATATGATATTGAAATAGATAACCGCATATACGAGATTTATTTATTTATACATACGATATTCTAATTTTTTTACTGTGTAGACTGATGGGAGGATTTGAAAAATGATGTAATGCTATTTAATTTATATTCATATATGTAAAATAAAAAAAAAGTAAAATCAATTTGAATGAATCTATTGTGTGCGTATATCATATACACATATATTATAAATCTTTTAAAAATGCGGTGTTTGGTATTTAACAAAAAAATAAAATTAAAAAAAGACGTTTCAAATTTTTGATTTATGATTTGATGCCTTTTTTTTGCAATTTTTTGTCGTTGTGCAATTTTGAATCATTCAATTTTATATTAAAAAAAATGTTTTTTTTTATTTATTCAAAATATCTATTTCTGTTTCAACATTCAAATGTGTATTATTATTAAAAATGTGAACGAAGACCACTTCTAGAGTATGATTCTTATACATATTGACCAAACAAGTGATTTCGTTAGGGCAATAGAATTCCAAGGATTACCGGTCATGTTATACCGATTTTGCCGTATAGTACCGAACAAAAACAAATTGTAAGTTATATGGAAAAGTTTAAAGAAGAATTTTATAAAATTGTATAAAAAAAAAACAAAATAAGAGATTAATGTTAATGGCATTATTGTACGTGATCGAAATTTAGTTTTTTTTTTATTTTTCCAACATATTAAGTAAACCAATTTTAAGTTATATAATAACAAGATGAAATTATTAGAGGTTAACAATTTTATAACATGCGACCATCATCAACATTTTTATTACAGTATTGTATTTTATAATTTTAATTATTATAATAGATATTACAATACGGAATTTATTTTTACGAAAATTTTTTTGTAATATTATATTATCTAAAATTTAATTTATTTATGTCTATATCAGATATATATATTGTATATATAACAATTACTTTTCAAGTTCATGACATCAACAAATAGGGATAAAAAAGAAGATGCTATATACATATATATATATACAATACACCATTAAAATTATACAGAAAATTTTTTTAAATTTTAATGAACGTTCAATAAAATTAATAGCTGCTAGACACACATATATATTAATCAAAGAATATATACTTTGTTTTTTTTTTTGGTGTGTGTTGTTTATTTAATCACATTTTGTGTTTACCGCACATAAATACAATTTAAATGAATATATGTATATATATCTGTTTGTACCAGCGGTGTGGAGTCGGAGTCGGAGTCGAAATATTTGGACCGACTCCTCGACTCCAACACATTAATATTCAATTACATTTTTCACTTATTTTTAAATTACATTGATTTCCTCATATTATTAATTATTAAAGTAAACATCAGAAGGTTTTGTCTTTTATAATACAAATATTGAATAATTGAGTATACTAAACCCAATTTATATATAGGAGTAAAAAATGGTATAACATTTGTTAATGGAAAATGTAGAATATCGTATATTCACGTATAAACACTTCGCAGTGCATATATATTAAATCCCAATAACAATATTTGTATATGCGTATTTTATTAAGAATAACATGGCAGAAACTGATAAATTCTGTTTAGAATTTAATGAAATCCTAAAGACGGTGGAAAAATTCGATCGAAGCAGCAATTTAGATATGCGTAGTGCGATAAGCAAATATCCAGAAATTGGACAAAATGCTGCACTGTGAGCCACTGCACTACCACCAACCCAAGTCAGTGTGGAGCGTTTATTTTCGGCTTTACGCATAATAAAATCAGATTTGCGAGCAAATATGAAAGCCGATTTATTGATGCCATTTTATTTTTAAGGGAAAATAAAGAATATATGCGTTATTTAAATGAAATTATTTATTATTTTTATTATTAAATTAATTGGAAATCCGAAAATAAAAATGAGACTGAAGTTAATAAGAATTATAAATGTAGTTAATTCATATATGTAAAATCATTAAATTGTAGGTGATGATAAAAAAAAATAAATAAATATTATCAATTTTAAAACTTAATTTAATCATTATAAATATATATATATAGTCGAATGCACGTTCGACGACGTCTAAATTATAACTATTACTCAACTATATTATAACTATATTACATTATATTCTTGTTCCATATATATGCATATAACAAGTTATATGCATATTGATAACAAGTTATAATCATATATATAGCGGTATTAATTATATATATATAGGACTACTACAATCGGCCATCCTACATTATAATCGTCCCGATTATATATATACAAACATACAACAATTATATTTAAAATATGAAAAATAAAAAATTTATACATCAATTTTGTGTTTTGAACGTTATTCTTATACACTTAAGTTCTCCTAATAAATCATGTTTAATTATTTTTCATCATATAGGGTTTCATATTTGCCGGTGAGCATACTCCCTTATATGGTAAACGTGAAATTTGCATACCGGTAATATCCTTTATCAAATAACGATCATTGTCTAATATTTGGACTATTTCATACGGGCCTTTGTATTTTGGTAAAAACTTCTTATTAACACCAATAGTCAAATCAATATTCCTAATTAAAACGTAATCACCCATTCTATATACATGCGGTGGTTTATGTTTTTTATCGTATAAATGCCTGTTATATTCTTGACATTTCGACATCCTATTAGCAGATGTTTCACGAATATTTTCCAAATCGCGATCGCTTGGATTGAATATACTATCTTCTATAAATTCCTTAATAGAATCGCAGAATTCACCCCTCTGGCGAACCCCGAAGAGCAATATACTGGGAGCAACTCCCGTACTTCTGTTTATGGTATTATTCAAAGTAAATTCCACCTTGGAGATGTATTTGGACCAATCACCCGTTGAATTCGAATCACATAATTTCGAAAACATCGGAGTTAAATCTCTGTTTACCCTTTCCATTTGACCGTTCGATTGTGGAGAATGTGAAGCCGTTTTAATGTGTTCAATGGCATTATCACGCATGAACGTGACAAATTCGTTAGAAGTGAAACTTGAACCACGATCAGAAATTAACCGCACTGGGCGACCATAGGTTTGAAAATAGTTGTTTAGACATTGTATGACTTCTGCTGTTCTTGTACTGTTTACCGCATATAACCTCACATATTTTGAAAATCCATCAACTATTTCGAAAATATATTTTTTATGAGAGGATATTGGTAATGGTCCATAATGGTCGATGTGGATTGTAAAAAAGGGAACTTTTCCTTTGGGAATGCCATGTAATACACCCTCAGTTTTACCCGATTTAGGTGAATAATATAAACATTTTAAACAATTTTTTATATAGTGCTGTATCTTATTTTTCATAGAAGGGAACCAATAAGTTGTTTTTAAATACTCATAACATTTATTGACCCCAACATGACACATATTATTATGGTGAGTTTGAATTACACGATTTTCCATACTTTCTGGCACATAAAACAAAACATTGTCACCCATCTTTCTATAAACTAATCCGTTTATTAGAGTGTACAATTGGTTATCGCCGTTTTCTAATTCGCCGGCCAATTTGGAAATTATTATATCAGTATGTTGTGCCGCAGCCAACATATGTTCAAATGATTCCTCTTCCACAATGAAAATCCCATTTACCCTACTTAAGGCATCTACATGTTGCATCTTATTTGCCGCCCTATGTTCTATATTATAGTTAAATCCTTGTAATTCTAAAACCCAGCGTGCGATTCTAGGGTTAATTAATTGTTTGTTTAAGGTAAGTGTTAACGCCTGGCAATCAGTGATAATTTTAAAGTGTATACCCAAAAGGTAAATGCGAAATCTTCTTAAAGCATAAATTATTGCCATAGTCTCCAATTCGTAGCTATGGTATTTAGCCTCCGCTTCGCTAACGCGTTTAGAGAAATAAAATATTGGGTGGAATAGGCCGTCTGCCTGCCGCTGCAACAGCATTGCCCCATATCCCGTTCCACTGCCGTCACAATGTAACTCGGTTTCCGCCTTAGGCGAATATATTGCCAATATTGGAGAGTCCAAAAGTTTTGACCTGAGTTGGGTGAATGCCAACATTTCTTCATCACCGAATTTAAATTTAGTATCACTTTTTAATAAATCATATAAAACTCCTGCTAATTTTGAAAAATCTTTAATAAATCTGCGAAAATACGAGCACAACCCAAGAAAACTTTGTACCTTTTTTACGTTTTGAGGAACAGGAAATTCCGCAATAGTACGCAAATTTTCATCATTTGGACGAATACCCCTTGAACTTACGATGTATCCCAAATATGTTATTTCTTCAAAAAGGAATTTACATTTATCGTACCGCAGTTCCAATGAATATTTATGTATTAAATGCATTACCAGTTGTAATGTATTCAAATGATCATTAATATCCTTGGTTGCAATCAATAAATCATCCATGTAAACGAATAATTTGTCGGCTGAGATAAGATCCTTAAAAATGTTATTTATAAATCTTTGAAAGATCGATGGAGCATTTTTAAGACCGAAAGGCATTCGTAAGTATTCGTATTGTCCCAAGGGAGTCACGAACGATGTATATTTTATAGATTCATCAGACATCCTTACATGGTGAAACCCCCCACGTAAATCTAATATTGTAAAATATTTTTTGTTTTGTAAACCATCCAATAAGTCATCTATTAAAGGCAGTGGATAATTATCGCGGAGCGTATGTTTGTTTAATGTGCGATAGTCGATACATAATCGCGGTTCTTTGTTCTTTTTTTCAACAAAAACAATTGGAGAGGCATATTCGGATGAACTTTCTCTAATAATGTTTCTTTCAAGAAGATCATTTAATATTTCCTTGAGTTTAGTCTTTTGGGAATATGCCAATCTTCTTGGCTTGAAATAAAATGAACTGTCTTTAGACACTTTGATTTGCATTTTCACCGGATTATCAAAATTGTGTTCCTTTTCAATATTTTCCGTGAACATTATATCCCGGACCTTTAATTTTACCTGATGTGGTATTTCCTCATTTATATTAATGAGTGGATATTGGACATTGTCGTTATCTGATAAATCGATATTTAAAATTTGTTTTTCATATTCGCCATCAGCAAAATCGATTTTAATTTCATTATGATTGATTTCGTCACCTGATTTATTAGTTGCCTTATGTTTATAAGAATAATTTACATATTCCTTTAAAAAATCACGTCCCAATAAGGCGGGATAGTTGGTACATTTATCATTAACTATAAATAAATTAAAATTAATAAAACAATTCTTAAAATTAATATTGCAATCGATACTTCCTAATATGTTTAATGGACTATTATTAATCCCGTAATATTGATTGTTGTTCTTCGTTGTCTCGTTTACTAAATTTGCAGGAACGTACTTACTCTGGATAAAGCTTATTGGACTACCAGAGTCTAACAATGTAAATAATGTGCATTCATGTTTCACCGTAAATTTATCACCAGAATCCATTTTAAATTTGATGAGATGCTCGAAGTCATTTAAACCTAATATAAAGTTCAATACTTCACCTTCAGGAACTTCAGCATTTAATTTTTTTACTGGCATTAGTGATGACGATGTTGATGTGCACTTGCTAAAATTATGATTCGTTTTCCCACATTTGTAACATTTTATTTGTTGGTTATTATCGGGACAATTTCTTTTTAAGTGACCTGTTCTGTTGCAATTATAACATTTCAGCATATCATTAACATTGGTACGTGGTTTTACATTATACTGCAAAGCCCGATGATTGTTCGAATTGTTCAATGAATGTTGATTGTTATAATTTGAAGTACGTGATTTTACATCATACTGCATAGCGCTATGATTATTCAAATTGCTAAACGAATGTTTATTTCTATTAATATTATTAAATTTATCACTATTATTACCAACATTATCAGAATAATTATTATTACGATTGAATTTAAATTTTTCATATTTTAACAATGATGATTTCAGTTCTTTTATGTTGTTACAATTATATAAAATTATTTTATTTATTTTATTATCAGGGATACCGTTAACAATGTATTCAACTAAATCTGATTCTTCAATGTCAGACAGAGCTGCAATACTTTGCATTTTAAAAACATATTGTTGTAAAGTTTCGTCATAGTTTTTTCTGGAATTTCTCAATTGATTATGTATATCAGCACTGGAATTTTTCTTACCGAATTCTGCTATTAATTGATTTTTTAACTCACCATATGTGAATGCACTAACTGACCGTAAAAATAAATTCGCGGTTCCAGTCATCATTCTTTTTGCGAACAGAAATTTGGTTTTATTATCGCAATTATATAAATTGCATATTTCATCGAAATTTTCTATCCATTTATTTATTGAATAAAAATCATCACCACTGAATGAATTTATTGCATTTTCAATATCTGTAAATGAATAACTAGAACGGCACTGACCAAATGCATTATCATCCACTCTAGAAAATTCGGATAACTGTGCCTTTAAATTTTTTATTTGTTCCTTTTTTTCCAGAATTTGCTGTAACCGTAATATTTCATTGTTTAGATTTTCAACATTACCGTAATTTTCCGGAACATTCTCTTCATCAACAATACTGTCATTGACAAAACTTTCATTAAAATTATCATTATTACCGTCGTTATCATTATTATGGGTTATAAGTTTAATTATTTCTTCATCCGCTAATTCTTTTAAAGCATTTTCCAAACGTAATTTCAAAACATTTTTCGTTCCCGAGGTGGGCAAATTCATTTCGGATAATTTACTTTTCAATACATGCATGTTTGCTTTTGTGAAAAAATATTTGACCGCTACAGAGGTCATGACTACACTTTTAAAATTTAACACTTAATTAAACACTTAATAAAAATTGAAATTGATAAATTTATTTTCGATTTATCAAAATCCTCCAAATAATTAATTTTTTCTGAACACGCTGTATTTGCGTACGCTACTTATGAAAAAATTTATTATTTAATACAAATCATATTATACATATATATGATTTAAAAAAACAAACACTTTTTTTTTTTCTATTCTTTTAAAACTTTTTTTTTCACAAATCGCATTGAATGTAAATTATAACCGAACAACCACTGTTAATTGAAATAATATAAAACGTACCATTATAAAACTTAAACCTTTATTAAAAAAATTTATTTATTTCTTTTTTTTTTTTTTTTTTTTCATTCACAAATTTTTTTTTTTTTTTTCCATATAAAATTAACAATAACTTTAATGCATATTATTTTTTTAAATTTCGGATTCTATTATCCCACTTTTATTCTATTATCCCACTTCTGATTTTGTAGGTGATGATAAAAAAAAATAAATAAATATTATCAATTTTAAAACTTAATTTAATCATTATAAATATATATATATAGTCGAATGCACGTTCGACGACGTCTAAATTATAACTATTACTCAACTATATTATAACTATATTACATTATATTCTTGTTCCATATATATGCATATAACAAGTTATATGCATATTGATAACAAGTTATAATCATATATATAGCGGTATTAATTATATATATATAGGACTACTACAAAATATAACTTATTTCCCTTAAAACATTATAAAATTCTATAAAGCTGGAGTCGGAGTCGGAGTCGGAGTCGGAGTCTATATAAGAGTTCTGGTTGGAGTCGGAGTCGGAGTCGATCGAAAATTGGGCCGACTCCACAACCCTGATTTGTACGCATTGAAATATAAATAATTTATTCATTCATCCATAATTGTATAAGATAAATCAAACAAATACAAAATTCTATATATTTCTGTATATAAGTAACATATATATATCTTTTGGTTTTTTTTAATTTAAAAATACAATTGTGTTTTCATTGTCAAACATTTTGTTATATTAATAAATGCCTCTGTAGTACATACACAAAATACGCGCAAAATACATTTGTACGAAAAAAAAACAAAAATAATTGAAATATGAAAATTTATACAAATAAAATGTTATCGCAGATGGAACAAATAATTTATAAACCGAAAAAAATATATTTGTCTTCATTAATATAACAAAAAAAAAATTATTAATCTATTTCGGTTTTTTTGTTCAACAAAAATATTAATATTTCAATTGATCTTTATCAATATATAAATAAATATAAATATAAATCTAATATTTCATTGATATTAATTTCCTTTTGAATTTGCTTTTCTTTATATATTCTTTTGTTACCAAAAAAAAAACAAATGAAAACACATTCATATTCATAAATTTGTATTTGTCTATAAACAAATTCAACTTATTTATCTTGATTTTTTAAGTCAAAAAGAAATTAATAAAAGGATGATGTAATAATTTTTCATAAAGTTTTATAACGTTTCGAATATAATCAGTAAAAAACCATTAAAATATTTTTAATAATCTGCTGATAATTAACCATATATAAATACTAACTTAAGAAATTATATATATATTTTTTTCAATTGATTTCCAAAAAAAACATATTTTATTCAAAAAAAGGATTTGTGTATATATTTGCGAAAAAAAGGCTCACATAACAAGAATATTACATTTTTTTTTTAATTCCCAATTTACATTATATATTATTCTATTTACGCACAATAGAAGCATATTTTTTTAACATGCAAATTCTTATATATTGCAAATGAAACCCCATTATCATATATGTATAAATAAATTCCATTCTATAAATTTATGTATATACACGCATACCGCGATATAATCCTTTTAAATGCATATATTTGCGGTTTTCATGTAATATTTTATTTATATAAATATTTGGTGTGTGTGTTATTATTATATATGTATATATATATAGGGGTGAAAATATTTGTGGATTTTCTTTATATAATAACATTATATAATATATGTGAATAACATAAATTTGATTTGTATATTGAGATTATTCTATGGATGCGATACGTATAAAAATTTATTTATATGATTATACCAGAATATATAGTATATTGTACATATAGGTGGCTGAAATGAAAGGTAGGTTAATTTTTTTTTTCTTGAATACTAATCTTTCTGAATTTCTGTGCTGTACATATAGACATAAATAAATAAAAAAGTTAACCTTTTTTTCTATCACTGATAGTCATATTGTCATGTATATAATATATAAATATTAAAATATACATTTGAATACCTATAACAAAAAACATTGATGATGGCGAACTTAATCCAAAATAGCTTTTCGTATAATAAAATTATCAGTTAAAAATAATACTATATATTTCCAGGTACAGCTTATTTTTTGTTTAATTTATGGACAACATAATAATGTATATAGTGAATTGTGTGATCGTTAAGCGCTCTGTATATATTCTTCTTATTGAACAAAAAAAAATAAAGTTATAGTTTTATTTTATCATTTAAGAAATGAAATTTTAGAAAATGCATACGAAAAATATATAATTCTTTCAAGTAATTTTACAGCAATATATACAAAATATGATAATTTTAATGTTTAAAAGATATAATTTTCCTCTAATAGTCTTTTTAGACGTTCAGATAGGATTAGTTCGGTTTCTAATATTGATATATTTTTCATTTTTATTTCTTTATCATGAATAACAAAATCGTTATTATATGTATAAAAAGGTATGTAAATCAAATCATTACTTCAACTATATTCTATTCTATAGTAGATTCTATCAGCAGCGTTTATCAGCATAGCATATTTTTATCTATATTTCATTTGATGATTTTATCTATATGTACATATTTTCATACATGCTATTATACATAACTATATACAGCTATATATAGGTGTTGTAATAATAATACTATTATTATTATTATCATTAGTCAAAGGATATTATTGTATATATATTGTATGTTTTTACAATAAGATAATATATATGATCTTATAAGATAATGTATATTGTTATAATAATGTTTATCATTTGTATAAATTCAATTTACTTATTATATTATATTTGATATATATATATATATATATATATATTTTTTATAAAACAGATGTTGCAACACGCATATATAAATTAAATTAATTAATATGTAAAAGAAGAAGTAAATGTATTCACTTCTGTTTTGTGTTGTTGAAATTGATTAGGTTAATCTCTAGATATATACATAATTCTATATGTTTTTCTTCGTCATACAGATACAATAAGATACAGATACAGAATATGATTGTTATAAGCCATTTTTATCATGATATAGAATCACATTTTTGATGACCAAAACATATTGTGTATTTTTTAATAGAATCCTTTTGAATGATATAAAAAAGATTTTTAAAATCAATTCATTTATTATTGTAAAAAAAATTAAAATAAAATTACAATATACATTTTAAAATGGTTATAAATTGCAATTTTTTAAAAATTATCTTTATATAGCATAAAAAACAATTATTCAAATTTATTGTGGCAAAATTTTATTTTCGTTTGTTTTTGGCATACAAACCAACTCAAACCATTTCGTTTTATACCCATTTTTTATATGCATATAAATTACAAGATATCCTTAAGGTACTGTTTTAGATATATAACTTTGATATATGTGAAAATATTAATATACTATATAGCATTTTCTTTACATTTTTAATATGTTGAGTATATCAGATAATCGTAATCGTATAAAATAAACATTTAATTTAAGTACATAGTTGAGGTATTCTTTCAAAATGTGTGAACTTATGATATGTTTATCATTTAGTTAGATATATTCCAGTAACGTAAAAAAATTCTATTGAAACAGGTGACCTTTATTTTTAATGGATACTTGTTTTAATGAACCAAAAATATAAATGGAATCTCGATTACGCGAGTATAAACAAATAGAAATTCTATTAAAATCTATGGCGTTTAGGCAATTTATGGTATAGTTATATCCTGTGAGGATCTGAATGAATTTATCAGATTTCTGTATTTGAAAACCGTTGAACCACAGCAAAGGCAGGCAACCATTATGATAACACTTGAACCTTAACATTTTTTTTTCTTTTACAAAAGTAGCATTATTTTACTTTAAAATATTTTTATTATACAAAATGAATTTATATATACGAATATAAATATTATTTTTATTTTTATATATACTAATATAAACCAGTGTTTTATTTGCGCCTTCATTCGCATATACTATTATATACGATGAATCATAACAAACACAAAAAAAAAACGTAATCAATATAGTTTTTTTTTATGTACTATACATGTATGAAAAATGAAATTTATTTTATAGACATGAGAGATAAAAGAATAATTTTTTTTTTAATAATTTATATTCAATGTTCGTTGCATTATAATAAATAATATTTTTTATTATTATATAAACCACGAAATTATATAATAATAATATTATAGTATTTGCATTGTTTGCGTAACATTTATCATAAATGCGCTATCATAAGACCATTTAATCTGTACTATACATTCTTTCCGAGTTTACCGTTTTTATTTTCACAAAATTATTTTACTAATTTGAATTCGTATATATAGGTATATATTCGTTTTATTCCGGTTAAATGCTAAATTTTATATATATGCAGAATACTTGAAAATTATCAAGAAAAGAAAAATTAAATATAAGCTTTTTGATAATCAAATTACCAATGTATTTATAACAGATATAAAGTTTTAATAATTTTCTGTCCCCTATATTAGCTAAATGCTCATATACACTTATATATTACTAAAGATAAATGTACAATTAAAATTTTGTATTATCTTTACTGTAACTTATTATATCCACAACATAAATAATTCATTTTACTTTAATCCACAATTAAATTGAAACTATTAAAATAATTGCACTTACATACTAGTATATTTAATATATTCATATATACATTAAACTATTTAATTTATTAATTTATATTTTAAATATTATTCATCACAGTTTAAACTTTGTTTATAATATGACAGAAAAAAAAACACACATAAGGAATAATATGCATATCTACCCACTTTATACCTGTGTGTTTGTGTATAATTTTTTAAAATAATTTTCTTGAAAACTTCAAATTTGAAAATTATTAATATGCATATAATAATTCGTGAATATGTGAATGGGATTATTAAATATATATAATAAGAATTGTTTGTGGGTGAATGAACATATGAATATTTAATTTAAAATATTTTTGTTTAAATTTCTATATTAAATTTGAACAATTAAAAAGTATTTTTGAAACTATCAATATATCTCAAATAATTCACTATTCACTACACTACATTCACTACAAAAGTACATTGATTTTTAATAGATAGATATAAAGTTTAATAGTAGATATAAAGTTTAGTTTTTCTATATATAGTTTATATAATTCTATTGTTAACCCATTGTTAATCAATCAAATCTTATTTCTAAGTACTTAAGGATATTCTATATTACTTTCGAATGAAAAAAGATACGTTTTATCGATGTTTTTATTAAACAACGCATTTCGTTGATTAAGGAATCGCAATAATAATATGTTATGTAAATAATCAATTCGCTAATACATTTATTTATTTTTAATAAAGAAAAAAAAACCTCTATGGCCTCTATATATACAGAACCGAAATGAATTTTTAAATTCTATTTATTTGAATATAATATTTGCACATGTATTGAATTAAAAAAATTGTTTAATTTCTCCCTCATGTGGAATGTGTTTTGATTTTCCCTGTATATTTAGATATATTCAGACATGATGACACTTTATAAATTATACGTCTGAGACGTTTATATTATGTTTATAAATATATATGAACAATGATCAATGTTAAATAAATCTAAAATTAAAGTTAAAAGCAAATAAATCTAATTGATGTAAATATAAATTCAATATATATATATAGCATTAAATTATTGTATATCTGTTACTCTATATATCTAAATATTGTATATTTATCGAATGTAATTTACAGCTACGGATAAAAAAAGAATGTCATCAAATATTTTGTATTACACAATTATTGTGTATTTTCCAAAAAAACAATGAAAAGTTTCGTAATAAACTCATTTAATGTTCACTGTAAGTTATTGTTAAGGAAAATGCTATGGACAATCTTTGGAAAATCTTTGGAAAATCTTTAGAAAATCGGAATGGAAATTCTTTAAGTTATTCAAATAGTATCAAATAATCTTTATACAATTTTTTATTAACACCCTATTTGATTTGTTTCTTTCTTTTTTGTCGGTCAATCGTTTATTGTAAAACATAATTTAAATTTCCCAAGAGAATCAATATACAATCTAAATAAATATATTGTATTTCACTATACAACTTCGCAAATATATATATACCATATATTTATCAATATATATAGAAACATATGTATATCATGTATCAATTAATTAACAAAGCCATATACATATGTATATATATTTATAATATAGAATATATTTATTTATTAATTATTGATTTATTTATTTACAATTAAAAGGTGACAATATTATATAAATATATATGTATATATGATTTTGACCCCTATTGAATAGCTTCAATCTTGAATAAATACAGTAAAGGATATAGTATGCGCAGATATGATATAATATACTACAATTAATTAATTTCACAATTGTCCAAATGTAACCATGGATATAATTTCCAATTTAAATATATACTCATTTGATAGTACATACAATCGATTGGTATACCATAATTTCGGAAACCTGTTAATACAGCATAAAATTCCGGCATTGTTTGAATATAATCAAAAATATGTTTAACATCAATGGTTTCTAATTTTTCTATAGCCATTTGCATATAAACATTTGTATCAAACAAATCAAATGCTATCGTTTCTAAAATTTCCATTGGTAAAATATCATTCATATCTTGAAATAAACCTAAAATTCCCGGTCGTGGTGCTGCTCGTTCGGTGATACCAATCTTTGTATCTTTTGAAGGTGTTCGGTTATTAGCAATTTTCAATAAATTTTCCAATAAAATCGTTTGTTGTTGTTGTTGCTGTTCTTGTTGGGATTGTTGAGTTTTTATTGGGGTTTTTATCGTCGGTGGTGGTAATTCTTTTAACCCAAATAAATCTCCCCAAAAATAAAAATAAAATCCAAGATTATAATATAAGTCATCGCATAAAAATGATATTAGCTATATACATATATATGGAAATGTTAAAAATGAAATTATAATTATTAAGTGAAATCGTTCAAATGTGAAATCAAATCAAATTTTGCCATTAAACATTATTATACGGCTCAATAAAAGGATTGATATTAAAGTAAATTGAGCATATATTTAGCTTACCGTTTTATATTCATCCATTTGTCCTATATCGTATATGACACGACTAAATGGACGATCGGCTAAAAACAATAAAAATTCATTCACTTCATTATCGGTACTTAGTGCTTGTAAAACCAATAGCATCATATCATCCAATGGGACGACTGCAAAAAGTTCTTCAATGGCTTCGGCTAACCGTTGTGGAGTTGAACCTCCACATTGATCACTTGGAGGTGGAACTACGGGATTGAAAAACAAAATAAATATATATGAGTTAATTGCATTTTTATTTGTACATTACATATATTTTTGTTATTATTTCCAATTATTTTTTAATCTTATCATTGTACCAGCATATTTATTTCTGTATATAATTGTGCATTATATACTTATATACTTACGTGTATTGTAAATAATCTAATCGGTATATGAACTCTTAATTTTTTCTTATTATGATAGATCATATAATTGCACAAATTGATGTAATTTTTTCCAATATATAATTACATTATTTTTGACAATAAAATCAATTCAATTAAAAATCATTACAAATTGATATGCCATTTAGAAATATTTATTGATTTCCACTTTATTTTATGTTCGATCCTTTTCAAATTTATAATTTTATTCAATTTCATACTTTTTGCACTTACAAATAAGAAAAATATAAATATATATTTTATGCAATGACCTTAATAATAATAGCATATAGACGAATTATATTATAATATTGAATATGGAAATTTAATCTCGTTTCTGGTCCATACATACATTTTTGTACGCATATACACTTGAAAATATACATATATTTGTATATAAATATTTATTTTTTCCAGATACAAAATTTTCATTTCACCAAATTCATATAGATAATATCATAAATATCTATATATAATAATATAATATAGTAGAAACAAAAAGAATGGAAAATTAAAAAAAAAATATACCAAAAATAAAAGCTCACGTACATAATGATGCTTGTGCATTAGCATTGTTAAACGTGACCGTGAATAATATGCTTACAAAAAATACACTTTCCAAGATGTTCATCATTTTATTTTTGTTTGTTGTTTGTTTTGCTATTTTCTTGCGATATTTTAATAACGAAGACTATATATAAGTACGAAAGTATATATATATATATATATATATATATATATAATTCAATCGACACAACAAAGTTATTTCAAATATCGTACACTTATATATTTGTTTCAAAGACAAAGTGGTTTTGTGTAAAAGTTTTTTGTAATTATAAATTGAGTTTTCTTCCAAATATAAAAAATATACCGATATATAAAAATATATAGATATAGAATTATCTTCTTTTTTTCAAATTTATTGATTAGAAAATTTGTATGTGCGTGTGCATACAAGTCTTTGTTTATTTAAATATTATTATTATATATGATATGGTATGAATAGAGTGTAAAAAATATGTGTAATTTTATATCTATGTGTTTGAGGAAATCCATATAGATGTTGTTGCTGTTAAATTGATATAAAATAATATATATGCGAGATTAATTTTTAATCAAAATATTATATTGCGTATATGTGTAATAGAAAAATAAATCAAAGTCATTGAGTTTAACAAAAATGTACATATAATCACATATTCAGCTGTTCAAAGATTAAGAAATTTATTGTAATAAATTATATTCATATATATATGATGTTCATTATAAATAATAGATATCGATAAGATTTTATTTCAAATAAATGTTTAATTGCTAGACGCTCAGGCCCGTTTTAGCCCATTTATGCGCCTGGCTCAATTAATAAAATATAGCGCCCTGAAACATGACAAGAAAAAACCTATTAATTTATTTTTTGCGCTTCAAAACCAAAACATGTCCCACAAGGAGCTCTAGGAAAATCTGACAAGCATAAGTTTAATTTATCAGTTCTCTGTTCCAGAAATTTTCTCTAGAACTCTAAGAATTTGCTTTATTATTTAAAATATCTGATCGTTTTCAGCGCACCTAGGCAACGGCGCCTGGTTAGCTCGCACCAATATCTTGTATGTAGCGGCGGCCCTGTAGACGCTGTTATAGATAAATTAAATGTTAAAAAGGTCTGTAGTATTTTCTTGCTTTAAATAAAATCCCATTGAAAATTCATGGAAAATTTCGTGGCGAATTCAATTTCGCAAAAACAATCATTTTCCAAAAACGCCTCTATCTTTTATACAATCATTCTATCGCAGAAAATATATCACCTATAAAGACAAATCAAAATAGTTCTGGTTAATTTTTTTCTACTGGCTGGTCAGTGCGAGGTGCATTAAAGAGGTAAAGTGACATTTCATTTAATATCTTAATCTTCAACAGTTCGGTTAAATTAAATGTATGTGCAAATTCATAATTAAATTTGTATTTATATTTATATAATTTCTATAATAGAGTTTTTATATTGTTAAAATATTGAAATATGACTACTTAATTATAAATTAGAATAGCAGATTGACAGCTATGATCTTTTAAATTATCTTTTATGACATTTAATTGATGAAACATTTTTAGAAGGAACTCAATATTGATTGACAAATATGTATCATGTATACTTTCTTACCTTTTCTTATATGCGTATGTATAGTAAATATTTACTTTAATAACTTTAAGAATATACCCAAATCTTAATTTTTTCCAATAAAAAAAACACACTAAACTATCTTTAAAATAATACGCTACTAAATTATTAATATAATATGTGCTCTATGAATAATACATATTTATATATTTTATATTGCTTAGAGCAACAAACATCTGTCCCTGCCTATATATAAACAAATATATATATATATAGTCATAATAAACTGGTAAATTTTAACATTTATCTTCATTTTTATCTTTTTATATATACACTACACATAATATACAATCAATATATATATAGAAATTTGATTTAACCTACATCATTTATTTTCCATGTAACTAAATATACAATATTTGCCATGTAATATATATAGGCTATCGTTGATGTATATTAAATTATTTACTACTATACTTGTTATCATTCATTGGTTATGATGTCTGACAAATTTTTATGGATTCATCTATATCTATATAATATGGCATCAACCAAGAAGAGATCTTCACATAATAAATACATATATATTTTCAAAAACTCTTTATAATAACCTTACAATTCGACAATATATATAGATATATATGAAACGCACATCACAACAAATGATATGCGATGAATATAGATAATATAATTTGAAAAACAGTAAAGGTATATATACATTTTAAATTAGTTTGGAATATAGACTATTAAGAAGAAAACCTATCCTTAAAAATAATTACAAACCAAAATATATTTATTTATTATATTATAGTCATATATTTTGAGAAAGAAAAACGGAAATGTTTTTCTGTATATAGATGTATTAAAAATTACTATAAATTAATTTATTTATTTATGATCCTGTGATCTGAAATGAATATACTTTTTTTCCTTTTTCATAAATAATACTGCACCTTTCAATGGTTTTAATGTTATCGTAGTATATATTCGCATAAATATATACATGCGATTTTGTAGAAGAAAATTCAAAATGAAATTAAATGTAAACATTCAAATCTGATTGGCGACATAGAGATATACCTCAGGAACAAACAGAAAGGATATACGGTTTTAAAGAGGAATAAAAAGATCTGTTTGAGTCTAGTAAATGCGATATACCCGAAGCATTGACGATAGCTTTCAAAAATGTGAGGACACATTTTAGCAATTTTTCTATAACATATAAAAATTGTGTGTTTTTTGTTTTTTGGTAAATAAAGTGCTTTATTTTAGTATTAACATTTTCCATATAAAACACACTAAAAATGATGAAAATCTTGGAAAATTTTCAATCCTGAACAAGTCCGTCCAAGGAAACCCCATACAATATTTAACATAGATCATTTATAATGCATTATCAAAAGATCGTGTAAAGATTTCCAATCGATTGATTAGCGAAATTTCATGATATCGCACTCAGAAATGGATTTGGTAAAATTCTCCATCTAAAACACACTAAAAATGATGAAAATCTTGGAAAATTCTCAATTCCGAGCAAGTCCGTCCAATGAAACCCCATACAATATTTAACACAGATCATTTATAATGCATTATCAAAAGATCGTGTAAAGATTTAAAATCGATTGGTTAGCGAAATTTCAAGATATCGCACTCAGAAGTGGATTTGGTAACATTTTCCATATAAAACACACTAAAAATGATGAAAATCTTGGAAAATTCTCAATTCTGAACAAGTCCGTCCAAGGAAACTCCATACAATATTTAACACAGATCATTTATAATGCGTTATAAAGATCTTGTAAAGATTTCCCATTGAGGTTTAATAACATCATTCGTACATGAAATAATTCTCATATATATTTATTTTTAGAAAAATCAATATAGATTTTATATTTAATATCTATAAAGATGGAAATATGTGTAATATATAATAAAATATCATTTAATTTATGAAATAATCCTTTATATTCTATATATACAATTTCAAAATCATAATTATATATACATTCATTAATATCCGCATATATACATTTATTATATCTATTATTCAACGAAATTGATTTTATATAAATATTGAAATTAAATCAATTGTTGAGTAATAAAGTATTATAATAATGTTATTGTTACGATATTCATATACCATATATATCAGATTTATATCTTCATCAATATTCTCAGCTTGTTAAATTGCTATATATGCTATATACAAATCTATATATTTCATCATTTCATATATGAGAGAACCCACCCTTATAATAAAGAATTTGATTTAATATTTGGTGAAACCACATCTGTTTATGAGAGTATATCATTTTGAATTGATTTATTTCTAATATATCTTATAACATACATATATTATATAATTCTATATATATATATATATCAGTATAGAATTTAATTATTTGTCTGTTGCATATTTTATATATTATACATATTTTGTTATTCTTTACAATATATCAATATATTTATAGTAGATGTATTATTATATCTATATACATATTATTTATGGATTATAGAGTTTATATCATTGAATATTTCAAACAATATATTATTAATATGCATAATATACATTTTAATGTTTTATTATTTAATTTTGTGCGTTTGTGGTATTTCTTACACATATTGATTTGATGATGTTATAATTTAAAATGTTCGAAACATTTCTAAAGCACCACAATTTAATACCAAAAAAAGGATTTAATTAATAGGATAAATTTTACTTGAAAATTTTTAATAAAGGAAATTAAATTATATATCGATAGTATCGATATCAAAGTTCTAATGATCGCATTAGTGTGAGAAAATTTATAATAAATACATTATTTATCATAGAATTAAATAATTGAACGGACACCGTGGAAAACAACATATTTTGAAGCTGAAAATAGAAGACGGTTTTCGGACGATAAAACCCAAACATCGTTTGGCCTGGATTTCCATAGCACGAAAAGTAACATATTTATATCTATTCAATAACTACTTTAGCGTAAACTAATTTAACTGGATGGGAATCGTTTATAATCGATTCACTACGAGTTAACCAATTAGATACAAGATCGATCTCAAAGTATTATTGTATGTAGTGGATTCTTTACATATTCGTCAGATAATTGTACGATTTAGTATATAGATCACAATAAAAATTTAGAAATCTAACCATACAACAAACCAACGAAATTTAGAAATTCAACCAAATAAAATAATACCCATTATTAATTGTACGAATATTTTTTAGAAATCAAGCAATTGTAAATTTTCATATATTATATTAATAATTATAATGAGATTATATTTCGTAAATTGTATATATGATATACAGAAAAAAAGTGTATTATATGTTATAAGAAATGAAATTAGGTCTTGCTATATATATTATTTTTTTGTAAAACTTTTGAATAAATCTCTATTCTCATCTCGGCGTATATACAAAATTTATAAATATAATATAATTCATATTCAATTTGGATTCAAGTTGTTTTAATTTGGAAAAAAATAAATGTTGTTATAAATTCTTTTCATTACAAAATAATTTCTTAACCTAATTTGCAATATATTATTTCAAAATACGTGAATTGCAAATACATTATACAGTGATCCATATAGAGATAAAAGAAAGTAATATATGTAAACAGGATATAGGATTGTATAGGATATATTGGATTGTCATCTATAGAATTTTAAAAAAGATAGTTAAAAAAATGATTTCATAATATTAAAAACAAAGTGTATTGTATTGTTTTTACCAAACTTTTTAATTTGATTCTTTGTTGATGTTGAAAAATGTTTCTTTTCACTAATATAATCTTTCGAATTGTGCATTGTATATATACTTAGAAAACATACTTTAACACATAAAACGTGATTGAAACTCAATCGATTCAATAATAAAGTTATATTAACAAAAAATGTTAGTACTTCACAGAATCGAAACGATAAATGATACTTTATTAATATTAATCTGTTTGACATGTGTCTGAATTTCTATATATACCTACTCTATAATTCTACATGCAATAAAAACAGATGATTAATGTAGATTAATTCCATTATATTTTGATTACATTTATTCTAATTATTTAATGATGATAAATAAGAAATGGTTTTTTTTTTAAAAAAAATCGTGAGAATTAACATTTTATTCATTTTTATATGTATACTTAAAAACCGTTCCCATATTTAGTACATATCAGTGTTGTGCCTTCTTATACTATAAAATGTTTACAAAGCGGCAAAGAAAATGAATTACTTATGGGAATATCTGGAAAACGGTTATGGATAGGATTACCAACTCTGAGTGCCTTGAAAGTTATAATTATTGACCAGAAATTGTCACTAGTCCGATTAAATTATCTTTTGGAATGAGAAAGTTATGGAACTTTCAAAATAGGAAAATAAAACTTAATTTTTACGGTTTTACCAAATGACAACTGAATCAGCTAATAATCTTACCTGAAAATTCATGTTTTTAATGTAATTCCACTGATTCCAAATGATGTAGACAAAAGATCTTCAGTCAATTATAAATCTGTGTAGAATTTAATTGTCAATCGATTTATCATTAGTTTGGAAATTATTAACTTGAATATCTTTATTTATAAGGAAAGGGGATGGTGGCGTAGGCGGTTCGATTTCGAGCTATATAAATTATATACCGAACCCGACATCGTTCGGTTCATTAAGATTGGTCGCCTGAGGTGGTTTGGTCATGTGGTATACGAATGGATGGCGATCGTATACCGTCAAAAATGCTGGACAGTAAGCCGGGCGGATCTAGGAGTGTAGGAAGACCGCGGGGTAGGTGGAAAGGCGAAGTAGAAGTGGACCTTCGGGCCCTCGGCGTTTCCGGCTGGCGGACGTTGGCCGTAAATAGGCCGGTAGGAGGAGGCTGTTAATGGACGCCAAAACCAATTGTAGGTTGTAGGCGCGCAGAAGTAAGTAATCTTTATTTATCCTTATAGATGCCCGACACTGAAAAATATATATGTATATTATAAATGCGGAATGAAAGTATATGTTTGCAATATTTTTTTATTTTTTTTTTTAAATTGGATTAAACAAAAATGTCTTGCATTGAATTATAAGTGAATCTGTTTCATGTTTTTTTTGATTCATAATAAAACATATTATACTACAATGTTTGAAAAAAAAAATTATATTGTAATATATGAGAAATAATATTATTAATATTTTATTATATTATAATAATTATTATATTATTTCTGTTCTATATAATATATATTGTATGCAAAGTATAAATACACAACACAAAAGCCTAATGAAATATCTTATATATATGAGTCTATATAAAGAGATGAAATTTGCACAGAAGAAAAACATGATATATGAAAAATGTGTTGTGTGAATTATATATATAGTAAATTAATGTAATGCAGATTATTATTATTATGTGAAAATTATATAGTCTGTATAATTTCTATGCCAAGGGTAAAATTATAAATATTATATGTATCATTTTATGTATATACATACTTGCTATTTCTATCCATATATGAATAGATAAAAAAAATTAATCTATCATTTGTATAATATAAGAGAGTGTGGGTGTTTTCATTTTTTTTTTTTTCGTTCGTTGAGAATAATTTTTTGGTTTTAAAATCATTTTTTTTATGTGAAATTTGTTAATTAATTTCATTAATACTATTTATATTTCCTGTGTATTTATGCATTTTAATGAAAAGGTATATAATTATACGATTTTAACACCATTTAAGTATATATAAAGTTGTATATATAGTATTTAATTACAATACATATTTAGTCAACTGCTACAGAAATTATAAACCATAACGAATCATGTAAAATTTAAGAAATTTATAAAAAATTCTCTATTTCATTTCTTTTCTTGTCAATATGTCAATATGTAGTTAAGCTAGATTTTTTTTATATGATTTATTCATTAAATTTTTATTAAAAGGTTCATCATTTATCAAAAGATGAATTACAAATCGTTTTAGGACATTGACAACTTTCAATCATAGTTCGATTTAAAGTAGAAATTTCAAAATCATATATAGAGAAATGTATTAGATAATGAAACGATAAATGTAAAACTATTCACTAACTCCATAAAATGTTTTATATTGCGGTGATGATAAAATGAAATTTTTTAAACCTATGCACATTTTGATTGTTTTAAATTAATGTATAGAAATAAAGGAATATAAATTTCAATTTAAATTAGGCTATAAATAATTTTTGTTTATTTAATATTTTCAATTAAACAATCAACAAAAACAAGCGAATTAATAACTATAATATCATTTAATTAAAATTCTTAAAATGATTCAATTTTGTTCTATATTTTTCTGATTATGATAATTTTATTTTTAATTTAAACATCATATGATTATGCTGCGATGATGATATCATAATGTTTTTTGCAAGAATAAAATTATAATTAAAATAATAACAACTATATATTATATCAATTTGTGATTATATTTATATATTTATAGATATGATGACCGAATATATATATAATAAGATCTCGCATCATCATCATCATCATATATAATTGTATATAATTTTATCTCTTTTAAGATATTATATCACAAACACATCACAAATTTGTATTTAAATAATTTTTCTATAACATCTTCTTCTTCTTCCTTGAGAAAATACAATTGTTTGCTATATCATTATAATTGTGTATATAAACATATAAACTAAAAAATTATATATTTAATAAATAAAACAATAATTATTTATTTAAAAAAAATAATTGTACAAAAATTATTATTATTATTATTTGTACAACATCCCATAATAATAATGTTATATAATATCTTATTTATATATGCGGTATAGTATATAGATATAGACATATGTTGATCTTTGACATTTTTTTTAGATACATTTTGGGTAAATAAGGAAGAAAATATGGGTATTATGGTAATAATTATTATTATATGTGATGGGTATATAGGAAAAAAAAGTTCTATTATGTGTTATATAATTTTGGTTTATTATTTAAAATAATACGATGCGATGACAACGCGATAAGTATTGTATTTCATTGTGTATAATTTTTATAAATCTGTTATACATTTTAGATATTGATACTGCAGTAAGAATTTATATATATACTAATCGCGGTAGTTTATATATTTACATTGCATATATACAGAAGTCATATTTATACAAATATATGAGTTATAACATATGATGACTTCTGTAATATAGTGATCCAATAATAATAGTATTTTATTTACATAGCATATACATATGATATTTGATGCCACATATTGATCCTTTTTGTTTTTATATATATATATATCTTCTGTCATTATTAATTTTGCCAATATATTTACCATAGATTTATTCTAAGAAAAATGTTTATTGAATTTTATGTATATATATCTACAAATAATATCTCTTAAGGGACATTTAAATATATAATTGTATATTATATGCAAGTTTCTTAAACAAATGCATATATATTTAGCACATTAATATATATTAAACAGCAGGAAATCAATTCATATATTATATATTTATATTGAATAGAGACATACAATTAAGTGTGTTAGAATTAGAGTATAGAAATTGAATTCATATAGAAACAAGAAAAAATTAACAAATTATTTTGGAATGGTCATAATCTAATATAAAAAAAAACATCTGGGTATTTTCACATTATTTGAAATATTCCATAATATATTTGAATATAAAATTGAATTTAAAAAAAGAATCCTTAAAATCCTTATTATAACGGTTTGTATGTAAAAAAATAACAATTAGAAAAGAATTATATATTGTACTATTAAACCAATACAGCAAAGAATATAAGGAAGATTTTTCTTTAAATTTAGCAAGAAAATGAATTATTCCATTGTATTTTCGTTTTGGCTAAACTTTATCAAATTCCATTATAAAAATTCCATTTGATTACTTTGAATTTTTATGTCATTTCAAAGAGACAAACAGATCAGACAAATATTCTACCATTTCGAATATCAATGAAATTTATTTTAATACTTCGGTTATGTATACTAACTAACTAACTATATATATTATAAATGTTATCTATCTAATAATATATACATAGATTTCATTCAATAATTCAATTAAGTATATCTATTTACATAATAACTCTGTGGTGTAAATGTTAAAAATGCCAACGTAAAATTCTAACGAGATTTTGGGGTCGTGGGTTCGAATCCTACTGAATGCATAAAATATGTTTTGTGTTTTCGGTTATTTTCCAAATCTGAACTTTAACACAGAGTTGTATTTTCCGCTTGCGGTTGGTCGTACGGCTAACTACCGACACCGTAAAAGACACAAATTAAGAAACTAACAGCAGAAGGCTGTTGTTGGACGCTAAAACCAGATTGTTGGTTGTATAGCGAAAAATTTATTTATTATTTATATATATTTACATATATATGGAAATGAAATTGCTTTTATGCATTTATTGGATGCGCGTTTCATATATTGTCATTAAATATATATGAAATGTTTACTAAAAATGTATTTATTTTATAATAAATCAAAATGATTTTCTGTATATATAAAAATCCTCGATACAATCACATTAAATTATTATGTGAATTTCTCAAATTTTCATTTAACAAAAAACAGTAACTTTAACTCCATACAACATAATATATAATATATAGAAATAAATTACAAAATAAAATTATATTTGTTGTACTGATACATAATATAATGTGTAAAATGTGATGTGAAATCTAAATACTTTACATATATGAACGCGTATATAGATACTGCTTTGATGTATGTATAAATATATGTAAAATAAAGAAAGAAAGAAAAAAAAATGTATGTATTTAATTTAATTTAACATTTATTTTCTATATACATATATTATAAAATTTATTAAAACTGATTTCACTTTATATATACATATAATACATTACACATATTTATTTCAATCAATCGGTACACACATACAAAATTTTATTTATTTACAGAAAAAAAATGTATATATCTGCATCCATCCATAAATATATAAATATATATTTATTACATTTATTTACGTCTATAATATCTACATATATACTTTATTGATGTATCTTATATCTTATATAACAAAATGATTTAAAATAATTTTGTTGAAACATGCGGAATATTTTCATATATGCACTGAGCTTTCACATATATTTTGTATATTTTATATAATTTTAAAGTGAATTTCTTAAAACTCCAATTTAATCCTATATTATGACATTTATATGTATTATATACCTCGATATATTGATACAGGATTATTGTTTAAGGATATTATTAATGAATGTAAATTTTTTACACATTTATTGAAATTAATATATAATGTATGTATAAACAGGTGAAAATTATATTCATGTGCCGGTTTTCCAAATCAAACAATTTACAATAAAGTTGCCTCGTATTTGATATTATTGAAATATAGGATTCAAATAATATAGTACATGTAATTAATATTTCAATAATAATAATTAATAATCAAGAAAAATCAATGATAAATGAAACTTATGTGGAATGCAGTTTCATATATACATATACGATGAAATGAAATTCAATAAATCTGTATACTAAAATACTTTATCGCAAAAATATTCATATAGTATACGAATACGAATAAATATATAGCAATAAGATTATTCAAGATTAATAAAAATATATGCGTATATACATACCAAAGATATTTCTTCCTTTATATATAAGGTAATAATTCTACTTATATTATTATTACTCTGTGGTGTAGTTGTTGATGAGATCACCCACCTAAAATTCTTCGAATCCTACTACTGAAAACATAAAATATTGTCGTATCTGAATTTTCACACAGAGCTGGAAATTTTCCTTTGCGGTTTTATCGTATACATTAGCGACGCCGTAAAAGGAACAAATCCAACAAAAGAAGGCGGTTGTCGGACCCCAAAACCAATCGTCAGTTATCGGTAAGCAAAAATTATATTATATATATTATTATTATTATACATTATATATTATTGTCTCGAATAAATCATTTTAATGGAACTATATCACGATATATATATACTTATATTGTATATATATCTAGAGAGAAATATACTAAGGGTTGAAATAAGAAATGATTTATTTTATAACACATAAACAAAATTCCAACATAATTACAACTAAATTTATATATCTGTTGACCATAAGACGGTAATATTAATAATTTAATATGTTATAAAGGGGGATTTTTTAAAAGCTATAGGAAAGTTTTAAAGAAAGAAAAAAACACATAAAATTCAGAAAAATGCATCAAATCTTTATTTTAATCGATAGTACGGTCCATATAATTTAATGTTTGAAGATTATTTCATGCAAATGTTGACCTTGACTGCGCCTCAAATGGTCCATTCGTTTAGTCCAATTTTGGCATACTTTTTCCAACATTTCGGCCGGTATCTCACGAATAAATGCTTCAATGTTGTCTTCCAATTCGTCAATTGAAGCGGGCTTGTCTGTATAGACATGAGCTTTAACATAGCCCCACAAAAAATAGTCTAAAGGTGTTAAATCGCCCGATCTAGGCGGCGGTTTAAGATTATTTCCCGAACGTGAAATAAAATGTTCACCGAACTCGCCTCTCAATAAGTCCATTGTTGCGCGCGCTGTGTGGCATGTGGCACCGTCTTATTGAAACCACATGTCATGCAAGTCAAGCTCTTGCATTTTAGGCAAAAAAAAGTTGGATATCATCTCACGGTAGCGCTCACCATTCACACTTACGTTACGATTCGCATCATCTTTGAAGAAGTACGGTCCAATGATGCCACCAGCGCATAAACCGCACCAAACTGTGACTTTTCTGAATGCATTGGTAGCTGTTGCAATGCTTCTGTCTGATATTCAATCCAATCGACAATTCTGCTTATTTACGAACCCATTGAGCCAAAAATGAGCTTCGTCGCTGAACACAATTTCGTCGCGATGAACTTTCTTAACAGAGCACGCATTTTGATAATAAAATTCAATAATTTGCAAGTGTTGTTCGTTTGTAAGACGAATCATGGTTAAATTATAGACCAAACTGAACTGTAACAAACTGTAACAAACTGAACAGCTGTATAAACCTGTGTTGTCAAAACGATAATAGCTAAAAAATCACCCTTTATAAATAGAAATATCGATACAAATTCGATTGGGTATGTATGAGATATTTATATTTATGGGATTAAATTCAATAAAATTTATAATGCATGGAATATTTTGTTTGTATAATGAATAATGAATATTGGTTTGATTTTGTAAACTAAAAGTTGATTATAATTGTATAATTGTGCATTAAAGATAACGCACCGCGGTACATTTTTGTGATTTTGAGGTATATAAGCGTTTGGCAATATGTTCTCTTCTTGTGCAGTTATCTTCAAGTTTTCATCAAATTTTTTCATCTTCAAGTTATATTCAAATAAGAATTTCATGCAAATTTCCAACCTACAAATCATTTTCATATATGATTTATATCACCAATCGAAATAAACCAAAAACGAAGTTAAATGACATTCAAACAAAAGTTTTAAACGCGATTACGCAATAAATATGCAAAAAATAAATTACCAAAGAACAATTTAATTCAATATGGTTGGTTAATTATTCTGTTGCATATATTATTGATTCAGAAAAAAAGAATATAATAAACAATTAGAACGTATCAGAAATATAATAAACTTATCTGATTTATATTTTATGACTGAATAATTAAATATATGTATTTATAAAGTGTCAGCTACTAAATATACTAAATATATTGATTAAGTAAGAAGCAATAATTTTATGAATGTTATTTGTATTATTCTAAATATATAATATAATAAATATTGGCTATTTGATAAGTTAATATGTTATATAATATTATTAAATTGTATAATATTAATTAAATAAATTATCAAATAATTTAAATACTTTTATTTAAGAAATGATAAATCAACATCTATATAGTATATTATAATGTAAAATGTTTATATACAATAATTTGATTCTTTTCCGTTTATATAAACAAAAATAAACAATAAAATAATAAATTTATATATAAACAGGGTCGTCTGTCATCAGAATTCATGATTTAGTGAAATTTACCGATCAATACAAAAAAATTCAACTTGAAAAATAAACCATAAGATATTAAGTTTTTTCTTTGTGTGAATTGAATCAGTATGGAATTTTATGTATCAAAGATGCTAACATTTTGTTTGTCTTTTCTTTTTCTTGAATATAGATATGCGGCTTCAATTCTTGTGTTTTCTTCTATAAGTGTTATAATGAAAATCAAGATTCAATTGATAAGTGATATGTTTATGTTATACTTAATTGATATAAAACGTTTTAGAATTGATAAATAATTGGGAACCAAATGAAATTATTAATTGATAACCCTATATCTATAACTAACTATACAATTAAATCGATATTTGAATATGTATATAAATTAAAATGATGATTTAGGATATTTTATTTATGTTTTGTTCGTGTATTTATACAAATTTTTCTATATACACATATAAAAGATAAGGAAATTTTGCGTTCATTCTAAATTGTATTGTTTTATTTTATATATATATTATTAAATATAAACATATAATAATCATAATATTCGATGATATCGAATTCCATCAACAAAAAAAAAATCAAATATTTATTTTTAAATATTATATTATAATCATCCATTATTATATATAAATATATTGAGATACGAAATTGAAATATAATTTAAATTATATATAAACATATCATTAAAGTATATTGCGATTGATATAATAATAATCTGAAATAGTATATATATATTCGTTTGATTTTCAGTAGCTAATTTTTATATAAGATTTCAAAAAGTAAACAAAATTCACATTAAAATAAAATTATAAAAAATTCTATATTATATTGCATAAATATTATATATATAAAGCCAAACCTCTATAATATTGATTATTGGATTTGAAAAGAGGGTGTTTTTTTAATGCTTTTTATATATAAGATGCGTATGATTGAAATAAATGGTTAAATGATGATTTTTCATTTGAAAAACTCAATAAATATATACATAAACATCCATGATAACAAAATATACCAATTACCATTTTCAAATGAATCATTTATTTTAATAGATATTAATATATATTGTTGGATATATATAATTCAAAATATTGTATTTATTATATTATGTATATAACAAAGAATTTCACGTTCGCTTTTATCAATTATCATATGGCGTATGAAAAGAATTTATTGAAATTATCCTAATGGAAAATATCATGCATATATTAGATGATTTACCTGCAGCATTGTCATGCAGGTTTTACTATATTTAAGAAAATTTTACAAATTTTAAGCACGATTATTGATTACAAATACAAATACAAATTTCAATTCAAATTCAAATATCTATTATTAATAAATATACGCTCTTTAAAATAAGATGCTTTATAAAGTGCTATATACATTTATCTTTTAGAAAAACAAAGCATAATGTACCATATATTAATAACTAATACACATAAACATTCATTTTATTTTCAAATATATACTTTACCATCATTTTATATATCGTTTGCGGTATGATCATTAAAATATTATACGCACACAACCATTTTGATCATTGATTTAAATGTGTAAAATCTCGATCAATGATTGATTTTATATGTGTATATATATAAAAATGAAATTCCCCTACAAAATTAAGTAAGTATATGCATTAAAAATGTATGTACAAAAATATATTAACCTGTCCATTCACAGTTTTGGTTTTTATTTACTGTACTGCATATGGCATATAGATCAATGGTATATTATAACAATTTCTAAAATGTTTTCATTATTTAGCGAAATATAAAGAAATCTGTATAGGTTTATCTTTAAAACTTGAATTAAAATTATTTCATAATCCTTATAATACTATATATTTTGAAAATAATATTCCTGTAAAATTATATTGAAATTTAAGATTATTTCCCTTTAAAAAAAACCAGAAATTACTTATTGAACTGATCAAATAAAACTAATTTATATATTTATATTTATTTGTATTTTTATGTTATTATTTTTATTGCAGGGATATGCGTTCATTATTAAAAATACTATATAATATGGGAATTGCGTTCATATACATATAGTAATATACCGAATGAATTGACATTATTTTATTTAAGGTAGTTGTGTATCAACAATATATAATATTATGTATTATCAACATCACATATAATAATACATTTTATTTATTATCATATTACAATACATACAATTCTTAATACAGTACTCACTCGTTATAACAACTAATGTTAATGTTATCCAATTTGTACAACAAATTTTTTTATAATCCAAATGTAAGACAATTTCTTAAGTGCAAGTTCTACATATAATCACTTATTTTACACCATATGTTAAAACATTTTATACACATACAAAAATATATATCAAAATAAGTAAAAACATATAAATACAAAACTGGTAAACGTGAAGCTTCTTCGATAACTTTAGAATTTTATACACTGTAAGTAAAGTATATATAGATATTGAATGAATGCGATGATGTATTGTATAACTTGTATTAAATTTAAAAAAAAAAACGAACATAAAACATATATATATATATTTAATGAATGATTGAAGGAGCGGTATATTTTTGTATGGTATACATACGAGTATGAATATGAAACATTTGTTTGTATATATATTATATATTTTATTAAATATTTTTAGTTAGTATAGTGTTTTTTTTTTAGTTTCTTTCTTTCGTAAAGCAAGTTTAGTTAGTTATTAGTTGTGTTATACGATTGTCGTGTGTGTAATATAATAAAATACCACCGAAAAATAAAAATATAGTTAATTTTTTTTTATTTGTGGTTTTTCCATTCATATTATTATTATATTTTTTATAATATTTTTTGTTTATTTATATATCGTTTTATTTCAACGCCGCGATTATATTGATCATGAATTGTGATTGCGGTACATATAATAAATTATAGTTTAGAAACAATTTGAAAAGTCTTATTGAAAGAATTATATTAACAATAATAAATAAATGTGTATGCATTTATAATATATTTAATGATTAAAAAAGTGTAAAATTTAAAAGTGTTTATATTGAAAATTAAAAACTATTTATATTATAATAAAAATAATATTTTTTTTTTTTTTGGAAATTATAATATGATTTTTGTGAATTAATTGATATTATTAAAAGTTTGTAGTTTGTTTTATTTTATTTTACTTTAAATTCTATTGCTTAAAAGTTTAAGTTTAATCATTTAAATTTGCAATAGTTATATAAAAGAGTTATTATATATTTGTTGAAAAGGTTAGTATATCATTTTTTTATTTATGTTTATTTGTTTTTTTTTAATATTATTCAGTTAAGTATTTTATATCGACTTTAAACATTAAAATAATATTTATGTAATTAATCATTTTTTCGACAATATGTTAAATAACTATATATTAAGAGATATGATATGGATATTTTCTTAAATATCCGTCTTATATTTATTATGTATACAAAATGATTCTTAAATGTTATATGATTAAGATTGTTATATAATCAATTATATATATATTGAGATATACAATCAAAACTGTTTTAATTGAAATAAATTAATTTTAATTGTTGAATATGGTCATGGATATAATATATCTTAAATGGTAAATTATTCGAAATGCTTAAAATATTATAATAATATTTCAATAGCACATTGAAATTTCAGATTATAAAATAATTCAATCGTCATTTTATATTTTGAAGGACTTACAAAAAACAGAAAAAAAACACTAAAGTTAAAATAGAAAACTATATTTTTAAGAATTAAATCGTAAAATTCAAATAAAAAAAAATTTTACTATAAATTTTATGCAGATTATATAGACGAAAAATTTCATATGAATTTTTTCTTTTTAAATTTCAAATTCATTTAAATTTCATATAAATAAATATCCTTTTTCAAAAGCTATAGATCATTTATTATTATTATACTATTTTCTATATATACTTAAGAAAAAAAAATCCATATATAACAATAAATAAAGTTAAATACCGGCGCCAAGAAATCTATTTTAAATATGTTTTTCGTATATATACACTTTTATTTATAAAATAATAAATAAAACACCTCACACAAAAAAAAACACTGAAGAGATATTTATTTTTTTTTCTATCTATCTTATGTTTGTTTACCTGTATTTTATTATTTTGGTGTTTTACGGTAACACAAAAGGTGATGTGGATATATAAATCACACAGTATATATTATATATCTTTTTCCTATATTAAAAAAAAAAACAAAAAACTAAAGCAAAAAAAAAAATAAATAAATATTTTTTCCCGTCATTTATATAAATTCTTTAAATTTTAATTCTATTCCTCTTTTTTCGATGTACTACTACCGTATACAATAAAAAAATATATATAAGAAATAAGAAATTTTTGTTGTATAATAAATGTATATAAGAAAAGAAAGCAATTATTTTATTTTATCGTATGGAGATTTTGTTTTTTTTTCTTAAATTTTTTACTTTTGTTTTTAATGTTTTTCGGATTATATATCTCATCACACAATCACACAACACAATCACACGAATTTATCAATTTATAAATTTACTTTTTTTTTTGTTCGCTTTTCACCGGACAATTGACAACTAAGCTTTGGACAACGATTGGGGGGTTTCTTATGGAAAATTTTGCGACTCTTGTGTGAAAATTCAGATTCGAAAACCGAACCAAAAAAACAAATAATATATTTTCAGTCTTCAGCAGGATTCGAGCCCAAACGTTTTGTAAGAATTTTAGATTAGAATTTTTATCAACTACACCATCAGCGTCACATTAGAGTTACCTTTCTATATAAAAGCTTTTTTATATTCTCACTTTTAAAGGCATTAATTTGAATTATGTATGTACAACACCTCATGGGCAATGTAAAATATAAATATAATTGTCTAAATATGAAAAATTAAACCTTTTTTTTTGTATTATAATAGTAAAATATTAGAATAAAATATATAAAAAAAAAAAAATCATCAATTGGATAAAGGTAAACCAAACACCTACAACTGTTAATGTATTATACCTACATATTATCATATTATAATACATATGTTATAGATGTACATTGTACAAATCCCAAATAGGTATGATTTCAAAAAAGAAATAAATGTATAGTATATTTTATAGAATATAACATTTCATTTGGGAAATTTAAAATAAAGAAGAAAAAATATCATTTATATATATACAAAATACATATTCAAAATATATATAACAAAAGGGAGTTTAAAAAATAAAAATATTTATACTTAAAAAATAAAAATATTTATACTTTTCTGATAAAGATTATTTTATTTAATAAAAAATACTTGTTGAATTGAAAAGTGAATTGAGAGGTGAAAGTGTTAAAATTCGTAAAAAAAAATCCCTATAATTCATTCCATGTGGTTATAATCCATTGACAATTTATTTTACCTATTTATACTTTAACTACACCGTTTTAAGAGTCAAAAATCTCAAAACTATTTCTTAACTAACAATATAACAATAATGTTTAAATACTTGTATATATAAATAACAGATTTAACACAAAATATATCCACCATCTGTTATAGTACATCTACAGAATATATTCTATTATTATTATTATTATAAGAAGACAGACAAATTCTTTAAGCAATCATTAATATAATTCTTTTTTTTAAATTCTATATCTAAAATCACATCGATATAACTATATATGTTATATGGGAAGATAAAAAAAATTGACAAATTGTTTTATTTATCATTTATATTTCGGTAATGTTTGAATGTTCTATAATAATAATAACAAAAGATAAAAACAATATTTTTGATTACTTTTCAAACACAAAATTAATAATAATAAATCATTTGTACATATATATAATTACAAAAATTTTTTAATTTTTATCATAAAAATTACTTATAAATAAAGTTTTCTTAAATATGATGATACATTGAAATGATTTTTATTATATTTTGGGAACTTTACAGTAGATTTTACTTTAAATCATATAACTCAATATATGGTTAAAATATTATAATTTTGTGATCAAAAAAAATTTTAATATTCTTTTATAAAACAATATATGTATATAAATTTTTGATGAAAATTAATTTCATATATAAATATTTAACATATATGCGATGACAATCATTTAGTGAACGAAAAAAATAAAAAATGATATGCTCCAGATATGTTTTCTTTATTATTTATTTGTATATATAGTTTATCCATTAGGGATTAAACAAAAAATTATAATAAATGTATAAATGTCAAAAGACGTGAATATGTTCATTGGTAATATATTTGAAAAAAAAAAAAATATAAATAATAAAACAAATGGATTTTCATCATTGTGCAATATCATATACATAAATACGATTGTCGCTTTTGTATAATGTAATTTTTATATATATAGCCGCACATTCAAAAGATTATGTCTGCTAAATTCAAATTTATATTCATTCGTATAATAATTGGATAAAATATAATGTCATATATGTATATTATGTTATCATATATTTTAGAGGGCTTTCAACAATATGGGGAAATAACTTTTCTTTTTTTTTTTTTAAATTCCCTAATGTCACACATGAGACTATCTATATATACTGTACCTTTATAATATACTAAAAATAAGATATATCCAATGTATTTATATATACGGGTTAAGATCAATGTTATTTATATTTTTTATTTAAAAAAAAAGAGCATATCTGTAGAAAATATGTATTTATATAATATTCAGTTTTTCCAATCCAATATAATAAAAAGTTCAATGAAAACATAAAAAAAGGAAATGTTTTCCCGTAAAAATTCACAAAACAAATCTATTGAATTATGAAAATGTTTACTTATTTACTGCGGATGCTATCCAATAGAGTTTTTTATTATTATAAATAAATATTGTTGTTTAGCATCCGCATATGCTGCTAAAGGACATTTTTCTAAACTTTAGCTATTATTTTAAAAATACAATTAATGTAAATACGTTTTTATAAAATATACAATTGTGACCACAAATATTTAAACCATATAAAAATTGTCGTTATCGCATCGGTGGCATAAAAATTATGTATTTGCATGTTTTTCTATATTATTTAATAGTTATGATTATGAAAAAGAAAACACAGAAAAATTGATCTCATAAGTCACGAAATTTTTCCATAATTATTACTGTAAAAAGATATTAGATTTTCACACTAAAATTTGATTTGATTGTCCTGTGCTGTATTTATAGTATATCTATAGATATAGGTAAAGTATATATAAATGAATTAACAATAGAAAAATTTTAAAGTAGAAAAACTTTTCCTAACATCTTATTTAAAACCATTTTAAGAAAAACTTTTCATTATTTTTTTTTTGTATACATTTCAACGTAACAACAATAATTATTCTTATTATTAGTTATTTGTACATGATATTATAAAAACTAATCTTTATATAAGAACTAATATACTTTCTTTTATTAACTCTATTTATATATAGATAATGTGATAAAATGCAATATAACATAAAATAAAATCAATATCGTTGAAATATATACATATGAATGTTTTTTTTTTGTAATTGAATGCAATGTGATATTTTTTAGTGTTTTCCGTCTTATAAAATTTTGAACATTCAATTATATTTAAAAAGCAAAAAAAACTCTTATAAAGAGTTTGAACATTTTAAAACTTATCTATATAGTTATTTTTTGAGTTTTCCATTTAATTATTGTTTTCAAGATGAAAAAATAATCTGTTTTTAATAGTTTATTTTTTATGTGTATGTAAAGAAAAATAGATTAAAGTTTTATCTGTCATATCTTAAAGTTACAATAATTCAATTGTCATTTATATATTATAATTGCTTATAATTTTTTTTGCTTATTTGAAATTTAAAAATAAAAAAATTATCAATTAACAAAAGAAAATTTTAAAATATAAGTATAATTTTTAAAGTAGCTACACTCATAACATGGTAACAATAAAATTTAAATATTTTTGGATAACCAAATATTCTGTGAGTATGAATATTTCATAAAAACGAAAAAAATTGTTTTTAATTTGAATATGCAAATATGTAGTTATGAAGGAAACAATTTAATTTTTGCTTTATTGCCCCCTTAAAACTCGCATAATCTCTATAATGCTTGATATTCTATTATATATGATAATGTTTTTGAATATTCATAATAATAATATTTTTTTGTCAGTTGAGTGTATTATTAATTGAAAAATTAACTTAAGTGCTTTATAAAATTATAAAATAATAAATTATATGGTATTTTTTTTTTGATGAAAGCATAAACTAAATTATTTATAAATATTTTAATAAATTATATTTTCTTTTAAAAATTACAAAACTCGTCCTTTTCTCTATAATAAGTCCGTTTTTAATTTACATATAGATATAGAGAGAAAATTAAAAAAAAAATTAAATGGGTCTCAAAGGATTTATAAATTATACGCACTTCATTTTGTTATATTTAATTATATACTTTTAAATAAATTTGTTTTTGTTGCTCTTTATATTTGATTTATAGAGAAACTTTTGAATTACTTTTTATTTATATATATATATATGTGATTTATTTATATGGCTATTTTTTTATTGTCAATGGAAATCAGGAAATTTTTTTTTTAATATTTCCCAAATATTAATAAAGATATATAAATGGAATATTTTGTTTAGATTGGGTTTTATGCATAATAATTTGTATTTTTTTTAGTAATTTGTTGGAGACCTATCTGTATAATAAAAAATGCAAAATAATGAATAAATCCTATTTGTATCCAATAGAAAATCAAATTTATTATGCATCTAAACCGCAAGAAATATAACATCACAATCAAATTAACATAATTTTAATAATTGACGATTTTCGTATTCATACACCGAATTACTTATTTATAATATACAATAAGTAAAAAAAAAATATATATGTTTAGTTAGTGTTTTATTTATTCAATACATGTTAAATATTCATCTCCGGCTTTATAGACTTTAAATATATACCCGCATTTTACAAACATATTATAAATAAACAACTATTACAAAAAAAGAAACATATTGTAAATAATCTAATAAATAAATATTACACATAATAATATTGTATATGAAAGATAATATTCATTATACTTTAAATATTTAAAAATGTCTCCATCAAGAGGCAGCCACATTTTGAAAAAAAAAAAAATTATACATTTTTACACATATATACAGTTGTATTTTCAATGTTTAGCATCTATACAATATTTTATTTTTTATTTTTTTTATCTTTTAGCGAACATATCAAGTTAATATTTTTACAAATAGATCTTATTATAAACATTTTCTTAAGTATATACAAATTTTCAACAATATATGTAAATAAAGTTAAAATTTTCCTATCCATTTATCAAAATATTTGTAATATGTATGTATAAGATTGAACCGTTCTATATATGTATGAAATTAACATATTTTAAACAAACCAATTCAGAATTCGTTAACATTAAAGTTCACATTTCTTTTGTTCAATTTCAATTGATGGAAAATTTCATTCGAGTTGGAGAAAAATGGAATCTATATATTACATATAGAGACAAGACGCAGAGATAAAATGACGATAGTAAAATTTTAAAAACTTAATTTTATTTCAAAATTCTAACTTTGTTAAGTCTATATGTTTATATATATTGTAAAACTTTAAATTTTCATGTTTATGTTATTATATACATTTATATCTATAACATTAAAGTCCAAAAATCATGTTGATAGCATACTCATAGAAAGAAATGTGATCTAAATTTTATTGTATATATATTTAAAATAAGTATATCTATAGTAAATATTTGCATATATTGAATAAAAAAAAAGAAGATATAAACTCATTTTAAAACATCATTTCGTGTCTTATCAACCCAATAAAATATACACTATTAAATAGATTATATTCTTTATATATAAAATGTATTGGTTAGGGTATAAGTATATATAAATTTAAAAATGAAAAAGGGTATGTAATTTGATAATAAAATACATATTCAAATATTTAAAAATCTACCATATTATTTATAGAGGTATCTATCTATACGATATTTTATTATAAATACCCATGTTTTTTCTTCATCAATACTCTCTCAATATATACTTGATATAACGAATTTATATCCGGTTTTTTTTTTTGCTAAGTTAATAAAAAACTATTTTTCGTATTAAGATTAGATTATAGATAATAAAATATAAGAATTTGCACATGTCTCGTTAAATATATAGAGTTTAATATTATAACAAACGAATTGTCATTGTATCTTAAATTAAAAAAGAAAATGATGAAAAAAATTCTATGAAATTTAAAATTATAAATCATTATTAAAAAAATGTATTTATAGAAATTACATAAAACAAATAAATACAAATATTTAAGTATTAATTAAGTAACTTAAGTATTAATATTGTGTCAACAACATCTTTTTGAAAATATGTATATTTGTCAAACGCACAAATGCAAACAATTTAATTATTTCAAAATAATAATATTCACATATATGAATCATTGTCTCGTCGTCGAAATTATAAAGAATTTAATTGTGTAAATATTAATTGAAATTAAAAATATTTTTTCTTAATAAAATCACATCAAATTTATTTAATTATTTATTATCTTATTATTATTATTTTTATTTTTATAAATTGTGTTTTAATTTTCATTTAAAAATGTTTTTTATCCGTGTTTCAATAAAAACACATTTAAAAAAAATTAATGATTAAAAGTTGATACCGTGAATATATTATATAAATAAAAAGTTTTATATGCATGTTTTAAATATATTTATGAAGAAAAAAATTGATTATTGTGTGTTATGGAGAGACAAAATTAAAATATCAATTTTTTGTTTGTTGTTTTGTTCTTTAAAAGAATTTTAATTTTTCAAAGATAAGTTAAATTTTAATTGTCAAAAGGCATCTCGATAATTATTTATTTACATAATTCTGTTGAATGTCATATATATAATGAATGAACCAATGAATATAATGAAATGTTATAACACACATTTTTTTTTTAATTTATATATTAACTTATGTAGAGATACTGAATGAGACATTGAATAAAATATATATTTATTTGTTTCTTTTGATACAATTTTTATTAATATATGCAAATGTTATTGATATTATAATTTCATATATATTGTATATAAAATATTTTATGGGAATATTTTGATTTTGAATTTTAATTATGTTAGTTTATGTTGAAAATTTTCTTTTCATTTATTAATAAATTCAAAACAAAATCATATTGGTATATTATAATGATTATATTATAATTAATAAAAATATACGTTTGATTATTTTTTTTTTATATTTAAAATGATTCGTCTATTTGTTAAGATGAATAGAAAATATGATATAAGGAATTTTTATTTCTTTTAATTCTTTTAAAAAATATATATATATATAGTCAAATAATCACCGATAGATCGGATCTTGATTTTAATTATTTCTTCTCATGCTTCCTTATCAACCATCTCGTCGTGAATAATGACAAAGGTATGTCGGTCGACTCTATAAGGTACGAATCCTTCAAAAAAAATGTAATTATTTAATGGTAGAAATGATTGCTCCCTTTTATTTTTTGTTTTCACAAAGCTAAATTACTTAAATATGAATTATTAATATTTGTTTTTAAAACATAAATCATATTTAACAAAACAAAAAAAAAAAAAACAACACAACACACATCATTCCAATTTATTATTATCGATAAATATATATATAAATATAAATATCAATTCTTGGAATTTATTTATATACAATATACAAAATATAATTGTTTATACTTTATATAAATAGAATAGATATACTTTTATAAAACCAAGAAAACATTTCATCATTTCAGAGCTGCTATACAGTAAAGTAGATTCTACATAGTGAACCACATTTAATGAGGAATGTAAAAACTGTATAATGAACGATTTCCACTTCCAGATGTTTATTTGTTTTACAGCAAAATTCCTTTCAGTATTAAATCTTTGTGAAAACAAATTTGAACCTTCACATAAACCTACTATCCATGGTGTTTTTATCCGTTAGTATACTTTTAAGAACATTCTGTATAATTTACTTTTTATCATTCCTTGAATTTATTTCCCAACGTTAAAAATATATTTGAAAATATTCCGTGGTGATAGATTAACAATTGAATATTCAGTAAATATGAAATATATACTATCGTTTTTTTCCTCTTAGTTTTAAGCCTTTTCACAAAATGTTTATAGGGATATAATAATGTTTATCGTACATGTATGAAAGTGTCTAAATACCCACTGATTTATATAATTCTCTGAACAACTTATATATCAGTCTGATACGTACGCATATATTGAAATTGAAAACTAAATATATATATATGCGATAATTTCAGTGATTATTATAACAATCTTTCTTATTATTTATACGCATCATATATACATACAACCACAATGTTTTATATTATTATTTTTGTATAAATTTCAAAAAACAATAAAAAATAATAAGTAAACAAACTTCCAACGCATGCATAATCTCATATTATTTTTGTATATCCATATATTTATTAATAATCTTTAAATAACAATATTATTATCTTGAAATAACATTTTAAATATTATATGTATATATGGTATATAAAACACACAAAATGAAATGTATATATTTATTTATATACTATCATACTATATATACACTAATTTGTAAGCAAACAAAAAAAAATGCTTAAGAAGCAATTTGAGTATAGAAATGGGATTTTTTTTATTTTAATGCACTTGTATATATAAAAGTTTTTCTTTCAATATATTTATTTTTCTTCAAAATTTTTAATATCATTGAAAAAAAAAATAATAAAAATAAATACAATTTTAATATATAACAATAAATAATAATCTCTTATTAAATTACTGATCACGTTTTTGATTTTGCCATCGCATCACCACCACCGTACCGTATATATACAAATAATTGTAAATTATTTTTTATTAAATATTTTCAATAGATGTATTTGAAATCGCACACCTCTGTATTGAAATATGAATATATATATGATAAATTATTCAGTACATGCAAAAACTGATTTTTTTTATTCAAAATGATTATAATTTTACAAAAGAAAAATTTGTTACAGTTCATTTCAATGACAAACATTAAATTATATGTTTTATATACAGTGTAATAATAATATTATAATATCAATTTAGATATATATAAATCGTTGTAATTTATACATTTAGTATTTTTATCTATATTAGAATTACTGAAATATTTTTATAATATTATATATTCAGATGAAATTGTTGAAATAATTATCTCACTTTATCATCAAATATATATATATATGAACAGCAGTAAACAATGGATCATTATTATTATTATGTTATTTTTCATATATATGTATATCTGTTAAAGGTTATAAGTTTATAATAATTGAAACATTACTCATATTTATATTGTATAAATACGAAATATTTTATGTATTTATGTCACTATACAATAAATGCAATATAAAAGATAAATTACCGTTGTTGCACTTGCATGAAATAATAATAATAATTCATATATTGCTTATTTAATTGCATTGTATGTTGTAAATTCCATATATTTTTTTTTTAATCTTCATTTATTTATATTGAAAAATTTAATCAGTATTTCAAGTACACAGCATTTATTTATTAATAAAAAAAAAATAGTTCAATCATCATTTTCTAACTTAATTCGTAATATTTTTATTGCATTAATCATATTATATGATATATAACGTACTAATATTGAACCTTATCAGTGAATGATTATTTTTTTCTGTTACAAATAAATTGTATTTATTTATTTAAGTACATTTTTTACATTCCTTTTTCAAAATAAAGTGTTTTGGTATTTAAAATAATATACGATTATTATATAGAGTGTAAACGATTTTAAGTTTCAATTTGTAATCATTTATATAAATTAAAAATTGTTTTAAAAACACAATCAAATGCCTTTTCTGATTTATTATAAATTTAATTAAATTTTCCGTGCTCTTGAAATCGAAATATATATATATATATAATATAGTTCATAAAATCTAATATTATACATCAAAATTTTATACATCTATAAACATTTAGCTTTTCTTATTGCATTTATTTATGTAAAAAAATTTAAAGAAAAACTTCTCACTCCACCCATATAATAAAAAGTATATCTTACATTTATTTTAATTAAATATATACCTATATAGGCATTTTAAATTGTTTTATTTTTTAATTTTTATAATTCAATTGTTTTTTTTTTTAATATTGCGTTGAATGAAGGGCAATTTATTATATATATATATATATAGGTAATATTAAATTACAAATTTTAATTGAATAATAAAATCATTTTCAATCACTTTCTCGTGCATAAAATACCTTTATTAATATAGAGCATTATTTAATTTTTATTACAATTATACAGTGTATTAAGTAAAAAAAAAAATCAATATCAAATAATCCAATATATGGTATAATAAATGTTCATTTAAATTTCATGCTTATTCATGGTTGAGATTCTTTTAAATATAATTTTTGGCTTTGTTGTAAAAATGGAAAAGTATAAAAAATTTGACTGCTTACTTCAAAAAAAAAAATAAAATAAAAGAAAAGATTTTCCATCAATTTAAGTTGTATATATATACAAGATAAAGAAAAAAAAATTGATTTTATTTAAACGCATAGCATTCATTTATTACACTTGATTTTTTTTTTTTTAATATACTCGTGTATATTTTATTTTTTTTTTACGTTTTGTTAATTGTCATAAACAAAAAAATGTTGTTGATTATATACAGATTTTTATTCAAGTTGCCAGCTACAGTGACAACAACCAGATCTATATATTTAAAAGGAAAATTTTTAGAATGTGATGAATGAAAACAAAATATATAAAATAATTAATCTTTATTATGAAATTTATTTATTTCTGAGGAAGTTTACGACTTTTACAAATTTCTTTTTTAGAAAATTTGCAAATGTACTTTAGGTAAACAAAATAAGTTAAACTGGAAAATATATACTTTTTATTTGATACTCATTTCGTAACCGCGGAAATGATTTTAGAAGTTGTAAATCATAATAAAAATTGATGTTATATTTAGGTAAAAATAATATATTCGAATTTGAATCTTAAAACCATTCTGTATATATACATTTCTAAATAAAAAAAAATAGATTATAATATATCGATTTGTTGTATATCATAGAAAGAATGAAACAAAATTTGATTTAAGTACAATCATTAGAAGTATTATGATTTCAAAAAAAAAAAAATTATTATGTAATCGCTTATAAGAAAGAGAATTTAATATTATACTAATTGCAATATATTCAATCTTCAATTCGATCTTCAATTGCGCGATGGATGAATTGTTATATGATATTGATTAAATGTAATGATTCAAATTTTAATGCTTTGTTATGAATTTATCTTATAACATTTTGTACAATATCGATTGAAAAACATATTTGTAAAATATCTTCATTGGTGTTCCAAACCAAACCCTCTCTACCAAATAAAAACAATTGTCATAAATTCATTAGTATTTTATACATATATATATATATATATATATATAAGTATTTTCGAAAACAAAGAATTTATAAATTAAATATATGTTTTCCTTTTAATCAATATAATACAATACTATATAGTATATGGAAATGCAACAAAAAAAAAGAGTATAGTTACATATCACAAACATATATTTATAGAAATATAATATGAATATATATATAAAAAAACAATCTGATAAAATATATACTTCATGTAACAATCAATATGGCAAATTTAAAAAAAAAAAAAAAAAAACAACATTTCTACTAATGTACTTACAACAATATAAAAATTTTTATATATAATCTTCATTGAAATGAAACGGTCATGGTTGAAAAAAAAAAGTTTCAATATATGTTGTTGATCAAATACACTATTTATTCTTATGTATGTGGTATAATTTATTCTACTCGTACAGTACAGAAACTATAATCAGTAGAAGAGTATAGTTTAACAAATAATTTACAATAATGTCTATAAAAGTATATATACATATACTGATTGTAAACTAAAATCTTTTATGTAGTTTGCTTATTTTATGTGTATATGTTGATATTATTATACAATTAATATTGTACCAAATGAAACTTTTTTTTATATTCAACATATATATAGATATTTTAATTATCGTAACCAATTGTATATATATTTAGATTATTATTTCTGTTAAATAATGTTGAATTGAATATGTAACTATTTAAACAAATAATAAGATAAAAATTCTGTGTGTGGTACTATTTTTTTTTCATTATCATCTTCGTGATAAGTACAAATAATACCGCATATAAAAAACAATTCATTTTACAAATACATAAAATAATGTAATAATGATATATGCATTCTATTGTTTTACAAAAAAAAATAAACGAACAAAAAATATATTTAAATTCAATGTAAAAAAACATGATATGAAAATGTAATGAAATTAAAATTTGTCTAACATTTTTTATATATTATTATATACTATATATACATGGAGATTATAACAAACATAAAACATTCATTTTTAGAAATTAACTATATATATATATATATATATATTGAGATATATTTTTAGAATTTAAAACTTTTTAATTTATTTATATATAATATAAAAGAGTAAATACATTTTATTATTCAATATGCAATATGCAAAATTTTGTTTAACATCAAAAATAAACATTCAATATGACACCACCGCAGCAAACAGAACACAACCAATAAACAACAACAATATAAATAACTAATACTATATGGTATATATTTATTAAGATGACACCTAACTATACATGATTTATATGGTATGTATCTATCTATATAGATAAAATACATATAATTATATTATTGCATCATGAGATACACAACAATACTAATAATAATAATAAACAAACAAAAACATTAAGTTTTTATTATATGCAAAAATATGTTTTTATTTTATAGTTAGATCACAGAAAAGACAGACAATAATAAATTATTCAAAACACATATCCCTATATAGTATTGTATAGGATAAATTGTATATATACATCTTTATTGATATTTTATATTCATAATATCGTGGTAAAAAAAAATGAAACAAATATTTTTATAAAGTTTAAAAATGAATAATAATAGAATTATAACTTTTAGAATATTTCATTTATTTATTTTTGTATAAATGCATGAACTTATATATTGGTTTGCGATAGAATATGACAATATAAGATTAATTTATTTAAACAACTAATTTTCTTTATATGTTATTAAAGTGTAATCCCTTAAAAATTTAAAGATCGATCCATTAATTTGTTATCAATTTACAATATTGTTTTATTTATCTTTTTAACACTAAAGCCTCGATTTCTATGAAAATATTTTATTTATCACAAATATGATATTTGTGATATAAAAAAAAATGTGCTTTTTCTGAAATTTATTTTGCCTGGATAAAAAAACCGAAATTTAATAATAAATACCAATTGCTGTTAAATAATTCCATTTTTTATTAGTTTGTAAATTAACTGGATATTTTATTATTATGAAATTAAATCATAAAAATTAAATAAAATGTAAATAAAATGAAAAATGAAGTTTGGACGACGGTCAGCCGACGGCAATAGAAGAAAAAATATCAATGTCCGCCGTCAGTCCGCCGTCCAATATTCATAAAAAGCACCGCCATTGAAATGCATGTATTTTCAATTTGACATTTGCCGTCGTCTGCCGTCGGCATTTCATGAAACGCATTACTTAAATGGAAAATGTATTTTTGTACTTGTATTTAAAATGTAATTTATTTAATTTTGATTTTGTGGTTGCATTAATTTTTAGTAAAAAAAAATGTTTCTTCGGTCTAATCTTAATCTATATAAATGACATATAAAATTAATGTCTTCATCTATTATAAACATCTAATAGTTTAACTACAATATAATAAACTTTTATAGATATTGCGATTTTATATTTTAATATATTATATTATTGCTTTAAGAAATTTCATTCACTTCACAATGAAATTTTCATTTATACCAATGAAATACCGTGAAAAAATTTACAAAATTCACGTTAAAATTTGTCTTTATATTATATTATAGATAATATTTGTATAATTTATATGTTAAAGATCTAAAAAAAAAAACAAATAAACTTTAAAAAATTTATATTACAATAATAAATATTGAAGGACATTTAATTAACATACCTCTACCTTTCTTCGATATATTTATAAATCAATTATTATTATATAAATTTGATCTCATTTAAAATTCCAAGTATATAAAAATATAATTAATTAAAAAATAAACCACTTCGTTTGTTTTTTAATTGAAAAATTCCATTATACATAAACAAAAATGTTAAATACAAAGAAATTGGCGTAATGATTTTTTTTTTAGAGAATTTAATTGTCAAATGAAATAAGATATTTATGTGTTAAATCAAAAACAAAATTAAAAAATGAAGGAATTTACAAGAATTCATTTTATTTATAATCAAAAAACAAAAACAATTTAAACAAAAAAATTATTACGTATAGATTTTCAATGACGTATACGTGATAATTTCATTCATCATAATTTATTTATATATATACATTTATTTATCCCCAGTATATAAAAATATTTATGTTAATTTAATATGTGGTTTTTTTTGTTTTGCTACATTCAATTCTGATTAATCCAAATGTGGTCACTTTACATTTTTTCTAATTATAACCATATAACTATAAATATTTAATTTAAATAAATATATATAAAAGAAAAAATGACGTAAAAATTGTTAAATTGTTTGAATGAATCGATGAATGTGATGAATCATTTAAATGTGTTTGAACAACGAGACAAGTGTAATTATAAAAATATAAAATTCACACTTTTTTCTATATTGGTACTTCTCCGGAATTATAATTAAATATACATAAATATTTGTTCATTTAATTTAACAGGTTTTTTTTTTAATTTGATATTATTATGATGTTGTGGTATGCAATACCAATAATGTAATAATAAGTTATGTATTGAGAAAGATCACTACTGGTTTTTGTGTGTGTTTTTTTTTATTTAGCTTAAAAAATATTTATTTATATTTATACTGCGAAAAAAGTTATTTGATTGATTTCGCATAATTTGTGTTATATACAAATTTTTTCAATCAATCCGTTTTTAACCTGACCCACATTCATATATATTATATTTTATTTTTAAGTGTAATAAATATTTATGTGATTTTTTTTTATATGTACCTGTTGTTCGATCCGATGTGATGTAATTGTGAATTTGTGATGTAAATAATAATAATAATTTGTATATGACAATAAAAATGCATTCAAGGAATTTTAACTGAAAATATATATTATTATAAAAATATATCAATAACGAAAATAAATTACCATGAATTCCAATACAAGTTGTTTTTATTTTTTTGTTAAATGTTAACAAGAATTTTATATTGAATTTACATATATATATTTTGTAAATTTTAAACAGTTGGTTAAAAAATTAAATATATAAGAAGAAGAAAATGAAGAAGACGATTAAAAAAAATAAAAATTGGATTACGAATAATTTTACATTTTAATGAATTATATAAAGTTTTTTTTTATCATCTATCAAACAACAAATATTTATATTTTAATATTAAATAAATAATAATGTTTGTATTGTATTTAAAAATGAAAGAAATAAATAATTGTTGTGTTTTTGTTAGGAAAAAAAAATTGTAATTTTCATAAATATTTAAAGTAATTTTTTTATCTATAAAAAAATAAATGAGCGATAAGAAAAAATTTAAAATAATACTAATAATAATAAAGAAAAGGGATACAAAAATATATTTTTTATGAAAAAATGGTTATTATTTTTTTTTTACAATGAATGAATGGCTCTAAGGAAATAAACATATGTATTTTTTTTTTAAAAACATCAGTATAAATAAAAAAAAATCATTTTATCATTATATAGCTAACAACAAAGCTATGAATTGTACTATTAAAGGTAAATAAAAACAATTTTTTTTTTCAGTTATTTATTTTTCTCTATATTAAGTTTATTTTGGGGTTTATTTAACATTTTAAAGTATTCAAAAATATATTTGTTATCTTATTTCTATTTTAAGGTTATTTTATATTTTACATTTTTTAATATTACACATGAGAATTATTTTAATTTTCAACACTTTCCCTTTCTTTCCATTTCGATTTTATTGAAATAATGATTTTTTGTTAGTATCAATTTAATAAAAATTAATTTCTTCGATTCTAATTTTATATTAATACGTAAATTTGCTTGTAGGACATTTTGTATTATTTTTTGTTGGCATTCTGTTAAATTTTCTTAAGGAAATTCTTTATGTTTTAAATTTTATATTTGTTGATTCGATCATTTAAACAAATATTCATATTTTTTATAAAATTATCCAAAAATTAACTAACAGACAATTATAAATCATATGAGAAGACCATATATAATGGTTTTATTAAATGGTGAAATGTCGAATAATCCGTAAATCAGGATATTATTCACTATACATACATGTACGAATTTGATAGCAAATAATATAATGAATATTTGACTTAAATATGTATATATCTAAAAATAAATAAAAGGACATTAATAAAAGGGAAAAATGTCTTCTATATATATATATATATACAATATCCCCCTTTCAAATATATATTTCTATTTTTGTTTTGAATATATGCGGAATGAACCGTATATAATATTATATAGTCCAATATGTGAAATATATATAAAATCTTAATAATATTGTCTGACGACAGATATAAATTGAATTTCAAATTCCGATTGTGCTTCACACATAACATATTATAATAATAATAATAATACAGATATAAATATATATTTGAAAAGATATATGAAAGTAAATAATAATATATGTATATATAAATAAAATTATATTTATATATTGTCTATATATATTTATAAATATGTATATAGTACATGACCATATCTAAAAATACAGAATTTTTTTGGTTGATTACAATATGCTATTCATTCATACACAATATAGATAGATACAAGAATGTCAAATATATTTATTGATATAATATGTTTTTAACATACTTATCTTATGTGTGTTTATTAGCAAACATATATAGATTTTATTTGCTTGAATCTATTTGATATAAATATATAAAGAAGGATATTATATCAATATATAAAAATAAAATATAATACAAAATCAATAGTGTTCAATTGATAAGAAGTGTTTTTGCTTTTTCCATAGAAAAAAATTGCGTAATGTAGTGTTAAAAAGAAGAAGGAAGAATTTGTAAATACGGACAAAGAAATAATATATATAGTCGGTACTTTATAAATAAGGAATATAAATATAAGGTCAAAAAACTATATATATATATATATATATGCAATCGTTTACCTATATTTATCTTTAGCATGGACTAATAAAAAGTTTTCTGTAAAAGTCTTCAAACATAACGCTATGCTATACTGTCTATAAACATATAATTGAATTGCATTAACTCATAAAAAAGTGTATTAAAATTTAATGTCAAATCTTATATGTGTGTGCTTTATAAAGTTTATGAAGAATGAATGAAAATTGACATATATATATATATATTCATATCAAATTTAAACATAATATAGAAGAAATCTAAAACTTGTTCAATTATTATATGATAAATATATCAAAAATCATGTAAATATTTTTTATGGACATCGTTTCTACTCTATATAAATTTTATAGAAATATTTTCGATATTTTATAATTATTATATACATAATTTAACGTATAGCTATCTATCGGTATTCTATTGATTCTATATTGATGTAAAATCAATGATAATAAAATATGATGTATAAATTATGATAAAATATTCAGAGAATGTAAATGATATAAAAGTGTGAGAAAATAAAATGAAATTTCCCTAATGTAATCTTATATGCATCATATATAAATAGATTTTAGATATATATAGATTTCAAAGATAATAAAAAAATTATTATGTCAATTATTAGTTATATAGATGCGGATAGTTGAGAAAAAAATATGTTATGCCCTACATAATATTCGTACGGTGATAATTTATATTTATATGTTATATAGAATTTCTTTAGAAATATGAATATATATAGGTAAAAATAATCCAATTATAAATCTGACTACATGTTTTTAAAATGATTTTGAAATTTAATCACCAACATTGACAATGAATCAAACATAATGTATTGCATAAATGAATAATTTTATTAAAATTCTTAATATTTTTGAGTTTAAAATATACATTTACAGAATCACAATGCCTTCACAAATTCATACAGAAAATATTCTTTTACATTCTACTTCAAATTCTTATTTATACATTTTAACAATAACAAATTATACTATTTATTTCTCTATAGCTGTAACATAATTAAATCACATTTTAACAAACAAATATTTCAAATGCACTTGCATTTGCAATATATATACTTCAATTCATATATGCATGTGTGAATAATTCCAAAATCCGCATATTTATTATAACTCACACAGCATAGTTTCGGAATTTTTTTTTTTTAATATACACATATATTATATTATAATTGATAAAATATAATAATATAATTATGATGAGACTCAACTCTATTTTATGTATAAAAGCACACAACACAATATATACAAATATATGAAGAATCTATAAAGAAAAAAAATAATTATGTATACCCATCTTTAAAAGAAATTTTTTTGTTAGATATGGAAAGAAGATGAAAAAAATTTATAAAAATTCCCATGAATGAATAAATATTTTACTTTGTATATGTGAGAAGATCTTTCTGTGTATGTGAAAATACTAAAAAATCAAGTAAAAAAAAAATGTAAAAAATATTATATATAGCAGATGAGTTTATTTTCTTAATGTATTAAATATGCAGCTGAAAATTATTTCATATCTTTTTTTTTTTTCGTACTGAAAATAAATATAATAAATACATTATAATAAATACATCATAATATTTTATGAATTGTTTTTTTTTTAACCCTTACCCCGACCATCTTCATGTGTCTTTTTTTAATATAAACTGTGTTTGGCTGTGCTATACCTCATCTAAAAGAAAAGACTTGCACTTTCAATTTTTTTTTATAATTATATATACAATATATTATATATTTATATACAATATATTTCGGCTATGTGTAATCTAAAAAAAAAACAAAAAATCAAACGGGTTAATTAAGAAAACAAACAAATTTTGTTTTTCTTTATCTTAAAAAATCAGAATATTATATGATTATGATTATTTTCTTCTCATTTTTTTTGGGATAAGCGGAGTCAATACGATAAAATAAATGCATGTGAAAAATTATATATAAATAATTCTTTTTTTTTTTTGATGAGAAAATTACAAGAAGTGATGTGTTATTCTAAAATATATAAATAATAAATATATTAAAAAATTCTGTTTTCTATTTCACATATATTATTCGAAATATTGTATTTGTATAATAGATGAAAAAGATATGATTAAATAATTCCATTTCCGTATAACAGTTGCAGTATATACCGAAATAGTACTTGAATATGGAGACAATCAGACGATATTTTATTATACATTTAGTTTCTTATTACCTTGTTTGTTTATGTATAATACTCTGTTATAATATATATAAATAAGGGTTCGTTTTTTATGGAGACATTCACAGACATCGCTGAACTTATACGAGTAATTGAAATGCATGCATTTATAAAAAGAAAAAAATTTTTACAGATTTGCAATCTGCAGTATGTGAATTTATGTTAATGTCATTTAAATTTATTGCATATAATTTTTTTATTAGACGATATCAACGCGAAGATCGCGGTTAATGAACTGAAATTTTATTAAATTATTAATTTATATAAACAAAAAGAAAACGGAAAACAAAAAAGAGATATATAAGAAATAGAAGACAATTCATTATAGGATTGATCTTATATGATTATATTAATTTTATATAAGGATAAAAATAAGGATTAAAAAAAGTGTAATTATATTAAAAAAAAAGATTTACAAAACGTAATAGGATAGATGCCAAATTCCATTCCTATTTTTTTGAGTGAAAAAGCATCTAGCACTATATTAAACGATTGAACACCAAACATTAAAAAGTACTATATAATAATATTAATCGCTGTTATCATTTCTATAATCTTTTATAAGAAAAAAAAATGTATAACAAAATTTGAAATATAAATAGTCAATATGTCTAAAAAAAAAATAAAAGGGGTCATACAAGATTATTGACTTAAAAAATAAACATATATAATATATTCTATATATGACAGCGAACACGCATAACATAAAGTTTTATCTATCAATAAAAATAAAAACAAAATAACAATATATATTACATATTAATGATAAGACACAAATATTTATCAAAAACATTTTTTTTTTCTTTAAATCATATATACAACAAAATTAAATAACACAAATAAAAATCATAATAAACATATATAATTTAATAATAAATTTAATTTATTTAATTTAACAAATCAGAACAAACTATACTTAAGAAATATTATATCACATCATATTATTTGTTTTAAAAATATTCTATAGTATATATGAAAAAAAAATCATTACAAAAAACAAATCGCACTCACCGTTATCACCCGGGTGAAAATAAATTGAATTGAGACCGCAGTTTTCGACCGAAATAGACTAAAAAATGCAGTCTAATTCGGCCTCAAAACCAAATTATACTACAATCGACTGAAAGAGACCGAAAACGACTGCAATTTTTATCCCCACCCTGATACCTATTACGACCGTTTGAGATCGTTCTGTGGTCTCATGTTCAATGAGACTATAGGAGACCGTTGATGCAGTCGTATGCAGTCAAAACTTTTCGATCGATTGAGACCGTTTGAGATCGTTCTGTGGTCTCATTTTCAAAGAGACTATAGGAGACCGTTGATGCAGTCGTATGCAGTCAAAACTTTTCGATCGATTGAGACCGTTTGAGATCGTTCTGTGGTTTCATTTTCAAAGAGACTATAGGAGACCGTTGATGCAGTCGTATGCAGTCAAAACTTTTCGATCGATTGAGATCGTTTGAGATCGTTCTGTGGTCTCATGTCCAATGAGACTATAGGAGACCGTTGATGCAGTCGTATGCAGTCAAAACTTTTCGATCGATTGAGACCGTTTGAGATCGTTCTGTGGTCTCATGTCCAATGAGACCATAGGAGACCGTTTGAGACTGAAAGAGATCAATTTGACGAGTATATAAACCAGAGACAGTTTGTATGTGCATCAGTGATATTTTGTACTTTCGTAGGTGAACACAAGTTTAGAAATTTATAAACAAAAATTTAAAAATGAAACGGTCGTATAAAAAATATTTAGAACCGCGATCGTTGTCTGAAAGCATGACACGATATAAAAGAGAAGTAAGTTCATTCTTTATTTTTTATAAAATAAATACGCATGCATAAAACAAAACTAAAACCTATTATAAATTATTTATAGGAAATACGATCATATCGGAACGAACTAACAAACAGTCTGGATGTTAGCAACGACACATCCGTAGAAGTGACAGATGATTATTGCGTAACCGATAACATGGATGATGTGACCATTAATCATTCTGATTTGGAAGAGGATTTGGAAGATATTGATGCTTTTTTAAATGTCTTTTAAATGTTTTATTTTTTTTTATTAATTTTTTAAATTTTATAAACAAATAAAATTGAATTATTTTATTACTTTTTATATTGAAATTTTTATTTTTTTTTATTAATTTTTTAAATTTTATAAACAAATAATATAGAATTATTTTTATTAGTTTTTTATATTGGCCAACCACATATTTAAATGCCGTCTTTCAGAGACCGTGTGAGACCGTAAGAGATCATGTATATATTTAAATGCCGTCTTTCAGAGACCGTGTGAGACCGTAAGAGATATATACATGGTCTCTTACGGTCTCACACGGTCTCTGAAAGACGGCATTTAAATATATACATGGTCTCTTACGGTCTCACACGGTCTCTGAAGGACGGCATTTAAATATATACATGGTCTCTTACGGTCTCACACGGTCTCTGAAAGACGGCATTTAAATATATACATGGTCTCACACGGTCCTTTTTGAGACTGTAAGATACCAGATTTAAATATATATGCGATTAATGTGTGGTCTCATTTAGTCTTAAACGGTTTCAAGCGGTCTCAAATTAGGGGAAATTGAGACCGATTGAGACTACCAAAAGTGTCGAAAATCGACCGAATGAGACGACAGTTTAAGATGTCAGTCTCATTCGATCTTTTTCAGTCGAAAAACCATGATTTATTTCCACTCGGGCAATTAAATGAAATCTTTGTAAAAAAAATAAATTAAACCAAATACGAAGCATAAAAAACATGCATCCATTTAACAAAGCCGCAAAATGTTATGAAATCTAAAATTTTTATCATCATATCATATCAGTTATACTATATCGATATATATTCATTCATATATACATTTCAGATTGCATAACAAATGAAATATTTATTAAATGGAATTTATATTAAATTATATTGATATATTGCGTATATATTAAAAAAAAAAATTAAATAAAAATATATTTTCAATATACGCCAACACATAATGCGATGTAACACACAAAAACAAAAAATTATATATCGTTTAATCAATTAGGCTAATTTGATAACAAAACATAACATCAAAGGTATACAAATATACTTAATTTTGAATAGAACCATAGAACGTATATAGAAAAATATAAATTCTATTTGTTTTTCTTTTGTTTTTTACGGTTTTAATTTAATTTGTATTATTTTATAGCAACTTAAAAGAAAAGGAAATACAAAAGATAAAAATATTTAAAAACCTTTTTTTTACCATCATGTATTATTATATAATATATTTAAATATAATATATACAAAATATATATTTTAACCAACCACTAAAATAAATAGATAAATCTTTTTTGTTTTTTTTTTTTAGATTTTATAGATATCTATTTTCAATATATATCCATCGTCACATAAACAAACAATATACGGAATATTTAATCGTATTTTATTTTAATACAAAATCTTTTATATAAATGAAAAGAAACAGATTTTTTTTTATTTATTCATTAAATATATTCCATTTTGACTTCCTCTTTTGTGTCCGTTTTAAATAATATTATACTATATACTAATAATAGAAATTGAATATTTATGTTTTATAACTAACAAACTAAGGATAACATTTATTATTATTATTATATACAAAATTTACCATTTACCTGTATAATAAAAATTATTTAGCACCTTTATTATTATTATATTTTTCTTTTTATTTTGTATAGTTTTGTTTTTACCTCTATCAAAATGTATAGTATAGAACGATAGAACTATAGATTAACATAAATATAGTATATTATAGATGGTATATATTTTCATATATTTGTATTTATTTATTTATATACTGAAATGGTAAATTAATGAAACTTTTTTTTTTGTTTTGGGTTCAAATCTTTTAATTGTTGAATATAATTTAATATATATGAATATAAGATTTTATCTGTTGGCACGTCTATATATTGTACATTACTATGTCATGCATATATAATTTTGTATCGTATATCTGATATACAGATATACCTCTACTATATTTTCCATTATTATACATTGTATAATATAACCAAAAGATGTGTACAGAATATATTCATTAGAAATATAATTATAATTTGTTTAGTTATTATGTAGATATAGGAAAATAATAATAATAATAATAAACCCAAATAAAACTTTATATTTTTCTTCCCTATTAACAAAAAATATATCCTGGAAAACCTTTTTTTTTTTCTATTTATTTTGTATTGTGTATTTTTTTGTTTTATTTAACCATGCAAATAATTTTATATAAACCACAAATTATACAATGTTTAATATTTAAATTGTTGAAATTGAATCAAAAGTTAGATTTCCTAAAGACGTTTTCAATTAATTATTCATTTATAGACGACTGGTGTATAGAGTTTATTAAAATTGAAATAATTTTTGGTTAAATTTCCTTGTATTTCATTTCAATTCTTAATATGTTCATACTATATAGGAGGTTATTCAACTTCCATAAAAGTTTTGTTATATAAACAATAAAAATAGCCCTATCACTCTATACTGTAAAACCTATAAAGAAGTATATAATAATAATTTTAAATGTCCATATGCAAAAAAAATCCATCAATTACAATTTTCAAATCAAATGTAGACGAGAAATTTTATGTTAAAAACATATTATTTTTTTTTGATAGGACATAAAATCTTACTTATAGACAATAGCCTCAGTAATATGGGCTTTAATTAAAGGATCACCTCATTAAATGATTTTGTTACGTTTTCACGGTTATAGAATTCATGTATAGGATAGCTCACCTATTTCATGTGAGATATACTTTTTTAACACTTTTACTTCATTAAAATACAGTTATATATATAGAAAATTAATACAAAAAGGTAGTCTATCACCATTTATATCACCTATATATATATATATATAAATAATGTAAAATCCTCTTATAATAGCACGTATATCTATACAAAATATCACCTGTTTTTTTTCCAAACACTTTATATAAACTGAATAAATCTGCAAATGTTAAATTTGTATAACTGTATATTTTTTTTTTTACATTAATCCTTTATAATATGAATATAAACAAACATATATTCCTTTTAAGTATGATATATTCGTTATACAATTCAAAATAAATTATACTGCATCGAACATCTCTCATTTGTTATTTTATTTATATTACATCACTGCATTGTTGTATTTTGTATATTTATAGAATATAATGTATAAAATTGACAATAAATAATATGTTACATTTGCATTATTTTTATTATACCACAATATACAAAAGTATATAATATACAGAATAAATTATATACAATTTGGAAAAGGGTTACACATATTTTGTATGTAAAACTTATATTGAATTTCAATAATATAAAAGCTATGTTCAGAAACTGATTTATTCGTAAGATACATTTTTTATTAAATAACATATAATAGTAACTGCGAATTCAAGAATTATTTATATAAAGTAAAAATTCTCATCTTACAATTTTCAATCGGTAAAATTTTCGGTAAGAAGAAATTTCGACAATTTTTGTATGAAAATCATAATGCGGAATGAGTTTCTGAACTTATTTGTTTGGATGCATAGCATAAAAATCAGAATTACTGAACGATCCTATACCTATACGGATGAAAAAAAATTAAAATATTCTATGTGTTTTATGGTTTTATATATGTCTATATATAGATATATTTGTTTGTCAAATGCTTTCAATGGGAATCTTAACAACACAATAAATTTAGATATACATATATATATATATATCAATAACAATAAAAGAAAAATTTTTTTATTGATACATTTATGTTAAATTTTATATGAATATATTTTTAATATAAGTATATATATATTTAGTCTTTAAGTGTATATGAAGTCTTAAAATATGTCTGCAATTTTTATTTTTTACACTATAAAAAATATAAAAAAATTAAATGTAAACCTAAACAGATTCGCATAGATTTTATTATTATTATTCAGTGAATTCTATTCTTTATATGTATAGTTGTTAAATATAGTCTACCTATTGTAAAACTCGTCTATATTTTTATGGTTTAACACGTCCATAACAGCAAAAATACAAATTTGCAGAATCAATACATATATGTATGTACTTGTAAAAAAAAAAGTAAAAGAAAATATGTTTAGTAAAACACTGTATATATAAGTAAGTAATTTAATGAATATTACGTGTATAAAATATATCGAAAGTGTTTCAAAAGAATAGTTTAGGTAAAAAAAAAACGAAAGAATATAAAATATTTTTATATAATACAAAATAATATAAAAACTAATACAAAAGATGAATTTTCTTTTAGTTATCACATATATAGTTTGATTTAAACGGGTACATTGACTTTCTTAATATTACTATTGTTCAATTATACTATATACTCGTGTGTTGCACGTTGACACAATCAATTTTTTTTTCTTTATAGTTTAAATATATGATGTAAAATATTTTATATCTTTTTTTCTGTATAAAAACATTCATGATTTAAGCAATTTATCATATTTTTTTTCATTGTTTTTAATTTATGATTGTTTGACTTTACTATATCGGTGGTACACGAATTGTGTTTGTGCGGAAAATTGATTGATTTTTCTTTTCTTCATCTAGAAAAAAAAAATTGTTTTTCATTATAAATTACACTACAATTTTTCATATTTTATATATGATTGAATAAATTTATATAAATAGTTTTATGAACAAAAATTTTGAATTATTCTATTTCCACGTTCGGTTTTCTTTAATTTAAAATATGGGAGTATGTTTTTTTTTTCGTTGACAAGCTATCCAAATACATTTTATTGCATTAAAGAGGTAATTGTATAAAATGATTAATATATTTTTATAAGATTTTCTACAAAATGTTATTTTATTTATATATTATGTAGGAAAAAAACAAATGTTTTCTCATAATTATTATAATAATATATTTATGAGTATTCATTTTCCATTTATAGACATACATTCTTTGTATTCTTTGGTAATAAATTTTTGTATTTTTTTAATACATAATTTGAATATTTATATATAAATATATATATGATAATGGACATGTAAACATGGAGATTGTGAAAATTTGAAGGTATTTTAAAAACGATAAATAAAAATGTTCACACATATTAGTATATAATGAAATTTTCAATTTGATAATCAGATAAACCAATTGAGTAATTGATGAATGAGAATATAATGACTATGTTTTTTTTCTATTGTATTAATTGTGCATAAATTTTCGTCCCACAAAACATTGAATATTATGTATATTTGGATATATTGAATATTGTATAGTTAAAATTAATATATTATTTTTATATATAAGAAAATTTTATATTTTTCCCTTTTACATGTTACATATATTTATTATATTATATTGTAATTCTATCACTTTTATGTATATATAATTTTTATGTGGGATGACACAAAAAGTGTGCCCTTTCTTTCGTAAGCAAAGTAAATTTTTATATATATGACAATATTATTATATTTAGATAACATAAAAAAAACAAGTGTGAATTTGACGTAACAAATTTAATTAACTTTTTATTGCCTTAAATTTTGATTATGTATAATATATACATCGAGTATTTCTTACATATAACATCCTACATATCCGAATTATATAAAAAAAAAATATGAATAAATAAATATATAATTAACTACATAACCAATATATGGGGACAAATGAATGAAATGATTTTGAAATATTATTCGTTCGTTCGTTTTTTATTGTAAATGTTTACGATTGTATTATATATAAATTATAATATATACAAAATAAAATACCCCATTGTGAACATTCATTATGTATATTTTTATTGACATTTCCGTTTTGAATAGTTAAATATCGGAATTTTCCATGAGGAAAATGCTATATAGAAACACAACAAATACAAACAAAAACCTTTTTTGTTTCCTTAACAATAAAATTCTTTATCAATTTGCATACAAAAAGAAAGTACAAAACCCAAAAAGTGTGGGTTCAAAAATGAAAATGTCAATGTTTTTTTTTTATTAAATTAAATAAGAATTCTGTTTATTTTTTTTTTTGATTATAAAAACGGAATTTTATGCATATTCATATATTGTGTAATAAAAATGAATTTAAAAAAAAATAAGATATGTTTTAAATATTATAATTTTATTTCATATGTATTTTAAAAATTAATTAAATCATTATTTTATTAAAATAAAATATATATTTCTTAAACAAATAAAATAACATATAAAGAATTTACTGTTAATGTGTAAATCTTAATATTAATCTTCTTTTTTTTTTTGTTAATAAATTTAACATAAAAATTTTTTTAATACATATTTTAACTTGTTATTTATTCAACCATTTCCGATTTAAAATAATAAAATACATTTAAAAAAATTAGCATATCATAAAAACTGGTTCATTTAAAAAAAAAACCAACATAAATTGTAATGCAAAAATTTCGTAAGATTAAATTTTTTACCGATGAAATAAAAAATAACATCTTATATAAATTGATATATGAATATATGGACCAACATATGCGGTTTATATTATAATAAATTATATATACACTATACTGCGTTTGTTTGTTTATTATGTGTAGGTAGTTCCATTATAAAAACAAAAAACCTCACTTCATTTAAAAAAAAATTGTATTTCATTATTTTTACTATAACCTGAAAAATAATATTTTCATTCATAAAAATATTCATCAAATATGTTTGCAATTAAACGTAAAGCAAAACCAAACGCATATTAGAAAAAAAAACTCTTAAATTATAAATTATATATGTGTTTTTTTTTTGTAGTTGTTGTTTTATTAAAGATCACCTTAAAACTTAAACGATTGTTTTTAAATTAATAGTTTTTTTTTTTATATTCATAATAAATTGTTTGATCATTTATTTCTACATATAGATTTAAATATGTACATAATTGGTGTATAGGCGTTTTGATAATCAAAATATATATATATATATATATTATATGAATGAAACGAGTTAAAACTTATATTATATGCATTCAAATAATTATATATTATATTAAAATTTGTACATATTCGGTATAAAAAAAAATGTGATTTAGAAAGAAAAAAATCAAACAGATGTGAAATAACTTGTCGAAATTGTATAGATTGATAAAAAATACATATATAAATATCTATATATACATAAACCACCTACTCACATATTATATATACATAAAGTAATATAATGCATTCTGTATAGTACAAACATATTATAGAATATTACGATATGGTAAACATATATTAAAAGAAAACCTACAATCGTTAAAATTAAAAAAAAAATAAATAAATATAAGAATATATCTTTATATATATTTTTTTAACAAACAATTAATTTGTATATATAACACACCGTATGTAAATGTATATAAATAATTTTTATCTTAAATTATTTGACTTGTAGATATCGCAAAGGGCTGCCCACAATCAATCTATATGTTTAATAATAAATAAAAGTATTTGTTCGTTCATTCATCTCGTTTACACATTGCATTTAATAAATATATATTATCTGAATATTTACTTATAACTAATCAATATATAATAAAGAGACGAATTCATTTTTTAATAATTTTCAACAACAAAAAAAAATTTGTTTAAATAAAATGATTTTGAAATATTTACAAATTTTAACTTCTTCATTTTTACCAAATAATTTATTTTAAAAAGTTAATGTAACTATACGATAAATAGTATTTTTTCCTATTTTTTTTACAACTTGAATAGAAACAAATATATATATATATATTGAATAGATGTTTTAATGATTTTTAAACTCGAAAAATTGCAATTATTCTGTTTGTTTTTTCTATATTGTATATAAGATTTTAAAATATGAATTTGTTAAACGATTTTTAATTTTCTTATTCTATATGTGATAGATAACGATATATTTTTTCTTTATTTTCTCATTTAGTAAAATCAATAAGCATTTATTCTTAATTACATATATATATCATTGTAAAAAAAAAATTCTTTTGAAAATCAGTATATAATCAAGAGTGCAATATATTATAGAAATATACTTTGAAATGATGTATTTGTATTATAGTATAAAGTTTGTATTTAAATAAAGTTTAAACCTTTTTCTGTATTGTATATATTAAAAAATAAGTTTTTCCAATTGTGTGAGGTATGACTTTTTTTGTTACAATGATTGAATAATAAACAAAATAATGATATGGGGTAATTGACCATTTAAAAAGAAGTTCAATAGATACATTTATTGTTTTTACTTTTTCAACTCAAAAACTATGGGTTTTTAATAATATTTATGATGAACTCATAAAATTAGTTTTATTTTCTTGCATTTTTCTGCATGAATTTTTTTAATGTAGAATCTAAAATATATAAATAAAAAGTTATTATAATTTAATAAAATTTAAAATTATCGTTTATTGTCGCACATTTGACCAAAAAAAAATAATAAAATAATAATAATAAATTAAAAGAAATTAATAACATTCCACGCAATTCCACATAAATCATACACGATTCTTAAAGTCTATATACAAATAAAAGGTGAAGAAAATATTAAAAATATATATAAAATAGTGTTTATTAACTTTATATGCTCTTGACTTTTGAGTCATTAAAATTCATACTATATAAAATTTGTATTTTATTTTTATGATTTATATATTAAAAACGTACATAAAAAGAATGTTTAAAAACGTATATAATTTGAACTTCTATAAATTCAAATGGTCTTTGGTCTTTTGTATTCCAAAATTGTACAATAATATAATAATTAAACTATATATAAATGTAATAATAAATTATTAAATATATAAATCAAAAGTATATTTTGTATTGTTTAAAGGCAAACATTTTTAATTCCATAACACTATATGACTTATTTTTCGTTAATATTTCTTTCTTAATATTTATTTTTTCCTTCATCATCTTGAATAATAGATTTATATAGAATTGAAATGTAGGATGAATTTTGTATTTATTTGGTGACTGCTACAGTAAATTATTATGTATTCATTTGTCAAATAAATAAATAAATAATATGTTAAAATATTAAACATTACCATTTTGTGGGTATATAAAATTAATTTGAATTTTTTTTATGGTAAACAAAAAGAAATAAAATCATCATTAATCAATTTGTAATTGTAAATATTAAGAAAATCATTTTTCAAAATAAATAAAAAACATAGTTTAATTTTAAAGTATGTATGAAAGTATGAGCTTAAAGTATGAATTATTTTCGGGTAAAATGCATTTAAAAATCGAATAGATATTTTATTAAATTGAATCATTATATATTCTAACGATAAAAATTTGAATAGAAAACAATGATGATGGACGAAACAAATTGATTTTTTTTAACCTGCCCGTAAATATTTTTATTTGATTAATTTAATTTTTATTTTCCTCAGTCTCAGTTTAACGTATTCTGATCAATGAATACGTTGTCAATAAATACCTTTAAGGCTTAAACAGAGAACATAATCTCACCTACATAGATTTCCCATTCACGATTCACAAGTCACAAGGTCATCAAGATGAAAGTGTTAAAAGTTGAATGATTTCTTTTTTGGAAAAAAGTATGGGCGATTCGCCCATTGTTTATGTATAATTCCTACAGTTTTATTTCTATATGATGAGAAATGGTGATAAAAACACCTACAATTTTTTTTTTTTATAATTTCAATCCTATCATATATTCATTAATATTTGGTTATATAATAGATTAAAAAAACTTATATAATATTACAAAAATATTATATTTATATTTATAGAATTAAAAATATATATAGATAAAAAGTATATATGATATGGATATATAACATCCCACTCAATGTATATATATATTAATATAACCGAACACGTTAAATTTAATATTTAAATTTAAATAATTTAAAAAAAAAAGAATAGTAAATTCTCTTATAATATAATCTTCTATGGTATATTAATAAGATTGTTATTTTTTTTTGAAGATAAAAGATTAAAATGCAAATCACTATAGAAATTATATGATAATCTTATCTTTATCACACATTTACATATATTACACATTTATTACATTGATAAATTTTTCGATAACCCACAACATTTTTCATTTTGTCTTATATACAAAACCGACAAACCACCTACATTTTGATCGATTTATTTGATTTATGAAATAAATGCGGTCGTTGTATAGACCTACAACTGGTTTCTGTGCATGGGTGTATTTATGCAAGAAAACTTTACCTTAACACCTATATTTAAATTCACCTACAAACTTCCTACAATTTTTTTTGTTTTTAAATAGTTAATTTATTTTAAATTAACTATATATTTTAATTTTATGTGTATATACTTTCAATTTTTGTTTTCGTTAAGTTTCTTTTTATTTTTACTTTGTGGTCAATGTGTAATAATAAAATATTTTGTAATTTTTATATTTATTATTAATAATGCTTATGGGTTTAACTCGAATCATTTGTAAAGGTTAATTTAAACAATTTTTGAAAATATTAAACATATATATATACATTCAATATAATTTATTATTGAAAAAGAAATTGTGTATGCTTACACGTTTGTTGATGAGGGTGTGACCTTTTTTTTTTTTTTTTGATCAATGATTGAAATATCATACTTTAATGTTTCGTGTGTGGTAATAAAAACATTCCAAAATAAATTTTCAATTTATTGTACATAAATTGGTTACTATTCGTAAATAATAAACAGAGTGAAATTTTACAGTGCGTTGAAAGTTCATACACCTTTTAGTTTGAAGTTTCATCTTAGTTTCATCTTTGAGTTAATGCGAAGACAATTTTCTTTTATGAAAAATCAGCTATTGATTACATTTTCACAAATAATGTGAATACATTAAATGTTGAACAAAAATTAATGTATAAACAAACCAATAAAAAAACTATATCAGATGATAAATCAAAAGGAGTTTATTGACGATTCTGGAATTAATTCATTCATAAACATTATTCTATAAACATAAATTTAAATTTTTAAAATTCAAAATCAAATTTAAAATAATTTTCATCATTTTCGTCGTCTTCGTCGTCATCGTTTTCATTGTCAAAGTACGTATTCATTTAGGAATATATTTTTTTATTATATATATATATATATATATACACATTGTTATATATGTTTCCTTTTATTTAAGCATTAAACATTGAACAATATCATAAAAACGACAAAGTGTGGATCCATATGTTAATGTCGGCTCATTATAAAAAGTTTCAAAACAAATATAAATAGTTTTCTAATTTTACTATGTATGTAAATATATATTATATTAACATTTCTTAGTAATTTGAATCTTATTACTTATATTTACTACTGTACAAATATAATATAAACGAAAGATATATGTTTATTTATCATTTCTAAAATAGAAAAAAAGATGGATATATAGACAAAGATTTCAAGAGATTCAAGAATTTTGTTGTTTTATATATAGAATCTATATTCGGATGTAAAAAGAATTTTTTAATTAATTATCCATTTTGTAAAAAAAGGATTTAATTGAATCATTTTTACATTAACAACTTCAACAATTTTAAATTTCAATTTTAACAATTTCATTAACAAATTTAAAAACGATATGTCTTTTAAATGCGAATATATACAAAATTATTTGCATTCCATATGTATGATAATTATGCATGCATAAAATTATGTTCAACTATATATATATATATATGAAGCTTATTTATATATATGATATATTTTTTAATTTATATACATAATAAAATACATGCGGTAATATAATATTACAAGGTTTTCACCCTTTCTTATCATCATCATCAGATATATTTTGTATACATATAAAAAAGGATTGTTTAAAGTATATATATCTAAAAATAAAACCACAAGAATTTCTTCTGTTTATTCAATGTATTTTTGAACTCATGAGAATAATAAAAAAATATGAATGACGTATGTAAGGCATAAAATTATGCAACGTTGAATCAGATAATCATGATTTGAGCGAATTATTTTTTTCAAAATTCCATTGCAATCATAAAAAAAATAAAAAAGAAATATGAAATTGAATATAAGGTTATAAATATAAATAATAATAAAATCTACCTTATATCTTAATGAGTATGGATTTGATATATTTTTCAAAATGTTATATCACATGTATTAGCGAAAATATATACATATTATATAATTAAAATTTATATATCAGGAGTCGCCACACGTGCGTCCGTGGATATACACCATAATAAAGCAGGATATTTATGTCGTCACATGTTTTTGTGCAATTTATCCATTTATATTATGTAATGTACTCGCGAGGTAAATGACGACGATAATGGATATATATTAATAAAAAAAAACAAATGGGGAAAAATTGCATTTTTCCTGGCAATTATTTTAATGCATTTTAAGGTTTGGTTATATCACTATCATTGGTATATGAATATTTTATTTTTATACATCATTTATCAAAACAAATATACGTGTGTGCTGTGTGTATATAAATTCAAAAAACTATATATAAATAATCATATATATATATAGGTATATAGAATCGAAAATCCAATTTACAATAATAATAAGTGATGCATGGATATATATTTTATGCATGAATATTATAAACAAACAAATAGAGGAGCGGCCAAAATATACAATTAAATGAAATATATATATTGTCATATAACAAAACAAGGAAATTACATATCTGGAATTTTGTATATTTTCACAAAATTTTCCATGTGCGTGTTATTTATTATAATAATAAACATTTATTATTATTATTATTATTATTCCAATTCAAATAAATATAAACATTTTGTTGCAATGATTAAATTTTGAAATTTTTTTTTTTAATTTAATTTAAGTGCATCACACGGCGTATTTTTTTTTCCATCCCCAAATATTCATACATAAATAAATATATATATATATATCTTTAAATCAATATATAATTGTATGTATATTTGTCAATTGTCATCAGTTCATATATATACATTTTAGTTTACACACACAATAAATATATGGACGACAAATCAATTATAATAATTAAATTACAACGACCACGCGTATATTTAAAATATTTATATATAATATAGATTTTTATCCCAAAAATTACGCAAAAATCACGTCCACAACATTATTTATTTTTTCGTACGCACGTAATAATAATAAATATATGTATATTTTTGTATGTGAAGAATTCGGGAATTATTGATTCAAAAACTATAATTGTTATTGAAAAACACTTCACCATATATGTAGTCATAAAGTCATATACGAATTTTATATGAATATTTTAATAAAATAAATTGTAATTTGGTGAAATGTGAATGGTAAAAAAAATAAAAAATGTTTTTAAATTGTCAATTTTTATTCCATATATATTTTTTTATGTTTTTATAAATAATGATTTTCTATATGTATAAAGAAAATTTATAATATTTTTAAAGGTTTTTTTTTTGGTGTTTTGCAAAGAAATATATACTTTTTGTTTATTATGTATATGATAATAAACAATCTAAATTAATATAAAGAAAAAACAATATTAATTTTCTTAAATAATTATAAGTAAAACAAAATGCAATATAGGGTATTTGCCGTAATAACGCATATACAGAAGAGATTTCAAACCTCAATAACACATAAGTCATAATTTTTATATGAATTTAATTGTAATTGTAATAAAACGAAAACAGTTTATTTGCTTCGAATTACCAGCATTCTTGCTTCAAGTTTTACATAGAAAACAAAATAAAATGAAATTCGTTTATCCATAAAAAGATCCTCTATATACCACAATGAATTATAACAATAAAGGACTTTGTCTCCACAAAAAAAAAAAAAAAGAAAAGTATAACAATCGTTTGCATTTGAAATTCCATATAAGTATAATCATTTAAAAACACAAAATTATGGTTTAAAAAAAAAAAATTATTCCATTTCAATACAAATAAATTTTAGTAAATTATTCAAGTAAATTTTTTCAGTATTTTTTTTTTTACAATTGCAAAAACCAAGAACATTTTAAGGGTATTTAAATTTCATTTTTTTATTTTTTGGTTACTCTACGTCATTTATCGTATTATATGCAAATATGTATTTATTTTTTAATTTTTTTTTCATAAAAAAAAAAGGTATTTTATTTATGTTGTTAAAGGTTTGTTACTTTTTCAACTGTATTATATTTTGGTAAATTGTTATTTCAATAAGAAGAATAATAATTTATTTAAAACTAATAAGACTATGGAATAAAAAAAAATACCTATTCTTAACAATGTATAAAGAAAAGAAAACCAAAAAAATTAAACTTCACTGGTAAAAAAAAAAAAAAATAAATAAATAAACTTGAAAAAGAAAAATTAAAAGCTTCTTATATTTGCTTTATATTATTTAAAATTTTTTTTTTGTTTTGTCCAAACGTATATATAATAAAACAGATTGTATATCGCATATAATGAGGAATGCAGACATCATAAACCTCCTTCCTATATAATATACAAATAATGATAATAATAATAATGTTTCTTGGAAGAGTATTTTTACATAATTTAATACATAAAATGTATATTCCTTTAAGAGTTTTATGTTTTGTTATAAAACAAAAGTATAATTGATTTTAAATATAACTATCTATCTTATTTATTATCTTACTTACAATTATATAGCTGTTCTATATGATGAACAATGAATTTATTGTATTCTCTATGTGTGTTATATTATTGTATTCGAAGGAATGCAATTCGCAAATATTTTTTTAAATTCTTTCTGGATATATATACAATGGAAAAGTAAATTAATAAATATATACATATTATGTGATGGGGACGCCCGCAAGTTCAAGAAGTGTACGTATGGCTTTGTGTGTTTTATGAAAAAATAGTTAAAACAATCGAAATCATTTATAAACGTATATTTAAATGAAGTTTTATCTAATGTATATTGTTAAAATATTTTTGTAAATTCGCATCAAATGTATTCGTAACGTCTAAAGTCCATTAAATATATATTTTTTTTTTAAATGTGACAAATAAATAAATAGAATATTCGAAATTCACCATAAAATCGTATAGATATAAAACATTGATTTCCATTTATGATAATAAATGAATTTATAATCATAAATGTATTAATGTAAAATATATGTTTTGTTGTTTTAACAGAATTGGATTTAAATTATGATAATTTTTTTTTTGAAATACAGACAGAATTAAAGTAAATTAATTTGACATACATATAATAATAAATAATAATATTAATTTATTCAATTTATAGAAATACATTTATTTATATATAGACATTATTATGCATCGGTTCGGTATATATAAAAATGATTTAAATATAATTGATTTATATCAATTTAAATTAAATGCATATAATTTTTTTTTTTAAATAAATTAATTAATTATAATTGAATGATTTGATTAGTTATGTGGAATTTTTATGGAATGTTAATTTCTCGCATTTATATAATTTGTAAAATGTTTAATAAATATTTATTCGTAGGTGGTTTTTTTTTTTATCTAGCATAACAATATAATCTAATCACGAGAATTTAAACGATTCAAATCGTAATTCAATATGGATATATTAATTATATATAGATAGATATATTGTAGGTAATTTCAAAAACTACTTGAACTAATTGATGTGTTTTTATTTTTAAATTATACAAAAATCAAAAGGTAAATTTGGGAAAGTTTTTATTTATAAATGAATTTAAAAAAATTAGTACAATTAAAAAAAATTAGTTAGTAATTTAAATGAAACGAAATTTTTACGATTTATAAATTATAATACAAATGTTTTTTTCTTTTTCTTTTATTTTACAGGTGAGTTACAATTTGAATACATTTTTTTCTTTGTGATTATTTTGTAATTCGCATAACAAACAGACATTTAGAGGTATTTATTTCATGATCTATATATTTATTGTTTATTTTTCAAAAATTAATAAAGGTAATTATATAACATATTAAATATACAATTTGATAATAATTGCGATATAGAGAATTTGACAGACTAGACGACGCTGTTAGTTTTATTATATAGATATTTTTACTATTTTTTTTTCTATGGAAATAAATCAGAACAAATTGATAAATTGTTAGATACAGAAAAATTGTAATATCACGTGCGTAATTCAAAAAATTATAAACCGTTTTAAAGTTGATTTTAAACGAATTTATTTGCGTCCAGAGAATTCAAATTTAAATTTTCATTATAGGAAACAAATATCTCAACATTTTTAATTTGTTTTAATAAAAAATCGCGAACCAACAATAATTGAAAAAAAAATCATATAGATTTAAGCTCACAAAATCAAGTAAATATTATAAGATAACTATCAGAATATATATGGTATATTTATATGAATATAATTTACAAAATTAAAATTTATGAAAATATATACATGGACATGCAATTAATATAATTTATAATAATATTTAAATCGCGCACTGCTGCGTCATATTATACAATAAATAATTAATCTGTGTTTAAAAAATAAACATACATATATTTTTTATTTTTCACACAATTAAAAAATCTGCAAATGAAGGTTAAATTCAATTCAAAAAGTAAATTAATTAATTTATTGTTTTCTATCAAGAAATATAAAAACTAAAATAACCATTGTTTTCATTTTTCTTAATCTTTGTATATGTTACATGCGGAAAATTTAATAAATTAAATAAAATAATTAAAACTATATAATTCCTGCTTTTTATCTATATATATAGATATAGCTATATATATATTTATAAATGATTTATTTTTACAATTTAAAAATAAATAAATGAATTCCGGTTAAATTAAAAAATAAAAAGTATTAAGCCTGTATATTTATACAATTTTTAGCTGACTACCTCAAAGTATTTTATAATATCTCTGTATCATGTAAATGTTGTAATCTTAATTTTATTTATTAAACCATATATTGTTTATATATCTTTAATCTTTTATATCGAATGTAAAAAAATATATGTATGTATATTTATCAAAAATTATCTAAACACTTTATTTTTTCCTTAACATATATGTATGTATATAGAAGAAGAGTTATTTTCATTCATTTATTTACACACATTTTATATTTGTGAAGTAAAACTTTATATATTTATACGCATTCTTGTTTACTTTCTTTAATCTTATATACGCAATAATGTATAAGAAGATATTTTATATATATTCCATTTCCACCACATCATAAAAATATATACTATAAAATGTATTATAATATATATACATGTATATAATCATGTAACTTGTATAAGAAACAAATAATGTTGCCTTGCCCGAGGCAACGGATTTCATGCGATATGTATCTCACAATATATGTATATATATGAATACATTCATTTCATTCATCAATATATTTTCTTGCGTTTATACTCTAATATCGTAATGTTATATATCAAATTCAATATACGTACGTATTTTTATTTTTATTTTTTTTTGACGTACATTTATGTATATCACATTCTTGAGTGTATATATACCTAATTTTTTTTTACTTCAAATTTTTTCTTATACTTTATTTTGATGTAATAATATCTTTATACTTGCCTTATCTTTTTTATGTGTATATATCTTTTTTTTTATACACGATTTATAATACCATCGATGTTCCTATATATATATATAAATTTGATATGATAATATTTGAAATTTGAATGGATAATTTTAAAGCGCTTCCCAATTTGATCTTTGCATAAAATCTTTGCTGTGTATTTACGTCGTCCATATATAGAAATAACATTAAAATTTTTATCTGAGGGATAGAGCATATCACATATTATGAAAATGTATTCAATAAACTAATAGTATTATGTATATATTTATTAGAATACTTAAGATAAATACTACAACTAAATGGATGTGGATAGATAATTCTATTTCTAAATCGAAATATAATACATTTATATATATATAAAATGAAAACTATGTATAAAGAAAATGTAAAAAAACCAATATCGCGGTGTATATAAGAGATAAGCAATAAATTTTCAGTAGTTTTTCAATACTAAAGTGTTTGGTACTACTTGTTTTTTTTAGCTTTACTTCTGACGATTGTTATTATTCAATACATATATTTCTGTTTTAAACACGCATATCGCATTTATACATTTCTATTAATATATTTTCGTTGTTTTATAAGATGAAAAAAAAGAGTTCAAACCATTTAAATTTATTTTATATAGAATTTTTCTTTTTTAGATATTTATTTATTTAAGAATATATAACGCGTAGATCTTGTAAAAGTTATTACGTTTTTTTTTTGTTTCATTAATGAATGAATTTCAAGATTCATTCATTCATTAAAAATTATATGTATAAATTTAAAACATTTTTTTTATATATGTTTTAATTTGTATATAACATTTTGAATTGCGTTATCCTTTCTATATAAATAAGGATCAAAGGTTTTTGTTTAATAAACATATAGTCAAAATGGAGAAAGTCTGTTTATTTTCTTGTTTGGATTACGCATATGAATAACATTTTTTGGTTTGTTGAATATTTTAAATAAGTTTTATAATAAAATGTATATATTTTAATGTTTCAACAAAATATGCATTTTGGTATTCAGTATAGAAATGACGCGAAACAGAAATTCGACACGGATTATTACATGATATAGGGAATATCATTAATAAATATTCTATATTTATATATGTATATAGAAAAATCCAATTATTATACGATTATGAATGAAAAATAATTAATAATTATTATTATATAAAAATATTTATTTAACATAAACGGATATTATTTTATTAATATATATATAGATAATAAATACATTCCATTTTGCCACGTGATTTCGTACTGTTTTAAATTACATATTAATAAAATATTCAATATATATGATATATAAATAAAATTAAATTACATACATTTTAAATAAATTATATATAGATTATATAAAAAAAATGTACATTATCCGGTTAATACAAAATGAATATAATATGTAAAAATAATAATAATAATAAATGAATCATTTTTGATTTTTTGTTATATTATATATATATGTATTATTATATAACCGAAAAAAAAACAATAATATATGTAAATGCTGTAAAATTTTTCTCTCTGTTTTTTTTAATAATCATTATATATTATTTAAATTAAAATTGTTAAATTATTACATAAATAAATAAAATTCTAGAAGGTAAATAAATATTTATTTTATTTTTTGTTTTTATTAAAAATATTTTTGATATATAGAGAGATATAGAATTAATTACACATAATTTTTGTATGTGGTTTTGATTTTATTTTTTTTTTGTATTTGTTTGCAATTGACCTAAATAACTATATTCTATAAACAGATAGAGTATTATATTTTTTAATTAAAATAAAACTATATTATTGTATAGTTAGTTTAAAAAAAACATATTTTTTAGTATATAAATGAATTTGAATTAATATAAATATTTATATTTACAAGTATAAAAATATATGTATGAAAAATATATGATAAAATATAAACCAGCGAAAATAATGTATTTTTCATTGCTAAGATTTCTATATAATTAATGAATAAACGAAAGTTTTTTTTTTGTATTTAACCACAAATCTCAATTTAATCTTAAATTATTCCATTGCTTCATATACAATTTTGGTAGAAATTTTATATCCAGTATAGACACCGTATAATGGATTAATAACCCTAATTCATAAATATTATATATCATCACATTGTTAAAGTAATAACTCAAAAAGAATTTTCATTTTTTATGTTTTTTTTTTGTAAATAATTTATTTAATTTTTTTGTTTTAATTTCTAGATTAATATCGCGTATATATATATAAATAAATAAAGAAATAACTCCGTTAAAAGTAGGTGCAAAACTATAATAATGAAAATGGCATACATATACAAAAAAAAATATAAAATTAAAATTAGTTCAAAAAATTATGCTGTGTGATTTTTAGTTATATATCATATATGAAAATATATAATACATTTGAACTCATTGAGTTAATTTTTGTTTGTTATCTGATTCTAATCAAAGAAATTATTATTGTTTAAAATTAGGTCTACATATACGCACCTTTTGTTGTACATATATTTATAATATTTGTAAAATTATAAATTATATAATTTGAATATTACATAAATATTTCTTACATATGAGCAGATTAAATAAATTAAGTTAATTTTATTGTTCGTTTTTGTTTTTTTTTATATGAGAAAATATTAATATTTATTTTTACTATTAAATTTATTATACACATAACTATACTTATAATGTTTAAGCTTTGAATTAAGTGGCGCAGTGCACAATTAATAATAAACAATAGAATGAATTAATATAATTATTATATATACAACAATATATGGAAAATATATACTTGAATATGAATTATGAAAAAAATATGTAATGTTATTTTGTCTGATTATAAATTTAAAAAAAAAAAATGTAAATTCCCTGTGATTTTATTAAATAAATGTTAATATTATTATAAAATATAGTATAATGAAATATATATATATATAGCAATATGTAGTCTAGATTGTGATTTCATATGTTGCGGATATTGCAATTTTACACTATTATAGGAAAATGTATGTTTATAGTTAAGAAATGTCTTTTTTTTTAATGGGTTTCTTTTAACATATATATATATAAGAAATTTTTGTATTAAAACTATTTATAAAACATTATTTATTGGTAATAATTAAAAAATACCTTTCCATCAATATTTTAAAAATATATGAACATTCAAATGCGTTGAATATTTTACTTACAATAAGCATTGTAATTTATTTGCATTCAAGACTTTTATATGTGATCGGAAATATTAAGAAAAATCAGCCAATCACCCGGTATTAACAATTCATCATCATCATCATCTGGTTATTATAATAGAAGATGCTCGATAAATTTTAGTATAAGGTGTAGGAATTAATAATGCGGATTTTTTGGCTTGAAAATGGCATTTATTTGTATAACAAAATGTAAGCGTTTGTCAATGGTTGTTTGGTCGACATTCAACGCCATTGCAAGTTCATGTTGCGTTCTACACGAATTTTCATCCAATAACGCTTGCAATTCTTCGTCTTCAAATTTTTTTGGCCGACCTGGCCGTTCTTTGTCTTCCAAGTCAAAATCACCATTTCGGAAGCGTACAAACCATCGTTCACAAGTTGCTTGAGCTGGAGCATGTCCACCATAAGCTTCAACCAACAAACGATAACTTTCAGCAGCGGTTTTCTTCAAATTAAAGAAAGTTATTAAACTTCCCCCCAAAACAACGTTTTCAGGCATGTGTTTCGACATATTCGAAGCAAAAAAAAGCTTTGTTGTTTACACTTCAATGAAATGACATATACTGAAATTTATAGCCTAATGACAGACAAAAAAAAACAGAAAAAGGCCGCGGTGTGTTGCGATACACTGAACGCTAGTTGTGCCATCTGTTATCTAAATCCACATTTTTAATTCCTACACGTAATATATCTCATATAATATAATACTCTAAACTCTAAAGACTTTATATATAAAAGATAATTAAATCATTTCAAATTAAAATAATGTTTTTTTTTAAAATTCATATCCATATATATAAAAATGTTAATTAATCTAAATATATAACATATATATAATTAAAATATTTTTTTTTATTAAATTAATATGTCTATCTCATTGCATTCACATTATATATAATATAATACACGCTTATATCCACACTCTTGTATTTATAAATAAATTAATACCGTGCCTTTGAAAAAAAAAGAAAAAAAAAATAAAATAATATCTTAATAGGTTAACATTGAAGTTATCGCCGACCGCTAAATAAAATTAAATAAAGTAACATGAAAATTCTATCCACATCTTAATGGAATTATAAAATAAATTTTCATTATTCATATAATATGAGGGAGATCATATATTATTGATATATAACATAACATAACAAACAAACGAACGCTGCTATCATGTATATGAAATGTAATGTAATGTAATGAAATGAAAAGGGTTTTGTGGTTATATACACAAAAATATTATTTCTATATTTAGATTCTCTTATATATTTGGATTTTATCTTTTAAAATTATTTATTATTTTTTGTTTTATACATATACATATAATAACAAACGTACGTTTCATTTAATTTTTATTTTTTTATTTTAATAATAATTAGCATTTGGTAAATACAAATTATTTTTTGTTTAATCACTCCAAAATTGGTGTGTATATGAATTTATAATTTGATGGGCTCTAAAACATTTTATATATATAATTTTTTTATCTAAAATAAAACATGTATAATGAATGTATATGCTTTACATATCTGTGAATGTCAGTTTTAATTTTCATATATTATAATATATTTAGGGAATGGTTTTAAAATACCAAAAAAAAAAAGGCTGATATAATGTATAAATAGAATATAATTAAATTTTTTCACCGTTGTATAATTACTATAGATACTTTTTGTGTCTTAAACGCACAAAGAATTTTCTAAATTTGTACTGTTCAAATCCGATTTTCTTCATAATTTGATGTATGAGCCAGTCTTTAATCTAAACTAAAGACTGTGATAATGGTAATTAAATTAATATCATGTAAAGTAACATTACATTTTAATGTTTACATTTGCGAAAGGCAATCAATAATTATATGTTCCACTCATAATGCAGATGACTGGGGAAGCCGCAACAATCTGTATATACAAAAAATATCTATTTAACGGTCAATAAAATAATATACAATTATGTTAATAATCCAAAATAAAGTGTTATGTTTTAAACATATATACAATTTTAAAATCTGATTACGTGATTATAACATAATATAGAAAGAACATATATAAATATTTCCGCAAATATCGCACCATAATTTTATTCAATTAATAAATTTCCAATCAATTTCATCAAGCGCATATAAAACATATACAGAATATATTAAATGATAAAGCAAAAAATTGTCAATTATTATTCACACACGTTTTGCATAATGCAAAAAAATAAAAATAATAATGAAAAATAATTTATTTTAATTATTTATGCATATATCCTTTTTTATATATCTATACTTATACGTACGTATGAATAAAAAAATCTCAATATAAAAATTCAATATATATGTTAAATAACAAAAAAAAATTATATTTCCGAATTGATACCTTATACATGTGGGTATTTAACATTAAATATGTTCTCGTAAAACAACTAACAATGCATTTTTTTTCCAATAATATATACATCGAGTGTGTTTGTGTGTATATGTTTTGGTTTTGTAACGATACATTAACATATATTATATGTATATTCAGAAATGTATGCCATCATGTATTATGATAATGCACTTGCAAATTTATATATTGGTTTTATTTTTGCATGTTAAAAAAAAAAAGAATAATAACAATAACATTTGGACATGGTATTTTAACTTGAACCACAGTCACACACATTGATTTATCAGCATATGTATACATAATGTTTATATAATAAAAAATTATATATATTCATTCACTACCTCATATCGCAGTTCTGTTAATATATATGAAATTAATAAAAAAAAAAAATAATGTGGTTGACCAAACATTTATAATAAATATATGTATTGCTTTATGATGCATTTTGTACATAAACTTTTAGATGGATATAAATCAACAATGAAGTGCATATACATTTTATATACAATTAATGCTTGTATTAACACAAAAAGATTGGTCTTTTATCAATTTGTTTTTAAATTGAGAAGATGCATTCTTTTATTCATAAAAATATTTTATTATAAAACAGCAATTTCTATATACGCACCAATATGGAAATAGTATACTCTGGATCAATATACAATACGCATTCAAACATAATGATGGTACATTATATTTTTATATAAAAAAAAAATAAATAATTGATGAAACAAATTGAGACATATATGAAACTATTTAAACATACCATACTCCACTTCAAATGCATCACAATCTAAATGTATTTATTATACATATATTGTATTATATCCGGTGAATATTTTCACCCATTTTATTTTCATTTTGACTATATATGTTATGGAATGAATGCCGGATATATAATTTTGTTCCTTTATTTATTTCACCAGTACCATTCTATCTGTATCTATCAATAGTTCAGTTTATTAAATTGATCATATTATTATTATTATTATTATTATCACCATATATCTATCTATAAATTGTAAATAAAAGAAGTTTTGGTTATGTTTTCATATATTATGTATAGTTATATTCCAATTAAACCCATTCATATATGTAATTTTTCTATAGAAAAAAATAATATATTGTATTTTAATTTCACCATCATCGCATCGCATAGAGATATTTATGAATAAAATTATGTTGAAATGACGGATATGCCGCATAATTATTTTTATGAAATATAAATTCAATTTTATTGTTGTGTATCCGCGCACAAAGCCAGACACTGAAAAATTATATGATTTTAAATGCATCCCAAGCGAAACCACATTTATATCTATAAACAATAATAAATTATATGTGGATGTATTTCAATGTAAAATTGCCAAAGTGTAAAAATTCTAATTTATTGATAAGTTAAATTATTATATATTTTCTATATATTTCTAACGGTATAGTTATATTGCAATTGTATATTAAAATGTTTTTCAATTCAATTTAAAACGATTAAATTCACATTTATATTTCTATATAGTGTCCAAGAGAGAGTTAATATAATTTTATTATAATTACAAATATATATATTTTTGATAATTGAATTTTTATTTGTTTTAATACTTTCTACGTATAATAACTAATATGATGATAAATTAAAATGGTTTATTTTTTTCATTTCTTTATTTGAATTGAGCTTTGTTTTAAATCGCATAAAAAATATATATTATATTGATTGATTTAGCGAAAGTATACAAATTTGCGGGATACAAATATTTTTTGATTGAATTTTTTAGATTATATTTAAAGATAGATAAATTTCTCAAAAAAAAAAAAACATTATTACAAATTTTATGAAGTACACTTTATTATATATGGAGTTATATTAACAAACACAAACAAAGAAAGAAAAAAAAAACAAAAGAAAACGAAATGGTGTGAAAAAAATAGATATATTAATTATTGCATGGTTTAATAAACAAAAAAAAAATAAAATCAAAAACAAAGTAAAAATAATTATAGAGTAATAATTTAAAATAAAAGTGTAATTATAAATTCACTTCACATGATATATAAATAAATAATTCAAATATTGATTTAGTTCAAATATTATCAGGTCAGATTTCACATCATTCAATAATCTGCAGATCAATAAACATCAGATATATGAAACGCGATCGAGAATTTCTTGATTTCTCTAATATTACATACTATATCTATTTTTAATATCATAATTTAAAATTCAATATTCTTTGGGGGGTTCTTTATTAATCGCGAAAATTCATTATATAAAATATTTTTTATTCATTCAAAATAGATTGTTTCTTTTAAAGATCAATTAAATATCTATAAATTAAGTAAAACTCTTAATATATATGATCTCGGTGTCTTGTTGTTATTTATATAGCATGAATTTTCACTCTATATAACAATTAACTCTTATAAATATTTAACTATCATTTTATACAAATTTATTTACATATATATTTTTTTTTACCCTATATGGAACTAAATTTATTATATATATTGAACTTGAACTTGTCGGATTACATTGAAATTAAGGAAAATTCTTTTAAATCATTATAAATGTATTATATATTGAATGTTTGAATGTATATAAATAAACTAATTTATATATAAGTTTAAATTAATGAGAATTTAATGAAAGTTATATTATAATACACTATATCTCGCGGGATATTCGTATTTCTTTGAATGAAACATTATATATTTATATTTTTTTTACAATTTTCTATTGTATGATCGGTATTCTATATATATATACTATATAGTGTATTTAAAAATAATTCGTTTAGAATTAAAAAAAAAAATATACCGCGACTATAAAAGAATTTTTATCTATACATATATCGTAGATTATTCATATGAATATACAAATTTTATAAATAAATACCTGTACAAATTCAGTATTATTATATATAGAATAGATATACCAAAAAAAATATAAACTTATAACAGTATCTATAAGATCTTCATTATTATTTCATTCATTATTATTATTTGATATTATTATTATTAAAAAAAATGGTATTATATTTATACTGTTAATAGAGTTTCGATTATTTATTTACTACATTTTATCTGAATATACTAAAATAGACTGAATATACACATTTTATTTGTTTATTAATTGAACAAATTATATTCATCATATATGTATTCCTTTTATATTATATATTGAAAGCTATATATATATATATTGTATATGTATAAATGACAGTGGATATAAAAGAAAAGTAAATATACGTAGTTTTAATAATGATAACAATCATTGAATTACATCAATAAAACATAATTATAATAATAGAATATAACATCAAAGATTCTGTTAGAATGCGTAAAAAAAAAAGAAGAAAATTTCAATAAATTTTTTTGTTTTCTTTAACATAAATTAATTAATTAATTTACATTGACTTTGCAGACATTTTTTTACCAAATCTCACAAGCACAAAGTTAGACGTAATTTATAGAATTTATATAGGATGTTCAAAATCTTTAAATATATTCAGTAAAACTTCCATGGAGAATTTAACTCATAAAAGGACCAAATATAATGGTCAAAGGATTCAATATTCAATAATATAATTCATGTAACAAAACCATTTCATATAAAATTCAAATAATTTTTCCAATTTAAAATATTCATTCAGGTTGTCAGTTTTGCAAATTGCAGATTGAAATAATTTATTTAAAATCGCATTTAAAAACAAATAAAAATTTAAAAAAATAAACAATCATCATTTGTACATTTACACTATATATACAAAAAAATAAATACACTTTCATCGCTTTTACACAAATATTTACATTTAATCAAATATAAATTATTATATGCCATATACTAATACGAATATGTATATTTTTAAATATATTCCCATATATTGTTTTTATTTCTTTATATACATCTATATCGAATATATAGTTATATAATGAATTTACAATATTTTTTTTTATACCGGCTTTCCATTTTTTAATAAAAAAAAAAGTATGTGAATATCATCATAAAATCTATATATAAAGTGAAGAAAAAAAAAACCTCATCAAAATTCCACAGCATCATATATACAATAATAATACATATATAAGATAAACCATACAATCGTTTTTTTTCTCGATATACATATATTATATGATACCGATGATATACCTATAACAAAAAAGAAACATAAAATACCATTACGCATTATATATAGGTCTATAATATAATAATATGTAACAACAATAAATATATATCTAAAAAAAGATGAAAAAATAAAAATACATTATAAAGTGTCGTGAAGGAATGAGTTTTTATGTTATATAGGAGGGCGACCGTATATTTCCATGATGATATATGTAAAGAGGAAGAAGATTGTTAAAGGCAACAAAAAACAAAATGAAAAAAAAACACCATATTAAAGATTTAGAATATATACATACATATATCTGGCCCTCATCGACGATGAACAATATTTAATGCTTTTTTTTCCGTATATGAATGAATTTTTTGAAGATTTGAAGATTTCACACTGTTTATATACATACTTACATATTTATAATATTTTGTTGTTTATAGATTGTATTGATTGTATATAGAAATACATAAGAAGTGGAAAAATATCGATAAATATTTTATATAAAATTTATTTACCCCGATTTAAGTATATCGATATCTGTATCATAATTTATCTATTTATACTTTATAGAATTGTGTGTATCAAAGTCTCAAAAACAATTTATTTTAAATTCCTTATTCGGTATGTGTAATATTTTATACATATATATAATTGCACAGCATATATATATATATAACAAATATAATGATGAATGTTTCCTTTAAATATTAACATAGGTGAAAAAAGAAATAAATATATAGAATTAAATATAATATTCTGTTTATAGTAATACGTCAATTTTGCAAATTTTCAAACTTATTTAAGTTTTAACTTTTTTAGTTTCCATCTATATAATGATAATTGAATAATGTATATGATAGATATAATTTATTTTAATTTTACTAAATGCACTTTTTATTATGTGTTTATATACCCGCAATCAAAACCCCATCAATAATATAATATTAACAATATTATTTAAATGGTGATATATAATGACGGCAATTTCTTATATTTTAATAAAAAAACAAAACAATTATTGCCATTTTATTATTGATTTGTTATTGCGATTATAAAGTATTATCGTATTATATAGTAATTGGATACGATGAATTTTAAATCTTTAAGCAAAACAAAAAATCACTGCACTTGCAAATTATATATAAAAAGAAAATAAATATATATACTGAGTGTCCAATAACATATAAATGCAGGAATTTTTCTCGTAAAGGAATTCATCAATCATTGTGGAACTCGAAATCTTTTGGATATTATTTTAAATATCCTAAATGGAAAAAAATGTTTTGATCCTTAAGTCCTTTTAACCAAAGAATTTGAAGTTCCGCAATGATTGTCATCCTAAACACGGTATTCTAAACTGCGCTTTGTTTTCGACAAAAAAGAAAGCTCTGTATTTATTATATTGGACAACTGGTAGTATGTACATTAAGTGTAAATCCGATATATTAAATGCGTATATATATAAATCTCATAGTAAAAAGTTTGTAATGTTTTTTTTTCCATTTGATAAACAAGCGAATAAATAAAATCTTATTGGTATATGTACATGTAAAATGTTTTGCATATAAATTATATAATGTAAAAACGTTAAGATAAAAAATTATAAAACAAAAAAAAAAAGCGTTGAAAATTGCATAATAACATTTGCATTTTACACTTTTTTTTTTCATACATTGCATTTATTTGCATGATTAAAAAAAATATAATAAAATAATAACACGTTGAGATCGTATTTAGCTATAGTTTATTATATATTTATGCTGATTGTTTCGTATAACAAATATATTTATAATAATGAAAGTTAATAACGCACGTGTAAATGAAAAATATGAACAATATGCGATATAAATAAACTATATTATATGCCATTATGTTTTGTTTAACAAGCGAAATAGGAAAATGGGATTTATTCTATATTATTTTAAATATATGCATATAAAATACGTTTACAAAAATGACAAGGATACAATATCCTGAATGGTTTTATATTTGTATAATGGTTGCTGTAAACATTTTTTTCTTAAAATTTTTTTAATTAAAGTTATATTTATATAGGATAGTTTCTATATCGTAGCCTAAAAATAATAATATAGGATCCTTGAACAAAGAACAATCAACAATTATATTTGATTGTTTTAGATTTAAAAATTTTAATGACTTCTTAATAGAATGTTTACTATTTGAATGACATTAACAGAAATCTTTTTCTTGAGAAATCCATTCAAAATTCAATTTGCACCCTGGACTGTAGAAATATATTATTGTATGATATGCGTAAATATTTTCATCTCATCCAATATAAAGGAATTATGTATCAATTCACTATTTTCTGACAATCTTAATAAAAATAATCTTTTATTTATACATAAATAATATATAAATCGGTAAATATTTTAACCACCTGCAAATGACTCTGTGCATAATATATTTTATCTTAAATTTTATTAGAAAACTAATGGATTTTTTTCTCTCTAATAAATGTAATATTAAAATGTACTTTATGTATATGAAATGAATTGTATTTTTTGCATATTTTTTGCATTGCATTGCATTTGAATCGTTTTATAATTTGTATCTGTATATACTTTACTATATATCTCTCTGTACGGATAAACTAAAATAAGTTAAGCAAGAAATATAAATATTCATTATTTAAATTGTAATGCATATATAAACTAAATATAGATAAATATTATATAAGTACCATATAGAAATAAATGTTATTTTAATTTAATAAATTATATAAATTGTATATATACGTAAAGAGCAGTTGCAGTTCATTATTTAAATTTTTTTTTCTTATACATTTCTTTCTTCTTCTATTATAATAATGCAAGGAATTCATTTTTTTTTTGTATAAGCAATTTATGTAACAGTTAAAAAAAGGAACATATGGGTTAGTATATAGAATATTTATATACGATTTTTGAATAATAATAGAATTCAATATTTAATATAGAATATTGTTTTTTTTGTTGTACGGGATTATTGAGATACTATAACCTGATATGATTCGCAGCAACGTATGGATATATGCATTAAAAAATTTGTATATTCAAGTATATATTAAAAGAAAACAAATATATTTTCTTAAGGATTATAATTCGATATTAAGAAGATCGTAAAAAATATCGATGTCTTCGTTGCAAAAAACTTTGCAAAACAGAACAGCATCTTGTTTTGTACGCATAAATAGATAGGTTTTATTTATACGACGTGCGCTCTTCCTTCATAAAATTCTATATTTAGAATATTCTAAAGAAAATTCTGGGTAAATTTTTACGAATTCTATATAATTTTATTTACGGGGAAATTCTCTATATAACTTTGTTTGAAGGAAATTCAGTATAATTTTCCAAGTCAAATTCTATATCATTTTTCTTTACAAAACGGTAAAAATGAAACCAAAAATGTATAATAACATTTTTAGTTTGTATTATAACTATACAATTTTATTTGTAAAATCATCGTTTTTTATCCGTTTTCCTTTGAAATTTTGTCGATATGAATAATTGATCTATATACAGAAATTATAAACATCTATCTATATAAATAAAATAACATTTAATTCCATTAAAATAATAATAATAATATAATTAATTGGGAAAATGTAAAGAAGCTAACAATTACTGAATGTTAATTCTTTGATGGAATTTTCATTACTATGTGAAAAAACCATCTATAATAATATATATATTTATATCTATTCAATATGTTAATGTAAAATACATTTTTCTTTCGATTTCCCTGTCTTTTTTATATTCTTTTTACAATATTATTACGGTTATTATATTGATAATGGTGCGATAACCTAAAATTTTAAAAAGAAATTGTTAATAAAAAATTAATTGAAAAGAAATTATATAACATTCAAAATATTTATATACTATTAAAATTTTACAATCAATAATAATATGTTGTAAAATGTGGAAAAAAGAAATGATCAATGTTTCAAATTGCGTCGAAACAAACCAAATAAAAAAAAATTAAAATGAAAAACTACAAATGCAGATATATTTTTATTTTTTTTCCGTTTTACGTTTGATTCATTTGCATATAAAACATATAACAATATTATGTTTTTTATATATAGACGTTTCAGCAAAATCTATATATATTTTTTTATATGTAGATATAATGATCGTGTTTATAATATAAATAAAAAAGCAATTTTTTATTCGCATGATTTTTATTGCGCGTTCTGTTATACTTTTTTGTCTATACATATATATATACCGGAAATTCCCAAACCTTTTTCAATTGATATCATCAATTCATATATTATTTGCTATATTATTTTATAATATATATATATATATATATATATGCACAGAATATCAAGTTAAGGGGGTGTCACAATGTTTTGTCAAAAAAAAAAATGATATATACTTCTTTTTTTTTAGCGAAAACCATATCAAATAGGAGTTGATAACGATAGAGAAATTATTTATGTATAAATGCATAATCAGATATAATCACACAACTAATATTATATTAATTAAATTTATGGAGTTTATTTTACCAATTTTTTCCAATTTTTCAACGTTATAACACAAAATTGATAGTATATTAAACTCTAAAAAGTAATTTTTTGGTCAAATTTATACCATAATCACAAAGGATAAATAATTAAAATCCGCATAACACCCTTTGAATGTCGTGCGTGTTATTACACGTAATATATATTATATATATAGATGATAAAGGTACGAATATATTTTTATATGATAGAGAGGCTATATATAAAAAAAAATATATGAAATTGAAATATATCTACGTTATAAAAAAAAAAAAAATTGAAAAGCAGTAAATAAGGGTTCAATTTTCGTTGTCGATTTCATTTTTTGTTTAAATTTTTTTAATTTACATTGATAGGCAAAATATTCATTGATCCATATGAAAAAAAAAATTTTTTTTTCAATAAATTAAAGAAGATTTTTTTTTATTATTTTTGGTGGTGTTTTTTTTTTTTTTGTTTTACATGTATATACATTCAAAATTCACACTATTCTTATTCAGTATTACAAAAAAAAAAGGTATACGTAGTATATATATCCGTAGTATTACGAATATACGTAGAATTATATATCGGGAGTTTTTTTATTTCTGTAAAAAGATGAATGAATTATTTTTTTTATTTACTTTTAATTTGTGATTTATTGTTTTTATATTGTAAATATTTCATATATTATACAATTATATATTCTTTCATTTGAAAAGTTTACAGGTAAAAACGATGAAATTATATACAACCCATATAATTTTTACTGCAGTTGGTAAAATAAAAATTTATATAATCAAAATGAATCCACTCTGTATTTGAAGTCATAAATTTAAAACTATCGTATATTTGATAATAATAATTTTGCCTGTTATTCATCAATTTTAAAGAATTATTGTGTAAATTTTTTTTTTTAATTTCCAAAATCGTACAGTTATAAAATCGTATATTATTTTAACAGATTGCCTGTTTATTAAAAAAAAATATCCAAAGAAATTTAATATACTTGATCCTTATTATAAATTATATTTTGAAAATATCAATTGAACTGGAATTATATAAAAACCAACATCAGATATAGTTATTTGTTTTGTAAATATTGAAAAAAAATCTATAGACACCCACAAATACAAAGTATCTAATGAGACTTATATACAATATAAATTCATTGATTGAAAATGATATTTGATATCAATGAAAATTTATTTTATAATATATAGGGTACTAATAATATATATGATTTGAATTACTTTTCCATTCATTTTAACAATTTTTTTGATTGTATTTCAAATTTCATTTTAACAATTTTTTTTATTGTATTTCAAATTAAAGACATCAAAGTTATACTCTATATTAGGCAAATTAATTTTGTAAAAAAAAACTAATCACTGCGATTGCGATAGTATATTAAAATGTCCAAGTTGTTATTGAAAAATTCCGTATATTGTTTATATGCATAACGACGTAATAATAATTTTAAACTTCTAAATTATTAGTTGTTGGTCAAAAATTACCCAATATCCAGTTATTATTAATTATGTATATACGCTTTTTAGATATACACATAATATAATATAGTTTTATTTATAAAAAAATGTTGTTATGCATCGATGCATATGTCGACCTTCTATATTCAAACATATATGCGATTTAATGTATTATGGAAATGTATTATAAATCAATAGGTGGTATATAGAAAAAAAATTAAGAGGAAATAAATATACCTATACTATATTTAAATGCAATAAATTATATTCATATTAGTAGAAAATAAAATGTATTCAAAATATACTTATAAAATAACTTATAAATTCTCATGCGTATAGATTCAAAAGCATATTTCTTATATAGTATATTTTTCCAACTATTAAAAAGAACCAAAATAAAATTGTATATATTTGAGATTAAAAAATAATTTATATTTTAGTTAAAATTAATTTAAATTTAATGCATAAATTAAAATATTTGTTTTTTTTTTAATTAAATTCATTTATATATTTTAATTCTTTTTAGTATAGATAAAGGTTATTTCTTTTCAATATCATCAAATATTTGGCGGGACAAATTAATTATTTATATATGGTATATATTCGTCGGTTTTGTTTTTCAAACCTTGCTGTATTTTGGATATAACAAAATAAAATATAAATTCATTCATAAAACTTCCGTTGCACTTTTTTTGATTTTATTTTTAATCTATGAATATATAATAAACCAAACGATATTATTTATTTATCATAAATAATTTATCAAAAAATTGTTTAAAAATTGGTTTTATTCTTTATTCAAAAAAGGTAAATAGCGTGATTTAATATATTTTTGTTATGAATATAAATACCTTTTGATTTAAAAATAAATACACCTTAATTAACATATTTGTAATATAACAATATGGGTATATAAGAAAGAAAATGTATAACGTAAATATACAATAAAAGCGATAAATCTATATGCTGTGCAATGAATGGGAATTTATATGTGCGTACATACATCAATCATTAAATTAATTTTGGAAATTATTTTCTTATTCTTTTATATTCAGTTTTCTATAAATTACGTTTTATAGTTTTTTTTTGTTTAACATTCTTGAATTATCACTATACAAAAAAAAAACAAAAGTAAAATGTAATATTAATTCGATAGAGATTATTATAATTTTTTAAATTCTTTTCATTATTGTGTTTTATCATTATATATATACATATGATATTATATGTATTGTACTATAAAGAAATGTATTTTATTTTATATATCATTTAAATAACTTTGTATTAACTAACAATAAGACAAACGTTACTTATTCTGAATTATTTTTTATTTTTACATTATTATAAATATTTTTACATTTTTATTATTATTATTATATATATAATTATGTGAATATCACGCGAATATAATTATAAAAATATTATCTTCCTTGTTTTTTTTATGATTATTTTGAATATAAATACAATTGCAACTTCATCAATTCAATATATTTACATATGTGTGTGTTTACATGACATATAATATAAAAATAATAATAATTAATTTGAATTGATTGTTAACGGGAGGGAAGTAAAAATTGTTATATCATTTATTTCAGCACGTATTTTTTTTTTGTATTCTTAATCAGATTAGTGAAAATTATTTGGTTGCTTAATGCTTATTTTCTACCGTTTTTGTAACTATTTGGATAAATTGCTATTAGGTTTATTGCTATATTAATATGACAACAAACATTATTTGAATAAAGTATTTTTAAATTAGAAAAGTATCTACCTACATACAAAATGTTTTCTTCTTATTTTTGAAGAATTATTAAAAATAACTTTTATATATTATTATATAATTTATTATTATACTGCACCCACGGAAAGTTTATATTAAATTGAACTTGATATTTATTCTTCGTAGAATAAATAATCCAAAAAAAATAAAAATAAAAACTGCATTTAAAATAATAAAATTTATACTTAAAAAATTTTCCGGATAAATTCATAAATTTCTTATATATCATATACTAATATTACATTATTATACGTATAGCTGTTTATCTAAAAAATACTTTTTTTTTTAAATTATTGGTATAACTTTACAAAAATAATCCTTTTTGATTTCCATATTATAGATATATCTATAAGAATACAGTTTTTATATACTATTTATTTATACTATACCATATATATAAAAATGCACATACAAAATATGAAAAACTTTTTCCATTTTCTTAATAAAATTTATTAAATCCAGATTTAAATTATTACCCATACGATTTATATACCAGTGTTGTGTGTCGTATATAAATTTACATCGTTTAAGAATAGTCGACATATCTAGAATATAAACTTGCGGCGTAGATAATCTTTATTTACGCGTAGATGCCCATAACTGATATTTACATACAAATAAACCAATGAAGACTGAAAATTTTGCATTCTTATGCTTTAAGCAACGCTGATTCCGAACTTGCGGATACTTGAACATATATAAATTTTTTTTTTTTGTATTATACACATCATATTATATTTTGTACAAAGCAAAATGAAAAAAAAAAACCATATGCCACAACATTACCATTTTATTTAAAAAAAATAAAAAAAAAATTGTTTCATGCAATAATATTTTGCATGAAATAATAATAATATAATAAGAAGAAGAAGGAGAAAAAAAAAACAAAATAATAATAATCATTTAACTCTTATTCTTTATTAGTATTTTTTAATAATACATATCTTTTTTTTTTACCAGTCTATAAGACACATTTTTTTTATAATATATTACATTTTCTTTTTATATTCATTGTAATGTATATATACAGAATAAGTCTTTGAACTTTGTAAAGTGTTCTCGGTCTATACCTTCTCATTTTAAATGCAATTTTTTAACTTATATAACATCAACCTATAACTTATTTATATAACTAACATAAGTATATATGATAAATGAATGGATATATATTAATTTTTTATAGAATTTATCATTATTTGATAAAAATATTATATTAAATTCATATTTTATCGCGAATATAAACAATAAGAAAATTTTAATGAAAAATAACCATAACTTTCATAAAATATAACCCATTTTATTTCACTTCTTAAATATATGTGGATAATTATTCTGCAACATTTGTATTATATATTTGTAAATATAATATTATTTATATTATTATTAATATTAGTATTTGTAAATACCACACAGAGTGTAAATGTTAAAAATGCCAACCTAAAATTCTAACGAAATTTTGGGGTCGTGGGTTCGAATCCTACTGAATGCATAAAATATGTTTTGCGTTTTCGGTTATTTTTCGAATCTGAATTTTAACACAGAGTTGTATATTCCGCTTGTGGTTGGTCGTACGACTAATTACCGACCCCGTAAAAGATACAAATTAAGAAACTAACAACAGAAGACTGTTGTTGGACGCTAAAACCAGATTGTTGGTTGTATAGCGAAAAATTAATTTTTTATTTATAAATTTAATATAGTTATAATTAATCAAAATCAATATAGCTATTATAAAACTTATAAAAGTTTTATAGAGTCCAATAAAATGTATAGTGGATTATTAATGAGCGATTGTTTTTTTAGTTTATAAGGAATAAAATATACATTGAACAGGAAAGTACCAAACGAAAGCATTTTATTCTATATACGGTTATAGGAAATTCTATCAAATTCATTGTATATCCTGATCGGATATAAGAAAATTTCATAGATTTTTTGTATTGTTACTTTGTCTGTATAGTATAAATTACATCTGTAATTTGTATACATAACTTAAGTGTATATTTATATATAAGAATAATAAATAATTAATTTGCAATTATGTACGAAATCTATTGAAAATAATTAAACCTAAAATATATATTATATATATAAATGAAAATTCAATTTCATATATTGATTGTATTTTTTTGATTTATACATATATAATAAATATATTTACACGTGTTTGGATTCTGAGAAAAAGTATATTGTATTTACCAAGGAAGAAAAATTAATTTTCTTTATAAGTATAGTTATATGTTATTTTGCTATATCAATAAGAAAGGAAATATACTATATAATTATTTCTTTTCGAATAATTTATATTGAATCAATATACTTTTTTGTATTGACAATTCTTCTTCTTCACATATGTATACAAAAATTCTTTATTATTAGTTATAAATGGATACAAATTGTATCATATAGGAATGAGCAAAGTTGTTATACGAATTGCTTTACAGTTCATTTCAAATAATATCCTGAATGTTATTTAGAATTAAATTAAAAAGGAAGAGATTGATAATCATGTAGTTTGTATTATCATTTTCTGCGTATTTGATTTGATTTTCTTTAATTCATTTTGTTAAACTTTAAATTGACGGGGATCTGAATGAAAAAAAAAAAATTTACTAATTGTATTAATATATATGGTCAATATATTAAATAATTTATTTTAGTCCCATAATTCATTCAATTCAAATTTATACTTTTAATTTTTTTTTATATAATTGATTAATAAAAAAAGAGTTAAAAATGTTTATAAGTGATTATAATTTAAATTATCTCATAATTATACAAAATATCATATCGTATATATATAATGATATAAATATATTTTACTGGCAAAAGAATTAAAATATATTTGCATATTATTATGTATTCAGTATCCCTCTATGTAGATATATATATATAGTGTAAGATATATATATATATACAATTCTATCTTTTGTTGAATATATATACTTACTTATATACCTTATGGAAATCAAAATTTATAGGTATATATTTTGTAAAATTATAATATGCATATACCGGAAATAATGAATATTTATTCAAAACTAAAAATATACATACACAGATAAATGTACATACATATATTAAAATAAATTCTATTTATATATTTATTCATATTATTATTATTATTATTATTATAATGAAGAGTTCATGTTCTGTATTTTAATAAATCTTTTTATAGAATTTAAGAATAACAATAATGTTGGTAAAACCAAAAATATAAATATATTATTATTGTATATATCGTTATATAGGATTGTATAGCATAACATATGATGATTCGAGTTTTCAGTTTATATAAATACATGTATAGTTATCATATACATTTAATATTTTGTATGATCATCAACCGTGACATGATGGTTATGCATATAAATTTTTTTTTATATATAACTATATTATTTATTCATTACAAAAAATATTATGTACAAAATATATTCATATATGTATAATAATTTACAATTTGTTTATGTTTTTGTATTTGTATACATGGCATTTCTATATATAGATATACATCTTATAAAACGTAAACATTTCTTCAAGGTCCACGGTATTTTTATACAACACAACACAGTAGATTTTCTTTTCATTTTTCAAATGATTTTCATCTTTTAAAAAAACATATATAATATAATCTCGTTTATGGATAAACATATAAATAGACTGAATATGTTTGGTATATTATTTATGAATGATGTTCGACATCAAATTACAAAATCAGTATTCTTATATACAATAATATAGGATTCTTGCAATATCTCGCTGTATGTATAATTAAAATTGTAATTATATATTCAATTTGTAACGACAAAATTTATTTTACTTTGGGAAACATATAAATAGCATTTAATGTATTTCGTATAACGATAATAAGAATTTTAAAAATTGCAGAAAAATTTAAGACTTTAATATGGAGACATCATCCGATTCATAAATAATTCTATGTAGATATTAAAGAATATTCAATTAATAAAGAATGTTACATTCGTTACAGAGCATCATAAACAGATTTTTTTTTCCTAATTTAATCTATAATACCTGTCTATCGTATTCATGAAATAAATTAATCCATTTTACATCAAAAATCATTTAAACGAAATGTATATTTGCACAAACACGCATATATTAGTATTTGCTTTGAAATTTTAAAATATAAACCATCGCATCAAAAACAATCAATCAAAAATAACTTAAGTTTAATTTAATCCATATTTTCATTATTATTTGAATTTTAAAAATATATCAAATACAGTATTATTACTACACTACATATATATCAAATCTTTTTGTTTATTATTATTACTATAAACCAAAAATATAAAAATCAAATTTTTGACATATTCGCTCTGTATTTACATCATCATAATTTGTATAATTTAACTATTATATATATATTATTATATTGTTATTATATATGCTGTATAAATTATATAAATTATTATTTACTGTATAACAAAAATTGTTTACTAACGTTTTCTATATAAATATGCTACTGCTGATGGTTCAAAGTATTATATAACATTTATTATGATGTTGTAATTTCATCTAAAATACTTTGAAAACGATACAAAATTGTATGTATATATAGAAGAAAAAAACTATAAACATATAATGTGTATTGTATATATTAAATAAACAAATGTTTTTAGTTTTATTATCATATCAAATTGCAAATATAAATTAACAAATATTTATCTATATACAAATTATACAGAAATATAAACGGATGGCGCGCGTACATATTCAAGAAAATGGCATTCGTTTAATATATGAATATACAACATAAAGCACATATATTTATCGGAAAAATTTCTTTTGGTCTTCCAATTCCATGCGAATTCCAAAAGGGCAGTATAAAATGTTCCGAAAATTTTGTTATCCGAAATATTTTACAATTATTATTCAATTTAAAACCATTCCTCTCGCGAATTAACCGAATGATAGATAGTTTCGTGAACTTTAACGAAGAACAACATCATAAATAAATAAATTATTAAACTATCTTAATTATATATCTGTATTTATATATATATATATAAAAGAAACACATTGTTAAATGAAGCGATTTAAAAAATTCCTCGTTTTTGTCATTATACCCAAAAAAAAAACCTATTGATATAGAGTTTCATATATCAGTATATTATTTTATTATTTTTCTTAAGTAAATATCACATTATATTCAGTTAAAAAACATTCGTTTATATACACATAAATATATATATGGTAATGCATAAATAATTAAGTGTTTATGTTGATAATATTTTAATATACATATTATTATACAAAGTAAACCGCTCTATACGCGGCTACCGAACATTTCACTCACAGTTCTATATATTAAATTTTATATATAGACAAAACATATTTAATATTATCATATTGACATAAAAAAAAAAATAACAAAAATAAACGGACTCATAAATTAATTAAATTATTTTCTTGAATTTTCTTCGAATATATGCATAACCCCATATATATATACAATATACATGTGTATAAAATGTCAAATGGAATGATTATAATAATTTCTTTATATTTTTATCTCTTCTATTACTGTACATAGAATGCAATATTTTATATACATACATATATGTAATATGAATGATATGGACATATAAATTATCTAAAAATAATGACCCTCAGATGCTGCATTTATATTATTTTTTTAAATTGTCTCCGACGTCAATTTTTGTTTTTTTTTTTTGGTTGCTGTTAAAAAATAATAATATTAATATAACAATAACAATAAAATAATAACGAGGTTATACAAATAAATAAAAAAAAAACTAAAAATACACGAGCGCAAAGTCAAATAAGTGAAATTTATTTAAAAAAAAAAATAAACTAAATATTTTCGATTTTATTTTATTTGATTGTTTTAATTTTTTTTTTTTTCTTCAATTTTTCGATTTTATGGCGATGGCGTTTCAACAATATTTTTCTCTTAAATTTTGATATATATATATACACAGATCAAATACAAAAATTAATATAATATTTATTTAATTTATATATTATATTCTGATTATAATTTTTTTTTATGATGAGAAAGTTTACATATATGAATTTTTGTAGATTTTAAAAGAAAAAAAATTAAAAATTTTATGAACAAAAAAATATGAATTCTTATATGTATAACATTATATAAATAAATAATTGGGCAATTGGGTTATTTATATAAATCTCGAGTTATAATAAAAACAATGAAATGTATAATAAATAACTTTATATAAATTATATTATCTGTTGAAAAATATTATGATGATTTTTTTTTATTTTAAATCATTGTTTGTTATAATAATGTTATATATTGCAAAAATAATAAATTGAGTTTGCAAAATATATTGTCACACGATAGACATAAAAAGGTATAAAAAAAACCATAGAAAGAATATTTTCAAATTCAAAAAAATGTATATAAAATGAAAAATATAAAAGTAAAAAAAAAAAAAGAAGCACTCTCTTTATACATATATAATATCATGTATTGGGTCATACTTCTACAGGTATTATTGTTAGCATATCATACATATATTTATGCAATGATGAATGAATAACGTAAAATTATATATTTATACAAAATAAATACATAGTTTTTTTTAATGTATGGTATAGAAAAGTAAAAATATTGAAACAAATATGTAATTTTTTGTGTGTGGAAATCTATCAAATGATATTTTCCCATCGTGTTAATAATAATCATATATCAAATACGTATATAATTTTAGATTTTATTTTGATATGTCTATTATATTATATATGTACATAATTCCCGTTCAACAATAAAACACCTTAAAGAAATGTATTATAATAAATGCGATTATTAACTTTAAAATTTATCAACATAATCATTATTATACAATGTAATAGTAAATAAACAATTTATTACTACATGTATGAGAGTCAAATATAGAGTCCATAAAATTACATAACATTTAATTGGAATAATTCAAATCTTGTTAAATTATATGATATATAATGATTAAAAAGTATTTGACATCCTTAGTTTTCATTTAATAGTTAGTTTTATTCCTGTTTTATTATAACTTTCATTTTGCGAACTAATAAAGAATGACCTCATAAAATTATGAAAATATCCCACGCAGAATTATACAGAATTTCCTCAGAAAATTATACAGAATTTTCCTCAGAAAATTATACAGAATTTCCTCAGAAAATTATCAGAATTTTCCTCATAAAATTATACAGAATTTTCCTCAAAAAATTATTCATAATTTTCCTCAAAAAATTATTCAGAATTTTCCTCAGAAAATTATCCAGAATTTTATTTAGAAACTTATACAGAATTTCCTATCGAAAGTGAATACAGAATTTCCTTAAGAAAAGTATAAAGAATTTTCTCAGAAAATTACACAAAATTTCCTCAAATAGATAGGCAGAATTTCTTCTTAAATTTATACACAATAATACAAAAACTACTTGTGAAAATTTACAGATCAATTTTATAAAATATTATTTTAATTAAATTTATTACAAAATAATTTCATCCTATAGTTATATCATATTTAATTTATATTTTCAGATGTTGAAACATGTACAAATATCACCGTTACGTAATCGATCAGATTCATTATCGATTCGTTCAACAACATCTTGTGCATCATCGTTATGCGGTAGTCCTGAACCGCCAAATGATCAATTACGAACAACATCCAGAGCATCCAGTTATTGCAGCTTAAATGAACAAATCCCTCAGGTATGTAAAATTTTATCAATATTTCTATAAATTTTAACTTTAAAGTGGCTTAAATATAATTACAATTGGTTTTTCTTATATATTCACTTATAAACCTTAAAAATTCAATTTAGATAAAATAAAATAAAATACTTTCTAATACAGATTTCTATATACATACATATTCACTATATATAAATTATTTAACTTCAATATATCTGTTCTTGATAGCCTGCCTGCGTAAATAGAAAACCATCTAAACAAAATATGTTTATTTATATCTCTAATATATTGGAAAATATACACTCTATATACAGTGATGTTCGGTAAAATAGGTGTAAACCAATTTTAATGTATTTTGATTAATTTCAAATACTAATATCTATTTGTGAATCATGCCATCCATACGACAATTTAGTACTTTGTTTACCTTTATTTATCACATGAAAAGAAAGAGATAAAAAATGTTGTCATTCGTATTTCTGGGAAATTAGCTAGGAATATGCTGTTCGGTAAAATAGGTGCGATATATTTTGTTCTACCAAAAACACAAGAAAAAGTATTAATGTCCTCAATATTAAATAAAATCTAAGAATTTCGCGTACATACCATTTATGATTTAACATTTTGTCGCATGTCCCTTATTTTAAATTACTGCCTCACATCGATTTAGCATGAACTGCACCAATTTTTGGCACCTTTCTATAGAAATCGCTTTCAAACTTTTACAATTTCTTTCCCCCGTTCTACTTTGTTTTTTGAGCCGTTTTGTTGCAACTGATGTTTATACGTGCTTCCACAAGTTTTTAATCGGATTCAAGTCGGGTGATTGTGTTGGCCATTCTATTTTGTTCACATTATTTTGTGGAAACCAAACCGATGCTTTGTTATCCGTATGTTTTGGGTCGTTATCTTGCTGATATGACCATATAATAGGCATGTTTTCTTTTGCGTATGGCAACATTTCGATTGAAAGTATCCTTAGATATTCCTGTTGATCCATTGGATATTTTTGAACTAAATATATAGGACCAACTCCATACCATGATGATACCAAAACATATCATTAAAATACCACCTCCATGCTTAATGGTTTTTTTTTTGTGTTTTGCGGTAAAAATTCTGTATTTGGTCTTCGTCTAACATGTAATTTGCCATCTGATCCATGCAAATTTATATTGGTTTCATCAGAATAAAGAATATGTCGTCACTTTTTAATATCATTATCACCTGACCAATCACGATGTGCATGTGCGAATTTTAAACGGTGTTTAATGTGTTTCGCTGTATGCATTGGTGCTTGTCTAGCTATTCGCCCCTATAAATTTGATGTTATTAACCTTTTTCATACCGTGCTTTATGAAATGCTTAGATCAAGCTCTCTTACAAGTTCCCTGGATGATAAAAAGGGCTCTTTTTTGTGGCAACAACCACTCTACGATCGTCATTGCTTTTAGTTTTACGTTTGTTACCCCTTCTTTCTGTGGTATATTTGAATTTTAATGCGTTGGTAATCATATTTTGGGAGCATTTCATAATTTCAGAAATATTTTTATATGTTACCCCGGATGCTCTTAGATCCTTTATACGCTGCCATTCAAATACCGTACAATGTGTACTTCTACCCATTGTGACTTAGAAATATGTATTTATTTAATCCGGAATGTTTCAAAAATTAAATTTAAAACACTACTTTACCTAAAATTTATTTAAAAATTCACAAACTCACCACCAATAAATGTAATTTATTCGCAAAAAATAAATAAACCACAATTAACATAGTCCGCACCTATTTTACCGAACAGCATGTTCATAGCTAACTTCCCAGAAATACGAAGGACAACATTTTTTATCTCTTTCTTTTCATGTGATAAATAAAGGTAAACAAAGTACTAAATTGTCGTATGGATGGCATGATTCACAAATAGATATTGGTATTTGAAATTAATCAAAATACATTAAAATTGGTTTACACCTATTTTACCGAACATCACTGTATATTAATGTATACATATATAAATTATATGTTATTTATTATAGTTATTATAGTTATTATAGATAGATATAGTTATTATAGATAGGTATAAGAGTTTTAGACCTAGATTTATTTATGTGGTAATACAATACCACCTTACATACTTTAATATTTAATATACAACATCCACAAAATATCGGAAATAAAAATTTATGTTACACACGGATTGAAGTTAATCAATTCAAAGGGAAAAAAAAAATTAAATTTATGATACACACAGAGAGATGTATAATATTATTTATTATATAACTATATATATTATTATTATTCATTTATTCGTGATACTATAAATCTATATATATGAATATATATATAAGTATAATAATAAGGTATCTTTTAAGAGCAATTTTGGAATAGATTCAATTTTCATAATTTTCATTTATATAAAAAATATACCTAAAAAAAATAAAATACGCACGAGTTCTGTATATTAAATTTAATCTAAAAAAATAATTTATATATTTATGCGTGTTCTATAATATCGCGTCTTGAATTATTGCAATATGTTTTTGTTTTTGAAAGACATTTATTGGATATATATTTAAGAAATTATGCGTTTCGTTTGTATTTTATCAAGATCCCTTTTAGGTGAAAAAAAAAACCCTTTTATTATTAGTATACTATGCAAATGAGTAATAATTTTAATAATGCGTATTTGTCAATCAAAATTATAATTTCATATCAATATTAGAAATTATACCTATATACATTTATAATTTGGTTCACGTTTAACGCGATTTTCAGATGTTATGATATTTTTATGTATAAGTTATAAAGTAAAATACAAACAAAAACAACTTTTCTTCTATACAAACAATAAGCAAAATTAATCAAATTCTTTTATATTATATTTTTTTTTATACCATTTCATCTTAAAGGATATTTATCAATCCTTTTCTTTTATACATTTATATATACAAAATTATTGTATTAAATATTTTATAGATATATATACTTTTAAATCTGATTATATAGAAATCGTTTTTATTTATATTTGACTTCATATCATATTTTAAAGGAATTATATTACTTTTATATCTTGAATTTCTTATATAAATGAAATATTATCACGGGAATACAAAAAAACTAATGCAAATTTATTTATATATTAACTGCGAATATCTACCAGAATCCATATATAGTCAAATTGTTTTTCAAAGATGTTTGACTTTATGTACTCTCTATAAAATCATTCGCATATTTTTATCTTTTATACAAAATTCTATCTATATAGAAGTACATTTATCAACTATATATGTAAATCGCTCTGTATTATTGAAAAATGTTTATATAAAATTGAACAACGAATCGATAAAATTTGGTAAATATATCTGCAAAAGATCATATGTATTCGTACACACAATCTTTATAGGTCATTGCATTTATTGTATATATTTATATATAAATATTGTTGTTTTGTATATAAAATATCATCGATTGAACTTATGAACGTATAGTATAGATACAAAGCATATTTTTTTTAACATTTAATTTGCGTATATATAAAATAAAATATTATCGACATAAAATCGTCAAGAGACCATACCTCTATATATATATATATGTATAGTCTATCTATTGATATAATATATTACTTTTTTTTTTACCTTTTTTATATGTACATAGAATAATCTCTATCTATATACAATTTATTTATATATTTATTATTTCAATCTCTTAACTTCTTTTATTATACATATACATATATGTATATTGCAATGGAAGAACCACTTATTCGCAATTTATTCATTTCGTTTGAATAAAAAATTTTCCATTCATATATAGGATTTATGCATAAAGAAAAACTCTTAATTTATCAAAAAATAAAATAATTTGAAAATATAAAAAATATACTTATTTTTTGATAAATTCAGAGTTTTTCTTTATGTATAAATCTTAAAATTTATATTTATTTATGAATTTCCACATGATTACAACATGATTTTATATTAAACATGATTTCAAATTTATGCGTAATGATTGATAAATTGCATATTTTAATTTTATTATTTCGTCCTTTTGGTTGTGAAATTTTTAAATTAATTTTATATGTATTTTTATAGCAATTTAATTTCAAATCTATATAGAAGTAAATGAAATCAAATCGTAAATGTGGAGAAGACGACACGCACATTGCGGAAAATGAAATTGTAATTTGTTTTCTAAAATCAATATATACATTAGAAAATTGTGTCTAGTCTTGAGTTTTGGAAATATTTCATTATATATTATAGATTTTTGGTTTTAAACTAATCACAATTTCGGTCGTACGTCTTCTATTATACTCCTATACCTTTTGAATGCAATTAATAACACAAAATAAATCTTTTATAGCATATCGTCAACTGTTCGTCAAATACTTTATATAAAATTTAAATAATTAAGAACTAATAAAATTACACTTAATATCCAGAACTTATATTTATGTGAGAATTTCTTCATTCAAAATCTTCATTAAATATGCAAAAACTTATATTTATGTGCATTTTTGTAATTATTTAAAAATATAGGTGATAGAATAATGTAAAGTTTATTCATAAAATATATGTATGTTATGATGTTATGAGGTATAATAATGGTAAAATGTATATATATAATGTTAAGTGCTACTATATATATGTATATATAAAACAATGAATATTTTATAATATACGAATATAGTTGTATATATAATATTAATATTGTTTCCGTCTTCATAATATATTAAGAAATATATATGTAAAATATGTAAAACATTCGCTGTTCTATTTATGTATATATATAATATACATATATACCAATAATACCTTAAATTTTATTAACCGTATATGGTTCTGTGTTTTAAAAAATAATATATACATTCCGTAAATAGATTTTGCATATGGAATATCTACATAATCCTTAATCCTTTTTCCATATCGTCTGCAGATTGGACTTACAGCGCAGACATAAATTACGACCATTTCTTGAGTTTCCTCAAGAATCGTACCAGTTCATCCTTTATTGACTGCGACCGGCGTCCAGCACCATCTCTCAAAACGCAAATATATATTTTCAGTTTTGAAATGGAAGAACTCTATACAATGTTTTCACAAATCAACTTTATCACTCATCTTCATTGAAAAGCAAAATTAAAAAAAATATATTTAATGAGATTAAACCAAAATAATTTAATAAATATAGTCAATTACCTCTTCATTACATTATCAATATATAATTACCAACGGTAGCAATAATGATCTATATAAGTTATATATCCACTTGAAAAAAACTCTATTCCTTGCGGGATTGATAACCATATACGATATTTGCAGGTTAACCAAAACCTTAAACTATATATATTTGAGAACTTTTTAGTATATACATATATGTTATAAATATATTATAGTTAGTATAAGAAACTTTTATATATACGTATTTTATTGCATATACATTTAATTTTGAGGGCTGATTATTATTATTATTATTATATATATTTACTATTTATCTGACTGGGAAATTTGAATTATCAAATATATAAGTAAACATAAAATATATTATATATGAAAATAAAAATTATTACCTATATGTGCAATATTAAACAATATTTTTGATACTTTATATTATTATTGCTTCAAATTGAAATTTATGAAACTAATGTATACGGAAAGATTACAATATTATATATAATATATGATATTATATGTGTATGATTCCTGCAATTTTGTAAATATATATTCAACATACATATAATGAATACTATATAATTTCGTTATATTCTCATCATATAATATATGGTAATTTTTGCAGGATGAACAACAAAATACATTTACATTTATACAGACAGAGGTTATAAAGTTTTACCTCTGATATAAACATATTGTAATATTTGAATTTTGGGTAAATTTTCTATATATATATTTAATTAATTTAACACTATTTTAGAATTCAGTTTTTGTTTACCAAAATTGTTTTAAATTTTTGTAATTCGTAATACGCGTAAAATTTCTAAATATATTTAGCTAAATTTCTATATATATATATTTGTTGTATATGAACTACTGTATACCAAAAACTTTTAAATGTGTTAATGCCTCGCGCGTTATATTCTTAATATACTATATATAAATATCAAAAATTAATTATAAAATAAATAAATGTTAGTTATTATTATTGTAAAACTATAAAATGGTAAATGCATTTCGTTAACAATAATATTGTAAATATTATATATGTTTTTGGTTTTGGATTCAAAAAGTATAGATAAACGAAAATTATAATGTTTTCTTTATGTATTGTAATAATTTATAAATTGCACTGTATGTATATATTTGGAAATCGTTACATAAAATGGAATTAAAATTTGAAAATATAAAATTATATTCATATTTTAACAATAGAATTAAATTATTCTCATTTCAACAACTTAGAATTTTTGGATAGTATAATTATAATAAATTGACAATTTTATTTTGATACTTTATTTTATATGTGGCGGCGAAGTATAGAAAATCAAATTATTCCAATTATATTATTACAATTACCACAATAATAAGTTTCTCTTATCAATAACCCATGTATCATAAGTAACTGGACAAAATTCAAACGCGACAAAACATGAGCAAACATGCTTCAATCTTTACATATTTTTTTTTGTGATTCCTCTCAGTATTCAACAATCATATTCAATCAGTATTCAGTATTACATTTGTAATCAAGATGAAAGTATGTGAACAAAATCATTTGCCATCACGCGTATTTAAATTGCTTGGACAAGAAGATAAAAAATACGTTTTGCGACATTTTTTGAATGAAGAGTATAGTCGTGGTTATATATTATATATTATATATTCGATAATTATATATTATATCACATTATCGGGAGTGATACTATTATTAGCGCTGTAGTATCCTTGATTTGCGATATCGGTACTATTTGGAAACGTAAAATATTTTTCGTCATCCGTAATGATGACTGTTTCGCCTTGCAAAAATTTTGACGCAATAATCTACATTTCCCAGGAATTTCTATTAATTGTTTTTCAGTGTACCTGGGTTTACAATTCTTATGTATCTTTTTAAGTTCATTTTCTTCAAATTCCGACTAGTTTGAATAGTTTGAAACCTTGAATTGTCTGGCTAATTTGCGTGTACTCACCCCGATTGTGATTTCAGCTTTCTTTTTTAATAAATTCAATTTTGTGGTGTTCAATATTGGCTTTCTTCACGATTTTTTTTTATTTTTAAGTTCAATGTTCTTCTTATATCTGGAAATCATCGAATATATTGTACTACGACTATATGCTTCATTCAGAAAATGTCGCAAAACGAATTTTTTATCTTCTTGTCCAAGCAATTGAAATACGCGTGATGGCAAATGATTTTGTTCACATACTTTCATTTTGATTTCAAGAGTAATACTGATTGAATATGATTGTTGAAAGTTGAATACTGAGAGGATTTACAAAACAAAGTTTGTAAAGTTTGAAGCATGTTTGCCCATGTTTTGCCGCGTTTGAATTTTGTACAGCTACTTATAATACATAGGTTATTTGTTTAATAGCAGTTTCAGTTTCTTATAGTCACTTCAAATCAGTGATCGCGGTTTGCGATCGTATTATAAATAACAGATTTATTAAAAAATATATCACAGATCATTCCTACTCTACAAAAAAAAATGTTGGATTATGTTTCAATTTAATCTGCCATAAATAATTCGAGCATTCAATTAAATAATTGAGTTTTAGTTATTGAATATAAATTTGTTATGAATTAAATTTATGTATTAACCGATATTTATTTTTATTTGTATTTTTATTTATTTATTTATATTGCCATTAAACAATTAGTCAATCAAAAAAAACAAAAATTGATATATAATAAGTTTATAAATTTTATTGATATTTTTTTTTATATAAATCAATCAATTTGTAACTATGTAAAAGAAAAAAAACCACTGTATAAAAGTATAATAATATATGATACGTATAAAAAGAAGATTTTATCATGTTTTTTGTTCGTATATATTATACACCTTTTATAAGACCGCAGAATGGATAAATTTCTGCGCTGGTATAAATGATTATGACTTTTAGTAAAACTACTTAATTGTTTTACATATCAAATTGTTTCAAATTGAACTATACATTATTTAGAATTCATAATTATATAGAATTCATAATACGTTTTTAGAAAATACTATATAAATTATAACTAAAGTTTTCACAGAGAAAAATCACTGTATTTTATCGCTATATAAGGATGGTGTTTTATCGATGTATGGAATCCATTTAGAAAACTCATCGGCCAAAAAATAAACCACTGAAAAATCATCACGAAAATTTAAGCATACATTTCCATATGTCAATCCATATGGTAAAAATTTACGAATTAATTAATTTAAATATACAAAATTAAAACTTAAGTATATAAAATCTGCAATGTATTTAATTCTAAGTTGTCTGTCAAGTGTGGCAATATATATTTTTTATTTATACTTTTTATTTTCTTCTTTTACAATTTAATACTGTAGTATAGTATTATAGATGGAATAAAAAGTATAATAAATATTTATTTAATATACTTAATTTTTTATATATATTGAATTGATTACCATCTTATTTCGTTTATTCAGACATATATATTTTTTCACTTATAACCTCTAAGAATAATTTATGTTATTACAATGTACAATAAGAATTCTTTATATATATATGTATCATTTTTATACCATATTAGGATTAATACTTTGTGTAATTATAACAGATAGACACATTTAAAAAAAAAAGTTGAAGTATAAATATACCTTTATGATAATAATAAAAACATATTTTTTTATGATTTGAATGACTGGATGTATTAATGAAAAACAAATTAAATACGAAGAAGTGTAGTTAAACTCGCATAACAGATGTCCATGTAGAAAATAAAAATTTGTCTTGGATAATAATATTTGATTCATATATACTTTGTATTCATGAACAACCATTAAATAAAAGATGATACTCTATAATATATGTAATCATTCAGAGATTGTCAGTTCTTATATAGTGGTTCCTGAAGATCCTGAAGAACTTTAAAAAAATGTCTATTTTCGATTTAAAATTTGTATATCAAGATTTTTAGCTATGATTTAAAGAAATATTGATTTAAAAACATTTTCTATTAAAAATAGATATTTATTTATTATATTACTGATATTTATTATATTAATAATAAAAAAACAAATTTGAATACCCACCATATCGAATATTTTGAATTTAGTTCATTGATGAACGTATAGAATATAAAAATCCGCACCATTTACATCAATGTATTTGTATCAATGTATTTGTATAGATAGAATAGATTCAAAATATGAATATGTGCGGGTTTATATCAGACAAAATATAAGTAATGCGAAACTTCCTGTATTCATTTTTCATTCCCCATATATACATACATTCGAAATTTAAACTTTTATATATTACTATACTACTCTATATACAATATCGTATATTCCCAAACATTTTCAGTAAATATATGTATTTATAGTGCATGGAGAATGGAGTATTATATATATATAGTTAATGTATGGCAACTATATATATATATATATGAAAAGAAGAAAAAAAAAAGGAAATATGAACACGTGCTATAGCATTTAATAAAAGATTTTTGTTGTATTATCCTAAATACTTACATATATATGGTATTTATATTTTACCTTATGTGCATTTTAAACACAACAAACCATATATAGAATCCTTGATGAACCAACCATATGTTATTATTTTTTTTCTCTTTACTTATATATCCCGTAAAAAAAAAGCAACATCCCGTTTTTTTTTTCTTTTAAATTTAATTTCATAAATAAAAAGAACTATATAATGAAAAACATATGAAGGTATACAATTTTTTTTTTTTTTTTTGATAAATTTTTTTATATATAAACAAAACGAATCGATAAATAATAAATATAGCAGAAACAAAAAATCATAACAAAATAAAATAACTCTGTTAAGGCACCTATATAGACAGGTTAATACCCATGATTTATAATATCTTCCATGGATTTGGATGTGCGGGATGGGAAGGCATTGAAAATTATGAGAAACCGCCAAAAAAGACTCGCAAAATTTACAACGGAATGGGTAGAAAGCAATGATGGTCTGACATACCCCGAATGTTAGAACTTAACCAGCTAACAAAAAAAATATTGTTATATCTAAACCTATAGATTAGTTTCTGATAAAACAATCGAATTATTTTTGCTTAGCGATTAAATATTAAGGTATATTTGCAAAAAAAGTAAAAAACATATCTAAACGAACAAGTCACTTGATTCATTCCCGCGTTAAGTGATTAATTATATGGAAATGGATTTAACGATGTATTAAAAAAAATCATTTCAGACTATTTTGGTTAAAAAATTTATGAGTATTTAAAAAATTATTTACACATTTTTGATCAATTTTTTCTTTTATATATTAGTTACAATGCAAAAAAGAAAAAAAAAGGAATGAAAATATTTGTTGTTTAATTATCTGTAACATCCACATAATATTTATACAAAATATATATAGTGATCGGATTTGTTTTCTTCTTAAACAGGTGTATAACATAAAAAAAAACCAATCGGTAATGTTAAATTGTTAATATTCTGTTGCATTTTTTTCTCTCATGTTTTGTATATAAGTCGATATATATAAATATATTCAAGTACATTAAAGGGTATTTATTTATATTTATTTTTTTTTAATATCTATATACAAATTATATATGGAATGTTTATATATTGATAAAAAAAAAGTTGATGATTTATAATTTATCATTTCCTTTCTATATAGATATATATAAATAAACAACGCGATATATATATATTTTTTTCATTGATTGATTTATATTGTGTTGACATAAATATTATATATATATAGAATTATTTCTCTATATAAATCTAAATCCGTTCATCTTCTTCCTATATAACTATATCAGATATTCTATCTGCGAAGAAAAATTGTGAATTTGTATATATTTAAAAACAAAACATATATAAATTAATTTATCATTGCCACTCATAATATAATATGGGAGAATAAGAATTTATTAAATAGATTATCCATTTCTTTATACATTGAAAACAAAAAAAAATCAATTCACAAATAAACTGAAGAAAAACTATATAATAATAATAATAATAATTACGATTGACATTCGTGACATACCGTCATTATATTATATATTGTACTATATGTATAGCTATAGTGCACGTATATTTTCAACATTCATATATATGTAACTATACTTTCATCATAAATGTGGTTATATTGAAAATTTTTTATATGACAATGTTAATTTTAAAGAAAAACAAATAAACAAACTGCGATGAATGTAATATAGCGAGAACATTAACAAATAAAAAGTGAATTACATATATTAGAAATATAAAAAAAAATAGAATTAACAATTCCGGATTTCCTGCATTCGTTCGTATATTATCATACTATATATTGTAGTTTATACCGCACATATTTTAATTTTTTGTTTTTCATTTTCATTCCTCACATTTAATAAAATTTAATTTATATAAAGTAAGTTTTAAAACATATATCAAACACAAACTAAAAAAATCCAAATCATTTCACCGCGTCAAATCAACGCATTTTTTTTCGAATCGAATCGAAATAACCCAAAAAAAATTTTTTATTAATATTTATCATTATTGTATTTATAATTATATATGATCAATTTAAAATTTTTATTATCAATAATATAAATTTCATAATAATAATAAAAAAAAATGGTGATAATTTAGAGAAAATTATTTTCGCATTCATATATAATTGAATGTATAATAAAATAAATCGCAATAATACTACTGTTTTTTTTTTATTTATTTAATTGTATATAGAAATATAATTATTATTTTTTATGGATCATAATAAATCACATACAGCAATACCAATTGATCAACTTTTTCATATACAAATGCAAAATTTGTTATATATTTATATGATTGTACTATATAGTTATAAAATTAGTTGGTTAATTTATTTTAAAAACTATATATGTCTAATTTGGTGAAAGGTAATTTTGTAAAAATCTATTAATCATCTGATAATAATAATAATAATATAACTTTTCATTATTCAATAAAAAAAGAAACGACGTATATATAAATAATAAATATATTTAACAATATAATTAGCATTATTAAATTATATACTGTTTTTATAGCATCAATTGACACGATACATATAAGACGTTTGTTATATTAAATTATAGAAATTATCTTAACCACGCATATAGACGATCAATAGTAGTATATATATTTAATATATTTAAATTAAGTATAATAAATGATTTTTTTTTTATTATTATTATTATGTTTGATTACCGAAATAATTTTTTAAGTTTCATTTTTCAATATAAACGTGAGATAATTTTCTTTATTTATAATTTTATTTGTATTTATTTATTTTTTTTTTTTTGGTTGAAGTTGAATTTCAAGCTAATTTATTACAAATTTTAATTTTTATTTGGCAATTAAATCATTAACACATATATTTTATTGGATTTATGTGATTAAATGGGATGGATATAGTAAAAGTTATTTTTACTTTTTAACTTTTAATTTGAATAAAAATCAATTTTGTAGTAGCGTAGGTTAAATTCGGTTAAAAATGTTGTCTTAAATGTTTTAGCAAATAAATAAAAGTAAATCTTAATCTTTATGAAAGCTAAAAAAATTTTATTCAAATGAAGAGTTAATATCTTCATTTCGTGTATTTATCATATGGAATACTCTGATCTGAATCAATTTCAATGTGATGTGCGATTTAATTATAAGTAAACTTGAGAATTTAGCATATTAATTACATTAAATAAAAATAAATTTTTCGCTATACAACCAACAATCTGGTTTTAGCATCCAACAACAGCCTTCTGTTGTTAGTTTCTTAATTTGTGGCTTTTACGGTGTCGGTAATTAGCCGTACGACCAACCCCAAGCGGAAAATACAACTCTGTGTTAAAATTCCGATTCGAAAAATAACCGAAAACACAAAACATATTTTATGCATTCAGTAGGATTCGAACCCACGACCCCAATATTTCGTTAGAATTTTTAGGTTGGCATTTTTAACATTTACACCACAGAGTAATATTATAATTACATTATTAATTGAATAATTTCCGTGAAAAATCCTTAAATTATTTCATTTTTATAAAAAAATAACGATTTTCACCGAATTGCATGTCTCCTCCAGTGTTTTTTTTCAACACTTTTGAAAATTGGTATTTATTTGTTTTTTTACTTCATCGTTCAATATTATATTTTGAATTCATCAAATGCCATAAAATAATATAGAAATACATTTTTATATATATTCAACCTCTGACCTCGTTGAATACATTTTTATTTATGAAATCAATTGAATTTATTGAATGCGGTGAAAACAAATAAACACAACAAAAAAACATTTATTTATACAATGATAATATAATGTTTAAATTTAATTTTTTTTATCAAAATTTAAAATTATGTTTAAATAATGATTATAAATTTTGTGTTCATGCATTATAAATACTCGATTATATTTTTAAGTTAAAATATCTGATTTAAAAAAAAAATTGTTAAATGAATATTATTTATGTATTACCATATTATTATTATTATACATTCATTCATTCATTCATTCCTTCATTTATTTATGTGTTTAATGATATTTGTATAGAAATAAAATAATGATAAAAACAGGAAGTTGAACATGATCAAATCATTTTATGAATATAGTTACATATAGTTAGTTATATATTTACCATTATTTCCATGTTTATAAAATATAGAGATTTTATATATATTGTGTTGTTTCTATTGTTTCGTATATACAATATTCCATATAGTATAATTTCTATATTTACATCTCTTCAATATATAATATGACAATACATTTATATTATCATGTATTGTGGATGAACATTTAAATGCATAAATATATACGCTATCAAACAAAAACTATTCCCAAAAAGAGACAATATATCAACATAATTACAGATATTATGACGATAATATTTTAAATTATTATACATATAGTTAGTTGTTATGTGTATAAAAGTCAAACATAATTTAGAATTTTTTGTTCATGTATGTATATGTATATATATAGGAAATGTATTTAAATCGTCGTAACTCGAAATAGATAGGAAATTATTTAAATTTAATTAAATAAAGTTTCTATATATATACATAAATTCAATAATTTTTTAAATGTTGTATAATGTTCTTAATGGAAATTAATATTAATATTAAATTTGTTGGTCACCGCATATATGTAATACGGTATTGGATATATTCGGATGGATGAATGAATGCATACATATGTTGAAAAATATTTGTTATACGAATATTATATTAAATACAATTATTATTATGATTATAATAAATTTTGTATTAAACATTATTAGTTTAAAAACTTTTTTCGATTATGAAATGCAATTAAAATTTTATTTTATTCACTTTTTATTAATTTTGTTTTGTATCATTGCTCGTAAATTAATAATAAACTTTATATAGAATAATATAAATATATAAAGTTTCACTTGTGACCGGATATCCCTTTTTTTTTAATAATTCATATCGTTTTCATTTGTATAACATATTATTAATATACAAATTACAATTAATATAGTTTATTTTTTGATATATTTTGACTTCTTTTTTTTTGTGTTTTAGTATAATATAAAAACACTTTCTATATACTGTCAATATTATTATATTGTTATCATCACGTAAATGCAAGTTCTGAATTCTAATTAATATAACTATATATATAATCGTATTTATTATTAAATAGTTTAATCCTTTAAGCAGATATAGGATCTTGAATTTAGTGAATCCTTGGTGAATTCTTTGTAATGTTTGAACCAAAAGAAAACGTCCTTTCCATAGATTGACTATACAAAATCATTTCCTAACCAAAAATGATGTGTAATGATCATGAAAAGTCAATTATAATTGGAAAATATTCATTGCCGCATTGTGATTGATGGCAATATATGAATGAAAATGGGGAAAATAAGAAAACTTTCACTTTCAAATGTTCAACCACTCAAAATATAAAAAATAATAACATTTTAGGAACATTTAAAAATATATATACAAATCGTTAAATAAAAACAAATGTTTTTAAGTACAAAAAGAACATTTAAACAAAAAAAAAATAAATCAAAATTACGTTATTCATCCATGAACGCAATCAACAAACAAAAAGAAAAAAGAAAAACAGAACAAATTAATCAAATTTGAATTTAATAGCTCTAAAAATATATAATAATTTATATATATATACCTTTATAATTTATATTATTATTATTAATACATCGTTTATCATATTTTGTACCAAAATGGTGCAAATCTGAAATTTGTTTTAAAAGATTTGTGTGTTTTATTTTTGGTTTAACTTTTTATTGAAAATTGAATGCATAAAATCAGTTATACAATATTTATATATATAGCAGAGATTGAATAAATAAATTAGAAGAAGTTTTTCTATATACTTTATATAGTATTTAAGCGCCATTTGAAAACTTATATGTAAGTAAAAAAAGAATTTCTGTGCGACACCAGATAGATATTATTGTTGTGTTGATTTGTAAAAATTATATATTTATATATATAACTATATAGTGGTATAAAAAGAAAAGAATTTAAATTCATTGTGTATATTTATATAAATTATTTTTTTTTCCATTAAATGTGATTTCCTGTCAACATCACATTTTTTTTTAAATGATGTTTTATATATAGAATTATAGATATATATGTATATTTATATTCAGATATGTATTAAATTAATGTATATATGAAATTGTTTGTTGGATGAAAACGCAGAGCTGATAAAAATTAGATAGAAATACAGAAAGAAATGGTTGGTAATACAAAAAAACTTCTTAATCACAAAATTATTGTATATTTAAGCAACACAGATTTTAACTTATTAAAAACCATTCAGAATCAACATCTCAGAATTATAATCAATTAAAAACTTATATAGTTTATGATATAAATAGAAATTTCAGTTAAAAAGCAAACAGTAAGTTTGCAAAATTTTTTAAAATTTCTTCTCACCTGTGTTTGCTTTCTGTATTTATTTACCAATATATGTAGTTCATTAACACTATATACAATTATATAACATTTCTGAACATATTTATTATATTAACATTAACATATCTATTTTATTGCTCGTGTTTGTTTTTCCCATTTTTTCCCTATATATTCTTTTGTTATTTTAATTTTTGTTTTTGAAATGTACAAATTATGTAAATACAAAAAGGTAAATATTTATTTTTTCCGGTATAATGTTTATTTTATTCCTATATATATAATAAATACATTTATAATTGTTAAATGTAAAATATAAATGTGTATATTTTATTAGTTTTGTAAAATGTGTTTACATTTATTTTATCCCGAACATGCATACAAAAATGTCGAAATCTTATCTGCATATTGCTAAAAGTAATCAATTTTAGGACTTATAAAGAGGTTTCACCACAGAAGTATTATCAAAACTGAAAAGCTTATCTTTTCCAGTTAGCTTGAGATAAAAACATTTTTGTTTATTTAATCCCATTGAAAAAATCCTTTGTTTCGAAATCAATTATTAATTAAAAATCTATTGGCAAAAAGTTGATTGAAAATTTAAAACTAATATTCATAAGACTTAAATAAATATTTAACTTATATTATTTTACTATTATATTACAGAATGAATTTGTTAATAAGTTTTGTGCTACTTTACCTATATATCGATTAATAATATACGCGTTTACATCATATCATATCATTTATATATAAGAAAATGTTTATCTGAAAAACTCTAAATTAAGTATAGTGAATATGTTTTATTTTCTCTATATACACTCGGTAAGATGTTATACATTATAATTAATGACAATAGTATCGTAATTTATGTATATAAATATGTATATTGCTATATACAAAAACTATTGTTATAAGAATATATATATTATAAAATATAAAACTTGTTGATTATGCAATATACATTATTATTACTTCATTATCTCATCATCTATATTCATTGTTATCTGTATATATATATATATATAAAAGAAAAATGTATAACTATACGACATGATAAATATTTCCTTAAAATTAATTTACAGGGTAAAGATTGATCTTATTGTTAATAAACCTAAAAAATTGTTCTTATTTTTTTAAATATTCAACAAAATCATTATATAGTAAAATTCATTATATTCCACAATTCAATTCCTTCCATTATGGATTGGAATTCATCGATTATATATACATTCGAAATTTTGTTATCACACTGTATAGTATATACTTCAAACAAAAATCATAAAATACTATATAAACGTTTTCTATATATTAAATATATATATATATGAATATATTATACGTACGTTTTCAATTATCTATAATTGAATATATAACAGATATATAATATAAGATGATGAATTGAAACATCCGTATGGCGGCTATAATTGTTCTTATTATAAAATATATATACTTAATAAAATAACACAAACTAGTACATGTGTGTAGGTATATTTAATATATGACTTATAACTTTATATACTGTATATGGATATGGATGTTATACAACGTTTTATTTAAATTAATTTATTAAATAAATTACACACTTCTTTTTTTGCGTAATACATCAAGATACTTTGATAATTTTACATAACGATAAATGTAACAAAATTTTCCAAATAAAGTATTAATGCGATGGATAGCCATTGGCAGGTATAGATACATTTTGAAGTACAATGGTTTAAGTATTTTATGAAAATATTTATGACATGACGAATATTCTTTTTAGTTGGTTTCATAAATGTCTTTCTATTTTTATCGGTTTTTACGGTGAAGTTTGTAATCTGTATATATTATAAGTTTTCCTACAGAATCAAAATTTTGTCATAATATGAAATGAACTTTTAAATTACATAACAAAGTCTGTATACTAGGAAATTTCGTCTAAAGAAATTTCACCCACAAAAGCAAGTAAAATAAACGACAGACTTTACCACATTAAATCAAATTTCAAATTAATGTGACCAATAATTGATTTATTTGTTAATACAATGCTCCTCATCGCCATAATATGAATAAAACAATATTTACATATGTTAAAATATATGAAATTTAATACATTGACATATAAAAAAATATTTCCTTAAAAATTAATATTCACTATATAGAATGTCCTTCACACACACACACACACACACACACACAAAACAAACCATTTATTGGAGAAAAATACATTAAAAATCAGAATGTCACTTATTCATACAAAAAACAAGAAAGAAAGTAATTTAAAAATAAAATGTACATCCTGTTTGAAATCAATTATTTTATGTTCAATATATGGAATGATGGCAAATACATATATACATGAATATTTTATGAATATATATCCATTTTAAAATGAAAGAATGCCGATCAAATAAGAAAACAAAAAAATTTAAATGATAAATTTAAAAGGAATAAAGATGAGAGTATTTAGTATAAAATAAATGAAAAAAAAAACTGGCCTTAAAATAATATTTATCTTTATATATGGTATATATTTTAATTTCAACTCACACACAATTCTGTATACTATCTATTATAAAAACGGCGACTAAATGCTGCACAAACGTTTTGACGACTATATGACTGCGATATATATATATATACAAACACACATAATACCTATTAAAAGCATCCGTTTTTCCTTCGTATTTTTTTTTTATTAATTCATTCATAAAAACAAAATCCATTATATAATTATATTCCTAAAGAAAATAATTCATTTAAAATAATAATAATAATTTAAAGTTATTTTTGTTCATCGAATTTAACGTATATAATCAATGCGCGAGGATTACTATTCAAAACGTTTTATTTTTCTACTTGAATATACAGAATATATTATTTTATAATATATATATATACATATAGAAAACATCCTTACACGTGTATTCGGATAGAACGCGCGAGGGTGTACATATATTATATTATATTATTGGTATATATAACCTTTTGAAGATTCTATTTTTTTTATTAGTTATATTTGAAAAAAATCTTAAAAATCCATTATATAAAAAATTAAAAAAAAACAAATAAATTGAAAAAAAGGGGAGATTTAATATATATACAAATATATGTAATAAGGGAACACAGCACAAGGATATTTAGTATATAATGTCCCTCTGTCTGTATCTATATATCTGCTAATGATATCTGCGCTCTTGCTGTTGAATACTAATAAATATTTTATTATTGTTTTTCCATTTATATATAATTTTTTATTGTAAATTAACTGGAAAATTGATGTAAGGAAACGTTAATTATATACACAATATATATATTTATATTGCGAGGAAAATAAATTGTTAATGGTTTAAAAAAAATATATATTTTTACAAAACAAAAATCGAGTAAATAAACACAGAATGATTCAAAATATATTTATGTTTTTAAAAGAAAAATTTCTACTTCTATTTTACGAGTAGTAATTCTAGGAGCTTTTCAATTAGATATATAGTAAAATTATTCGTTTAAAATCGTTCGGAACTCACTGTAAATAATTTCTATCCTATGATTGTATAAATATATAATTGTTATTACTATATAATATAAATTTTTTATTCTATTTGTATTCTACAATATATATTTATGTGCATAGAATAACAAAATTCTATTTATAGAAAACTTTTATTTCTTTTATTTTTCAAAAATGTAATCATTTTCTGAATTTCTTATTTGTATTTCTTTGGAGGAAATAATTTTATAATCCATATCATCATCATCATCATATTTATATATCGTAAACATCGTAAAAAAAAATCATTGTTTTATTTTATAAATAAGGATATACAATTTATGTTATTACATACGATTATTATTAGTATTATTATTGGAATGCTTGTATAAATACAATATAAATATATATGACTGCATATTCAATAAAATTTATTATACTTTAATTTTAAAGTTTTAACTTTATCTATATATTTATATATATATACGGTTTTATTTTTACTTCATACATATTTATGATGCGGTATAAGAATTAAAAATTTCTTGCAACTCTCAATATTATCATATTATATATGTATAAATTTTCCAAAGAAACAATTCAAGTTTTTTTTCCCATTAAAAGATATATACAATATACCACAATGTATAACATAATATACGGTAATGCATTTCTAAATGCAATCTGTGTACAACCCGATGAATATGATTTTTTTAATTTTTTGGTTGAGTTTGTGAATTACTTTTACTTTATAAGAAAATTCTATGTATATATATATAATAAAGAAAAACTTTTCTAATAACCATAAATTTGTATACTTTGAAAATTTTATATATTTATTTTTTTTGTATAAGATACATTATAAGTGTTAGTCTGTGTATATAAGTATAGTTGATAATAAAATGCAACTAATTGTATATTGAAATTTTGCTGATTCAAAATTCGAAATACACTGTATTTATTGTGTATTTATTGTGTAAACGTATTGTATTAAAAGTAAACGTAAGTTCCTTCAAAAAATTAAACTGAATTTTCTTATAGGAATATTATACAAAAAATTTTCTGATATAGAGAACGTATATGCATGACGATTTCCGATTATAAAATTATACAGATAGGTAATTATTAGAAAATTAAATGAGACAATTTCCTTGAAAGAAAAGATATAGAAACAATTCCTTATTAGAAAATTTTATCCAGTGAATTTCGTATTCGAAAATTATAAAGACAATTTACAGACAGACAGTTTCCTGATAGAAAACGTTTACATGACAATTTCCTATTAGAAATTTTTACAGACAATTTCTTAATAGAAAATTATACAGAATTTCCTTAAGAAAATTATACAGAATTTCCTTAAGAAAATTATACAGAAAATTTCCTATTAAAAAATTAAGCTTAAATTTCCTTGCAAAACCAACAAAATTTCTTCAGAATTTAAAAACATTAACCTTGTCTTTAAGAATTTGTGTTTTTTTTACGTTTATTTTTTTTTAATTAGAAATAGACCTTTGCATGATAGTACCTCGTTAAAATTAACTACATCATATTACTCATTAGTGAACTCAAGATAAGAAATCAATCACAATAATATTTATATGGTAGGTATATAAAAGGATCAACAGAATCCGGATTAGAATAACGGAATACCGTCCCCCTTAGTAGTCTTGATTCATTCGTTGCTTACTAACTCTTTTAATTAACTCTTGATTGATTCGCGCAGATATTTATTTGACTTAAAGTACGATGATTTTGAAGATATTCATTTCTATAATCTTGTATATATGTAAAACTATAAATTTTTTAAACAAAATCGTATGTGCGGATATAATTACAAAAACCTTATATTAGATGATTATTTGAAATATTGATATATGGATAATATTTAATATATACGCACATTCCAATATTATCTGCAATATAATGAATATTATTATTGAAATTGATTTAATTTAAATTCCTTATTTCCTAGCCAAGTACTTAACCCAGATAAACACATTCATTATTATTCGTATAATATACATATATTATTTATTCTATAAATACAAATTAAATTTGATTTAAAAAAAAATATAACAAAATACTTATTATTATATAATAAATACTCTATATTTAAAATCAAGTGTAAAAATAAATTTAAAAAAAAAAACAAAAACAAACAAAAGCGATATATTAAAGAACATTTTTCAATTAAGTACTTTCAAAATATATATTTACGCATTTCACAGACTCCATAACTAACTATATATAGAAATAACATATTTTTTTATCGCACATATCGTACCTATTGATATATGCTGATGGGGACGGCTGGCTCTTAAGCGATTATTTGTTTATTTTTATTTTATCACAAATGAATAAGATTCTTATTTACAATTGTGCAATATATTTCAAAAGGAAAATTGTGTGCGTATATAATTTGTTTATAAAATAATAATAACAATAATATATGTAAAAAGTATTTCAAGATGCGACATTTACAAAAATAAAAAAGAACATTTATTTGTTTTTATATACAAAAAGAAAATCAAATGATTTTTATTTTAAATCTTAAAAGCTTATTTATTGTATATAAATAAATACAATATGAAAAATATTCAAAAAAAAAACATTGAAATTTAATTATTGAACATTGAAAATATATTAAGAAATGTGTTTTGTATATTTATATATATATAAATATATGAGATGTGATGAGGTATTTGAACTTCCCCATTGACATATTTCTTATATTTTGAATATATATTATTTAGGGGAGTAATCGGTAATGTATATTTGGAAAAGTCACAAATACAAAAATAAAAACACTTTAAATATAACCATTCATTGTTGATGGTTATTTATACACAACTACGTATACAATAATCAATCAATGTATTTATGAAAACATGTTAAATGCTTTAATTTAACCACAAAAACATATATCAAATACGTATATCCTTTTTCCTACATCTCTGAATTTTGTATTATAACAATATAAGTTTAATATAATGATGTTAATAATACATTGAATATATGGTATATATAAAGTATTATATGAACATTATATTTTGAAATTGTAAACATATATTAGTATATAGTATATAGAATATATCTGAAACCGATACCATATAGAATGTATATTGTCTCTATATATATTTTTATATCGTATATAACTGTAAAAGATTTAAGAGGATTTTGCAAAAGAAAACTTAAACAATTTATGGAAATTATTTGTATATTAGAACCACTGAACCTGATAATATGAAAGCGGTTTTGTTTGTTTTCATCTGTATATAGAATCCAATAATAACAATATATAATATATAAACACATATGCAAAGTTTGAACATTTTTATATCTTAAAGTTGTATATAGATTTGTTTCTTCATAAATATCATTTTATATATATGATATGATACATAGTCGACTGATTATATAAATTTCCTTTTACATGTATGTTATAATATACAATCTCTTCATACATAAGAAAATTATTGCTATATTCTGACAAACAAAACAATTTGAAGCCAAACAAATTTTATATATATGGAATTAGAATGTATTGTATTTTGAAATAACTTTATGTATATAGAAACGACCTCTTATATAGATAGATATAAAGATCATATATAACAGAAATATGTATTTCTGAAACCGATAATGTTTTTAATGATGTGAATATAAACATATGCGGACATATTATGGACCAAAAATATATATCGATTTATTTATAGTTATATACAGTATCTTTATATAATAATCCAAATAGATTATCTTTTTTGTATAATATACCTGTTGATGTATTTGTATATACATATATAAAATATTATCCTTAAATGAACTTTTCATATATATATATATATGTATAAATTCATCCGTACATTAACTTTAAAATATCTATTTATAGATATAAAGATCCTTTATAAATATTAGCAAAATTTCTTATATTTTTTCTTTTTCCAATTTTAAACAGGCAACTATCAAAGTATTTACAGCATGTTTACGTCTTGACATTGAATATAAAACATTAGGCATTCAATGGGATACAACGAGTAAAGAAGTAATAACACAAATATTAAAAAGGTACGGGATATCTATCATGAAATAATTTTTCCCATTATACCAAATTCAAATTGATTATAATATATTTTTGTATAAAAATTATATAGATGTAAACTAAGACATCGAGATCCACGTTTATTCTATTTATCAATGGAGGTAACGGTTAGACGTGCTGGTGTACGTACCGTATTGCTGTTAGACGATGAGGCACGTCCGGCAATTTTACAGGCATGCCATACAAAAGGTGATTCTCGATTTTGTTTACAACAAAAACCCGGAGGTTTAATACGTGTTCATACAACCGTTTTACAACCATCATCACATTACAAAAGTTTGGTTATCTCTGAGGAAACAACATCTGATGAATTACTATCAATATTATTATCATGCTATAATTCAAGTGACCCAGTTGAACAATTTTCATTGTATGAGGTGAGTTACAGATTTTGATTATCTATATTAAAATATTGAGGAAAGAGTTTACTAAGAATTTTAATAAAAACAATTTATTTATTTTCGTTTAGGTTTGTCCCGGTCAAGAATATCAACGTAAATTACATCCAGATGATATTCCATTAAAGGCACAAATACAACGGGCACAACGTGGTGAAAAATGTCATTTTCTTGTACGTCGAAATCCGCATTATCCAAAGCGAAAACAAATTCTACCGCCAATCATTGAAAAAAATGCATCAAACACATCAATTGATCACCAATCACCAATAATAAGCAGAACGAAATCCAACGTGAGACCATCGTCATTAATGTTAGCTGCACCATCAATAACATCATTAACATCTAATCTATCAATTGCCTCATCATCGTCATCAACATTATCACGTTCCTCTTCATCAACATCACAATCAAATAAATCTGCAAAAAATTATGATTTAAAAAATTGTCAAATAAATGATATGGAAAATGTACATGAATATTATGATTTCAATAATAAAAATAATCAGGACGATGAGCCACAAAAACATGATCATAGCAATATTATTAATGATGCCGATGAAGAAAATTTAATTTGTTCAATGTGTAAAAATAATTTTAAATCATGTGAATTTTGTAATAAAAATATACCATCAAAATTAAGTACACGTTCAATAAGACCCCGTTCATCATCTTTATTATCATCATCATCATCATCATCATCATCGTCGTCGTCGTCATCGTTATCAATGTCATCAATATCTTCAGCATTATCATGTTCATCATTCCGAGCTTCAACAATATTGACCGGCACCGGTCTTTCAGGATTGTCAACAGCATCAACAGCACCCGTCGCAACAACATCAATAAATACTCAATCAGAACAATCAACAACATATAATCCTGTGTATAACATTCGTGAAATACGTACAGTTTGTAATTCATTTTCATCGTTGGGTATCGATAAAAAACTATTTGACATTGAACGTCCCCCCAAAAAGTTAGTGATTCCAATAACGCCGACAAATACAATAAATAATGGTCATCAACATAATCATTCCAATACGATGACAAATTCCGAAATATCAAATAATAATCAAAGCAATAATAATATTTTATTACCAGAAATGGTTAATAATAATCCAGCTAAAGGATTTGGCAATTTTATTTATATTTAAATGATTTTTTTTAGAAGTGTCTATTATCTATTCAGCTGATTTAAGAATGAATTATATATCATGAAGAAAATAATCCATTCCTTTTTTTAACATTCACATATATATATAATAATTCTTGGGATCACAAGTAATAATCGCAAGCTAAACAAATACAATATAAATATAAGTGAATTTTTTTTTTGGCAGTTATGAATATTATTACAATTTCATCAAATTAAATGAATATTTTATAATTTCAAAAAGTTATTTCGCTTTGGTTATCAAATGCGAATACTTTTTAAATATTTAAATAAAATTAAGTTGTTTATTTTTTTGCATTCGCATTATTGTTATTAAAAAATGTTTTTCTTATGCGAATATATTCCTAGATATGAATAAATAAAATATATTTTTTAAGCACTAAATATATGTTATATGAATAATATTTTTTTTTAAATTAAAAGCATTTTCTTTTATATATGGGTTTAATTTTCCAATAAGACAACTCGCAACTCAAGGCAACTAATAATATTTATTATTTAAGTGATTATTTAATACAATTTTTTTTTTATCATCACCACAAAAAATTATATGTTAGTTAAACAGAAACAAAAAATGTTATTCAATAATTAATAGCAGTAGAACGCGTATAGTTTTAAATTATAAATTCGTTTCTATAATTTATTAAAAATAAATATTCATTAAAATTATTTAATTATTAAATCTTTATTCAAAGAAGAAAACGAAGGTAATAAAAAAAGGAAAAAAATAAATCAATGTACAAAAAAAAAAAATAATTTACAAATATATTTGTTGAGGACTAGTCAATTTATTATTTTAATTTTAATTATCTATTATTATGCATTAATTGTCTCTAAAAAAAAAAGTAAATAAATAATTTATTTAAAAATAAAACTTTAACATTTTCGGTATTTTTATAATAATAAAGTAATATTAATTTATAATATTAAATAATTTTTATTTAAAGTAAAACATCAATAAAAATTCCTTTAATTTTTATAGTCAATTGAATAATAATCTTTTTGCTTTATTATAGAAAATGAAGAAAGCAAAAAAGAATTATAAGAAAAACCAGAGAATATAACCAAATAACAAACAAATAATTTATAATAACTATAAATCATAAAATACAAAATCATTAATAATTTTAATATTTATATTCTATATTTTAATTATAAAAATGATAAATTTTGTTTATCAAATTAATATATCATAATATTTTTTTTTGAATTATTATTATTATTATTAATATAAATATAATATAAATTAATAAATAAAAAAAAATTGTCTTACACTAATTAAAAAATTAAAAATATAATAATTACACAATACCTTTTTGATTTTTAACGTGTGTGTGTGCGTGTGTATTTTTGCAATTACCAAAGAGATTTTTTTAAAATACTTTTTTTTTTAATCTTTTTTTTAATATGTTTTATTTTTTATAATAATCGTTAATAATACACTTTAATCAAATGAATAAAATAATAATAATAATATAACATTTTAAATCATAAATTAATTCGATTAAATTTGGTTAAATTAAAAGAAATTAATAAAAAATAACATTTTTTTTTTAGAAAATATAAATAATAAAATTTGTAATATTAATTTGTATGTATTAAGAATGCAAAATATATTTGGTATAGATATCTATAATTTAAAATTAAAATTAAAATATTAATTTAAAATTGTGTATTAATTGGTCATAAAATTTTGTTTGTTTTTTTTTTTGTTTTAACTAAATGGGATATTAATAAAATTAATTTAATTATTTAATTATCAGAACTGTTTAAATTATTTCATGATAAAATCCCTTTTGTCTATGTTTATGAAGGAAAATTCCAATATATAGAAATGGTTCCTTTGCTGAATGCATTATATTTATGTGACTTTCCTTTTATATAGTGTCCGATTGCAGACTAAAGTCTATAAAGTTATATTTACCGTTGTAACAATTGATTGATTGACAATTGAGCAAACGAAAACTCGAATTGAATCCGCATTCAGTTGGAAATAAAACTGAGAATATTTTAATATCCCCAAAAATAGCAAAATATATTTTTAGTTTCAGATCAGATATTGCTAAATACAAGACTTTGAGGTCTGATTCTCTGGAATTGTTTATTTTTTATGAAGTGCTGGAGGAAGAGGTAGATCATCTTAATATACATTAAATGATTTTTCGTTATTTTCACAATACTTTCGGGGTTTCCTCGATTATTTTTCATAAATTTTGTTGACGAACTTAAATTAAGATTAAATTAGGATGTCGATGTCTTTATATACCCATTTCAAGTGAATAATATCATAAATATAGATATGTTTAAAATGAGATTAAAGATTAATATCACCAATAAAGTAAAAAAATACACTATTTATCTATCTCGATAATTATAATGAATATTTAGAGGAGTTTGAAACAATATAATAGTTTTAACAATTTTCATTTGTTGATCATTGCATTCTCAGTATGGTGGATGGACGCTTTCTGTTAAGTTTCATATAGAAAGAACCACTGTGCTTGATTAAATCCAAAAAAAATGAATTAATACTTATAAGAATTTATCCCAAATATAAACTATAATTATTTATTATATTTATGATTTCATGGGATGTGGATAATTTCCATTCTAATGTATAAATACTATGGAATTTCAAAGGGGGAGTTTTTTTTTCTTATATTTATTTGTGATTGAGTGTAGAAAACAACCTACTTTGAATATTGAAGTCTTATAAATGTTTTAAAAAAAAAAACTCCCCCATATTAAAACCTTTTCGAATTTATTCTTAAATTTAACATTTTGTTTTTTAAATTGGAATAAATCCAGTAAAATTGTGAATTATCACCATTTGGGGAATATAATTTTTTAAATTCAAATAATAATTATCCTTAAATATTTTCAGATTGATCCTTTAAGAGAGTATAGTACAAAGAAAAATGAAAAATGAAAAATGATCCATGAATAAGGTTTCCAATTAAAATATACTTTAAAATTACATTTCATTCATTATTTTCTGTTTAATATAACTGGGGGTTTTTCCGATTTAAATCTTCATTATGAGGTCCAAATAATTTTCATTTCTATTATACACATTTCAGTTTTGTCTGAGAATTTTTGGGGCAACTTCTCTGTGTCCCAAAAAAAAAGAAAAGGATTTTATGCTCTTAATATAGAAATCCATGCAAAAATTTTGTATCTGTTTTTAGATAACTTCATCTAAACAGAATTGGATTATGTGAAAATAACAAACAAAAAAAGTCGATAAATAATTGAAAAAGTATATTTATTTTTTAATTATTTTTAGTTTCATACATTTTTATATTTATATAAATTATTTATTTTATTTATATATGGTTTTATTTTTTGTTTTTTTGTTTATCTCATGTTCAGATCTGTATTTTTATTATAATGCATATTTTTATTCACATATAAAAGTATATATATTTATTTTAATTTTATAAAGTTCATTTTAACAACATTTATTTTATTGTAAAAATTAATATGTTTTGTTTTATAAAATTATATAGGAATTTAAAATAAAAGGATACTTTGAATTAAATTAAAAAAAACTAAACAAACCAAAAGGATAACAAAACAATATAAAACATTTATTATTAATCATTGATTGATCATTGAAATTACTAGCGTTACTTTATTGCCGTATCAAAAAAAAATATATCAATAAACTTTATTTTATTGAATTTTCATAATTTTTATTATCAAATTTCATGTAATCTCATCAGTGGCTTTTATTTTTTTTTTTTTTTGAAAATGAAACTCAATTGCATAAATAATATAATAATTTATGGTTTATTTTTTCAAATTAATTTCATTAATTAATCAATTGTTAGATTATCTACGTGTTACTGTTCCGATGAGATACAAACAATTTTTAATAAATAACCAAATAAAAAAACATTTTTTTTAATTATTTATAATAAGGCACTTTAAATTATTTTCTTTTTTTTTTTGTTCTTTATTATTTTTAAATTTAGAATAATCAATTAATTTTTGTTTTTGTTTTCATTTTTGCTTAATCAAACTAAAAAATAAATAAATTTTGATTTTTGTGTAAAATAGCATTATTTTGTTGACAACGAATAAAAAATTTTAATTAAACATAAATATTTATATATATAATAAAGTGAGCATAAGAGGTTTTTTGTTTTATTATAATCATTTAATGATTTTATATTTGATTTTAATTTTTTTTTTATTATTTTGTAATAATTTATATTTGATAAAAAATAATTAACGTAAAGCATATTTTTTTTGATAGTTTATTTATATTATTTTTATTATAACATAGTAAAAACAAATTATATTTAACAGATAGATAACATATAAAGGGAGGCGTTGTATGAGGAGGGGATGGGTTTTTTCCTTAAAAAAATTAATATACTAACTATAATAAGTAAAAATTATTCGAATGGCATTTGTATAATGTCGATGTTTAAATTTATAATAACAATATCTCTGTATCTCTGTTTTCTAAAAACAAACCTTTTATTTTTGGTAATTAAAATAATTCAATTAAGAATTTTCTAATCATAGGATTAAAAAAAATGTAATAAGGGAAGTTTGTAAAAGATTTTTCCATTATTGTTTATAAGATGGTAAGGTAAGATTGAATTAACCTTATATGAATTATCTAATAAAATTCGTTTAATACCAAAGAAATTTCATCGGATTGCAAAATGTATCTGAATGTCATTCGCAATCCATTCGTTAACTGAACTTACTTGTTATTTCTTCATTATGATGATCAAAAACATAAATCCATTTTTTCCTTTAGACATTAGAGTCTTGATAAATTAAACGAATAAACTATAATTTATATTATGATTTTACTGATATGTTTTCTAAACTAAAAAAGATAAAAAAGATACTAAAAAAGATAAAAAAATTAAATAAAATAAAAAAGATATACATAAACATAAAAGAATTTTAATTAAAAATTATTAAATACAATATTGGATGGATAAAATTTAAGATTTGGAATTTTTTTCTTTCAATTTTTATAATATATTTAACAAAACCCTTTTAAGCAAAACAAAACGATAAATGTGTTATATTGCAAAGAAAATTCAAATATGCAATTTTATTGGGAGAAATACAAAACCAAAAAAAAAAAACATATTTTTTTTAATAAATTGTCTGTAATAATATTTTAAATATTATTTAATTATTGTGTATAGTATTTCAAATTTAAATTATATATCGTATATAGTTAGCAGTATATATAAATAGAATAAATATAAATAGAATATTATAGACTTTTTAAGAATATATAAATATTGGAAAATTTTTGTTGCATGATAATAATGAAAAAGGAGCTTTTTTTTTTTTATATGTATTTATATAAATAATAAATTTTTTTTATATCACTTGTTTTACTTTTTAAAATTTATTTATGTATTTTTTATAATTTATTTTTTAATATTCTTATAATTAATTATTATAAAATTCCCCCCTTTTCATATAACACACTCAAATAGTACGGCATCTTAAAAAAATATTTCATTCACATTCACAAACAATATGTATGTAATTCAAATACAATAATTGATTATTGTATTTACACATTTATTAACAAATAAAAATAATTATAATTATATATATAGTTGTTTGACTTAATTCCACATTTATTTTACTGGTTTCATTTTATTATATATTAGATTTACTATTATTTTATATCTAAAACTAAAAATTTATATATAATGCATAAAATATTAAATAGTAATAATAATAATAATAGTTAATCAAAATTGTGTAGTCGTTCAATTCTCTCAAATAAGGATAAAGATGATTTTGGTGATGATGATGATGGTTATGATGATTGTGGCGGTGATGATGGTGATGATTTGAATATTCTAGTAGTGATGATAATATAGTCGATATATTTTTTATTTTTTTGGTTTACTTTGAATATCCGCTTATAATTAATACAAGGGATATTCAAAACCTTTACTATACAGCACAACCTTTTCGTGTTCCATACATCACTTGCAATTCAGGATAAATAATTTTTTTAATTAATGTATTCGTTTTGGCAGCTAACATTGCACGTTTTGGATCTTTTTTCAATATTTTTATACCCGGTTTATGTACCAAAAATGCATTATCCAATATTTGAAATTCATAATCGAGTACACAAAGTGCATAACCCTATGGGAAAGAAAAACAAAACATTATTAGTTAATCAAAATGTAATTATAAGTTGTTAGTTTAAATGTAATTAAAAAAAAATTCTCATACCTGTGTCATTTTATCACTTTTACCTTCCCAACTTAATCGTTCATCATAATGTGGATCAGCATTTGTACCAATATAAATTGGTTCCCAATGAACGAAATAACCAATTCGTTTACCCACATGAAATATTCCTAATTCTGTTTAGTGCATATAGTAAATATAAAATAATTATCAAGATTAAAAAAAATGTGTATAAATAATACCATTGATTGATTTAATATTGAAGTAATTCGATATCAACAACAGCATAAAAAACAAATTCATACAAACACAAATGATAAAAAAAACACGGGTACAAAATAAATATAATATCATTAATAATAAAAGTAAAAGTGTTTATCATGTGTACAATTTTGATAGATTATAATTTTTTTGTTTAACATTGAAAAGTTTTCAGAAAAAAACACAGTAAAAAAGCATACCATAATTTTTTTATCATAACTTTGTCTTCTTCATTCCATTCGTTGGTTAAAAAGTCACTTTGGAAATTTTATATTAATAGACTTAATTTTTTATTTCACAGAATGCAATTATTATAATGTAATATATATTCTTGGGACTTTTCAATCATCACTTATAAATAAATTATATATGTATTGTGTTGTTTGATATAGTAATAATAAATTATTCTTAGTCCTTTAAAGGTCACACCCTTCTTCATTTCAAGATGTTTTTGACTCTAAACTTATTATTTATTATTATCACATACAATTTATATATACAATATATACAGAGTTATACAAATATACATATATGTAATGTAATACCACAACAATATACCAAACTATAATAAATAAAATATAATTTTATTATGTTTACTGAAGGCCATTAAAATAACATTTTTTTTTTTCATTTCGATTGTGGTGCGGTCATTATCAATCTTATTGTTTTTTGTTACGCATTCACATACCACCATCATATTATCAGCATATTATCGATGCGGTCGATGGTGCCGATGGTGGAGTGTGGTTACGAATAATTATTATGATCGTCATCATCATATCACCACTATTCATAATTATATTGTAATAAAATATATTGCAAACAAATAAAATAACAAGATAAACAAAATTAAAAATAGTAATAATAAATTAAATTAAACATTAATTTTGTTTTTTTTTTCTTCAAATTCAAATAGAAGAAACAAAAAAAATGATTAATGAGAGAATAAAAAATGGAATAAAAACATTTAAATTAAATTGTTTTATTTATTGTTTTTTTCATGTTATTTACAATGCGATAAATAAATAAATAATTATAGAACATTTGTGAAAATATTTTTTCATCTTTATTTTTTGTTTATTAAAAGTGCGAAACAAATTTATTTCATTTTAACTATATTTAATTAAATCAGCAGGTAGTTAAAATATACCTATATATATATATATATTCTATTAAAACATTAATATTTTTCAGAGATGATTATTTATTTTTCTACGATATTCACTGGGCAATAATTTTTTTTTTATTCATGGTAAAAACATCTTTAAAATTCATATAAATATAAATTTTATTAACAACTGCTGCTGTTATAATTAGTATTTTATTTTTTTTTTTCGTAGAGATACACGCAGAATAGATTTAGAATTTAAATTCATTGGGAAATAATCAATCAAAAAATATTAGCAAGTCATATAAATGAATCATGAAATATTTTATTTCACACACACAAACTAGCATTCATTTCTATATCAATTGAATAAGTTGAAAATTCTTAAAAAATATTCAATCGAATGGTTTTTTTTTTAACATATAAATATTTTTTTCTTATTTTACATATATATATTCCAAAAATTACCTTCAGTTTCGTTGGCGGCCATCCATTCTTTAGATTTTGGTACACCATGACAACTGGAACAAACACGTTTATGAAATGGTATCGCTTTACCGGTTCTCAATAGCTCTTGCAATTCGGTTTTATCTCTAGGCACTTGACATGAACCGTCCACTTCGAATATCGATAATGGAAATACTTTTGGATTTTTACGTTGTAATGGAACATCGTTACGTGCAATCATTTCTAAAAATTTCCTAACTAAACCTGGATTCGGATACAATTCAATATCACTAGCTAATATAAAATGGGTCATTGCAGCATCACGTGCAATATTCCGGCCAACATTCACCGGATACAGTAGTTTACGTTGTGTTTTATACAATTGACCATTTGTTATGTTTGCAAATGGTGCCGGCACCGAACAATTATATGGTACCTCTAATATTCGATTATATTTTGGTACCTATATAATAATACAAAAGAAAAATAAAAATGTTGATAAATTAAACAGAAAATATTATTATTAAATTGATTTTTACAATTGAGTTTTTGTTTCTTTTTTATTACTTACAAATTTCGGTATATGTTTGGTACTAAAATAAATATGAAATGTTGTAAATTGACGTACTAATGAAGATTCTGGTGCACAATCACGTAAATATTTGATTGCGTTTAATGTTGGTAAAAAATCAGTACCAGGTGCATGTAATGCTATACTAATTGGTGCATTCCACCTATAAACAAAAATAGAGAAAAAATTAACATAATTCTCTAAACATTTAACTATCAAAATCACAGATTAACGTTAAGATTCATATGAAAGAGCCATGTCCGTATAGATGATAGATTGATAGATTGATAGATTGATAGATTGATAGATTGATAGATTGATAGATTGATAGATTGATAGATTGATAGATTGATAGATTGATAGATTGATAGATTAATAGATTGATAGATTGTTAGATTGTTAGATTGTTAGATTGTTAGATTGTTAGATTGATAGATTGTTAGATTGTTAGATTGTTAGATTTTTAGATTGTTAGATTGTTAGATTGTTAGATTGTTAGATTGTTAGATTGTTAGATTGTTAGATTGTTAGATTGTTAGATTGTTAGATTGTTAGATTGTTAGATTGTTAGATTGATAGATTGATAGATTAATACTAAATGAAAACGAATTGTGATTTTAACAAATTCTTTACATACCTTTCCAACAGTGGTATTAAATTATCTAAAAATGTATAATCGGCATGTGTTGTATAGGTGATTGATTCAAAACAACGTAATTCACCGTGATCGGCACGTACGTAATTTTTTAATACCCAAAAATCACCACGTTGTACTGTTTCTGGTGTATAGTCTTTATTGTGGCATTTAATTAATAATCTAATGGAAAGAAATACGTTATTATACCGTTTTAATGATTATATCTTAACAACATATTTATATTAAAAGAAAGAGAAAACCACAAACAATAAAATTTATATACATACTTAAGTCTTGTTTCTAAATCTTTATCATCACTTGGTGTATAACCATCATTGTTCGTACTCGAATTCGTATAGTTTATATCTTGATAAATGATTTCATTATTTTTCGTTTGTTGTATGGTAGATGATACAGCAGCAGCAGCAGCAGATGGGACACTACCAATAACTGTACCAGTTCCACCAACAACGGGAACATTATTATTAGGATTTACATTTTCAGTTGGCACTTCAAATCTTGTATCGTCAACAGCATTATTATTATAATTATTATTATTATCAATATTATTATTATTATTAGTATCTGTTTGTTGTTGTTGTTGTGACTGTTCTTGGAGCTGCTGCTGTGTACCGGATATTTGATTTTGTTTAGATGATGCAATGTCTGGAGCGGATTCTTTATTTGGTATAAGTGACTGGAATAATTAAGAAAAATATAAATGTGTTTGTATGAAAATTACAAGTATTTATAAATTACTTGAATTTTTTTATATACGTATATTTAGGTAAATACATTTTACTTTCTTTTTTTTTACCATATAAGAAGTATAACAATTTTTTATTTTTTTGGTAGTTAAAACTTTGAATCTCACTAAAATATTGCAATAAATTCATTTCACCTACAATATGACGATCAAGTAATAAGACCAAATTGAATGTAATATTCAAAAAATGTAAAAAAATATATATATATATATATATATATACGGAATATCTTAAATATATGCAGATATATAAGACGATGGATGGACGCAACGAATACAGAAAAAATAAATATATTTAAACATTTTTTTCTTTCTTAATATAAATAAGACATATTTTATATTATATATATATTATAATAATTTATATTAATGTATTAAATAATTTTTCTGATCGTTCGTTCAACAGCAACACAACACCACCGCGCTTTATATATTTATATATATATTTATATATATATATATATATATATATATACAGCCATACACAGAATTGAACGTACACTTAACAAAAATATGTATTTTTGCCGATATCTATATATTTATTAATTTTTTTCAAATTACATTTTTTACAAAATGAACATTAATTAATTTTTTAAATAATTATGTTAATAATTAAAAGATTCGTTTACAACAACAACAACAAAAAAATCAAAAACTTAATTCAATACATAAAATAATAACACAAAATTGAACGTACACTACTTTATTTATAAAGTTAGGATGATGCAATACTCAGTTGAATTTGGGTAATCGACATAATTTGTACGACATATATTGTATGTTTTGTTTTGAGAATTGCATTTAAGACAGTTAACAAAAACGTTTTAAAATAATAATAATATAGAGTCAATAACAAAATGGGACGTCATACGATTGAAACGACATTAGCTGAAAGAAAAAAGATAATTGAATTAATATGTGATAGTAAATCGTTACGTGAAACTGGAAAAATAATTGGTAATTGATAGATTGATTGGATTGGAGAAGCCATTCCACAATCCAAACCATGGTTGATAAATATAAATATGAAGGCACTTTAATAAATACACCTGGCAGGGGAAGAAAGAGAATTTTAACGGGCAAGAATGAAAGCTTTATAATACGGAAAATTAAAAACAAAACCCAAAAACAAAAATAGCGGACAGCAGATGTGTCATCAATTATTAATAAAAAAATTTCAACAGAAACTGTTAAAAAAGCTCTGAGAAGACAAGGGTATAATGGCGGAATTGCGAAGAAAAAACCATTTATTTCAAAAGTGAATAGAATAAAAAGATTAAATTTTGCAAAGGAACACCTAAATAAAGGACCAGAATTTTGGAATAAGGTTATTTTTAGCGACGAAACTAAATTTAATATTTTTGGTACAGATGGGGTACCTATAGAGTCTGGAGAAAACCCAATAGAGAAATGAACAAAGAAAATTTATGTCCGACCATAAAACACGGTGGTGGTAATGTGATGTTGTAGGGATGTATGGCGGCAAGTGGTGTGGGCAATATGTGTATTATAGAGTCGACGATGGACAAATATAAGTATTTGGATGTTTTGAAAACAAATTTGCATCAAAGCGCTGAAAAATTGGGTTTACAGAATCAATTTTATTTCCAACACGATAATGACCCAAAACATACCTCGTATCTTTTCAAAGAATGGTTGCTCTATAGAGTACCAAAAATGTTGCATACGCCCCCTCAATCACCGGATCTAAATCCCATTGAACATCTCTGGGAAGAATTGGGAAGAAGAATTAGGATTAGAGATATTACCAACAAATTCAAATTGAAAATGGAGATCCAAGAACAATGAGATAAAATATCATCAGATATCACCCAAAAATTGGTCCAATCTATGCCAGCAAGATTAAACGCAGTTATTAAATCAAAAGGGTATCCAACAAAATATTAATCGTTAGTTTATTCTAATTTAATTACATTTTAATATAAGTGTACGTTCAATTTTGTGTTATTATTTTATATTGAATTAAGTTTTTGATTTTTTTTGTTGTTGTTGTAAACGAATTTTTTAATTATTAAAATAATTATTTAAAAAATTAATTAATATTCATTATGTAAAAAATGTAATTTGAAAAAAATTAATATATATGCACATATCGGCAAAAATACATATTTTTGTTAAGTGCACGTTCAATTCTGTGTATAGCTGTATGTATATATGCATATAAAACATTCAATATTTCTTCTTTTTAAAAAGCAGATGAAATTTTTATACAGGAAATAAACCCACAATCTTAATCTGTATAATAATATCATTTGTACTCTATATGCAATTTTTCATTTTCATATTATGTGGTTTTGTTTTTTTTTCGTTATGATATAATTATTTCAAAATCATTAATTTTGAACGAGATACGGATTTGATTTAAAACAGTCTGTATTGGTGGATTTGATTAGGGGAAAATATTGATCTTAATGAATGCAATTTTTGGCATCACCATTAAATAAAATTTTTTCTATCATTATCAAATGAACACCAAAACGTATAAAAGAAATAGTTTTTTTTTTAGTCATCACTCACCTGTAATTGTTCTGAATCTCTATTATTATCAATTGTATTTTGTTGTAAATTTGTGGCTACTGCGGCTGATGCTAATGATGATTCGGCACTAATAATACCTTGTGACCTTAACGCTGCTGCCGATGATGATGATGATGATGATTGTTGTTGTTTATTTGCCGAATAATCATCAGCTTGTATTACAAATGATGGACCAATTGTTATATTTTCACTACCTATCATTACATGACTGCATATATATAATAATACGGCTATATTTATAAGAATGCTGCATCTTAAAAGCCAATTTCTTCGTGTTATCATTGTTTTTTGTTTATTATGTGTTGAAAAAATATTATTTATAATATATATTTTAAGAGAAAAAACCTCCTTAAATTTTTTCTTCTTTTATTTGGATTAATTATTTATTTATTTTTTTTTTTTGAAAAATGTGCGTCGTGCGTATACTTTGAAATTAAATATTTATATTTTTATTTTTTCACTTAACTATTAATAATATTAATAATATTTAAAAAAAAAATTTTTATACATTTATTGATATATTTATTATATTTTAATTTTTTTTTTATTATTATACACAAAACACAAAATTATTTTGATTTAGCTTTTATTAAACTTTCATATAATTTTAATATTAATTTATTTATATAGAACATTTTTTTAAATAAATACGACGACGACGACAACGACGACGAGGAGGATTTGCACATTAAATTATTATAAATTTAATGATCGATCTTGTTGGTGAAGATTGCGCGTTTTTGTATAAAACATTTATTTGGCCTTTTTTTATTTTTTTTCTTGTAAAGTTGAAGAAATGTTTTTTATACTGTTTTTCTCTGGGCGCCGGCCGTGTACGTGCTGTTTTATTCTTCGTAATATTATTATTATTATTATTATTATGTAAAAAATGTATTTTATATAAGTTAACAGTTAAATTTTAATTTAAATGTATACCTAAATGAGAAAAAAGAAAGATGAAAATCATTAGTTAAAAAAAAAAAAAAATAACTTAAAATAAATTGATTAATGACATTCAATTTTATCTGTCGGATATTATAAATATTTTCGTATATATCGTATTAAGGTATTTATCTCTATAGATCATGTACTTATTGAAATTACTCAAGTACAAATAATTAAAAGATGTTTTTTTTTTTTTTGCTTAAATTTTATTTTGTTATATGTAATTATTTTAGTTTTCTTTTGTAGTATACAGAAATTTAATAAATAACAAAACACCTTCTTCTTCTACATTTAGAAAAACTAAATATATATTTATATGTGAATTATAAACAATCAGTTTTTTTTTATTCTAACTATGTGAGGTAAAAATGGTAATAAACGAAGCACATATTAAAAAAACAAAAAAGACCATATAAAATTTATTATTAAAAAAAAAAAACAAAAGTATATATACATCAAATTATAAAATCATTCGCGAGACAATTGAAAAGGCAAAAAATTCTATCAAAACGGAATACAAAACGCGATTGTATTAAAAGAAGAAGTAGAAAATAGTTCATAGTTAAACAATTTTTGTTTTTTTTGGCTTTTTTGCATGTGAATTATTAGAAGAAGATTTTTTTAAATAATAATATGTATATAAAAAGAAATCTATAAAATGAGCAAAATTTATAAATTAAAAAACAAAAATTTTTGCATGTTATTTGATGCTGTGTGTTTGTTATTTTTTTTTCTCTCTATATAATTTAATTCTATGTATTTGATTTTTTTTAAATACATTACATTATTTATTTATTTTTTTTTTTTATGGTTTATAAATTTATTGTAAAAATGAGTTTATTGAACTGTTTTTTTTTTTTTAATTCGTTTCGTTTTTATATGTATATCATCTTTGCGCAAAAAGGTACCGTCATAAAAAAAATAAGTACAGGTAACGCAATAAATAAAAAAACAATTTTTTTTTTTATAATATTATATTTATTTTAAAATATTATATTTGATTTGTAATTCTATAATTACAGAGAGTAGTTTTTAAGATTTTTATATAGTTTCATCTTGTGGTTTGTTTTTTTTTTGGTTGGTGACCGTTTTTTTTCTGCAAATTTATGAATGGTTTCAAGTACAATTATTTTTATATCACCTCTCTTTTAATTTTTAATTTATTAATTTATTCCGCAAAATTAGTAAATTAATTAATTGAAATTATTGTTAAATTTTTACTAAATTAAATTTTGTAAAATAAAGTAAAAGAACCGGGAATGTTTGGCGAGATCTGTGTTAGACTCTATAAAGTTATTTATGTTATTTTCTTCGAAATTTTCCGGTTAAAAAACTTCAAAAATTATATACCACACAAAAAATTTTTCATTTTTTATAAATCATAAATCTATTTCATAATTTAACAACAATTGAAAACAATTGAAATATTTATTTATTCACTATTTTTTTTTTCGTCTATAATATATCACATATAAAGTTTATATTCAGACAATAAAAAAAAAAAACTAAGAAATAATAATAAAAAAAAAATTTAGTAAATAATAAATTAAAAAAATTATTAATATTTGTTTAGTTTTTTTTTTTGCTGTTTAGTTAAGTATAAAATTGATGATGTACTGCTGTGAACATTGAAATATGACTTCAAAATAGACCTTTGCGCTCATATAATGTTAATTATATAAGAATCTATTGATATATAAAGAGGTTGAGATATTCTTTATTAAAAAATACACACACGTGATATTTGAAAATATTATTGTATGTATTTTCCAATAACATGGATTAAGAAAGACATTGATTTTGGATGGATTTTATTGTGTATTTTTTATATGGAAGTATGTTGATATTTATTAGGAAATCTTTAAACTATTAATTGTTTAACAAATTGGTATTTTTCATAGTTTATCTTTATATATGACAGATCAATTCATTAGTCATCTGGAAAAATGTATAAAATTTTCTTGTTTTTAATCAATTTACGAATAATTTTAAATCATAAAAACACTTTTTCAGTCGATCTCAACATTACTAAATTTGAACTGGTGGATCAAATTGTTGTTAGATCAAGCAAAAGCAAAATTGTTGTCAAAAACGATGCCATTTTAAAAAGTATTGGAAGTTGCGGTTCAGGTACAAAAATAAACCCAATTATTATCCAGCAGTTCATGAAGATGATTCTTTGGATAGCGTATTTTTAAGTGTACTTTAAGTGAACTTTTCGGTAAATTGTATGGTTCATTATGAATATTCAATAACTATCTGATGAATAAATAAACAAATTCAATGAATCAAAAAAAAAAATTGTATAATTTTAGCATAATAAAAATGATCTAATTATAATATTTATTTATTGATCGTTAAATTGATATCGAATATCAATTTCTAAAAAGAAAATATTTCATATTATATTATATATGAATTAATTATAAACACAAATAAACAATAAACTTTTATAATTATATATACTCGTATATGAAAGAGAAAAACCACATAATAATAATTTTAATTAAACAAAAGGAAATTTAAAAAAATATAGAGTAAAAAAAGAAAAAAGAAATAAACTAAATTAAATTATATTATTGATATAACATTTGAAATTTTTATAAACTAATTATATCGTGATTAATTAATTGATTTATTATATATATATATTGTTTTTTTTATAATACTTTTCAGATATGAATCATTTATTATGTATTTATTTTTTATTAAATTTATATGCGGTCTTGTGCAATACGAAGTGTTTTATTGAAAAAAAAAAACACTTTCCCTATTGATAATATGTTTATTTTTTTATTTTTTTTCTGTATTATAATAAATCGTAAAAATAAAGTGAATCTTCATATGACATCACATTTTTTATAGTCTTTATTAATAGTATTATTTTAAATTTATATAAAGGGTGATTTTTTAGCTATTATCTTTTTGGCAACACTGGTTTAAACAGCTGACGCACGTTTCGTGTTTTGTTTCACTGTCAAACATCTTCAGTTTGGTCTATAATTTAACCATGAATCAGTCTTACAAACGAACAACGCTTGCAAATTATTGAATTTTATTATCAAAATGCGTGCTCTGTTAAGAAAGTTCATCGCGCTCTTCTTCCATTTTATGGTCAGTTTAATCGACCCACTTATTGAGAGGCGAGTTCGGTGAGCATTTTATCGTTCGATCGATGGTTCGGGACCGGTCAATTGGCCGCCTACATCGTGCGATTTAACGCCTTTAGACTATTTTTTGTGGGGCTATCTTAAAGCTCATGTCTATACAGACAAGCCCGCTTCAATTGACGCATTGGAAGACAACATTGAAGCATTTATTCTTGAGATATCGGCCGAAATGTTGGAAAGAGTATGCCAAAATTGGACTAAGCGGATGGACCATTTGAGGCGCAGTCAAGGTCAACATTTGCATGAAATAATCTTCAAACATCAAATTATATGGACCGTACTATCGATTCAAATAAAGATTTCATGCATTTTTCTGAATTTTATGTGTTTTTTTTTTGAAAAACTTTCCTATATAGCTTTTAAAAAATCACCCTTTATAAATAGTATTTTTATTTTTATTTATATAATATACAATTTTAATCTCATTTGTATATTCGCGTATATAGTTGATTTTTGTTGCGAATTTATATGTAAATTAATTGGTAGATTTTATTGTATAGATATATAAAAAAAAAACAATCACCTATATATAATATAAATAAAATGATGTTGAAAAGTTTTGTGAATGAGAAATTTAACTGCTTACGAAAATCTACTTTTTGATTTATTTTTGATTTCAAAGAGTTTCTATAGAATTATTAGATTTTTCAGTATACGATCGATTGTTTTAATGTTATTTGATGTTTTGGTTATTGATATTTTTTTTTTTGAGGTTTTATTGACTTACAAAAAATGCAATAATAATTTTATATTTAAATTGTATTCCGAAAACTTTTCAATCGTTTTAATATACCTTATAAAATTTTTGTTAAATTCATTGTATAAAAGATTTAATAAATGTTCCATTCATTCATTTCATTTTAATATATTATATTATAAAATTAATTTAATAAAAATTTTTGATGATTTTTTTTTTAAATAAAATGCATTTTTTTAATATATACATATATTAAATATTATACGGTAATATTATTTGATAATTTCCTGAGTATTACAAAATAGTTTAGAAAAAAAAAAATGAATGCAAAAATTTGTGTAAAAATGAAAGCTCTTATTAAAATACTTTTCTTATCGAACACTTCAATCTATATATTGTATACTATACTAATAATAAACAATTTCAATAATATAAAATCATTTAAAATCTAACATTCAGATCGGCAAAAGATTAATTAATTATAATCTTTTAAAATCCGCACCGCAAATCGCGTAAGGTTACCACTCGAAAGGTTAATAATTTATATAAATCAATATGGAATTTATCATGAAAAAAATAAATAATAAAATGCCTTAATACGATCTACGTCATTTCAAACAAAACATTTCGCATAAATATATATTAGAGAATTCTCTGTTTATTTTGTTAAAATAAAATATTTGTTAATTATTTTTTTATTGAAAGAAAAAATAATTTGTAATCAATTAAAATAATATTAAAAAAAAAAAAAATATTGTATATTTTTACGATAATAAATAACTGAGGTCATTTTTATTATAAACATTAAATATTTATATACCTATATAATATATTACAGAATTTTCATCTTCTCATATTGTATATAAGACATCGTTAGAAAGGTTATCGTTTAAAATTTTATTAAGGACTATTTATTTACATATATTTTTATTATATTGATGGATGACTAAAAAATTCCAAATATTATGAATACAAAAACAAGTACAAAACCTTCAACATTTATATTTATTGTTTATTTAATTATTATTTTAATTTTCTGAATTCTTATTCTTCTTACTCTATGTCTTATATAAAGTTAACCTATCTCTCTATCTATTTGTAAATAACGCTAATTGAATTAATATTTTTCTAAATAAATACAATATTATAATAAAATATACACACAGGCAGACATCACAGCATATAAAACAAGGACAAATATGCAAAACAAAACAAATAAAATATATAATTATCATATTAACACAATCATCGCAAGTATTTTATTTCATTTAAACTACTTTAAAATTTAATTAGCATATCTTTTATTTCAATTTTAAATTATTATTATAATTAATTTATTATCTAAATAGATTTTTATATACGCATTGTGATGGAGATATACAAAGAAAAAAATGCTTAAACGATGAGTGCGTATCATCATTTTAAAAAAAACTATGTGTTTCTTGTCCCATATATGTTAGATAGATAAATTTAAATATGATTTATGTAAATGAGCATATCTAACTCGCGATATATAGACAAAAAAAAAAGAAGAAAAGTATGAGATAATCATCTGTAATCTGTATATATATATATATATTGAATTTTATGTTTATAAATAAATAGTATATTATTATATATGAGCTAATTCATAATCAATGAAAAATAATTAATTATATATAAATAAACATAAAAGCTGTATATAAAATTAAAATTAATTAATCTGTAAACATTTTTTTTATTGTTATATAATTATATTTTATTTATTTATAATAAAACACTATATGTATAAAATAAAATTTTATTATATGATTTGTTTAACAAAAAAAAATTAAAGGTTTTTCTATTTGTGTGTGAGTTTGCTATATTTTCGAATGAGTTTCTTATTATTTTATCCTATTCAATCAGACAGCAAAGCGGCAGTTATGGCCATCAATTCTTGAGAAATAGAGTTGAATCTAGTGCTCGACTGTCTCGGGATTCTGAAGACTGTGGCAGAGGTAAACAAAGTCATATTAATACCTGGACATATTGGACAACGAGAGAGCAGACGTTATCGCAAGAAAGTGTTCTGCTTGTCGAAACATGCAACCCATACTATTTTGTGGTTTAGATAATGTACAAAATAAGGCAAGATTAAGAAAACTGCTGCAACAGAAATTTCAAAAGAACTTTTAACAATGTTTCCTTATATATTTTTGGAAAATTAATGAAAAATACAAGAAATTTGTATATTTAACAGTTCTCATAAACGACTATTTTGATGTTGAGATCTTATTCTATATAGGTAGGTGTATAACATTTTTCTTAAAAATAAAAACGGATTTTAAAAAAAAAAAAAGCAAAAGAAATAAAAACGTTCAGAAAAGTAATTTTCCATTATAACAACTACAATTTTCCAATGGATTAATCAAAGATTTTATGCCACTTAAAAACAAACAGAAAATCTTTAAAATATTTTTTCCATATTTTCTGCTACCATAAAACCGATATTTTCGGTAAGTTTGATTAAAATGTTATTTTTCGTGTGTATAAAATACACAAAAGTTTTTTTTTTAAATAGAAAACCATAACCGGCTCTTTTATAATAAATTATTGTATTATTAACCAAATATTAAAAAAAAACTCGATATATTTTTTTTAAATCACTTTCATATTTACCAAACAAACCGATTATTTATTTGTTTTTTTTTGTACGTATAATAAAATAAATTATTTAAAAAAAAAATAAAAATATAAATAAACGAAAAACGCATTTAAATAAAATAAAACTATGTCAATCATTTTAATTTATATATTACATATATAATTTTTGGCATAGAATATAATATATATAAAGTATATATTAATAATAAAGGGTGATTTTTTAGCTATTATCATTTTGGCAACACTGGTTTAAACAACTGACGCACGTTTCGTGTTTTGTTTCACTGTCAAACATCTTCAGTTTGGTCTATAATTTAACCATGAATCGTCTTATAAACGAACAACGCTTGCAAATTATTGAATTTTATTATCAAAATGCGTGCTCGGTTAAGAAAGTTCATCGCGCGCTTCTTCCATTTTATGGTCAGTTTAATCGACCCACTGCAGCGGCTATTCGGGCTATTGTGACTAAATTTCACACCAAATTTACATTGTTGGACATTAAACCACCAACACGCTTACGTAGATTGCGAACTGAAGAAAATATCGCAGCTGTATCGGCCAGTATTAATGATGACCATCAATTATCGATTCTTCGCCGTTCGCAGCAATTGGGCATCTGTTACTCAACAACGTAGAAAATTTTGCGAAAGGATTTAGGTGTGATGCCTTTCAAAATACAGCTGGTGCAAGAATTGAAGCCGAACGACCTACCGCTACGTAAAATTTATGGTTAATGGGCTCTTGAAAAGTTGGCCGAAGATCCACTTTTTTACCGAAAAATTGTGTTCAGCGACGAAGCTCATTTTTGGCTCAATGGGTACGTAAATAAGTAGAATTGTCGATTTTGGAGTGAATATCAGCCAGAAACATTGCAACAGCTACAAATGCATCCAGAAAAAGTCACCGTTTAGTGCGGTTTATGGGCTGGTGGCATCATTGGACCGTACTTCTTCAAAGATGATGCGAATCGTAACGTAACTGTGAACGGTAAGCGCTACCGTGAGATGATATTCAACTTTTTTTTGCCCAAAATGCAAGAGCTTGACTTGCATGACATGTGGTTTCAACAAGACGGTGCCACATGCCGCACAGCACGCACAACAATGGACTTATTGAGAGGCGAGTTCGGTGAACATTTTATTTCACGTTCGGGATCGTGCGATTTAACGCCTTTAGACTATTTTTTGAGGGGCTATGTTAAAGCTCATGTCTATACAGACAAGCCCGCTTCAATTGACGCATTGGAAGACAATATTGAAGCATTTATTCGTGAGATAACCGCCGAAATGTTGGAAAGAGTATGCCAAAATTGGCTAAGCGGATGGACCATTTGAGGCGCCGTCAAGGTCAACATTTGCATGAAATAATCTTCAAACATTAAATTATATGGACCGTACTATCGATTCAAATAAATATTTCATACATTTTTCTGAATTCTGTGTGTTTTTTTTTAAAAACTTTCATATAGCTTTTAAAAAATCACCCTTTATATATAAATAAATAAATGAATAAACGAAATCATCAAATAATTTATTGAATTAATATATATATATATATATATGTATATATAAAATTTGCACCACAATTTAATTTAGTTTAAACATTAATAAAAAAAAAAATAAATAAATCATAAAAATTGTATTTTTATTTTTTTACTTTGTAATTGTGTTATAGTAAATTATTATTATTATTATTATTATAGAGTTATTTGAATTTGTGCAGAATCTAATTGATATAAAGCTAAACAAATCTAATACAATAATTTATAAATATACCATATATATATTTATAGAAAAATATGTACAGTACTATTTATTTTTTTTCTTAAAATATATCTTTACAAATAGAAATTATTGTTTGTTATACATTTAAGATTAAACTCAATATATTATTTGTGTATTATAAATAAAAAAAATAAATAGTAATAAGAATAAATAATAATAATTAATCAAAAAAAAAATAAATATACATACGGGAAAGTTTGATTTATTTTTTTTATTTATGTTGTGTAATTTGTTGCAAAAAATAAAATAAAAAATCTTACAGAAAATCATTAAAGATGAAAAATTTTCTTCTTCTTATATATTTTAAAGGGTAATCAAATTAATACTATTTTCTGTTTGTGGCAAATCGTAAATGATCATTTATTGCGTATTGCGAAATTTTCGTTCAGATTAGATTTTAGAAGAAATTATAATTCATGAAAAAATCATCTTCGGTTATAAATTTTGCATAGTAATAAACAAAATTATCACAATTGTAGTAATGGGACGCGTTCAAATACAAATATTAAATGACCTAAAACTAAATATTTGTTTCATTTGTATCATTGATGGTGAAATTTATTTTCCAGCAGAATCGGATTCTAGGCAATAATTGACATGAATCTATTTGTTAAATTGCAAATGTCGTGAATTAATCATTAGAATAAACAAAAAAGCATATCTCTTATATTTGAATGACCCTATATTTATCTTTATTATAATAACACACGATATTAATATGAATTTATATATATAGTTTGAAAAATGTGTTTGTGATGAAAAGAATTTCAAATGCAAATATGAAAGTTGTAAATAATAATGATTATAAATATCTAGATCCAAAAAAAAAAAAAAAAAAAAGTGAATGCAATTAATTAGTTTATTTTTTATTTATTTTTCATAAAGTAAAAAAAGTTTTTTTAATCCATATTTTATTTATATATTTTAATATTCTTATATTTTCTGTAAGTGTATGTGTGTGTTTGTGTTTTATAAACTTTATATCAATTGAAATCTCTTTTATATTTTACTTTGATATAATTATTTGTTTAAAATTTTTTATTATATAATTTTTTTGGATAATGATGAAGTTATAATATAAAAGTCGGTCAATATTATTATTATTATTATTATATAATATAAAATTAAAAAATAAATAATAATAATAATAATAATATCAATATATAAAGAAAATTGGATGTATATGTTCAATGAAGGTTTTGTAATCCAAATAAACATTATTAAATAATAATAATAATAATATTTTTTTTTTATTTTTCATTAAAAATTGCCAATAAAAATAAACGATAAAGAAAATTTTTAAATAGAAAAATCGTGTTTTTTTGTTTAAATAAGAAATATTTATATAAAAACAATAATTTTTTTTTATTTTTTAACAATTGTATATAAAAAATAATTTAGCATACGCTTGCAAAATTATATTCTTTATGAAAATACACATAATAGTATTTTGCTATAACACCGATTGAAATTGATTATATTTACTTTTCTTGTATTATTTTTATTTTTTTACACTTTTTGTGTAAAAATAAATTTCTTATTTATAATTTAATTATACACAGAAGATCGTGCTTTTTCTTTTTTTTTTAATAATATTATTATTTTTTTTATTATTATTTTAATTATATATTTCAATTATATTATTGTAAAAAAAAATAAATAATTTATATATTAATGTTAAGGTTATATATTTATTTTTATATGGAATTATTATCAAAATATATATATATAGTAATATAATAGAAGAAAAAAAAATCTCACATCTTATTTTGTTGAGGTACATATAAATATTTTAAAACATTTTTAAATTTCTGAGTATTTTTTTTAATTACGATAATTAATATTTCTCACCTTTATAATATATATGTATAATATGTAAATAAATCATTATATATTATAGGATCAAAACAAATATTTTTTAACTAATTGTCACTCAAAAACAAAAAAATATATTTTAAATTGTATGTACCATAAGGGGATTTTCAGTTCACTTCAAATGAAAGATTGAAAGGTGTTTGTTTATTTTTTCTGATATATATATATGGTTGTTTTTTTTATTTAAAAGGTTATATACACTAATGTATGGTGTATGGTGGGGGGAGGTATATTAATTCCTATAGAAAATTTCCTTTATTTAAAAACAATTTAAATACATCAAAGAAAAGCAAATAATAAAAAGTGAAATTATACGATAATATTGAAAATAATAAAATTTTTTTTTTGTTCTATAAAAAAGTTATATATATAAATAGGGTAATTTTAAGAATAAATAGTAAAATAGAAAAATCAATAAATAAAATTGATAAATATAATTAAAATTCGATTTGTTTTTCTATAGAGTAAAAATTACCTATAAATAGGATTGAAATATTAATATAAATTGTTCGGTGTTTATGTCACAGACTAGCAGAAGATTTTATTGCTTAACTATACACAAAATTATTAAAGTTCAAATCGAATGATTTTTTCCTTATACTCTGTATGGAAGGTGTGAAGTCAACGTCGATAAAAGTTAATATGAAATATAATTTCAGCATAAAATAATTCTTAGAACAGATCATATGGCATGGCAATATAATGAACAAAAATTACCTTTTAAAAAATAATGTCTATCACGAACAATCACGTGAAAACGAAAATGATTTTGATATTGAAAAAAAAAAACTAAATCCATAAAATAATTTCATAATATTTGCATAATAAGAAATCATAAGTTTTATCTTTTATTTAAATTTACCATATAATATTTAATTTTTATATACTTATTATAATAAAAAATTATTACAATTAGTATGTAAGTGTAAGTTTTATTTATGTTATATGGTTCGTAACAAAGTAATTCAAATTTTAAGAACAAAATTTTGCCGGATTTAAATTTGGATCGAATAAATATAGGTAAAAAAATCTTTTACAAACAAATTTATTACTATGAAAAGACAATTAAATTTTAAAAATTATATAGATAAGTTACCAAACAACAATATCTTTTTAATAATCTTTGACAAAACTTAATCTAAACAATTTTAATTGAAAAATTAAAAAATTTAAATTGAATTTAATTGATTTTTTCATGTGAATGTTGTGCGGTGCGGAGTTGATAAAAATGCCAATCTAAAATTCTCCCAAAATTTTGGAGTCATGAATTTGCATTCTACTGAAGACATAAAATATGTTTTGGATTAGGCTACCGGCTACCGACACCGCGTATGAAAGCAACAATTCAAGAAACCAACAACAGAAGGATGTTTAACGAACGTCAAAACCGATTGTCTGGATTGAAAAGCCAAACATTTATTAAATTGATTTTAAATAATAAAATATATTTATTATTTACCTCGATAATACAAAATATATAATAAATTCATAAATTATATATCAATATTAAAAATTATAGGTACACTAATAATATACATTTTTATTGTATTATATATATATAATTTTTTAGCTATATGCTCATGGGATCCCCTCATATGATTAACACGACTTTTATTTTATATTTATTATTATGATGAATATAATATAAATATAATATACAAACAGACATATTAAATATTTATTTATTAAAACACACTTACTTTATTTTTTATTTTTTATTTACAATGTAATGTGTTATTTTTAAATATATATATTTTATTTTATATATAAATGATATTTAATATTAATATATCATTGTTTTGTTTTTTTTTTTTTTTAAATTGATATCACTTATTATATATTATTATATGTAAAGGCACATCAAAAATACGTTTTATTTTATAAAATAAATTGTATCGGAAATGTAATTCAATACACTCACTGCGATTCAATTGTCAATATATGAAACACAAATGTAACAAATATTAATAAGTAAAAAAAAAAAATCACTTTTAAAAAAACAAGATCAACGTAATGACATTGTAATAATAAATTTAATTTATTGATGATTTATTTCACATTATAAAGTATATCAATTGAATCATTTAATTTATATGGATGTGAATATCACGTGTTATTAATTATAAATCACATTTCTTTTTCGAAAATAAACAATTCAATGCACATTTTTTTTTTTTGGAAAGGACAAAAAAAAATTATTAAATTAATTTAAAAATATCGCAAACACCGAAAATTAATATATAAAAAATAAATAATATAAAATTCGCGATTCACAACATATCACTTCGTTTCTCTTTTTTCTTTATTTTTTTTTCTTTCTATTATAATTTATCTTAATTTTTTTTTTCTTTTTCGTTTTGTTTATGTGTTGTACAAAGATATTATTATTATTATTATTATTAGTGTACCTATCACAGTCACGTTCAATTTATTAATGAATAATATATGATTTGCATTTTGAATCAAATATCACAAGAAAAAAGATTTTTTTATTTTTTTTAGCATAGTTTATAATTTATATTTGTATATATACAGATATTATTTTATGTATATATATATAGTTATAATATATCAAATGTATTGGTGGTAAATGCTGAAAAAAATATATATGGGATGAATCTGTATTATATGATGGTATTGAATGAGATTTTATATTGTATAGAAATATTATATATGAGAGTTTATTTTATGTACTGATAATCTCTTATACACATATATATATATATATATATTTTTGATTTGTAAATAAAAAAAAAAGTGTTAATTTAAAGAAAATCATCGTTTTATAAGCGGGATTTTCCATTTTAATATTTATTCGCTAAATGTTTATATAGATTTGATATTGTATATTCATATATAATATTTTTTTTAACATACGCAGGTAAGTGTATATATTTATGATATATCATACAAATATAACACGCGGATTTGTATCTTTTCTTTCAATATATTTTTTTGATATTTGCTTGTATTAATAACGCATTTATATTTCTTTATATATATAGTCTTTAAAAAATGGAATTGGCGTAATATTTTGGGGTGATTCACTATCGTGTTAATGCGCTAATAAAGAAAAGATGTAATTACAACACAGTACACATTTTGTTTGAAGTATAATACGCTACATTGTTAACTCTGTAAGTTATAACCTACCCTCTTGTATGAATTGAAAATTTATCAAGATTCTTTTAATTTTCAAAATTATTTTGTTATTATAATTTCGTCTTTACGTGATTTAAGTGTGTTGAATATAAATGCTAGATAATATAATATTTTAAAACAAACTGTGAATGAAAAGGTATTTCGATGCGAATATTGATATTGATAAAAAACACCGCAAAATGGTCCATATAAAATGAATATTAAATTGTTTTGTTTTATTAAGATAATATTCATTACTATATCATAATTGGAGTGATGCCTGAAAATAAAACATAAAGTAATATTGCATAATTAAAAAAAAAAAAAAATATAATAATTAAAATATTTGCACCATACGATCACAATATATTTTGACGGCGATAATGATATATACGAGAAAGATATTCCGATCTTGAAATGATGATGGTTCATATATTTACCATCGCACATCTTTAATGATATGAATATAAAAAAAGTCCTTCATACAAAAATATATTTATTTTTTTTATATAAATAGTTAATATAGTTTTATATATGGAACCATGAAAGTGTCCATATATACATATCACGTCATTCATATTTATATCAATTAGTATATATAATGATTTATTTGACATCTAAATGCGAATACATTAATATTTTATGACAAATTAAATAATATAGGTTTTTATTAATTTTATATATATATTTATTGTTAAATAATAATATTGGTTATTATTTTAAGTACATTACATATTTATATATACAAAATATATATAAAAATAATATGCAAATAAAATTATGCAGATATTTTTGGTTGGTTCAATATCAATGTATGTATATAGGAAATAAAACATTCAAAAAAAATAAAATTTTATATTTAAATATATTCCATTAGCGTTTTTTTAAATTTTTTTGCCAAATTTAAATAAATACTTTAAAAATTTCATTATTATATATGTTTAATATGCAAAATCAAATGACAGACAGTCATTTATTCGTATATCATGTAATATGTGATTTTATATCATTTGTATATGTATGCTATATGATGATATGTTAATGTTCACAGTATTATTATTACTGATATCGCATACGTATATAACAACTACTTTATCGAATGAGGAATGAGGTTAAATTAGGGTTATTGAAAAGGTATTTTTATGAATAAAATATATGGGAATATGAAATAGAAATTACTTAAAATGTATGGATAGATTATTGTAATGAATTTCTTTCAGAAAAAAAAACAATTTCCTTTACGAAATCATTCAAAATTTTCCTTATAAACTATTTAGGTATTTCCTAGAAATATTAAACAGAATTTTCCACTGAAGATTACTGAAAAAATTTCGTATAGAAAATTATACAGAATTTCCCTTGGAAAATTATACAGAATTTCCCTTGGAAGACGATACAGAATTTCCTTTAGAAAACGATACAGAATTTCCTTTAAAAAATTATACAGCTCCTTTAGAAAATTATAAGATATTTTCTTTAGAAACTATTTAAGTTTTTCCTATTAGAAAATTAAGCAGAATTTCCCCTAGAAATTATAACAATTTCCTCTCCAATGTTTCAATAGCATATATTAAAAAGAATTAGATTACGATAATGGAAAATTATGCATTTTTTATCAATTTCATATACATGAAAAAATAAATTAATTTTATAAAGTCTATATACATCTTTATAATACTATTCATAAGTTTTTTATTTTATTCAGCTTCATATATCCAAATATATAGAAAAACGGATATATCGAATTGTTATATGTTTCTTAATTTAATACATCTATCTCTCTATACATATAATACATACAAAACGATTTCAATAAATATATAATATAATAGTACCTGATATTTATGTATATTTAAATATAACAAATTCATTTATATAAATAAAAAAAAACTTTTTATCTGCGTGAACTTCATGCAATTTCAACAAATACACTTGATCATATATACACAATATAAAAAAAAACAATATATATGTTTGTTGATTTCTTTTTATATTTATTTATTTTTTTTTATACGTATATAGTCGTATAGTTGCATTTATAGAAGATTATAAAATATCATATTGTCATATATATGTGAATATGCATGCATGCATATCTCTATTGAAAAAAAAAAAATTGGCAAATAAATAACAAAAACCTGATAAAAATATTTATCAGAATAAATATTGCAATAACATTTTGTATATATTATAAGATGAAAAAAAAAGAAAACAACTAATATATGTTTATCTTATATTCATATAGTGAGATAAAATATACATTTAACAAATATATACAATATGTTTTATTAAAGAAAAATAAATAAACTAAAAGAAAATTATTGAAAAACTCTGTCTATATACTATATATAATATGAAAAATATTCAAAAATTCAAGTTTTTCGCATATGCTGCATAATATATGCTAAAAAAAAATGAATGGTATATAGCCAAAACTAAATTTTTATATATATATATAGATAAATGGATTATATATACATATACAGGTTGCCCCGAAAGAACTTATGGTCATATAACATATAGACACATTTTTGTACATCCGCAACGGTCCATTGGTATAATGAAAAATTGTAAACTATATTGCTATTTTAATTGTCCGTCATCAAAACTATGTATATTTTTGTACAGATTATATGATTAAAATCAGTATTTAAAAGTATACTCTTTAAACAACCGCATTATTGTAAAGTGATAAGTCTATTTAATTGAAATTAATCCATTTCACACAAAAAATCAACCTGAACACTTATAATTGTGCCCATATAACAATAAGAATCACCGTGTTTAAATGTAGATGTGACCGAAATATATTTTCAATTTTTTCTGTATATTCAACACATTTTTTGACTTTTCCATTTTGAAATAATTTACACAATATTTAGCATTCGTTAATGTCATAAAGAAATGTTCTAAATTAAAGAATATATACAAATGTATAAAAAATGAATAGAATTTAATTGTGGTTTAAATGCACAATTTATATAAAGGGTGATTTTTTAGCTATTATCTTTTCGGCAACACTGGTTTAAACAGCTGACGCACGTTTCGTGTTTTGTTTCACTGTCAAACATCTTTAGTTTGATCTATAATTTAACCATGAATCGTCTTACAGACGGACAACGCTTGCAAATTATTGAATTTTATTATCAAAATGCGTGCTCTGTTAAGAAAATTCATCGCGCGATTCTTCCATTTTAAGGTCAGTTTAATCGACCCACTGAAGCGGCTATTCGGGCTATTGTGACTAAATTTCGCACCAAATTTACATTGTTGGACATTAAACCACCAACACGCTTACGTAGAGTACGAACTGAAGAAAATATCGCAGGTGTATCGGCCAGTGTTAATGATGACCATCAATTATCGATTCGTCGTCGTTCGCAGCAATTGGGCCTCTGTTACTCAACAAGGTGGAAAATTTTGCGGAAGGATTTAGGTGTAATGCCTTTCAAAATACAGCTGGTGCAAGAATTGAGGCGAACGACCTACGGAAACGTACAATTTTTGGTGATTGGCCGAAAATCCACTTTTTTTGCCACAGAATTGTCGATTTTGGAGTGAATATCAGCCAGAAGTATTGTAAGAGCTACCAATGCATCAAGAAAGTCACAGTTTGGTGCGGTTTATGAGCTGGTGGCATCATTGAACCGTACTTCTTCAAATATGATGCGAATCGTAACGTAACTGTGAATGGTGAGCGCTACTGTGAGATGATATCCAACTTTTTTTTGCCTAAAATGCAAGAGCTTGACTTGCATGACATGTGGTTTCAACAAGACGGTGGCACACAGCACGCGCAACAATGGACTTATTGAGGGAATTGACGCATTGGAAGAAAACATTGAAGCATTTATTCGTGACATATCGGCCGAAATGTTGGAAAGAGTATGCCAAAATTGGACTAAGCGGATGGACCATTTGAGGCGCAGTCAAGGTCAGCATTTGCATGAAATAATCTTCAAACATTAAATTATATGGACCGTACTATCGATTCAAATAAAGTATTCACGCATTTTTCTGAATTTTATGTGTTTTTTTTTTGAAAAACTTTCCTATAGCTCTTAAAAAATCATCCTTTATATAATCAACGAAAGATTAATAATATACATTTATTTACATTTTTTTTAACTTTAAAGTTCGATTTTTTTTAACAAATTCGAAAGATTTATTCAATTAAGAAACTAATTATTATAATTTTTGTATAAAGTTAAATTTCATATCTCAAAAAAAAAAAAGAAGTTGCTATACAAGTAAATTACATAATTGCTGAAAGCGATTTTTAATAATTGAAACAATTTCAAAAAACGTTGATTTCATTCGTTTTTTTCTATAGCAAATAAAAAAATATGGTTTTTGATCAATTGATATGAAAAGTTAATCTTATAGTGAGCCATTGCATCGTAAATTTTTGTAACAAGTAAATTAATAAACTGCGATATCAATGAAAATAAGTACTAATTAAGAACGGAATTAAGCCTGATGAGAAAGCATAGAATGCGAAAATATTTTTCAGCTAAAAGACTTTAATCATTTTTGCTTGTTCGGTTTTGCTATTTTCAATGCGATGGATTATGATGAAGCAAAATCATTTTATGTATCTTCTTTTTTTTTAATACCCTGGTTGTTTTTTTTAACCTATATGATCCTCACAATATTATATATATAAGAATTTAAATCTATAATACTATATATGATATAATATCACATAAATGTTTTATTACAAAAATCGTATAGGTGTTATTTCATTACAATAATTAATATTAATACCTTTTATTTTTTTTTATATATGCTTTCATGCATTCACAAAAGTATATATGATTTTTTTTATAGTCATCATATATAAATATGTAAATTTTATCCTTTATGAAACAGATATGGAGATATATAAAAATACATATTTTATTTAAAGGTATATAGATTCCATGAATAGAATATACATATATTTATGATGATATTACAATAATAAAGGTTTTACGATTAATATTTTTTTTATGAATATTCTGATATATGGTATATAGAATATGTGATGTGGTGATATATGCATATATTTACACAGGGTGTCCCAGCACAGAATGGCACCCCGAAACAGGCAGGTTCTACACCTCAATTCCAATAAAAAATGTATGGCCACCCCTTGTCTATCTCGCTTGGGTTTCGAGCTACCCGAAAAATCGATTTCGTTGAAGTTCAAGGTAGTACGTAGATGTTATTTACGATATCTCAGCAACCAGTTATCGGAATCCAATAATTATAACCTTGTTCGAAAGATATTTTAACTATCTTTAACTCTTTCTCATAACATAAACATCGGCGACAATCCGTTTTCATGCTATAGCTGGTCAAACATAAGAAATTTCAATGACTTCCAATATTTTTGTTATTTTGCAAGCCTAGAACTGTAGGACTTTTACGTTTATTAGCCGTCGGTTTTTAGACAAACTTCTTTGATGTTTTAGCTTTAATTTGATGTACAAACTTTTAAAATGTGTCTACTCGTTTTAGAGATATGACGAAAATAACATAGAAATTCAAATTTTTCAAAAATTCAAAACACAAATACCTATTCAGTTGGCGTATTTCTTTAAGTGCTTGTACTTTTTGCAAATGATAAGGATGCAAACCAGCAGCTTTTATTATATGGCAGGGCAGGTATGGCATAGTTTTTACTTACACCAATTTGGGTGGCTGCGCGTCTTGTGCTCATACTTGGATTTGCTTCGACCATATCCATAATAACGTCATCGCGAGAAAATTTACGTACTCGTTCTTGTTTTCTTGCAAAGGTACCAGTAGTTGTTAGTTTCCTAAATAAGTTTGAAAATGATTTCCTTGATGGTTGTAGTCGATTTCGAAATCGAATTTGGTATTCGGCATTTGCTTTGCTAGCGTTACCATAACAATACCCATAAACATACACCAATCCGCTAATTCACAATTTGAAAGTGACTGCATATTGCTTTAAATTAAACTTATTATACCACTATGCACCTTTTAAATTAATTTTTTACTGGTTTTCACCGTTAAAATTATTCCTCATAAAACAAACTTAATTTTCTAATGGTTATTAAACAAAAATCAAGGTTAAGCAATGTAACGTACAAATGCCAAAAGATGCAACATAAAAAACATAAAAAACTGTAATAAATTTAACTGACTTTTATTTCTAAGTAACCATTGAATTAACTGCAACTCCTTGAACTTATGTTACCTAGATAACACGACAACAATAGAACATTGAACTTTGCAATGTAATAAATGTGTTTTAAATTGTTGAAAAATTTGAATTTCTATGTTATTTTCGTTATATCTCTAAAACGAGTTGACACATTTTAAAAGTTTGTACATCAAATTAAAGCTAAAACATCAAAGAAGTTTGTCTAAAAACCGACGGCTAATAAACGTAAACGTCCTACAGTTCTAGGCTTGCAAAATAACAAAATATTGGAAGTCGTTGAAATTTCTTATGTTTGACCAGATAGTTAAAATACCTTTCGAACAAGGTTATAATTATTGGATTCCGATAACTGGTTGCTGAGATATGGTAAATAACATCTACGTACTACCTTGAACTGCAACGAAATCGTTTTTCGAAATCCAGTTCGAAACCCAAGCGAGACGGACATGGGGTCTCCATACATTTTTTGATTGGAAATGAGGTGTAGAACCTGCCTTTTTGGGTTGGCATCCTGTCCTGGGACACCCTGTATATGTATAGATAATGGATAAATGCAGGAAAATATTAACGATTTTTACTTATTTATTATATCAAATGGAAAAAAATTAAAATATTTCTATATATGAAAAATTTATAGTATATTATTTAATTACATAAATATATAGAAAAAAAATGTCCTATTTCATTAATTTTTTTTTATATAAATATAAATTATACGTTATTTTATTAATATATATATTTTATTAATATATTAATACCTATATTTATGTACGTAAAAAGTCATGCATGCACTTGAATTTTGTATTTTGAATATACATATATAAATCTGGAGTTTATATAGAAAGGTAAACCAAAGATCAGTATTTTGTAATACATACGCATTTCATATCATAAAATTGATAATTATAATATTCACTTATTGATTGATTCAGAATAAAAAATATATCTGAATACATCATTCAATTTACATTTTTGCATTCAATTTCAGTGAATAAATACAATAGAAATATATGTTGTACATCATATAACATACACCTGTGATATTTTTTTTGTACACCTGTACAAATGTGTATTATTTAAACATTAAATATATGTATATAGAAATAGAAATTAAATGTGGAAAAAATTATTTAAATAAAAAATATATACATATATATAATATTCATTTAGCCACATTTAACCTACTATCTCATATTAGTAGTTAAAAGGAAAATGTGTATAATACAAAAAAAAACAACTGTATACAGTCGGGTAAATATATAAAGGTATATTCAATCAATAAAATATACATTAATGCTTATCTATACATATACATACAGTAAGGTCTATAACAAATATGTCTAAATCTATATATAACATTAATTTATAAACATTTAAAACGCAATGTGAAAATGGAAATCTCTTTCAAATTTTCTATATGTTAATTCAAGAACGTATAGGAAAAGTTTGTGAATTGATAATTTAGTTTTGAAAACATTAAAATTTTGTAAATTTATTCCCGTTCATCGACTTTATTTCCTTTTCACACAAATCTAAATGATTGATTATTATATCGGGATATCTTGTTCTATAATCAAATTATTTACAGCGAAATACATCGGGAAATTTTGCTTCTTAAGGTTTGGTGGAAAAACTTTTGTCTGGATGTATTTTTTCTGACCCCAATGTTTCCTTCAACTCCCACGCAAATCCATATAGTTGATTTCCCCCCAGATGTGGTACATAAATTAATTTTAAAATTGTATGAGGAGTTGATAGGAAAACGTTTATTTTCACTCCTGTCCGCTCCTGGCCCATTATATTTTTTTTAAATGCTTTTTGTCTTAGGTGCGTTGGCCTCGCAGCTTTTTGGTTAAAGTTAACATTACGGAAACATTTGTATGCAAGTCAAAAAAGTAATGTAATTAGATTTATAATATTTTTCATGATTTTTATTTGTTACTTTATTTTATTGTTACTTGTTACTTTATTTTTATACTTGATTTTTCTTATTTTATTGGCGCCTTGCATTAAAAACCTCGATTTAGATAACATATGGCGTAACTAGCGTTGTGTGCATCGGAGCACACCGCGCCCATATTCTTTTTTTTTGTCTGCCATTACTCTATAAATTTCAGTATATGTCATTTCATTGATGTGTAAACAAGAAAGCTTTTTTTTCTTCGAACATGTCGAAACACATGCCTGAAAAAGTTGTTTTGCGGGGAAGTTTAATAACTTTCTTTAATTTGAAGAAAACCGCTGCTGAAAGTTATCGTTTGTTGGTTGAAGCTTAAGTAATGCTTTTTATGAAATGCCGACGGCAGACGACGGCAAATGTCAAATTGAAAATACATGCATTTCAATGTAGGTGCTTTTTATGAATATTGGACGGCGGACATGTCGACGGCTGACGGCGGACATTGATATTTTTTCTTCTATTGCCGTCGGCTGACCGTCGTCCAAACTTCATTTTTCATTTTATTTACATTTTATTTAATTTTTATGATTTAATTTCATAATAATAAAATATCCAGTTAATTTACAAACTAATAAAAAATGGAATTATTTAACAGCAATTGGCATATATTATTAAACTTCGGTTTTTTTATCCACGCAAAATAAATTTCAGAAAAAGCACATTTTTTTTATATATCACAAATATCATATTTGTGATAAATATAATATTTTCATAGAAATCGAGGCTTTATGGTGGACATGCTCCAGCTCAAGCAACTTGTGAACGACGGTTTGTAAGCTTCCGAAATGGTGATTTTGACTTGGAAGACAAAGAACGGCCAGGTCCGCCAAAAAAAATTGAAGACGAAGAATTGCAGGCATTGTTGGATGAAAATTCGTGTCGAACGCAACAAGAGCTTGCATTAGAGTTGAATGTAGATGCCTCTACCATTTCTAGGCGTTTGCATTTAATGGGAAAGATCAGAAAGCTAGGAAAATGGGTCCCTCATCAACTGAATGAAAATCAACTCAAAGCACGAAACGATGCATGCGATAAACATCTTACCGAGCACAAAAACATCGTTTTTTGAGTCGAATTGTCGCAGGCGATGAAAAGTGGGTGTATTACGACAAACCTAAACGTAAAGCATCATATACGAAAAACGACCATTGATAGCTCGAAAACAAAACAAAGTTTTAAAGCACGATGACAATGCCAGACCACATCGTGCAAACATCGTTAAGGAAAACATAAAGAGGCTCGGTTGAGATCATCTTGATCACCCCCCATGCTCTCCAGACCTTGCTGCTTCTGATTACCATTTGTTCAGATCAATGCAGGTCAGCCTGACAGATGTACGCTTTCAAAATGCTCTAAAAGTGGGTTGAAAATTGGTCGATGAATGGATGGGGACAAAAGATGAGAAGTTCTTCAAACGAGGAATCAACAAACTTCCTAAAAGATGGGAGGAAGTCATAGCTAACGATGGGCAATATATTGTATTTAATTTTATTGTACGTTTAATGTACTCAATAAAAAAAAAATCGACATTATTAATGCAGGGTCCCAATACAATATGGTTATAAAATTACTCTAATTTATCAGTCAATTTATGAGACCAAATTTTCCGGTGAAAATATAAATTTTAAATTAACATACCTTTTATATTTAACTTAAATATAATTTATTGAAAAATATAAAATTATACTTTATCGAATAAATGTATATCTATAACACAAACACACCACACGACATTTCATCAATAAAAAATTTAATAAATAAATTAATATAGACATTTTATTGTCGTTTAATTTAATTCAATAAATTTCTTTATTGAAAATATTTAATAAACTTAATAAACTATAAAAAAAAAAAGAAAACTTTATTGAATATTAATATTAAAAAAAAAAACTCACCCTATATAGGAATTTTTTTTTTTTGCAGCAAATTATCCAAAATGCGATGCGATGAATATGTGAGATATTTATGTTGTGTATTTTTTATATTTCTTTTTTTTGTTTAGTGTAATACCACAAAATGTTGATGAGTAATTATTATTATATTAGAAAAATTGCACCCAAATGGGTATTTTTTAAGGCGTTTACGTCCTCGTAACGACCACATCAGTCAGTATATGTTACACTATACTATACTATATATTATTTATACTTGATGGTATTTTATTATTCTATATCTGTATGATGATGCAATTTCAACTGTATATTTTATATATACAACAACTGTTCACAACTGTATAAAAAAAAAATAAAATAAAAAATAATTAATTTTTTTTTATATTATTTTCTATGTATATTTTCCAAAAAAAAAAATTATTATTAATAAAATATAATGTTATATTATTTTTTTTTTCTATATATAAAACGTTTAATTTAAGAGAGTTATCGCAGTATGTTAGCATATTTTTCTGTTTTTAATTATTTTTATTATTATTTATGTATTATACATATTTTTTTTTATTATTATATACGCAACCAGGGGGAATAAATATTTATATATAATAATCGCATATGTGATGTGATGTATATAAATAAATAAATATAAGATAATGATAATTATTATATATATAGTTATTTAAACATCGCGCTCAGATAAAAGGTGTACAAAATAAAAAACAACAAAAACGATCGATAAAACATGTAATTAACATATTTATTATATATACACATAATATATAAAATGAATAATGCACTAATAACATTTTGTATATTTTATAATACAATCAATAATAATTTAATTTTATCTGATGTTTTAATCGCTATGTCTATTTATTATTTAAATTTATAAATACGCAATAATCTTTTTTTGTTTTAATTATATTTTTTGAGTACAAATACAAAATAATTTAAAATTAACTTATTTATATATATAATTATTAATGTATGGATAATTTATTATTATAATTATTAATAACATTTTTATAAAATCATATTTCTATTAATGAATTGCACATATAAATAAACATCTAATATCAACAATTAACAATAAATCATTAAAATAATAGATTCAGCATCAATTAAATCTAATCAATTATATAATATGTACTTGAAATTTAATCTAAAAATATGATGAAACATTTAATCTGAATGGGATTCTTGATGGAAAGCGATTTATATATAGTATATAATAATATAACTCTGTGGTGTAAATGTTAAAAATGTTAACCTAAAATTCTAACGAAATTTTGGGGTCGTGGGTTCGAATCCTACTGAATGCATAAAATATGTTTTGTGTTTTCGGTTATTTTTCGAATCTGAATTTTAACACAGAATTGTATTTTCCGCTTGCGGTTGGTCGTACGGCTAATTACCGACACGGTAATAGACACAAATTAAGAAACTAACAACAGAAGGCTGTTGTTGGACGCTAAAACCAGATTGTTGGTTGTATAGCGAAAAATTAATTTTATTTATTATTATTATATAATAATGAATTACTTTAACGTGTATAGATTTGTCTTTATTGGTCGAAATTTAATCGTTAATTGGATAAAAGCAATTTTATTCGATTTTTTATAATTAATATAATGATTTTAATTAATATAAATATAAATTTTTGTATAGGTATCTTTTACAAATAGGGAATTGGTCTAACAAATACTGATTACTTTAATAGTATTAAAGCAGAGGTCGCATTTAGAACATTATACGAAAAATGTTTCTGTTATCCAAAGTGAAATAAACTGTATATGATAATTAGTTTTACCATTCATCAACAGTCTTCATATTTTTACGGTGTCATAATTTATGTGAATTATAGTTGACCAACGACCGCAATCGAATAGAAAAAAATTCGTATTATTCTGTTGCTAATATCCACGGAAAAACCGATAAAAACAGATACTTGTAAATTTTAAAGACTTTATCAAAAATTCATGTTTGTTTAGTAATTTAGTATATATATACAAAAAAAAAATTTCATTACTTTTTAAATATAATATACCGCATTTCCATATCAAAGTTGAACGAGAAATTGATGAAATATTATATACATATGTAATAAAAGAATAATTTATATAAAATTCTATTTCCTGTTTCAGACACATTTTCCGCAATATATTTTTATATTTATATAGTAATATCTGGTAATATTTTTTTTATATACATATATAAATTTGCAGAATATATATAAAACATTTTCTTTTACTTTTTCAATCATACACATCATACACAGTGCGACAATTAGTATTCCGGACTGGCCCTAGGAAATACATTAAAAAAAGATTTTTGAATTTTTTTTTTATTTATTCAAAATATTCTCCTCCTGATTCAATACAACTGTTACATCGATTTAATAATGATTCAAATGCGTGTTCCAACTCATTTTGTGGTATTGAATCTAGTGCGCGTGTAGATGCTGTTTGAATGGTTTCAAATCATCAAAAAAACATCCTTTCAACTTCATTTTAAGTTTTGGGAACAAGGAGAAGTCACATGGTGCTAAATCAGGTGAATACGGTGGATGATTTAACACAGAGACTTGATTTTCAACCAAAAACTGACGAACAATAAGTGCAGTGTGACTTGGTGCATTATCGTGTAACAAACAACAACTATCTGATTCACGATATTCAGGTCGAATACCAGGAATCCTGCCCATCAAACGCTTCAAAACTTCGATATAATATGCGCCACTGACTGTTTGACCAGTTGGAACGAATTCTTTATGGATAATTCCCTTGCTATCGAAAAATGTTACGAGCATTGTCTTGATTTTCGATGGAACTTTTCTTGTTTTTTTAGCCTGCGTTTTAGCCATCCACGAAACATTCATACCACTCAAAAACTTGTGTTCTATCCATACAATTATAGTCATTAACTTGATGCATCGATTTGAACGTTTCTGTTGCAGATTTACCAAGCTTTGCGTTGACTGCTCTTTGTTCCATTTGTTAAAATTTCTACTTCAACTAAAATATTGTTTCACAAGAAATGTCATAACTTTTTTATTTGTCAACCAAATGCAATGAAATTTTTACAGAAGATAGAGAACATATCAAGCTTCAAAACGCTTGTCACATAGATCGTCCCACTGGTTATTGAGATATGGTTTGAGTCCGGAATATTAGTTGTCGCACTGTGTATATAGTATATGTACGTAAACGTATCGTATATATATTGAAGTCATTACTGCATCATTGTTGTTTATTTATTTATTTATTTTTATAAATATATGTATATCCATTCAATAACGATATACTATATATAAACAACTCATAAATAAAATCTAAAAACGTTTATTCCGCGTGACTAAATTATCATTTATTTATATTCGTTTAGTATATAAAATGAGCAAATTATATATTACATTATTTTCCTTTAAAATCGTTACAAAACAAAATGTATTCCTTCAGAAATGTTCCTAGAATTGGGATAGAAAAATGTTTAAATAATTCCATTAAAACTTAACTCTGTATGAAATGCAGATGAAATATAAATTTGATATTCGCAGAATCAAAATCGAATCGAAAACCAAACAAAAATAAATATATAACAATTTTATTGATTGGTATGTTATTACACTTGAAAGTTTTTAGAATATTTCAACCGCGCAATTAATGAAATACCTTTTAATTTTAATTGGTATATACATTAAAATATTTTGATTATAGAAAATTTATTTTAATTCGAAATTCTAAAGCGCATAAATAAATAAATCTAAATAAACGTATTAAAATTTGTCAATTTTTATAAAATATTAACATAAATATATAGTCTATATACATATATATAAACATAAATTAATATTCATATATTAAAATAAATACATTTTCTTCTAAACTAAAATATATACCATTTGGTTTGTTGAAAAAAAGAAAGAAAAGAAATGAAGTCATTATTTAACCGCCGCATATGTGCAATATATAGAGTATATCATTACAATATTTATTTGTATATATAAACTTATATAGATATATTTTACAAGTACATCTCGACAAACTATATTATGGTTTTTTATTTTTTTAAGCTTTTACAGAATATTTAATAAAGCATTAAAAGAAAATAAATAATCTATGTATCTATGCGCACATAAACGTACATATTATTGATATAACCTAAACATATGTGGGCAATTGTCCAAATAATATTTAACTATTTAATGTACATAAGTGTGTAGCTGATGCACAATTTGTGTATATAAAATATACCTATCGATATTGCTGCTTTGCTATATATACATATTACATACAAATAAATACCATCTGCAGTGTATGTATATTTAAAAAAAAAAAAAAAAGAAAAAAGAAGGATTTTAAAATAATCGATTTGTGAAATATACATATAAAATCTGCTGTCTAGTCTAATTCTGTACTGTGTATATTATCATATTATCAATATACTGCATCATCAATAAAATAATTAACAAATACGTAATAAGAAAGTATGGGTTTTTAAGCTGAGCTGTTCATATTTTTGATGCAATAATGCGGAAAATCGTTATCGGAAGAAAAATCACATTTTATATGGTCAAACAAAAGAAAAAAACCACACGCAAACAATTTTCTGTGATAAAAGCAAAAAAGTCTTTTAAATACAATTAAAATGAATCTGTTCTGCAAGTGCATTCAATAATATACTTGTAATTCATCTTTGCCTTCAAAACTTTTCCACGTTCTTTATTTCTAACATTAAACACAAAATGTTTGAATCGTCGAAACCATTCAATGTGTTTTGATCACTTGTTCTACAAAGTGTATTGAATTTTCTTTAAATTAAACAAATAAAAACCTTTACAAAATCATCAAATTTTCTGGTACATAAACAGTATGACAGAATTTGCAACTTGCCATGCAGTAGATAGGTCGTACAGCTCTAATTATTGACACCGCGTAAAAAGTAACAAATTATGAAACAGAAACAACAGCAGAATATGTTGTCGGACACTATAAAACCAATTGTCGGTTATAATGCGAAAATTTTGTTTTTTATCATAAGAATTTTGAAAAAATTTGCTAAAAAAAAAACAACAAACAAAATTTATCCATAAACTAAACAAAATACAAATGTCCATTAACAAATCACCATTAACATGTTTTGCGTTAACAAAAATTTCGTAGAATTACTTTGTAAAGGGTGATTTTTTAGCTATTATCTTTTTGGCAACACTGGTTTAAACAGTTGACGCACGTTTCGTGTTTTGTTTCACTGTCAAACATCTTCAGTTTGGTCTATATCATTTAACCATGAATCCTCTTACAAACGAACAACGATTGCAAATTATTGAATTTTATTATCAAAATGCGTCCTGTGTTAAGAAAGGTCATCGCGACGAAATTGTGTTCAGCGACGAAGCTCATTTTTGGCTTAATGGATACGTAAATAAGCAGCATTGTCGATTTTGGAGTGAATATCAGCTAGAAGCATTGCAAGAGCTACCAATGCATCCAGAAAAAGTCACAGTTTGGTGCGGTTTATGGGCTGGTGGCATCGTTGGACCGTACTTCTTCAAAGATGATGCGAATCGTAACGTAACTGTGAATGGTGAGCGCTACCGTGAGATGATATCCAACTTTTTTTTGTCCAAAATGCAAGAGCTTGACTTGCATGACATGTGGTTTCAACAAGACGGTTCCACATGCCACACAGCACGCGCAACAATGGACTTATTGAGAGGCGAGTTCGGTGAACATTTTATTTCACGTTCGGGACCGGTCAATTGGCCGCCTAGATCGTGCGATTTAACGCCTTTAGACTCTTTTTGGTGGGGCTATGTTAAAGCTCATGTCTATACAGACAAGCTCGCTTCAATTGACGCATTGGAAGACAACATTGAAGCATTTATTCGTGAGATACCGGCCGAAATGTTGGAAAGAGTATGCCAAAATTGGACTAAAATTGGATATGGACCGTTTGAGGCGCAGTCAATAGCTTTTAAAAAATTAGCCTTTATATTATTGATTTAATATATGTATATACAAAACAGATCAGACAAAATGCCACTTCAAAGAAAATTAAAAAATCATATATATCATTCAATATTTCAAAATTCACAAAACTGTATATGTAATTACATTTATTTCAATTCCTCACATATATAAAAAAAAGTATTTTATTTACATGGTTTAAATTTATATAACCATCAAAATGGAGCCAAAAAATATATATAGCCTTCTATATCATTTTGGATGGATGAATTTTACAGCATTTTCCATTACATCCTGTTTGAATTTTTGATGGATTATTTATACATTAAAAGAGAAATGGTAAAACCTTTCGTTTGGGTTTGGTATTTTAAAGAATCCTGCTCAATACGGCTATAAATTATTGAATTATTAATTGATCGGTTTCAAAACCATATAAATAGACTAAAATTGAATTAATAATTATATAAATTGATTTTTTATGGGTCATCTTTTTATGTTTTTCTAAATATATATACGTCTGTTGTTATATACGCAGACAAACCAACAAACATATAATTAAATTAACCTCAAAATTATTGTAATGAGAAATTGAATATAAATAATTTATTATAATAATATTTTTTTTATAAGTTAAATATAAAATAACAAAAATAATATATATATAGTTGTAATAAGCAACAAAAAAAGCTAATATATGCTAATCAATAAAACTACTTGTCTCTTTGAATGTTTTTTTTATTTTTTTACTTTTGTTTTTATATAGCCTTCATTCATAAGCCAATTTATCGATAATATCAATGTATGTGTTTGTGTGTACTTACTTATATGAAAAAATTATTCATAAATTCTTTTGAATCTTATTTATTTGTTCAAATATGCGATGCGGCTATTATTTATAATATATCGTTTAGTCATACATTTTTTTATTTTTCAGTAAAAGTTTTTCCATTTAGCAAATTGAAATGTGTGTATTTTTTTTTCTTTAACAATATGCACATTATAGAAATGTTTATAATGTAAAAAAAAAATTTTTACTCCTCGCAAAGGTATTTTTTTTTATTTTAATATAGTAATAATATTTTTATATTATAGATGTATATTTTATTTATTTTCACATTTTTTTTTATCTATCTATACATATGGTAAAAATGCTATTTTTACTCTGTTATGTATCAATTGAATATAAATATATTCAGATAGTCAAACAACATCCGTTGCAAATGTTTCGGGAAATATTTTTTTAAATGAAAAAATTAAGATGCAGTTTATATTTGCAGAAATTTTGTAGATGATCTGAAATGATATAGTCATTTGAAATTTGGAACAAGATATTTTATTTGAAAATATTGAATTAACTATTAATATGTCAGGAAATATTCTTATTTCAATTGCAAATGAGAATACTGACTGTAGGTAATCAAATAAAGCTCTGCAGCGATTTGCGATCAATTGAAAGATTATTGTAATGGAATCGTGGTGAGGTCGAATATGGTAATGTTGTTCAAACAATATCATATTTCAAAATCAATAAATAAAAACAAAATTTTACAAACCTTAATTCAAATGCAAAAATAAGAGGTTTTATGGTGTTAAAACAGAGCTATTCTGCAATGGTCTAGTTCAGAATGCGAGTTAAAAAATGTAATTTTGAAATTAAGTGGGTATAATAGTGTATACAGGGTGTCCCAGCTATCCAGCCAATATCTTCGAAACCAGTGGAGTTATCACTAATATGATGTTAGTTGACCCCCACTGGATTCCCTTTGGCTACATTTTTATGTTAACCCCTTCCTATCCACGTTAAACCTTATGTGCTTAATGGATATCAACTTTGGAAAATCAAATGTAAACCTATATTTTTTTTTCGCTTATTTTGAAGGGCGTGACGAGTAGTTAAAAAAAATATAATAATATGTGGGGGTCCCATGGGGAATTTTTCCACAAATGGGGATTGTCCAGCTAATGAAAAATGGGGGAAAACTCGCTAAATCTCTATGAAAACATATGTTGTGATGTACTAGAAAGTTGTTCTACGTTGAAAATTAAGGTAGGTGTCCAAACAGCCCAAGCCCCCCACGCCCCGTTTTTAAGGGGAAAAAATCGAAATTTTTATTTTAGCATTAAAAAACCATGTTTTTTTGATAGTTTGCAAAAATCGCATGCAAAAATCAAAATTTCGATTTTTCCCCCTAAAAACGGGGGGTTGGGGGCTTGGGGTGTTCGGACACCTACCTTAATTTTCAACGTAGAACAACTTTATAGCTGGACAATCCCCATTTGTGGAAAAATTTCCCATGGGACCCCCACATATTATTATATTTTTTTTAACTACTCGTCACGCTCTTCAAATTAAGCGAAAACAAAATATAGGTTTACATTTGATTTTCCAAAGTTGATATCCATTAAGCACATAAGGGTTAACGTGGGGAGGAAGGGGTTAACATAAAAATGTAGCCAAATGGAATCCAGTGCGGGTCAACTAACATCATATTAGTAATAACTCCACTAGTTTCGAAGATATTGGCTGGATAGCGTTAGCTGGGACACACTGTATAAAGACCATACCATAACATACAATATACTATATTTAACTTTTATTTACTAATACGTTTACCTATAAAAATTATGCCATTGATTGATTATACTTTAACTGCTATATGATTAAAAAAACTCATATTCTTATAAGAAAATATTACCACAATTGTACTTTTATAGTTTTAACATATTAATCTTGGGATATTTTGATATTCGTATATACAAATAAAACAAAAACATTTTTCCAATATGAATCATCAGAAAAAATACATGATCAATTCTATAATGAAATCGATTTTATTTTATCAGCATTAAAACCAGAATTTTATTACTAATCTATACCTCCTATACTAAACTATTAATTCTACTAAATTCCTTTATAAACATAAATAATAAACAATATAACACATTTCAATTTATGTGTAAACAATTAAATCAATTGAATAATTAATTTTCAATAATTATATTTTTATCAATTAAACAGCATAACAGCATTCAATGCAATTCAATGTTAAGGTTATGAGCACGACGATTAATATGGAAAAAAATAAAAAAAAAATAGACAATCAATTAACGTTTTTAAACACGTACCGTACGTATATTAATACCAATAAAATATCGTTTTATTACTCTTCGGAAAAAAATGTTGTATATATATAATATAATTTATAAAGTGTTGTTTAAATAATCATTGACATTGACTATATCATGAATTTTAATACATAATAAAATCTTGATAAACAAATTTTTAATATTTTTATAACGTACGGATGTAGGTATTTTATAAATAAACAACATACATATATTGATTACATATAGAATATAATATCTATAATATATGTATTGTATATATGCAAAATAATCAGATGAATAAACCTCGTATCTGCGAATCAACAAACAAAAATTAAAAACTCATCCAAGTATGAAAATAGAAAAAAAAAAATTGTATATCTGTTTTCTTTCTATTTATTTAATTTTTTCTTTTTTTTTTTAATAAACAACCTTTTGTTTATTAAAATTAAAACACAAACAAACAAAATATTAATTATTGAAAGTCTGATTGAAAAAAAAAACCTTGTACATATATAAGTAACATAAGGAACAATGAACTTCGATAAAATGAATATATTGGTATAGACAAACATTTTATAGGTATAGATATATAAAAAGGATTAAAAGGGGATGCTTTTAATAGTTTTTGTTAACTTTTTTTTTTTAATAAATTAAAAATACATTCAAGATTGTGTATAAAACGTTAAATTTGTGTCAAGATTTAAATCATTTATTGTTAAAAAAAAAATCATTAACAAAACACACTCTAAATGTAACTTGTTTTATACTTGTCTAAATTTAAATTATATTAACCATATCAAATTTTGACAAGAAATATCAAAAATACGACTTAAAAAAAAACAATAACTAAATAATTATTATTCTTTTGCGTTGTTCAACATATGGATATAATTAATTTTAAAGCCAAAAAAAAATACCTTTAAAATATAAAAAATTAATGAAAACTAAACAAAAACACTGAAAAATTTTAATAAATTAATATGCAAATGTTTAACATATATTAATTGTTTTTATATTAATTAAAAAAAAAATTAATAACATATTCTATTTAATTTGTGTGTTGGTTTGTTTATTTTTTTTTAATTTTATTTTTTTAATTGTTTCCTTATATGATAATATATACTACACATATTCATATAAAAAAATTAATAATAATATTTATAAATATAGTAAAAATACGTATATTATTTTAATTCATACTTTAAAAATTAAACGCACAAATTCATATATGATTATATTGTATATGTAGAATAAAAAAAAAATTATATAAGGAAACTATTTTTAAGCCGGATATATATTAATAAAATACAGCCAGATTTAATTATACTAAATAGTAATATATGAATTAATTCACACCTCTTTGCACATATATTATTATACTTATATAGTTTATATCATAACTATAAATATTCTTCGTGCTTCGTGCTTCGTGGAAAATATTAAATTTAAATATTAATTTTAAATACTATAAAAAATGAAAATTTGAATCTGTTTATTCAATGATCGATCAACAATTCTATATACCATATATGAAAATGATATTATCACTTTGTCTTAAAAATGCAAATAGGCTAATCTTGTATATAATATACAATATATATCAGTGCGAATAATTTAAAAAAAATTATATAAACATCTCATTGAAAGAGATAAACCAAACACCAAAAATTTGTTTATATAATGAAATTTTTTTTTTGAAATTGTATATCGCTAAAAATACTTATAATTATGCAATAATTTTTTATATTCAAGATAAAAAATTTATTTTTTTTCCTCTTTATGTACGTCATTTAGTTTTAAATTAGTAATTAGCATTAAAAAATATTTTTTTCTTTATTTTATTTATGAACAACATACCTCTGTGTAATCATAACTAAATAATTGAAATAAATTCAATGCACTGATTGCACTTTTCTTCTTTTTTTTAATATATAATATGGAAAACAATTGCATGTTTGTTTTTTATTTTATATATAAAAATAAATATATAATTATTATTATATCAATTTTAATAAAATTAGATTAAAATAATAATTATATATGTATAGAATTTTAATGATTGTATAATAATTAATTTTTGTTTTTATTTGGATTATCATTAATTTTGTTCACATTAAATTAAGGTCATTGCATTAATCTGATTAGTATCTGCGATTAAGTTACGACGATAAAGTAATTTCGGTCGTAAGGCAACCGAATGTTTTTAAAAGATATAAAGCATGATGGATGAATTTCAATTCAATCAGATTAAGGGATAATATGAAAAAAAAATGTTACTTCAAACATAAAATTATGAAAATTCAAACATTTATGCTTGATAATAACGAATTAAAGATTATTAACCCTTATGTGAGTGACAAAAAAAACACCTTTAATAGAGTGAAGAGTTACCACGGTACCTTCATATATTTTATATGCAAAATATATGAAAATTTATATGCAATGGTGTATTTATTAGTTTAGAACACTTTTTTTTTATATATATGTATAATATGATGATGAAATTGAATATTCACGTACGTACATAATTGCATAAATAAGTAGATAGTAGAAAAATATACTCTTTTGAGTAACGTTAAAGACAGAATATATTGAATATATGTATAAATGGATATGTTTTCATGCACATTCATGCACATCGCATTATTGCCATTATACGTTGTATTTATGGGATTGGAAATATTTGTAATTGCATCAGTTTATTAGAATTTCTCAAACAGTAAACATCTAAAAAATATATATGATAAAAACTAAATTTGGTTATTCATATATAAGTACTATAAACAAATCGAATAAAATTGTGACATATATCATTACATAATACAACTAAAAGAACATCAAATAATATTAATTAAAATAACTATAACAATGTCAATGCATAACACAACTAAACGAACCCGTTTACAAAAGTTAAATTCTGAAGAAATCCGGGAACTTTTAAACGAACACACAAGTGATGATGAGACGGTTGTAGCTTCAGATAATGAAGATGAGTACATTCCGCGTGTTGAAGCAAGTAATGATGAAGCATCAGATATAGAATTAGATGCAGATATAGAAACAGAGGAAGAGATATACGATTCAGATGACAGTGTTGAAATTGAACAATCTACTGAATTTGTTGGTAAAGATGGTACATGTTGGATTTCAAAACCGTTTGCAGAAACCCAAACGTTAGCTGCGAACATCATTCGACAACGTGGTGGCCCAGCAAATTACAGCAAATTATATAGTGCTTTAGAAGTGTTTAAAAATATTTTATCAAACGAAATGTGTGATGTTATATTACGTGAAACCAATAGAAAAGGACGAAGAATCACGGAAGCATATAACAGCAAGAATATTGAAAAGTATACTGATGTCAACAAACGGCCTAAGCTAAAAACATTCAAACCATTCACTGAACAAGAACTTGACGCATTCATTGGCATACTTATTTTTTGTGGCGTGCACAAATCCAATAAAGAGCATTTGACTGAATTGTGGAAGCCTGATCATTTACCTTTCATACGTGCTGCAATGTCCCACGATAGATTTAAATTATTTCTACGTTTCATTCGTTTTGACAACGATGTTACTCGTCCTGAGCGTTTGGCCACAGATAAGGCAGCTGCAATCAGAGACATTTGGAATATGATGAATAGTAATTTAGAAAGGGGTTACAAACCGTATCAATGTATTACCGTAGATGAACAATTATATAGTTATAGAGGGGGTACGCGTTTCACGCAATATATGCCATCCAAGCCTGCAAAATACGGCATAAAAATATTTTGGGCTTGCGACGCGTCAAATTCGTATCCTTTGCGAGGTCAAATTTATACTGGAAAACCCGCAGAAGGAGAACGTCAGACAAATATTGGGGAGCGCACAGTTTTGGATCTGGTCAGCCGCTTTAAAAATTCAGGAAGAAATATTACCACAGACAATTTCTTTACATCATTACAATTAGCACACACTTTGAAAACGTGGAATATGACACTTGTTGGAACAGTGCGCAAAAATAAAAGATTTCTTCCTGCAAGCATGCAACCTTACAAGGATAGGGCTGTGTATTCAACAAACTGGGCATTTAGCAAAAATTCAACATTATGTTCCTATGTGCCAAAAAAAAATAAATCTGTTGTAATGCTATCTTCTATGCATATGACACCCGAGGTGGAAGAAACGGTGACAGCTAAACCAAACATAATCAAATATTATAACAAAACTAAAGGAGGTGTAGATAACATGGATAAGTTACTTAGCGAATATTCTACTAAACGTCGAACAAATCGTTGGCCATTATCAATGTTTTTCAACATCATCGATGTGTCCGCTTTAGCAGCATTTATCATTTACATGGAACATAATCAAATGCTTACATCTACTAATAGACGACGTAAGTTTTTGAAAGATTTGAGCGTACAACTGGGCAAAGCAAATATTGAAGAACGTGCTAAAAATCCCATCGTCACTGGAAATGCATTCGTTCGTAATGCAATGCAAGATGTTTTGGGAAGAAAAATTACACCTTTTCTACCAAATGTACATCAAGAAGTTAGGCATCGTGATTCCACAGGACGTACTCCAATCGTTGGTAGTTGCTATTTATGTAGAGAATTGAATTACAAGCAGCGGAAAACACGAAAAGGTTGCGTTATATGCAAGAAACCTATTTGTGATGAACATTCCGTAAATCAACCAAAATGCAATAAATGCTTAAAAAATTTTTTTTTAGAAATAAAATTATTGTTTTAAAAGTAAAAATTAAAAAAGTAAAATGGAATTTTATACTAAAAACAACGAAATGTAGAAATTGAATTAATTTTTTGAAATGTATAAATTGAATTGATCACGACCAAATTTATGAATAATAAATATAAATATAAACATTTTATTTTTTTATTTATATATGAAGGTACCTGGGTACCTCGTCACTCTTTTACAAGTGTTTTTTTTCTTTTAGGGTTAAAATCGTTCACCATGACCACCTTTGATTTGCATCTCTTAAAATTATTAAATTTACTAAAAGTTAGGAGCTCTCTATTAATTTCGGCTTTTTAACTAGATTATAACCACAAAAGTTTTAAAACTAAAAACGCTAAAGGTACCCAGGTACCTCGTCACTCACATAACGGTTAAAGTTCAATAATATAGAAAATTAATATGAAATTTTAAAGGTTTCCGGTACGTATATAAAATCAAAATCGGAATAGATTAAATAAATATAGATTAATCCATGATTGTTAGAAAATAACAAATTTAATATGTCAAATGAAAATATACTAAAAATCCTATAAAAAAAAAGTGAAAATATTGTCAATTTATCTATATTTTTTGTAAGGAGACGGCGTAATATTATTTGAAATTCGGAAAATTCAGTTTATTTTACTTAAGATTCAATCGTAAAATCAATACCATTTCATGCAAATGAAACCCTTAAAAATTTAATGATTAGTAATTGATTTTGACCAATTATAGGTAAAAAAAATTAATTTTTTATGATGTAAGGGGTATAGTAAAAATGACATAACTTGGAAATTTGTTGATATAGAATAATGGACAGACCATCAATCGATAGATAATTTAATTCTCTAAAAACTTTCTTTACATATCAAAAGGGGTTGTACAACAAATTCTATAGTTAAAATCTATAAACGTGAAAAATTGTCAATTTAAACATACACTTTGCATGCACACCACATAATATTTTTTAAAATTCGATAAATTCACCTTATTTTACTTAAGATTCACCTTTAAAATGAATACCGTTGGAAATTTCACCCGTAATATGGAAATTTCATCCCTAAAAATTTAAATGATTAAAAGTTGATTTTTACTAATTACAATTTAATCAATTTTAGTAGATATTTAATTAGATTTTTCTAAAAACAATTTGTCAATTTTATATACATAAAAACAAACAAGAAAAAGATGTACAGGAAGACGAAGTATTTTCCTAAATTAAAAACACCAATATATGTAAATAAAAATTAAAAAAAAAAAAACTTACATATAGAGCTAATTAAATTTAATTAAAACCATATTTGAGCATTGAAACTTTCTATTTTTATCTATATATAGTATAATATATACAATTTATATTGAGAAGAAAACAAAGATTAATTTTTTAAAGAAATAAATAATTGAATAAAATTTTTCATTATACAATGTTTTGATTGACTTACGTTGTATTTGTAATTTAAAAAAAAAATGTTATTAAATATTTGTTTTTCTCTATGTGCACGTTATAATCATTCAATAATCTAAATATAATTATATTATAATGTATATGATTTGTTGATTATACCTGAGCTATTTGTATTATTTACGTTTTAAAATACATATATTTTAACTATACAAATTCAAATTATCGATAAGAAATAAATAAAAAATTATATATTGCATAAGTTTTCACCTTGACATCATATATATAGTTATAGAGTAATTTAATGTACAAATGAATGATTTAAATTCTCATATTTACCATATCGTATATATATAATATTTTACAATCAAATCAAAATTTATTAAAAATATATGTAATTGTTAGAGAAAATGAAATAAAAAAAAAAAAACACTATTAAGATTTTAATTTTTCTTTTTTTTTTTGAATTATTTTCGGTATTGAAATTTTTTCCATAAATAATTCATTAAAAAATTATATATAATTGAATTTATTTGGATGTTGATTAATATTAATATACATTATTTATATATGGATGGATATAAATGAAATAAAGATTTTTAATCATAATTTTTTAAATGGAATAAATACGCGTTTTATAGGGCTTTATATCAGAAAATAAAATTGAACCATTATTTCTTTAATATTAGGTTTCGATTAAATTTTTTTTTTTTTTCATATTATTAATAACAAAGCTTAAGCTATTGTAGATTGATATTTTATGAAAAAAAATCCTAGTAATTCCATTATACTATTTTAATATCAAGCACTCGAAGAAATATTCTTCTGTTGTTGTTCTGTTGTTGGTTCGTAGTTTTTGCCGATAACTGACAAAGTACAAACGAACATCAAATATAGAAAAAATAAATAATCATCTGAATTATATCATTAAAAAAACGAAACGTTTTTAATTGCATAAAAACAATCAAAATAAATCACTGTATTTTAAAAAAATAAACTAAAAATTCAGTTCATCAATTAAAAATATAACCAAATACAATAGAATTTTAAATCAAATTGTATATTAACAAATATGTTAATTTTATAAACCATATATATACATATATAAATATGTGATTTTAAACAGGTGGTCAAATTCTACTTGTATATACATTTGTATATAGAACAACATGAACAATGTGTGAAAATAAATTAAATTCAAACCATTATTATATTATTTATAATGCATATACTATACTATATATAATACATTTGATGCATGATAAAATTTTAACAACTATTTATATAATTTAATTGATCGATTTAAATTTAATTATAAAACATACATGGGGAAAAATTTATACGATAAAAATTATTTTCAGACATTGTATACAAATTTAATTTTATTCATTTAGTTTTTTTTTTTAAATATAGGGTATGGTGTATAAATTATATAATGAGTGTATGTGCAGAGGTTGGTCGATCAGAGTCAGAGGTATATTATATATATGCCACCTACAATAACATATAGTTTGTTTTTTTTCCAAAATACATATGCACACGCATATTTTTACTCGATATAACAAAATAATAATAGTAAATATAATCACCGAACATAATTTTATAATATATAATAACAATAATGAATTGAATGGATTATTGCATATATAAATTATTGATTAAACAAAATTTTATATTTACATATAAGTTATAATAAATTATGTTAATTTTATTTTTGTATAAAATATTTTTTTTATATCATATATTTTAAATGTGTGTATGGATATGTATGTATAATGTATATATATTTAAAAGAAAATGGATTTTATGTTTATTTTCCATATATACCATATATAGGTTTGATTGCGGTTTACAGAGGAAAATTTTCAAAAAAAAATGTTATGTATTTATTTAAACTATATGATAATTTCTTCATCATATATACAGTTCCGAAATGTGGTAAATTGTTTGGTTTATCAAGATTGGTTCGTCAAAGCGGAACGGAAAACCCGGTGGACGAAAGAGTGTTGGAAGACCACTGGGTAGGTGGAAAGATGAAGTGGAAGCGGACAGTCGGGCACTTGGTGTTTCCGGCTGAGGTTGGAGAAGGCTGTTCTTTGGTGGCCAATTGAACCAATTGTAGATTGTAGGTGCAAACAAGTAAAAGAAAGTGATTTCCTCATCATTTATTGCATCACATTTTTCTTGAAAATTTTCGGGTGTACCACAGGACATTATTATGAATGAAACAATTCAAGCTGACTATCCGCACGATAACGAAATATATTAATAGATTTTTTTGTTTATATAAAAATATTTTTAATTTTCGATTTGATTTAATATATATACGATAAATAGTATATATTAAACATCACTAAATAAATATATATACAATAATAAAAAATCAAAAAAAAAAAATTGATTTTCACAAATCTATCGAAATCTTATTATAACAACATGGATATATATTTTTTATTTTCTTTCTCCAAACTGAATGGAAAATTCACATATACGAGTATTTATTTGATTTATCCATATAATAAAATTGTGTATATATTTAACAAAACCATTTCAATTCAAGTATATATATATATATATATATATAAATAAAATAATACTTTCTGGTCCAATTCAATTTTATATATATTATTATTATTATATATACATAATATATCGTTTTATGTTTCCAACCATTCCATTTATAGGTACCTATATAAACCATCCATATGGAAATATACAAACAGTTTTGACTAAAATAAATGTAAATTTTCTGTTTTATATAATGATTCATTGAAAAACTGTATTTTATACCATTTGATTGCGTTATTGAAAAGAATTTTTCTTAGTCTTTGATTCAGGATAAATGCAGAGAGAAAGAAAATACTATAGAGAAATGTTTTTAATTTTAATTATTACCGAAAAAAAAAAAATTGTGGTACCTTTTTTCCAAACCTTAAGTCCCGAAAAAACTAGTCAGAATGAAATTCTGTATAGATTTTTTTTAAGGAAAATCTGGCTAATTTTCTAACGGGGATTTTGTTTGATTTTCCAAATTTGGTATTAGCAAAACTCATTCAAGTTATATCAGATATTTTGACATGAACTGTATATTAATGTATATGATAAGTATATTATTATTTTATATATAGTGCACATATACTCTATACACATTGCTATATACTCATCGTTCGTCGAGTACATGAATGAATATATAGAGATATATCACATAACAATATTAACATATATATATAAATAATATATGAATACACAATAAAATTTATACAGCATTATTATAGATATATGCACATATCTCTATATACATATAAATAAATATATCAATTAGTTTTATGCTTTTAAATAAAAAAAAAATAATAAATCCATATAACAATATAATGGTGTGATGAAATTACACAGAACAGAAGCAAAATGAGATGAAAAAAAAAATCAAGACATTGAAAAGTAAAAAAAAAAAAAATAATTTTTTTTATATAGATCAAATATCCACTTAACCTCATCCCAATTTTTTTTTTCTTTTTTTTTTTTTGCACTATATTTACTACAGCGCTGATATTATACATAAGTATATACTTATAATGCAAATATACATATAATATAGACAGATAGATAGGTATCGATTAAAAGCTGATATAGATAAAAATCAATTTAAATCTATATACATATATAGAATAGAACGTAAATTCAGTATTTAAAAACTTTATATGCATTTTTTTTATATGTTTTATTGTTCGATCGATCTGTGTTAAAATACGATAGAATTTTTATATGAATATAATTTTATGTTATCGTTTATATATTGCATTGATTGTTACATTTATAGATATACAGATAATTTATGTGATTATCACAAAATTTTTTTTTCTATATCGAAATTGATTCAAAATGGGATTGTTTTTTATAAGGAGTTATTTGTATGGAGATTGACGATAACAAAATTTAGCACATTTTATAAGATAATAAAACGTTTTGATATATATTTTGATATATATAACTCTGTGGTGTAAATGTTAAAAATGCCAACTTAAAATTCTAACGAAATTTTGGGGTCGTGGGTTCGAATCCTACTGAATGCCTAAAATATATTTTGTGTTTGCTTGTTGCTTGTATAGCGAAAAATTTATTATTTTTTATTTTTTTAAAGCGTTTTGATAATTTGATTCACATATGGATAAGTTCCTGGGACATTTTTTTAAATGAATGTGAACGAGATTCGATATATTTGAATAGAAAACATCCTGACCGGACGTATATGGAAACTAAAGGTATAGCGAAAAGATAATAATAAATAATAAATTTTTCGCTATACAACCAACAATCTGGTTTTAGCGTTCAACAACAGCCTTCTGTTGTTAGTTTCTTAATTTATGTATTTTACGGTGTCGGTAATTAGCCGTACGACCAACCGCAAGCGGAATATACAACTCTGCGTTAAAATTCAGATTCGAAAAATAACCGGGCTAAAAGATAATAGCTTAATAAAATCTTAAACTCCAAAAAACTTAATGAATTAAAATGGATATAGACTGCCTGAGACGCGCGGTATCATAAAATAATGGTAAAATTTATAATTTTTGGATACATCGAAATTTTGCATAAAAGCATAGCAAAAAAACACCTATCATAATTTATATAATTAAATATATATTTTATATAACGTTATACAGCTATACACAGAATTGAACGTACACTTAAAAAAAATATGTATTTTTGCCGATATGTGCATATTTATTAATTTTTTTCAAATTACATTTTTTACATAATGAATATTAATTAATTTTTTAAATAATTATGTTAATAATTAGAAATTCGTTTACAACAACAACAAAAAAAATCAAAAACTTAATTCAATATAAAAAATAATAACACAAAATTGAACGTACACTTGTATTAAAAATTAATTAAATTAGAATAAACTAACTATTAGTATTTTGTTGGATACCCTTTTGATTTAATAAATGCGTTTAATCTTGCTGGCATAGATTGGACCAATTTTTGGGTGATATCTGATGATATTTTATCCCATTGTTCTTGGATCTCCATTTTCAATTCGAATTTGTTGGTAATATCTCTGATCCCAATTCTTCCCAGAAATGTTCAATGGGATTTAGATCCGCTGATTGAGGGGGCGTATGAAACATTTTTGGTACTCTATAGAGCAACCATTCTTTGACAAGATACGAGGTATGTTTTGGGTCATTGTCGTGTTGGAAATAAAATTGATTCTGTAAACCCAATTTTTCAGCGCTTTGACGCAAATTTGTTTTCAAAACATCCAAATACTTTCCATCGTCGTTTGTCCTTGCCCATCGTCGACTCTATAAAACACATATTGCCACCACCGTGTTTTATGGTCGGACATAAATTTTCTTTGTTCATTTCTGTATTGGGTTTTCTCCAGACTCTATAGGTACCCCATCTGGACCAAAAATATTAAATTTAGTTTCGTCGCTAAAAATAACCTTATTCCAAAATTCTGGTCCTTTATTTAGGTGTTCCTTTGCAAAATTTAATCTTTTTATTCTATTCACTTTTGAAATAAATGGTTTTTTCCTCGTAATTCTGCCATTATACCCTTGTCTTCTAAGAGCTCTTTTAACAGTTTCTGTTGAAATATTTTTATTAATAATTAATGACACATCTGCTATAATGTCCGCTATTTTTGTTTTTGGTTTTTGTTTTTAATTTTCCGTATTATAAAATTATTCATTCTTGGCCGTTAAAATTCTCTTTCTTCCTCTGCCAGGTGTATTTATTAAAGTGCCTTCATATTTATATTTATCAACTATGGTTTGAATTGTGGAATGGCTTCTACCAATTATTTTTCCAGTTTCACGTAACGATTTACCTTCACATATTAATTTAATTAATTAATTCGTATAACTCTGTGGTGTAAATGTTAAAAAATGCCAACCTAAAATTCTAACGAAGTTTTGGGGTCGTGGGTTCGGATCCTACTGAATGCATGAAATATGTTTTGTGTCTTTGGTTATTTTTCGAATCTGAATTTTAACACAGAGTTGTATATTCCGCTTGCGGTTGGTCGTACGGCTAATTACCGACACCGTAAAATCCACAAATTAAGTAACTAACAACAGAAGGCTGTTGTTGGACGCTAAAACCAGATTGTTGGTTGTATAGCGAAAAATTTATTTATTTTATTTATTAATTTAATTATCCTTTTTCTTTCCGCTAATGTCGTTTGAATCGTATGACGTCCCATTTTGTTATTGACACTATATTATTATTATTTTAAAACATTTTTGTTAACTGTCTTAAATGCAATTCTCAAAACAAAACATACAATAAAATGTTGTACAAATTATGTCGATTACCCAAGTTAAACTGAGAACATACAAATATGTCGATTACCCAAATTCATCTGAGTATTGCATCATCCTAACTTTATAAATAAAGTAGTGTACGTTCAATTTTGTGTTATTATTTTATGTATTGAATTAAGTTTTTGATTTTTTGTTGTTGTTGTTGTAAACATAATTATTTAATTATTAACATAATTATTTAAAAAATTAATTAATATTCATTTTATAAAAAATGTAATTTGAAAAAAATTAATAAATATATAGATATCGGCAAAAATACATATTTTTGTTAAGTGTACGTTCAATTCTGTGTATGGCTGTAAGTTATGTCAATAACCTGATTTCTGTTTAATCCAAATGAATATTATCAAAATGTAAATGTAAATGTAAATTTTTTATTTATTTTATATAAAAACAAATTATGCGACAATTTCAATAAATTTTTTTTTGCATTTTATTTTGTTGTATATGTAATTGTATTTTTGTAAGTAACGTTAGTTTGCATTTTTTAATATGAAAAAAAAGTATGGAATTTCAATATCCCGGTTGATGATCATCGTTCATCTATATATATATGCATATAAAATTCAATGTTATGTACTTGATTTATCAAAAAAAAAAACAAACAACTTGAAAGTAATGTTTTCATAGCAAATTAATAATAATAATTCTAATTTTGTATATATTAGTTTTTGTTTTTATTAAACAAACGCTTAAATAAAAAAAAATATTTTGCATAAAACAAATAAAACAAAAATAATTAATCAACCGAGGTTAATGGTAAATAAAATTTTTGTAATGCATTTTCCACACTTTTAACAAAACAATGTGTATTATTTTTTAATAACATTTTGATTAAAATAAAATTTTCAAGAGTGGTTTTTTGTTTTTCTTTATAAATAATAAACAAATAAAGCAATTTAAAGCAAAAAACAAATCATATAATTGCTTATTTATGTCAGGTTTAAAAGTTTTTTTTTAATTATATGTACACATTAATTACACATTAGAATATTTTTTTATTATTTATAAAGTGAATAAAGCTAAGTTTTTGTATATTGTATATGATACTAAATATTTTTGATTTAATTTGTGATAAATTTAATTCTTTTAAGTGTCGCAATGTTTATGAATCATTGTCCGTTTTTTTAATATTAATTACTTTAGAACTGTCATTGAATCCAATTTTGATAATTAAAAACTCATTTTATTATTCATTGAATAAAGCAAAAATTTCTGGATACAATTCATAATGGAAATGAATTGAAAATGCTTTCTATATATCTAAAATCATGACCATCACAAATAATAAACAATGTAACATATATATTCTTTCATCAATAGTGGAATAGAAATAAAATTATATAAATTCTGGGTTAATTGTCCTTTGCAAAAATTTGTATCTGAGAAATGTATCTTTTACAATATAAATACTTTATAAATACAATACAATATAAATACTTTATCCAATAAAATTATTATTATTATTATTTATTGAAATGAGAAATGTTTTATTAATATACATTTTTGTTTTTATTAAATATATTGTAGGTACATGAATATATAATAAAGGTATAATTTCCACATACTCAAATATATATTTTCACATTTAGACAGTGATTTAAAAATTAAAAAAAAAAAAAATTTAACAAAACACTCACACAAACAAACATATATATTTTTTATTTTTTTTTATTATAATTCTTATTAAATTTTTTATAATTAATATAATTAATGGAATTTATTAGTGCGTGTCAATGTCAAAATATAACGAAAAATTCGTTTATTTATATATTATAAATTTCATTGTTAAGTATTTTTAATAAATATGTATGCTGTTATTATTTGGTTTAAAATTGGAAATTCCAAATTTATAAATAAAGGGTGATTTTTTAGCTATTATCTTTTTGGCAACACTGATTTAAACAGCTGACGTACGTTTCGTGTTTTGTTTCACTAATTTAACCATGAATCGTCTTACAAACGAACAACGATTGCAAATTATTGAATTGTATTATCAAAATGCGGGCTCTGTTAAGAAAGGTCATTGCGCGGTTTTCCATTTTATGGTCAGTTTAATCGACCCACTGAAGCCGCTATTCGGGCTATTGTGACTAAATTTCGCACCAAATTTACATTGTTAGACATTAAACCACCAACACGCTTGCGTAGAGTGCGCACTGAAGAAAATATCGCAGCTGTATCGGTCAGTGTTAATGATGACCATCAATTATCGATTCGTCGTCGTTCGCAGCAATTGGGCCTCTGTTACTCAACAACGTGGAAAATTTTTCGGAAGGATTTAGGTGTGATGCCTTTTAAAATACAGCTGGTGCAAGGACTGAAACTGAACGACCTACCACAACGTAAAATTTTTGGTGAATGGGCTCTTGAAAAGTTGGTCGAAGATCCACCTTTTAATCGAAAAATTGTGTTCAGCGACGAAGCTCATTTTTGGCTCAATGAGTACGTAAATAAGCAGAATTGTCAATTTTGGAGTGAATATCAGCCAGAAGCATTGCAAGAGCTACCAATGCATCCAGAAAAAGTCACAGTTTGGTGCGGTTTATGGGACTATTATTTGTGGCGCTATGTTAAAACTCATGTCTATACATACAAGCCCGCTTCAATTGACGCATTGGAAGACAACATTGAAGCATTTATTCGTGAGATATCGGCCGAAATGTTAGAAAGAGTATGCCAAAATTGGACTAAGCGGATGGACCATTTGAGGCGCAGTCAAGGTCAACATTTGCATGAAATAATCTTCAAACATCAAATTATATGGACCGTACCATCGATTCAAATAAAGATTTGATGCATTTTTCTGAATTGTATGTGTTTTTTTTTTGAAAAACTTTCCTATAGCTTTTAAAAAATCACCCTTTACATATATAGATAGATTTTATATTATAAAAATTCAATATAAAGATGTTGTTTTAAAAATATTTATAAAAAATTTATTATGACTTTTAAAGTAGGTATATCGCGAGTATCATTTTACTGTCTTATAATATACTGACTGAGTGAATCATAGCTTCAGGTTTATATAAAATGGAATTATTTATTTCTTTATGTTACAGATTTTTCATTGGTCGTATATGAACTAATTACTTCTATTTAAGAGAATTTGTCGTTGGATTTCCAATTTTCTTTTAAGTGCGGTTATCATATTTTAATTTTTTTTTAACAATTTTGAATGACAATAAAGAAGTTAAATTAAACATTTCAGAAACCTTTTAAATCAATATATTGAGTCATTAAATTAAGTAAAATTATTAATTTATTGATTAATTGATATTTATTTATTTTTTTTTTAATTGTCTTTATATCTTTATTGCTTAAAAACCTAAACGTATAGATTTTCATATAAAATAAAATAAACTTATATATTTGCCAATTTTCAATTTATAATTATAAATCAAATAATTTACGGACAGATGTGTGTATAGTAAATGTAAATATTTATATGTTTAAAAAAAAAAAAGTATATATTTATTGATTTTTTTTTTTGTATTCATTAACTAATAAAATAATTGACATCATCTTTAACAAAATTTATTTTTGTTTTATTGCAAAATGTATCCTTTTTTTTTTATTATTATTATTTGTTTATAAAATTAAATATACAAAATAGTTATATCTTTGTAAAGAATATCTCTGTTAGCTTTGGATTTATGTATCCAAAAAAACAAACATGTGAGAAAAAATAAAAATAAAATATACTTTATTTATAAATTCTATAAATAGAATTTATATAAATAAAATTGATGGGATATGTAAAAATAATGAATAAAAAAAAAAAAACCAGAAGAAATATAAATGCTATAAAGTATTAAATAAAACAAAAATATATATTGTATAAGAAATAAGAATTTTTTTATTTTCTATTATATGTATTTATTTATTTACGTATACAGAATACAGTAGTGATACGAATAATATATATAGTAATAGTATTTTTATAATATTGTTTCCAAAAGGTATTCAAAGTGTTCTGTCAGAGGATATATTTAAAAAATTTATTAATATCTTATGGTAAATTTTAAATGCACGGAAACGATTGTAAAATTGTATTATTCATTAGTTTTTTATGGAATATTCAGAATGCGATTGGTCAGAATGCTAACTTAGTTATTCTATTATTTTCATCACCTTTGTATTAATTCATCCATCTACATAATGAAATCTATATATATATACTATATACAGATGATACTTCTACGAGCCGAAGCGTATTTATACCAATATAGAAAAGTAGTAAAAAAATTGATTACAGAAAACAAGTTACATTCTTTTAAAGGTTGTTTATATACAAGTTATTCTACTTTTATATTAATGTATTTATATATATATATTGATATTTTATATATATATATATATATATATATATACTGTCTCTGGTCAAATTATTGAATTATTTCAATATATATGATACACGTTTTAAATAACATAATATTTTTGCATGAAAAAAATTAACCAAAAAAAATTACTATATACTAAAATTTGTTTTTTAAAAGTCACTTACCACTTTTTTTTCGCAATGCTTTGCGGTTATTATTACAATATCTCTTCAACGTGTTTTTCATGCCAAAAATAAAGAATTTAATAAATCACTATATTATTATGATGCTGGAAAGGTTTCTGTGAAAAGAAAAAAAAACATCATTCGTGTTAAAAATATATTTGAAATTTTTTCTTAAAAATAAAAAAAGATAAATTTGGAAGATTATATATTTATTTATTTATAAACAATAAGAAACATTTATATTAAATAAAAAATTAACAGATTTTTAAAAAAAAATGTCATGGTAGTAGTTATAGCTTGCGAAAGATTGTAGTCATAAGTTAGTAGTAGTTTGCAAAAGATAGTCGTCAGGCTAGTTGTCATAGTTTGCAAAAGGTAGTAGTCCTTTTTTACGCTTAACTTTTAAGATCAATGTAAGGAATACAATTTTCTACCGGAACACTATAGACATATTTTATATCTTTCCAAGCCTAAAATCAATGACACTTGTAATTGTAAAGTTAACATAAATTCAAATTCATTATCCTTTTCGCTGTTTTATTGTATTATTGATTCGCTTCCAATAATTTGATCAGGGATAGTATAGTAATTTAATATACATAAATCTATATATATACTGTATATACTTTTAGACGCTATAAATATTTTTAATTATAAATTTATATCTTCTCTATATCCATATAAATATTGTTATATAAAATGTGAACATTTGCACATTAAATGAAAATTGTATATATAATATACGCACGTACGAATATACTAATTATAAAATAATCCAGTTTCTTATTTATATATATAATAGGTAGGTAGGTAGGTATTTGTATTTATTCAATTGTTATCAATTACTTTATCTATATATAATTTATAATATAGACATTTATTTAGAAGTAAATAATATATACGATATTATGATGGTAAATATAATAATTATATAATTTACCATCACATATAGTTATATAAGTTCGATATTTATTGTCCGTATTAAATAATATTTAATTAAAATTTAATAAATGATATCTCTGTTGATTATACCATATATATATACGAGAAAATTATGTTTACGGATTTGCGGAAATCGGGCAATATTTTATTGATAATTATCTAATTAAAATTCAATGGTAACGATATGTGGAAAAACGATTCAATTTAATTTAAATGCGAAATTTATAAGTATAATAGAATATGTTTTTTTTTCTTCAATTGACGGGTATTGACGGTGTGCTAACGAAGGTTACAATATGGTAAATAAAAAATCAAGTGCTTTTACATTTTGGAAAATTCTTATATTAAAAAAAAAATACGAATACGATTACATTCGGCCCCTTTTTAAAGTTTATATTTGGTTAACCAATACCCAAACAGCCAAATATTACTTACAATTAGGTAATAAAATTACCGACTGCGATTTTCCAATTTAGGGTACCGCAGTAGTGTTTTTATTACTGGTAATATTATTACCATATTTTGAATGTTTGAAGTCATTAAATTACCGATTTATAACCAGATTTAGGCAAGAGGTATTCGTATGATAATATAAGTACTGACGTAACCATGTAGTAACAAAATAACCGTCATATTCTGGTAATATTCTTAACGTTGTCTCTTTTTAAATATCAAAGTCGTAACAAAATTACCATTCTTTAATTGTTCAAACATGTCTGTATTATAAATTCAATAAATGTATGTCGATCTACTCTATTTTTTCGATGATTGTGGGTCAACCCATTATTACCTCTTTCATTTCTTATATCACTTATATCAGGGTGAATTCGAAATGAAATTATAAAAAGAATATCAAAAAGAAATGATTAAAAAAGTAAACAGAAATGTTGTGCGCCCACGTTTCCACGTTATTTTTTTAATAATTGATTATACAAAATAATAGTTAAGGCACATCATTTTTTGAAAAGCATTACATTTTGTTACAAACATTGCACATGCATTCGCATATATGATAAACTTACTTCGGTAACAAAAAAAACTCGGCAAAACCAGTTACAGTTACGTGTCAAGGCGGTTGTGTTGACGTCATGGGGCGGTAATAAAAATGTTTGTATGAATGTTACCAACAGCAAAATTACCGTCATATAACCGATTTTACACTGAATGTGGCTGCTTGGGTAATAGGTTGGAAAACGATACAGAATTTTCTTTGGAAAATTATAAAGAATCTAATCAGCAAATCATACAAAATTTCCTTTAGAAAAGTGTAAAGAATTTCCCTAGAAAATCATTTAGAATTTATTCGGAAAATTATACCGAATTTCACCAGGATACCATTTAGAATTTTTTCAGGATATTATACAGAGAATTTTCTGTAGAAAATGATACAGAATTTCCTTTAGAAAACTATAGAGAATTTTCTTTACAAAATCATAAAGAATTTCCTTTAGAAAACCATACGAAATTTCCCCCGGAAATTATACCGGGTTTCCTTTAGACAATTATAAAACATTTCCTTAAGAAATCTTAGAGATTTTTCTTAGGAAATAACGCAGAATTTACTAAAGATATCATAATGAATTTTCATCAGGATATAATACAGAACTTCCTCAGAATTTCTAACTTTAAGGAAAAATTGTATTGGCTCTTTAATAACACAAATACATCTTAAAATTGTAACTATTAATCAATCAAATATGTTAAGTCTCATTTCTTATATAATTTTTAATAATGAAGGTAAGCCGAATTTAATTATACAAATTAAATAATAATAATAATAATAAATAATTATGTTTTTTTTTTTATGATTAAACATAAACAAAATTTATGTATGCTTGTATTCATAAAAATCTTAAAGATACCATATATTAAATAAGAATAAAACAAAAAAATCACATCACCTTGTAAAATTGATGGCGCCTTGTTAAAAAAAAAATTTAACAACGTAACTAAACTATAATTTATTTCATAATATACCAAAAAAAAAAAAATAAAAAAAAGCGGAACATTTTAATTTATTATTATGCTTATTATTATTATTATTATTATTATATATGAATTCTTTAAGTTTTTTTTTTTGCGTATTTTTTGATTATCGCAATATTTCTAGATACAGACATACATTTTTTTTTGTGCGTGAATTTAATAGTTCTATATAGACCTTATTTATAAAATCTTGATGATATTTATTAATAAAATCACAAAAAAAATGAAATAAATAAAGATGTACCATTTATGGGAAAAAATATTTTCGGTGCATTTTAAAGGATTTGCATAATAAAAAAAGCGGAAAATTTGGCATATATTTTTTGTTGAACAGAAAGGTTAGAAAACAATATATTGAATTTCATCGGGAAATCTTAAAAAATTTCATTTAAAACATCATACAGAATTTCCTCAATATACTATATACAGAATTTTCATTACAAAATTATAAATCCTTTATAGAAAATAAAAAGAAAATATAGAAAGAATTTCCTATAAGAAAACAGAATTTTCCGTTAAACAAAAGAAGTGATTGATCTATAAATTTACCAACAAATTTCAGTATTGAATGCAAAAAGGTAACAATAATGAAATGATCATTTAGAAAATCATTTCATTTTTCAGCATATAACCAAACATATTTAATTTACCATTTAATCTCAAGAATATAATCAACAAAAATTTCCCAACAAAGGTAAGTAATAACCAAAAAAAAAAAATGCACTATACAAATATACATAGATTTGAAATAGTGTATGATTATTAATAAACATTTGGTATATTATTTTAATGAAAAAAAACAGGAAAAATGGAATGCAAAATATTTTCATAATGAAAAACTGAATCAGCCAGCAATAATATAATAAATTTGTCTAGACTTTTTATGTTTTTATTTCATATACAATATAAATTGGAATATATATGACAAAAATCACTTCAAATTCATATATGTATTAAAAACAAAAAAGGATATATGCATTTATATCCTCTCGTTGATTTTATATACCATATACACATAGATGAATGTCGGCATACCATATATACCATATATGGTATATATATATACATTTATATGAAAATGAATTGCTTTTTTAATCATACATCTATGAAATTATATGAAATACCCTCTTTATTCATTTATACATTTATTTGAATTTCAATTGTTTTATACATTTAATTCATGAATAGCACACGCACTATATATAAATTTTCGCGTCCTCATAATGAAAAATAAAAAAAATTCTATTGTTTATTTATGAAAATAAAAAAATAAAATATGTACATATGCGGGGTGATTATTATATTGTTATATACATATATATATAGTATAGCGAATAAATGTTTATATTTCATATTTATATATTTAATGTTAATTAAAACAAACTGAACTGAACATTGACAAAAATATACGAAATATGTATGGTATGGTATGGTAAATAAATACAATACCAACAAATCCTCAATATACAAATAACCCCAATTTTGGATTTTGTTAAATAAATTTAATCATTGTAAAAGGGTTGTATTGGTTATAGAAATCTTGAAAATATACCTTAATTTTCCTTTTTTGTATAATTCGATCCATGAACAACATGGAAACTTTTCAAAACATCCCATATATATTTATATGTATATATATATATATATCCCAGCATACATTTGGAAGATAAATCATCTGCACGATAAATATAGAGGATATCTATTTCTATTTATTGCCTTAGCAATATTTGAGCAACACAAATCATTGAAAATTTCTATTTTGTTACCGTGAGGATAAAATAGCAATAATAGATATTTTTTTTTCTTCTGTATGAAAAAATCGCAATAAATTAACGATTTGTATTGCGTATTTGTCTACCAGATGATAAAAAGAAAACAACTAAAATATGAATCTATCTTCTTTTTTTCGCCAAGAAGTAATATTGATGATACGCGTAGAAGATAAATAAATGAAGCGTCACTTTGAATATTGAAACGCGTTTATTCGTATTAAAAATTCAGCGAGAAATCAGATCAAATTAAATCAATGGTCATTCGATCCTGTATTGTTGAAGTGTTTTAAAGTTTTTAATAATATTCATTCTTTTAAAAATATTTTAAAGTGCAATTAATTTAAAGTGAATTAAAAAGTGCAATTTTCATCTTCCACGCAATTCGCGGATGATACTTTTAAGAGGATATTTAAGTGATATCTTCTAAATCTGATATCTATAAATCTTCTTGGAGTTTTGCTTTTGTATTATTACGTACGGAATACGAAAGCAATACACCAAGAAGTATTGCATACGGGACACAATCCTTCCCGAATGAGATTACGAATTCGATAATAAGATTATATCTTCCGCGATAAACTTTATCTTCCTCGCAATACGATGGGCGAATCATCCGCGAATCATCTTGCGTGCTGGGATACTTTTAATAAAAGCTCTATTTCATCTATAGAGTATATTTGCTTTTATTTCCATATATATTCAAAATCATAATCACCGCCCCGTCACCGCATATATATATTTTTTAATAAATAATTAAAGGGGTTATTATTATAATATTTAATAGATCATAATTTAAAACAGCTTTATATATGTAGGAAAGGTATATTTATATACAGGTAACCAGGTCCGTTTTAGCCCATTTATGCGCCTGGCTCAATAGCGACTAAAATATAGCGCCCTGAAACATGACAAGAAAAAACCTATAAACATAAGATATGTCCCACAAGGAGTTTAAGGAAAATCTGGCAAGCATAAGTTTAATTTATCAGTTTTCTTTGCTCCAGAAATTTTCTTTAGAACTCTAAGAATTTTCTGTATTATTTAAAGTATCTAAACGTTTTCAGTGCCCCTAGGTAACGGCGCCTGGTTCGTTCTCACCAATATCTTTTATGTAGTGGCGGCCCTGTAGGTAACATAAATAATAACGCAGATGTTATTTAATTTACGCATATATATAACATATATGTTATATATATATATATATAGAGTAAAGAGTCATAAAATAACAATTATGAGTTTATTTTTGTTTTAAATATACCTTCGTTTTTGTATTAATAAACCTAATTGTTACATTTGTCGTTTGTCCAGCTCAAAATTGTTTGACTCAGGGGACACCAAAAATGTAATAGGCTGATTTTTGGAATTCCCTTGAGGTACTAACTTCTTGATTTTCAATACATTTGACTATACATAAAAGGTATACATTTACTGCTGAATTGTTCAAAGCTCTAGCCCAAAATTACCCATAACATTGTGATTTATGTATTATTTGTGTTTCAAAATCGAATTTTTGAGGAAAGATATGATTATGAATTTTATAATTAATATAAAATAAATATTCAGCATTCAATAAACCACAATAATTGTATATTAATTCATAAAATGATTAAATTTTTTAATAAATACCAATCAAACCATAAAAAAATGTGTTGAATTTAACCTATTATAATGCAATTAAAGTATAGTATTTTTTTTTATAGACTATACACATTCAATTATTTTAAAAACCGCATTAACTATTTAGTATATTCCATAAATAAATTCATATCAAATTACCTTCATCTATATATATTCTATTTTAAAGATGTTTACTTTAATTAATTATATAGCAATCATCATATATATTAAACACTCAATATATTAATTAATTATATACGGTATTTATTTTATATACTATATAAACAATTAATCAATTGTGAAAGTTAATTATAATAAAAGTAAATTTACTTTTAATTAATTTATTTGTTTTTTATTATTATTACATCTAATATAAATTATCAATAAATATATATAAATATATTGCAAAAATAATAAACAAATATTAAAGTAAATCTTTATTTTAAATGAAGGTCATTTAATTTATATATTATGAATATATACCAGTTATTTTTAACAATTTTAAGTATATTTTGATAAATTTTATTGCAAAAAAAATGCATTTATATGTTTTTTTTATATATATTATATGTAAATAAATACAACAAATATTGTGCCAAAAAAAAAAAAAAAAAACTTAAAAAAATGAATGCAATATTATGAAATATGTTTACCAAGGTATATTTCGATAAAAATGAAGATATATTCAAAAAATAAAAAGTATCCAACAATGAAATAAATATCCCCGTAAGTATAAAAGATGATGAAGAAGAAAAAAAAATGAATTGTATAATTACTATAGTATACATATATATATGATTTTTCGAATGTGCAATCAATTTGGTATTTTCTTAATTTTTATTAATTTTTTATATATCATATACATTTTACTGGTCGATGGTGTAAAGTAAACGCAACAAAAAATATATATAAATTAATGCGGTATTTCATTACATTTGTTTTTTTTTTTGGTTTATTTAAATAATAATCGCATATAAATTTATTGTATATTATATTTATTTTTTTTTAATGTATGTCAATGTACAATTATTATAATAAATATAACGTTATTAAAACAGCAAACAAGGGATTATTATATTTACATTCACAAAATAAAACTCAAAATATATTAAAATTCAGATGAATTTTTTTTGTTTGAGGGCATCAAAAGAAATATAATCAATATACATAAAAAAAATGTTCGCTTTACAGAATCGATTTTAGCGTCCGATAACAGCCTTCTGTTGCTGATTTCTTAATTTGTTGCTTTTATACGGTATTGATAATTAGTCATCCGACCAACCAACATGGAAAAATCTACAATTCTAGGAATAAAGATTCAGATTCGAAAATAACCGAAAAACACAAAACATATTTTATGACTTCAGTACGATATTTGTCGAACCAACAAATCTTGGTTTTTTTATCAACTACGAGTACACGGAGGTAAATTCTACATCAAGATTGAACATACAAGATGTGATTTCTTAAAAAAACAAAACACTATACCTGCAGTTATTTTTTAATAATAAATAATTTCAATTGAACTCATCATATATATTGATTATAATTCATTTAAAAATGTTTTGTTTATTGTTTGTGTTATTCTGATATGCGATATTTTGATTTTATCATAAAAAATGTTTATACATATATTCAAATATTATATCAATTTATTTTGTTTGTATATGAAAATAAACTGCATAATATATATATATCATTTCCACATGCTTTGAAGGACATTTATTATGAAAATAAAAAAAAAATAAATATGAATCTATGCCATTTAGCATTTGATTGTTGTTTTATATTAGGTATATGTTAAATAAATATTTATTATATTTAACATGATTCCATTATAAAAGACAAGTAAAATAAAAAAAAAACATATATAGGTCTTCATCAAAAAAAATACTATACTTTTTTTTTTTGCTGCAGATATTTGCATATATATGAATGCACCACCTTAACAAGAAAATGTGCAAATTATTGCAGAAACCTAGTTTTTAAAAAATATATATTATTATAATATAAACAATATTTGATATATTCTCATATTCATTGCATATAATAGAAAAAAAAATGTTGTTTTTTTTTTTTTGAGTAAACAAAAATTATTCTTTGATGTTTTTTTTTTATATACCATACCTACTTATATATAACGTCATACAAATACGAATATGCCGAAGTCAAGAGTGATGATTACAATTATATGGTTATTATTTTATATAAAGGTATATATATATACACAGGATAGAGATAAGCTGCATTTATACATTTTAATATACAATATACAAACAGAGTGATGTATATATATAAATTTATTCTACATATAGTGCTTTTTTTGCACTGCTATTTGTTTATGTTTTTCATTAATGAAATTGTGATTTTTTTTGTATGGTATATCCTCTTCATTTCGTCATTTAAATCACATATAAGCATACATAATTAATCGAAAATTATATTCATTTTTATTCAGGTTTTTGGTTCAATAAATAAATACAATATCAACAAACGTTTCATATACAATATCATGCGAATTTTTTTTTTTTAGCTAGGCTGTTGAAGCTTTTTGTTGTTCAAAAAAGGTTTTTATCCTAAATAAAATAATGGACGGTCTGTGTTCAGACAAACAATTTTGTAGTTTAGTCGATTTTTGTGGTTTAGTTTAGATTATTTTGGGTAACGTTTCGATATATGACATTGTAACAGAAATAGAAATAATAACCATTTTGGAATTTTTGTAAAAATCAACCAAATAATTATTTCAATTTTTAAGCATGAATTTTTCATAAAATGGTATACATTTTGAGGGTGAATCGCCCAAGTAAAATAGACTGAATTTTCTGAATTTACAATAATATTAAGGGGTCTCCATACAAAAAGTATAGATAAATTAACAATTTTTCACGTTTTTAGATTTTTACTATAGAAATTATTCTATACTCTGAATTTATTGTATCGGGAATGGCCGGACCAAATAATGGACGGTGCTTATTTTTTATATATTGTAAAATTGTAAAGCAAATATTTAAGTGCGGAAAATGGATTATATCATAATCGCGATATATAATACACGTAAAAAAACATAAATACATTTTTTTATATTTGTATAATTTTCGTTAATTTCTATATATATGTAAAACTACAATATAAGATTTTGTTTGTGATATAGCCAAATCTATTTTGTACGTTAAAAAGTAAAAAAAATGTATAATAATCTAACACTATAAATGTATATATGTATAATAAAATTTACTCTCAGTTTCCTGTGTTATACAACCAAAAACCAGCAAAAAGATTGCATATACAAATGATAAATTTTTTATTATATATAATATATCATTATGATGACGAATCTTTGCTGAATAGTATATAAGGTTTTTGAATAAAATAATTTATATATATATTATAAGAATTTGTTGATCCTATTACTGTTCAATGCTTATACTATGTACCATTCATTTTTCTCTATACAATTTTCCAATAAATTTCAACATTTTGATATTTTAACAATTCCAAATCGATTTCAAACATTTTTTTTTTTCTACAATTAAACATTGATGAATGTCATTTGGAATGGTGAAATATTGAAATCGAATTAAATATTTGGAAAATTCATTGAAAACTTTTGTAATTGAATTGAAAAAAAATGTTGAAATTAAAAGGAAAATTGTAATTGTTATATAATGTAAATATTATTGCGGGGTTTGTATTTTTGTATATACAAACAAAAAAACATATATCAGTAAGATATGGGAAATTTTTTTATATACATTTTAATATAGAAAAAAAAAATGTTTTTTGATATAACCATATAAAATTATCTACAATAAATTGACCGATATATAATAATATTGTTTTATTTTTATATTATTTTTTTTTCCATTCATGAATAAATAAAAAAACAATTCATATATATATTATTATTAAGTCATATACCGTCGCATATATAAAAAAAAATAAAAAATATATATTTGTATAAAAAATTTTAAATATGCGACTACTAATTTTAAATATTTTCTTATAAGACTTCTTTCTAAATAGTAAGTATAATAATCTATTTTAACAGTGATTTTTAGTACAATTTGAAACTTTTTTTTTGTAGCGGAAAAACGTATGGAAAAATGGGAAAATATATATTGAAAAGGATTCCTGCATTTCCCAACTAATAGGAAACGAATCTAGACACATTTTTGCGAATGATTTTTTAAGCCACATTCCTAGATTTTAATTAATTCGAGAAAAACTCATATATGAATTCAAATGAATTCAATTTTTTTTTATATTTATCGATTTATATCAAAACTATAATCATATTTTTATGGTATTTTCCTAACCAAAACCTAACCTAACCTTTGAAATTTCCTCTATGGAAATAATGTAGTATATAAAATTCATCAATGTGTGTTAAAAATTACGTGTTTTTTTTTTTTTTTTGGTTGATGAATTATATAATTTTTATTACATATATATGTTATATATAGAGTAGGTAGCATAAAAAATGTCCTTATAAAAACCACACCTTTGCAAAAAAAAAAAAAAACCACACCATTGTATTGTATTTGTGTTTTTTTTTTTGGGTTTTAGTATGTTAACAAAAATTGAAATATACCATATATTTATATAATATATGATTATATTATAAAAATATACATTTAATTTCTAATTATTATCTTATTTACTTTATGCGTAATATTTTATATGTTATATGGATATATAATCAGTGTATACAAAAATAGGATTACATATTATAAATTTAATATATATATTTTAACCCTCCGTTGTGTGTGAAAGTATGTTTACTTCGTTAGGATACTATAAAAGAATAATTCGTTGTGTAAAATGTCCTGCGGCAAGGACAGACCAACCTATGCGAAAACGTATTTTTACCGGATTGCCTTGGAATATGATTATAAAATTCAAAATTTTCTTCAGTTCGTAAAATGTGATGCTATATTTTTGTGCCTTTTTTTTGATAAGATAACGGAGAAAAAGGGATACGACTGCAAAAATTCCAATGGCCTCCATTTTTCAACTCCATCCTGACAACGCAGGGTTAAAAAAACATTATATATATAGTCTAACTATATCTTTAAACAATCTCTATATAGAAATATATCGTATCGTATAGTATATAATTTATATACGAAAATAACGTTTTATATATAATAATAAAAGAATAAAACATATATGTATAAACAGAATATGTATATCGCGGATTTTATAAGTATTATATAAATTCCTGTATATCTATATATTGCACATTATTACACAGTATAAAATACCTTATATATAACAAAATTATATAATTTGTTATATATACAATACAAATATTATTATTATAAAACTATGTAATATCGCAAATATACCCATAATTTGTATTATACTTGTTTCTGTATAAATATGTAAATAAGAAGGTTTATCGCGTCTTGGCATATATATACTCTACATTCGCAGAATAGAGTGCATTATGTTTAATTCAGTTTTAAATATTATTACAGTGGGTGACTTATAAGAAATTGTAATTTTTGGTTAAATAAAGAACGAAATCTAAAAATAAATATTATATAGCCTATATACAATGTACGAGGTTTTCTTCAGCACAATCATGACACAAAAGTTTCGAAAAAAGTCAATTTCTTCTAGTCCGAACAACTTTTTGATATAGTACTGTGTAGTCTTATCTATGCTTACCCATTCGTTCTCCTTTTTTTTTGTACAAAACTGTAATTTCGTGAATTCATTTATGGTGCTGTGTTGTATTAAACAAAATATACGAACAAGTACATATAATTATTATATGTATGTATATATAATAGTAAAAAAAAAATATATACTATATAATTTAATTTTGTTATGTAAATTTTTGTACCATAATCATTTTAATTTCTATTTCGTTCTTCATCTAAATATACATATACTATATATATATTTTTAACAAAGTTTTTATATGCGTGAGATAATTTTAACAATGACAATTTGATTATGTTTTATGTGATTTCTATATATAAATGGTTATATATCTAAAAATTTACAAGCATATTTTCATCACATCAGCAGACCCCGTCAAATATATATATTTAGTGAATGAAACAAAATTCATTATTATTATTATTATAATTGCGGTTATCTGCCAAATTGAAATGTTGATTACACACACACACATCGTATATATTTGGATATTTGGATAATCAAAACGATATTATTTTATATATAGAATAAATATCATGAAATTTCCATACATATATGCTTTAACAATTTTTGAATAAATATATGTTTATATATATTTAAAATGACATTGTTGAAACCTTGTTGTCCATCCTATTTTTTATATTATTCCTTTGTATTTTCTTTATAAAGGGTGATTTTTTAGCTATTATCTTTTTGGCAACACTGGTTTAAACAGCTGACGCACGTTTCGTGTTTTGTTTCACTGTCAAACATTTTCAGTTTGGTCTATATAATTTAACCATGAATACTCTTACAAACGAACAACGCTTGCAAATTATTGAATTTTATTATCAAAATGCGTGCTCTGTTAAGAAACTTCATCGCGACGAAGCTTATTTTTGGCTCAATGGGTACGTAAATAAGCAGAATTGTCGATTTTGGAGTGAATATCAGTCAGAAGCATTGCAAGAGCTACCAATGCATCCAGGCTGGTGGCATCATTGGACCGTACTTCTTCAAAGATGATGCGAATCGTAACGTAACTGTGAATGGTGAGCGCTACCGTGAGATGATATCCAACTTTTTTTTGCTCAAAATGCAAGAACTTGACTTGCATGACATGTGGTCAACATTTGCATGAAATATTCAAACATTAAATTATATGGACCGTACTATCGATTCAAATAAAGATTTCATGCATTTTTCTGAATTTTATGTGTTTTTTTTTTTTGAAAAACTTTCCTATAGCTTTTAAAAAATTACCCTTTGTTAGATAATTTCAAGAAAAAAAATCATGTATAATGTCATCATGAATTTTAACGTATATTTATTCATAATTTAAATTTATGTCAAATGTTTAAAGTAACATGTAAAAGCCGTACTGTTCAAACTATCAAACAGCTCGATCACAAAAAAAAAAGGTGATTGAAAATTCAGAACAAACAATTCAATATAAAATATGTATACATTTGTCATCAATTGAACAAAACTGATTTTTTATTTGGTAAATTGAATGGATGTAAACATTAAATGACCTCAAAATAATCGCAATTAAATTACTTCAAAATGATCATAATTGTTGAAATAGATATGATCGTTTATATATTTATCTGATTGTGACCGCAAAAATGGGATAATCAATAGAATCCAATTAAAAAACCTAAAACATCTATACAATTTAAATAACGCATGAATAGCAATCTTCATCTTCATAATACAAAATCCCATTGATAGCGCGTTTTGTTTTTAGATATTTGATAACCCTGTAAATGTCAATCAATAAATGTAACTATATATATAAACTTGTATAATTGGTCTAGAATGTGATCGGTCACACCTGTATACTGTTTAGACACATGTAGAATATATAGTCAGTCATATAGAGTATGGTAGAGAGACAATACAAATTCAAAGATAAAACATATAAATATACAATAATAATATACAAAAGTTAAATAGTTTATATTTGTATATATATTAAAAAAAAACAGAACAAAAACAGTCAGGATCTGGGATTTAATAACAATACATGCATGATTGCGTGTTTTTATCAAATTTATTTAAATATACTATACGACTAAATGTATATAATATATATCCGTATAAATAAATATAGAATTTTTTAATATTTTATACACAAAGCAAAAAAAGGATCTTTTTGTAAAAAAAAAATGTATATCATCACAACGGGTGTGGAATCAAAAAAATAAAATACAAAATAATCTACATTGACTTAAATTAATTTATTCTCATATATCTAAATTTAGATTTGAATCTGTTATTTTTTTTTTTGTTATAAATATACATATAATAGATAATCAAAGATAGTATATATTGTATATAAATAAAGTATATATAAAGTGAATAAAAAATTTCCATAAAAAACTATTTGTCAATATGTGAATTTTCTTTTCTTTTCTTTTCTTTTCTTTTTTTTTGCTAATACTTCCAATGAATAAATTATGATAAACATTAAATGATCGCAAGTGGATTTTTATATAGATACTTTGGAAAGTTTTCAGGGGATATCAAATCATTTCTTTTCTAATTTTCTGATTTTTATAAGATATTAAGGTCTACCAAATTGGTTATATATAGATTAGTTTTATATATATAGATAATTTTATCACATGATCCTATTTCATAACAAATAAAAATCATTAACAATTACCAATTTGAATAACATAAAAAAAAATAAAAATGATGAATAACTATAAATAAAATATAACTATATTCAAAAAAATTATATAATCATCAAATAAATCTATAATATTTATACAAAAAAAAAAAAAAACAAATGAATAAAGAATCAACAAATAAATATATAACTAAATAAAAATTAAACATTTTATTTATATAACAGAAAACAGAAAAAAATAATAAATATATTGGCATCACGATTATATTTTAACAAGAATATATATAATGATTTTATCTTATAATGGTATATAATATAACACATTGTATAACAATAACTCATTATATGTTTTGGATAATCTTCTATAAAATGTTTGAATTTGAATTGAATAATTTTTATATATTGAAGCCGACTATATACTATATATAGCGAAGGATTACATTGACATATTATATATTGCCTATTGTTGTATATTGATGTATACATTGATGGATAGCATCATATATAAAGAAAAATTCGCGGTAACGTATAATATTTGTTGTATATACATACATAAAGATATAGACAATTAAATATTATAATGAAGAGATGATCAAATCAAAAACAATTTGTTGTTTGGTTTTTTTTTCTTGTAAAACACGGATAAAAATTATTAAAAATATTATTATGTAAAGATATTAACAACCAGGTAAATATACAAATGATGATGGACAAAGGCGAGGACACGGTTTAATATACTATATCTATAAATATACCGCGGGGATGACGATGAATATTAGTATAAATAAATACTATATAGATTTAAAAAATAGAAAAAAATCATTATATATACAATAAAATAAGATAAAAAATTTACGTATTATAGTTATATTATATAATAACATTGGAATTTATTAACAACAACTTGACCTTCAATACGCAATTTTATTAATTATATCGCATTATAATTTATTATTTATGTACGTACTTAAAATTATCCAGAATCATCTCGAATTATGTTTATGGTACCTACTATAGAATATTTATGTTCATTTGTATTTTGTTGGTATATGATAAATATCGTTTGTTAACAATATAATTATAATTGAATTTTGTTTTTTTTTGATAAATTTGTTTTCTTTTATATACCTTTTAAACAATATTAAATTACATTATATAGATGATTAATTTATTTATATCCATGTATTAAATATATAAAGATAAATAATTTTTGTTAAATATATACGAAATATGATGCTTTTGTTATAATATGAGATATTTATTTCTTTTTTATAAATTCCTATCTTTCAAAGGTACTTTAAAGTAGTTAATTTTTTTTTCTATATTGCTTTTGCGATTTGCCTTTTATTCAGTTACCATAATTTATGAAGCTTATTCTTCGAATATACAAAAAAAATATTTTCGCTTTATAACCGACAATCGGTTTCAGCGTTCGGCAACATCCCTCATCGGTTGTTCGTTTATTAATTTGTTGCTTTTGCAGTGTCGGTGTAATTATACACGAACGAACAATCGTCGTAGTTCACTAAAAGTCGTAGTTATAGTTCGCTTTAAATTGTGGTATTAATTAGAACATTAAATTATATATTTTACTATGTTTTTTTTTCTATATATGTATATTTATTAGAGTATATACCATATTTTTTTTTTTTTTTATATAAACATAGACCATCATAGAGTGCATATACCGCATTATGATACTCGATATATACGATTTTATTATATATATATATCCTTTAAATTGTTCTTTAAACATGCAAGTCATGATTTTATTTTATTGCATATATTATTATTATTATTATTATGAATGCGAAATACATGAAATACACGGTGAAATTTAACAAAACTTTTGTATATACAACCGAAACAGAATCAGCCGAAATAGCATGCAATAGAAATATGACATTAAATTCAGTTGTTTGTTCTGCTACAAAAATATCTGTTTAACAGAATAAACAACAGAAAATGTTCATTTTTCGTTAATTTTGTTGCGGTTTCTTTTCTGTTTTTACGACTCCGAACCTTTTAAGACAGGTAAATTGAGTACAGAAATCTATGGATTATTTATCAATGACAAGACTATCAAACACACCTGAGATATGTCATTTAGCGTTAATTGATTTATTGAAAATGGACTAAAGAAATAATATATAAAACTTAGAATTCACCAGAAACCCGTTATCATCACCATCACCGCAACCTTGTTAAATATACACAGTGCGACAATTAATATTCCGGACTGGTCCTAGGAAATACATTAAAAAAAAAGATTTTTGATATTTTTTTTTTTATTTATTCAAAATATTCTCCTCCTGATTCAATACAACTGTTACATCGTTTTAATAATGATTCAAATGCGTGTTCCAACTCATTTTGTGGTATTGCCTCTAGTGCGCGTGTAGATGCTGTTTTTAATGGTTTCAATATCCTCAAAAAAAAACGTCCTCTCAATTTCATTTTAAGTTTTGGGAACAAAGAGAAGTCACATGGTCCTAAATCAGGTGAATACGGTGGATGATTTAACACACAGACTTGATTTCGAGCCAAAAACTGACGAACAATAAGTGAAGTGTGACTTGGTGCATTATTAAAAAACACCAAACAAACACCATCTATCTGATTCACGATATTCAGGTCCAATACGACGAATCCTGTCCATCAAATGCTTAAAAAACTTCGATATAATATGCGCCACTGACTGTTTGACCAGTTGGAACGAATTCTTTATGCATAATTTCCTTGCTACCGAAGAATGTTAAGAGCATTGTCTTGATTTTCGATGGAACTTTTCTTGTTTTTTTAGTCTGCGTTTTAGCCATCCACGAAACATTTATACCACTCAAAAACTTGTGTTCTACCCATACAATTATCGCCATTAACTTGCTGCATCGATTTGAACGTTTCTGTTGCAGATTTACCAAGCTTTGCGTTGAATTTAATGACTGCTCTTTGTTCCATGTTAAAATTTCTACTTAAGCTAAAATATTGTTTCACAAGAAATATCATAACTTTTTTATTTGTCAACCAAATGCAATGAAATTTTTACAGGCGATAGAGAAAACATCAAGCTTCAAAACGCATGTTTCATCACATAGATCGTTCCACTTGTTATTGAGATATGGTTTGAGTCCGGAATATTAATTGTCGCACTGTGTATGGTTTTGTGTATATTTTTAGAGCACCTTGTATATAGAATTCAGATCACCGCAAATTACAAGGTCCTTGTAACAAACAAATTTTTTTTCATCTTTTATTGTTCTATTATAATCCAATTTTGTAATTTTGTATATAATAAGATAAAACATTTCTTAAATATATACTATATCTTAATTGTATCTCAAAAAATACAAGCAAATATTGAAAGTTACACAAAAATGTATATGAAATTAGAAAGATTTTTCGAATTAAATTTATTGAAATTGTATTAAATAAAATCGTATTTTATTAAAAATGTAATATTTAGATTATTTATTGTTTAATTAACCCATTTCCTGCAAAAAATTTCTAAAATTTCTCCATGGAAAATAGGTGGAAATTGATGAAATTGGTGTGAAAAAGATCGTGGTCCAAGAAGGGTGAAGCTCCTAAAACAGTAGCAAAACCTGGATTAACACCAAGAAAGGTAATGCTGTCTGTTTGGTAGGATTGGAAAGGAATCGTTCATTATGAATTACTAGCACCCGGTCAAACCATTGATTCCGATCTCTATTGTCAACAATTAACAAGATTGAAGCACGAGATTAAAAAAAAACGTCCAGAATTAATCAATCGAAAGGGTGTTGTGTTCCATCATAACAACGCCAGACCACACACATCTTTGATGACTCGGCAGAAACTGAGAGAGTTTGGCTGGGAAGTTTTAATGCATCCACCATATAGCCCAGACCTTGCACCTTCAGATTATCATTTGTTCCGGTCTCTGCAGAACTCCCTTAATGGTTTAAAATTAAATTGGACTGAAAAGACTGTGGACTGAAAAATGCACTTGGATCAGCTTTTTCCCCAGAAAACACAGAAGTTCTACAGTGATGGGATAATGTCTTTACCAGAAAAATGGCAAAGGGTCATCGATTAAAACGGCGCATATTTGGTTTAATAAAGTTCATTTGAAATATATAAAAAAATCGTTTGAGTTTTGTAAAAAAAAATTATCAATACTTTTTAGACAACCTAATATATTGCAAATTGTAATCATATAATATCAAAAAGAAAATTGCAAAAATAGTCGATCCTTTATAGTAAAATAGAAAACAATAGTGCTGGTCAGTTTTAACCTATATTTTAAGCTGAGCCGACCGGCCAGCGGAAAACGAATTAAAATCATATTGTATATTTTCCAAATTAAGGGGTTGTGTTTTAAAATAACAAAATATGTGATCGGTTTTTATTATATACTTATATCTCTGCGTGGTAAATATATTTCTATTCATATAATTATATTGAAATGTTTAATTTAAGTTTTTTTTATACATATAACTTTTATAAATATTTACATAATTACCGCAATATAATTTTCCACAATTTTCCACAAAAATTTGAGAATTTAAAACAAAATTTTCTATTTTATGTTATTTTATACAGCGGTTTACAAAACATGTAATATAAATGTTTAATTTACTATAAATTATAAAACCTCATGATAGTATACAGATACAAATAGAAGAAGAATAAATTATCACATAGAATAGAAATAGTAGATAAATAGATTTCAAATGCTTTTGTTTGTCAAATACCCGCATATAGAATTTATTAATTATTCTATATCGCTATTTATAGAATATAGTATATATACAGGGTGTCCCAGTACAGGGTGCCAACCCGAAACAGGCAGGTTCTACACCTCATTTCCAATCAAAAAATGTATGGCGACCCCATGTCTATCTGTGTTTTAAATTTTTGAAAAATTTGCATTATTTTCGTCATATTTCAATATTATTTTCGTCATATCTCTAAAACGAGTTGACATATTTTAAAAGTTTGTACATCAAATTAAAGCTAAAACTTCAAAGAAGTTTTTCTAAAAACCGACAGCTGATAAACATAAAAGTTCTATAGTTCTCAGCTTGCAAAATAACAAAAATATTTGAGGCCGTTGAAATTTCTTGTGTTTGACCAGCTATAGCATGAAAGCGGGTTGTCGCCGATGTTTGTGTTATTCGAAAGAGTTAAAGATAGTTAAAATACCTTTCCAAAAAGGTTATAATTATTGGATTCCGATAAGTGGTTGCTGAGATATGGTAAATAACATCTGCGTACTACCTTGAACTTCAACGAAATCGTTTTTTCGGGCTAGCTCGAAAACCAAGGCAGATAGACATGGGGTCGCCATACATTTTTTGATTGGAAATGAGGTGTAGAACCTGCCTGTTTCGGGTTGGCACCCTGTACTGGGACACCCTGTATAATTTTGTACATTATATGCTGGGGATGAATTAATTCAATATTGTTTATGTATATTTATGTAATATAAGTATCAATTAAAAATGTTTTAGTTGTGAATTTGATATTTGATATTATACAGAACAGAACTATATTCGTATTAAAACGTTTCAATCATAAGATCACTTTTAGTTTCTATATGCTTTATTTATGGTGATGTTGAAAATTGAAAAAATTTGGATTTATTTACGTTTGGTCTCGATATAAAATAAGGTATTTTAAAGATTTATATACAAAATTCAACTTTTTATCTATCTACACATCAAGAATCACCTGGGAAATTTTCATAAACAAAATAAAATAAAATATTATATATGACCTTTTGTGAAATCATTTTATACATAGACTATATATTATGTGTATGTACACACTTTTCATTTTATAAAATCAAATGAAAAGATTATATACTGGTTGGGGGGAAAAAATACTATATATATATCAAGTGCCTGTTTTTTTTTCTTTCTAAATACTATAAATATTCTTATAAAACTGTGTCAATGCAAAAATATTTTTTATATATAGATATATATAAAGAAAATTTTGCTTTATGGTCTTTTTCATTTTTTATATTTTATCCTTTTTTTTTTTTGAACAAAATGCAAAAAAGGATATCTAACAAATAAAAAAAAATATAAATAAGTGTGTATGAAAAAAAAAAAAAATGTAATGATATCTATCTCCTATATATCCTCTTTATTATCTCTATATATATACCTATATATTTACCATATGCATATATAAATAAATATGAATAATTATATATGTATGCATATAGAATATTTATTGTGAGATCATTGAAGATAGTTTATGTAATAAAGGATTTTTTTTTAATTTTTGCCTTTTATATATATATATATATATTATGTATCTTTGCCGCATATTATAAAGGAAAAAAACTAGGGTATATATACTAAATCACCGTATATAAGGAAAATTAAAAAGGAGCATTTGTAAAGGAGCTATAATGAAATATAGCTCATATATTTGAAAGAAAAGAACTTATTATTTCTTCAGATAAATGTACATTATAATAAAATATTCATAAAAATATATATATATAGGTAATATTTTATATTCTTATTTCAAAATGCATTTATTATATAAATAGTAAACTCACTATATACAAGTCAGGGAAACGCACAAACATTAATTGTATTTATATTCCCCTTACATAATAAAAAATTAATTTTTTTTACCTATAAATTTTTTTTTTTTTGTTCGTTACTACGGCAGAATTGGTTTAGCGCCCGTAAAACCTCGGAATTCTATTGCCGTGAGCCCGTAACGAAATCACTTAATCAGGTGATGAACCTTAGATGCATTGAATACACTTAAGTGATTTTGGGTGGTAAATCTATTATAATATATGGATTAATTTATGAAATTTTGAAAATAAAGCAAACATATGAGATAAAAAAAACTTTTACTAAAACGAAATAAGAAAAAATCACTCATATGTTTTCAAACAATTGTCCAAGTTGCACTTTAGGTGGATTAGTTTTTAGATAAGATGAAATGTTTAATTTAAATAACTGATAATCAAAAGTAGGGGGAAATACTAGTTCAGGAAGACTATTCCATAATCTTGCTGTTCTTGGGAAAAATTAAATTCCAAATCTGTTTGTCCGCAAAAAATTAATAGATACAGAATATGAATGAGCCTTTTGTGAATTTCTCGAATTATAAGAGAAGTTAATTGGTTCAGGGATTAGCTTTAAAATTTCATTAGAGCATTCATGGTAAAAATACCTATAAAATGTGCACAATGAAGCTACTGATCGTCTATGATCCAATGATTCAATGGAAATTTTTGATATTGTTTCATTTCTGATCAGCGAAATAGCGTGTTTTTGGATCCTGTCACTAAACTGCAGTACTGTAGTAATTGGTGCACCAGCCCATATGTAGGAATTGTACTCTAGAAGTGATCTTATAAAAGACCTATAAACTAATGCTAAATTTTCAGAATTGAGAAATTCTTTCGATCTTCTTCAAAATCCAATGCCTTTTTAGCTGCCATTATTATATTATTACTCCATGAAAAGTTGTTTGACAAAGATATTCCCAAATTTAATAGGTCCTTAGATTGTGGAATAATTGTATTATGCATAAGTATTGGGTTAACATTTATGGATCGTTTGTTTGAGAACAAACATGCCTTTGTTTTAGATGGATTGAATTCTACTAAGTTTATCCTGCCCCAATTAGATATTAAATCTAAATCTTTGTTAATTCAAGAAATCATCTTCTGGCGAGACTGAATCATTTGATTCGCATTATGATTACGATGTAGTTCATACGAAGAATGTAATGTACTATCATCTGCATAACAGTGCATTGGATTTTCTGTTATCGATAAAAGATCATTAATAAAAATTAAAAAGAGAGTGGGCGATAGAGCACAACCCTGAGGTACCCCAGAATAAACCGGATAAAGTTTGGAACTAATTCCATCTAGTACAACCTTAATATGCCTATTAGCTAAAAAGTTCCCAACCCATTTACAGAATGTGTCCCCTAATCCAAATGAATGGCATTTGGATATTAATGCCTTATGCCATACTCTATCAAAAGCCTTAGTAATGTCTAGTGAAACCACTTGTGTTTCACCAAAATTTGCAATACTATTACCTATTTTATTAGTTAAATAATTTAGTAAATATCCTGTAGATCGTTTGTGCCTGAAACCATATTGGCAATCACTAATAAGTTCTTTATCATCGAGATATTGCACAATCATACGATTTACTATCTTCTCCATTACCTTAGAAAGTATTGATGTTATAACTATTGGGCGATAATTGGAAGGATTGCTTTTAGTACCCGCTTTTGAAATAGGTGTAATATTAGCAATTTTCCAAGATGATGGAAATATTCCATTCGAAAATGATTTGTGAAAGAGTTTTCTAAGTGGGTGTACTAAAGTAGATGCACATTCTTTTAAAACAATTGGGGGAATGCCATCAGCTCCAGTACTTTTATGAACATCTATATCTCTAAGAGCTTTATAAACAACCCTGTCTCTGAAATATATATTTTTCATTTGAAAATTCGTATTAGGTATATTTGGAATAGGCATATTACTATCATTGATGATTGTATTATCTGAAAATATGGATGCTAAAGCCTTAGCCTTTTCCTTTTTAGCCTTTTCTAATGGTTCGGTTAATATAGTTCCACTATTATTAATCAATGGTGCAACTGAAGATTTTTGAACAAAATTACCCTGAATAGATTTAAAGTCCAAAAATTTTTAGTTCCCCTCTTACTGGAAGTAATCTTATCTTTAATATTTTGATTTAATAAAAACTTTTCATGAGCTATTATTGAATTGCAAGAATTTCTTGCAACAATATAATTGTTTCTAATACTATCAGTTGGAACCGATTTAGATAGAGAAAAAGCCCTATTTTTTTTATCAATCGCTATCTTCGTTTTCCTAGAAAACCAGCTTCGTTTGTAAGCTCTTACATTTAAAACTTTACAAGGAATGTATTTTTTCATACCTAACAAGATTACATTACTAATCATTGATTCTGAAAAATCAACACTCCCATTTAGGCATAAAGCCCAATTGTTCAGATTTACCCAATCAGCATTTTTATAATCCCAAATTGGTCAAAATCAACAATTAATCATTCAATTTTTAAGGGTGAAATTTCCATGAAATGGTATTGATTTTAAGACTGAATCTTAAGTAAAATGAGCTAAATAATATAATATGCACGAATTTTAATTTGATGGTATAAAACTATTTCAATAAAACATTTTTTCTTAATTTAAATCTCACCAAATAGCAATAAATAAATAAATAATATTTTATATTTAAATGCATATACCATCGATCATATAACTTTTAAAGATACGCAAATTCAAACAACCATATTCGTAAATCTAAATCAGAAATCTATGGCCTTCATAATTTATGAGAAAAGAGATGATACTAAACATTTTCATTTATTTATTTATATATCTATCGCATGCATTAAAACCTCATTTGGCTGTTACGTTTTTTTTGTTTTGTGTTTTTTTTTTTTGGTGTTTTTATCTATAAAATATTATGTATGCATATATACATATATATATATATATATATGTCTTATTTTTAGCCAATAAAATAACTACTTATAAACGATATATATATATATATATATATATATATAAACTGTGATATTTATATATACAACAAATATTATATATACACCAAAATTATTGTTGGTTTTTTTGTACATATTAAATAGAAGATAGAAAAGTAAAAATTATTTTGGTAATAAAAATCAAATAATGTTTTTTTTTTCTTTTCTGGTTTTTTTGTTGTCTATTTTTAGATCGTCGACTTATTTTTTCGTATATAACTTTAAAATAAAAATACAATCCATTTTTCTAGCAAAATTAAATATTTCTTTTCATTTTGGATATAAATATAAAATCTATTTGATATATATACAGATAACCCTTCATTGAACGAGCTGTGTATTACATGACTTTTTAATTTTTTTTATTTATCGAAAACGATTTTTTGTATTTTTTCATTCCCTTGAAAATCTGAAAATAAAGTGTTAACTGTATATCATATTTACTTACATCGCAACACATATTTTGTTATTATTTTGTTTTATTTTTTGTTATTCAGTTTTATTTATTGTGTTTTATTTGTTGCTTTTATTTTTCATTTTTTGTTTTTGTTTTTGGATATATATAAAAATATCCAATATAAAAAAGATCTAATCTTGTATATTTGAAACGATAACAGCTACGAACTTGAAACACATTTCAAGACGTTTGAAATGTTCATACATTTTTTTTCGTTACATGGAAAAAATTTACGTTCCTTTTTTAATTTACCATAAATTTATTAAAGGAAATTAAATATTGATGATAATAATATTAATATCAATAATGTTTATAATGCTAATAATGAGAATAACACTATAATAAGAATAATAATAATAATTCATCCTGTTATAAATTAGATTTCAAAAAAAAAATCATTCAATATGGTATTAAAATCGGCTAAATAATATTTGTAAATGATGGAGTATATTTTCACAATCATATTTCATATAGATCTTCATAAAAGGAAATATTTAATTTGTTTAGTTACATATGTATATATAAAATTTATTAAAAAAAAATATACAGAAGAAAAAATCATATATTGCGTATCATGATAACTGTATAACATGAAAAAAAAACATTTGATTTATCATACCAAAATAGTTTTTACTTTTCTATATATCAAAAAACCAACAATAATTTTGGTGTATATATAATATTTGTTGTATATATAAATATTTTGTTTTTTTTTAGGTGATTTATAAGTAGTTATTTTATTAGCTAAAAATAAGACAACAGCAACAACAACAAATAAAGCCAAAACAGAATAATAAAAAATATAACTAAATAAAAAAATTATAAGAGCAATGAATAATATATATATATATGCATACATTATATTTTATATTTATATAGAAAAAGAAAAAAAAATTATTGAAAAAAAAATACAAATGGATTGTATTTTAAATATAAGGTGTATATACGAATATATACGAAATAAAAACACCAACAAAACAACCAGAAAACAAAAAAAAACATTATTTGATATTTCATACCAAAATAGTTTTTACTTTTCTATATAACAAAAAACCAACAATAATTTTGCTATATATATAAATATCACAGTTTATATATATATCGTTTATAAGTAGTTATTTTATTACCTAAAAATAGCCAACAACAAATGAAACCAAAACAGAATAACAAAAAATAAAACAAAATAATAACAAAATAAGTGTTGCGATATAAGTAAATATGATATACAGTTAACACTTTATTTTCAGATTTTTCAAGGGAATGAAAAAATACAAAAAATCGTTTTTGTAAATAAAAAAAATTAAAAAGTCATGTAATACACAGCTCGTTCAATGAAGGGTTATCTGTATATATATCAAATAGATTTTATATTTATATCCAAAAAGAAAAGAAATATTTAATTTTGCTAGAAAAATGGATTGTATTTTTATTTTAAAGTTATATACGAAAAAATAAGTCGACGATCTAAAAATAGACAACAAAAAAACCAGAAAAGAAAAAAAAACATTATTTGATTTTTATTACCAAAATAATTTTTACTTTTCTATCTTCTATTTAATATGTACAAAAAAACCAACAATAATTTTGGTGTATATATAATATTTGTTGTATATATAAATATCTAAATAACGTTTATCGTTTATAAGTAGTTATTTTATTGGCTAAAAATAAGACAACATATATATATATATATATATATATATGCAAACATAATATTTTATAGATAAAAACACCAAAAAAAAAACACAAAACAAAAAAAACGTAACAGCCAAATGAGGTTTTAATGCATGCGATAGATATATAAATAAATAAATGAAAATGATTAGTATCATCTCTTTTCTCATAAATTATGAAGGCCATAGATTTCTGATTTTAGATTTACGAATATGGTTGTATGAATTTTCGTATCATTAAATTATATTATCAATGCATATACCATATAGAGATGATATAAAAGTGTTTCATTTCATTATATTATATAATAATATATAAATTATATAGTATAAAATAATAAAAAGGTATATAAATATATATGTATGTTATGAATGATGATATTTAATATATTTATATAAATACCGCCATATATGTGCTAAAGAAACTTTAAAAGAAAATGCATTAAAAAATATTTTTTACAACGATATATATATATATATATAAATGAATATGCATATATGTATATTTAATTTAAGCATATCTATAGTCTCATTCACTAACATAACATAAATATATATATATATATATATATATATATATATATATTATATATGAAGAATATTGTCAATTTGCATATATGAGAAAATGTATATAGTATATGTAAATATTTAATTATACTCGAATTAAGGATGTAGATTATTATATTAATATATGTTGTATATTATTATTATTATTATAGTAAAATTAATGTAGTTATACGCGGTTTTATAATATACAAATGAAGCTCGAAGGTATAAACTATATAAATATTGTATATATTATAATAGAATCGTATATATTTGTATGGAAAATTTATTGAATCATCTCTATATAATACTGTATATATGTATATATATTAAAGTCAGCATATGATGCAATTTAGTCATTTATTATTAATTCATGATCTTAAAAAAAAAAAAATGGTGTTTTATAAAAACCTTCTTTGTCTGAATTTGATGAAGGATTTATTATCAAACACTATATATATGTGATAAATGGAATGAAAATATCAATAAAAGTCAAGTATGGAAACTTTTTCACAAAATTTCCAATGAACAATTTTCGAACGGCCTGACTTTAACTTTTTTCTTTTACGCGATTCTAAATGGTACAAATACAATTGGTTTTGACGTCCAAAAAGTGGTTGTGCGGGGAAGTTTAGTTACATTCTTTCATTTGAAGAAAACCGCTGCTGAAAGTTATCGTTTGTTGGTTGAAGCTTATGGTGGACATGCTCCAGCTCAAGCAACTTGTGAACGATGGTTTGTACGCTTCCGAAATGGTGATTTTGACCTGGAAGACAAAGAACGGCCAGGTCAGCAAAAAAATTTGAAGACGAAGAATTGCAAGCGTTATTGGATGAAAATTCGTGTAGCAACATGACCTTGCAATGGCGTTGAATGTCGACCAAACAACCATTGACAAACGTTTACATGCAATGGGAAAGATTCGAAAACTTGGAAAATGGGTACCACATCAACTGAATGAAAATCAACTCAAAGCACGAATCGAAACATGCAAAAAACATCTTGCAGAGCACAAAAAACATAGTTTATTGAGTCGAATTGTCACTGGCGATGAAAAGTGGGTCTATTACGATAACCCCAAACGTAAAGCAACATATGTTGATCCCGAAAAAGAAAAAATAAAGAGGCTCGGTTGGGATCATCTTGATTACCCCCCGTACTCTCCAGACCTTGCTCCTTCTGATTACCATTTGTTCCGATCAATGCAGGTCAGCCTGGCAGATGTACGCTTTCGAAATGCTGAAGATGTGCATAAATGGGTCGATGAATGGATTGTCTCGCAAGATGAGGACTTCTTCAAACGAGGAATCAACAAACTTCCTAAAAGATGGGAGGAAGTCATAGCTAACGATGGGCAATATATTGGTTAATGTACTCATTTATTTTGTTATACAAATAAATGCCATTTTCAAGCCAAAAAATCCGCATTATTAATTCCTTCACATAATAGAACCTTATAAGAATATATATCATTTCCCAACTCTGACTTCAAATTCTATATAAATAAGCTCCCAATTAATCGTATCATATATTTTGTACCTATATAACTATATGACTCTATATAAAAAAATATAAACGAAATTAAAGGAAATATAACGTTATGCGTTTATTTTATTGTGTGCAGTATATCTACTATATACCAAATAACATTCTCCATTGGATATACATTTTATATTATTATTATATGTATATTTATAAAACTATGTCAACCTACACATACATTTAATTGAAGTTTTCTCACTTATATATGAATTTATATAACATTAATAATAAAATAATAATATTTAAATTCTTGAATATAACCTTGCAATGGCAAATAGTTATGAATGTTATGTATATATAGAATCATGAATAATCTACATAATCGTATATAGAAATGTAACAAATATAAGACAAGACAATGTGTAATATAATATAATATAATATAATATAATATATATTATTATTATACAATCAACAACTTTTTTTTTTCTTTGATTATACAAAACTTGATGAATAAAGTCGGTTGGTTGTTTTTCATTTTTTGTTTATAACAAAAAAATATAAAGTTCAGTTATAGTTTTGGTTGTTTTTTTTTGTTAAGAAAATCCTCTTATATGCCGATATCTTTTAACTTACAGAATCGCCGATGAATTGAAACAAAATTGTATTATTTTCACTTGTAACTTTTCTAGAAACAGAACTAAAGAAATTTATATTAGTTTTTCTTATATAAATCGCTGCGAACTTTCACTTTGATGTTATATTTCTATTATATATTGTGAATTGTTTCACATTCTTTTTATATTAGAACTCTTTCGACTTCAATGTTCAATATAATAGAAGCATATATAGAAATGTAAGCATGGAAAACTTTTCCCCCGACTAATTTCCCCCGAATAAATATCAAAAAAGATTTCATCAATTAATTTGTCATATACGTATGTATGTAAGAAAGTTTAAATTTTTTAAAACTGGTTTAAACAAAATTTTTTATTAGTCACCGGCGACCCCGCTAAATACGCGCACGCATTAATTAATTCTTTTCTTAAATACGTGTATGTCATTTTGATATCATTAAAAATGGATAAAACGGTCAATGACATATATCTACATATCTAAATAAATAAATTAATTAAAAAAAAAACAACATAATTTTGGTACATTTTTTTTCATACGAGTGATTTCCCTAACCACACACAACACAACCAACAATTTCATTGATAAACAACTATTTATTTTTTTTTTTTTTTGCATATACATAGTTTTAAATATATTATATGGTATAGAAATTTTTGTATTCATTTTTAAAATCTGGTTTGAATAATTTATTGTTTTTTGTTTAAAAAATAAATAAACAAAATAATTTATGATTGCTCTATGCGTATAAAAATTAGATTATATTTTTTATTTTTTTAATAAATATAATTTGAAAATATTTTAAATTTCTTGTAATTTCTGGATCTGGTAATTTAATCTTGACTATTAAATTGATCAGAGACAATTCGAAATTTGAATGAGTTTATCTTAAAATAAACCAAAATATTTTGGTACTATGGTTTTGGTGGTAATATTTTTTTTTTTGGATAACGTAAGATTATTAATTATAAATGTTAATAATTATTAATTAAAGTTTTTTTTTATTGGTCATTTGTTTTATTATGGAAAAAAATCCAAATCCAAATGGGTGAGGTGTGATCTTGAACGTTATTTTTTATTTTCAATATCAATGCCGTCAACATCACAAAATATCTGGTATAATTGAAATGCCAATGGCGATCAAATGCGACAATGAATGGCAAAATTATACTTGAAAACCAACCAACCAGTGGAATATAGAATGTGATGATTTTTTAGTTATTGATAAAATACATTAATAAAACAAAAAAAAATAAATGAATGCATTTGAATATTGATAAATAAATCAAATAAATAATCGTGTTTAAGTACTATATATGAAACAGTGGCGGATCTGGACCTCCAAGGGTACTTGTTCACTTTAAAAACTGGTAAAGAACAAAAAAAAAAAAAAAAACTAGAAATTTTAATTAGAAAAATGAAATGTTTGGAAAAATAATGAAGTACGCATAACAAGCATTTACGAAAGAATGAAAAAAGATCGCATATAATTTTATATGAAAGGTTCATTTCTATAAGTGAACATTATATAGTAAATAATATCTATTTTTTATTCATATATATGCCAATATGCCATATATAGAAATGAGAAAAATAAAAAAAAAAAAATATTTATATATTTTCTATGATTATATACACCGCAGCAGGCAGTATATGAGTATGCGAGATTTGAATGATAAAAAATACAGCATACAAACAACCATACAGCATATATAAGAAAAAAGAAACAAGCATTTGTATTATTGTTCACAATTTATAGTGAACGAAAATTAAAATAGTATTTGTATTATTTGTATATTCGTATACCTCGCATTTTCGGAAAATATAAATGTATTTGCCATATACAATTAAACAACTATGTATAACAACAATATTTTTTGGTTCATTTAAAATTGTGAACACTATGGGAGTGCGATTAAAAAAATGCACGAAAGAAAGAGTATATATAGATCAAAGGTGTATGTATTTTTTCGTTTTTGTTTTTCTTTTATGCGACGTTTCTTTATATATATGATATATATACCATTGTGTTCATTATTTAAAATGAACCTAAAGAATATTATCTCTTATATTTTTTACTGATATAAATAATCAGCGCTGCAAATTTTTTGGGACATTAATATTATTTTATTCATCAAGAAAATTAAGAAAACTATTAAAATCTGTATTTTCTTAATTATTTATCAATATTTTTAGCAGGTGGTTCACTGAACAGAGTGAACAAAACCAAGCTACGCCTATGATATGAAAATAAATTTATTGTACAAATACACAAGGAAGAAATTTGATCCTCTATATGCGAATTCCATAATTAAAAGATATTGAAACGCATCACATATAAAGGGTGATTTTTTAGCTATTATCTTTTTGGCAACACTCGTTTAAACAGCTGACGCACGTTTCGTGTTTTGTTTCACTGTCAAACATCTTCAGTTTGGTCTATAATTTAACCATGAATCGTCTTACAAACGAACAACGCTTGCACAATTATTAAATTTTATTATCAAAATGCGTGCTCTGTTAAGAAAGTTCATCGCGCGCTTCTTCCATTTTATGGTCAGTTTAATCGACCCACTGAAGCGGCTATTCGGGCTATTGTGACTAAATTTCGCACCAAATTTACATTGTTGGACATTAAACCACCAACACGCTTACGTAGAGTGCGAACTGAAGAAAATATCGCAGCTGTATCGGCCAGTGTTAATGATGACCATCAATTATCGATTCGTCGTCGTTCGCAGCAATTGGGCCTCTGTTACTCAACAACGTGGAAAATTTTGCGGAAGAATTTAGGTGTGATGCCTTTCAAAATACAGCTGCTGCAAGAATTGAAGCCGATCCACGTACCGCAACGTAAAATTTTTGGTGAATGGGCTCTTGGAAAGTTGGCCGAAGATCCACTTTTTTACCGAAAAATTGTGTTCAGCGACGAAGCTCATTTTTGGCTCAATGGGTACGTAAATAAGCAGAATTGTCGATTTTGGAGTAAATATCAGCCAGAAGCATTGCAAGAGCTACCAATGCATCCAGGCTGGTGGCATCATTGGACCGTACTTCTTCAAAGATGATGCGAATCGTAACGTAACTGTGAATGATGAGCGCTACCGTGAGATGATATCCAACTTTTTTTGCCCAAAATGCAAGAACTTGACTTTGCATGAAATGTGGTTTCAACAGGACGGTGCCACATGCCACACAGCACGCGCAACAATGAACTTATTGAGAGGCGAGTTCGGTGAACATTTTATTTCACGTTCGGGACCGATCAATTGGCCACCTAGATCGTGCGATTTAACGCCTTTAGACTATTTTTTGTGGGGCTATGTTAAAGCTCATGTCCATACAGACAAGCCCGCTTCAATTGACGCATTGGGAGACAACATTGAAGCATTTATTCGTGAGATAACGGCTGAAATCTTGGAAACAATATGCCAAAATTGGACTAAGCGGATGGACCAGTCAAGGTCAACATTTGCATGAAATAATCTTCAAACATTAAATTATATGGACCGTACTATCGATTCAAATCCAGATTTTATGCATTTTTCTGAATGGTATGTGTTTTTTTTGAAAAACTTTCCTATAGCTTTTAAAAAATCACCCTTTATATAAAATGGAAAAATTTTCATTACTTATCTGATTGACTTTAAGCTTTAATACGTATTTTTTTTCGTGTTCATTTAAAGCTCGGCGGACGATGGTCAGTCAGGTGGTGACAAAAGAAAACTAAAGTTTTTTGCTGATTGTCTGAAGATCAACTAATCAATATATTTGATGAGGTAGAATTTTTATCCGCAACAAAAAAAAATTTGTGTTGATTATGAAATGTGTAATTTCCATTTAACAATCTTTATTAGAATGCAAAAACTATTTCGTATAAATTATATAAAGTTCTATATATATTTCGAAGTCACCCACTATATAAAAAAAGGTCACTTTTATCAACATAATCCATATATGCATGTTTATATCTATTAATAGAGTACTATATAAATACATATATTTATTATGCATCATTATATATAGAAAATATGTTTATTATATTTAGTTAGACTATATTATAACCACATTATATATATGAATGAATATATATTATTTGAATTATAAATTGTATGTTTAAATATGCGACAGATAAAATATGGTATGTTATGTATACATTTTATATATAAGAATAAAAAAAAATAGGTATATAGTATATAGATATAGATTAACGATTGTAATTTTGTTGCCAAAAAATATATAACCTATTCGGATATATATAAGTATGGTATATATGGGATAGAGATATACCAATCAAGAAATATATACCCGATGAATCGCAAATGATAAAAAAACCAATAGTATGAGTAGTATGATCTGTTTTAAAACCTAAATGGTGATATTGTTAATATACTGATTGATGACGTTAAAAAATCGCAATGAATTTTAACTACACCTGGATCGAACAAGAAAAGAACAATGTCCATAATACATGGTAGAGGTTTGGTTTGCTTAATGACAACGAATGAAACGTCACAAAAATGAAAAAAAAAATAGTTTAAATTTATGTTAAAATCGCAATTGGTTGGAATTTCTGCGCACTTTCAAATTTCTTATATATTACGAATCGAATGGTTTTCTGCAAACGATACACCAAGAAATTTTCTGACACGTTATCCACAAACAAGAGACAGGAAAATGTATATTTTGAAATGGAATTCAAATTAGATTAAAGCATTTTTTTTTTGGATTACCTCTCTTTAAATTAACATGTAAAATGGGTAAAAAAAATAAATGAAAAGGTCGGAAATGAATGAAAATGGTCGGACCGGATTATGGACGGTTCATCATATAAAATATCCACATGTTATTACAATTTCATTCAAATAAATCTCTGAATAATTGATGTACGTATGCGTATACATATGAAAATAGGACATTCTTTATTGTGAAATGAAAGGTGAAAGGAATATATAGATATAAATAATTATTTAAAGTGAATCCTTAAACTTCAACATTGTAATAAAGTATATTAAGGACAAAATTTTATTTTAATGTTTTTTTCAAATATAACAATACAAAAATTCAATAATAATAATAATATAAAATGACAAAATAGCAAAAAAACAAAATTTTTTATGTTGATTTGTAAATTACATATTGATTGCATTGATATTATATTATTATTACTTTATTAATATTTCAACTGCAATGCGGAAAATTATATATTTAATAATATTATAATAAAATAATTAACATCACAAACATTTATATTTTATGACCTTGTAACAATTTTTTTGGGACCATTTCAAAATTTGTTTCTTATATTATATAATAATAATTTTTTTATGGTAGGTATATACTGAACTATAACTAAACTCCATTCAATCATGGATATGTATTTTATAAACGAAATATACTATATATATAACATATAACAATTGTTTTCTCTCTATAATGAAATTCATTTATATATTACGTTATATATATCGGCGGTAATATTTCTTAACAATCATTTTTTTTCGTTTTCGGCTGTTCTCTTAAATTGTTTTATATAAAATGTATTATGTTTAATGTCTTGAAATAATTTTTAATATAATATACAAAATATTTTAATTTAATTTCATTTTATATATGCTTTTAATTTGAAATATCAATGTAAAAAATTTCATATTGCAGGAAATTATAAAATTCTTGACAAATACTAATAGGTATATATATCATTTTGCGACTAATAGTATAAATTTCTTCCAAATGCATATAAACAAAAACAGAGAGGGGACAAAAATTTAATGTATAGTGTCTATGTGGGGGGACAGATCTAATCTTTATATTTTGTGACTCGTCCTGGGAATATAATTGTCGACAACTATTAGAGAAAGATCAAAAAAAAAAAGGTATACCGTTTAGAAATTTTATATTTTTAAAATGAACTCAATATAAATACGACAACTGTATATAGACACAATTGGGGGTATTATTTGTAATTTGTTAATATGAATATAAATTTGCATACCAATACCATATAAGCATATAAAATTATATAATATATATAAGTACAGAGCGATAAATGCATATACAAGGGTTTTTCAATTCAAAAAGTATGCTAAATTTTTGCACTTTTATAGATTTCAACTATAGATTTTGTGCTGCAACACCATTTGATATGTAAGGAAAGTTTTTAGGGAATTTAATTATCTATCGATTATTGGTCTGCCCATGATTCTATCTCAACGGGTTCCCAAGTTATGGCATATTGACTATACCCCTTACATAATAAAAAATTCACTTTTTTACCTATAATTGGTCAAAATCACTAATCACTAATCACTAATCACTAATCATTCAATTTTTAAGGATGAACTTGCCATGGAATGGTATTGATTTTAAGACCGAACTTAAGTAAAATAAGCTGAATTTTCCGAATTTAAAATAATATTATGGGGTCTCCATACAAAAAGTATGGATAAATTGACAATTTTTGACGATTTTTACCATAGAATTTGTTCTACAACCCCATTTGACATAAAGGGTGATTTTTTAGCTGTTATCTTTTTGGCAACACTGGTTTAAACAGCTGAAGCACGTTTCGTGTTTTGTTTCACTGTCAAACATCTTCAGTTTGGTCTATAATTTAACCATGAATCGTCTTACAAACGAACAACGCTTGCAAATTATTGAATTTTATTATCAAAATGCGTGCTGCTCTGTTTAGAAAGTTCATCGCGACCAAATTGGGTTCAGCGACGAAGCTCTTTTTTGTCTCAATGGGTACGTAAATAAGCAGAATTGTCGATTTTGGATGAATTTTGGAGTGCATTGCAACAGCTACCAATGCATCCAGAAAAAGTCACAGTTTGGTGCGGTTTATGGGCCGGTGGCGGCATTGGACCGTACTTCTTCAAAGATGATGCTAATCGTAACGTAACTGGGAATGGTGAGCGCTACCGTGAGATGATATCCAACTTTTTTTTGCCCAAAATGCAAGAGCTTGACTTGCATGACATGTGGCTTCAACAAGACGGTGCCACATGCCACACAGCACGCGCAACAATGGACTTATTGAGAGGCGAGTTCGGTGAACATTTTACTTCACGTTCGGGACCGGTCAATTGGCCGCCGAGATCGTGCGATTTAACGCCTTTAGACTATTTTTTGTGGGGCTATGTTAAAGCTCATGTCTATACAGACAAGCGACGCATTGTAAGACAACATTGAAGCATTTATTCGTGAGATACCGGCCGAAATGTTGGAAAGAGAGATGCCAAAATTGGACTAAGCGGATGGACCATTTGAGGCGCAATCACGGTCAACATTTGCATGTAATAATCTTCAAACATTAAATTATATGGACCGTACTACGATTCAAATAAAGATTTCATGAATTTTTCTGAATGTTATGTGTTTTTTTTTTGAAAACTTTCCTATAGCTTTTAAAAAATCACCCTTTATAAGGAAAGTTCCGACAGAATTAAATTATCTATCGAATGAATCCCTGAACGTTATTCTAACTCAACTTTTTCCCACGTTATAATCATTTTACTACCCTTACCCTTACATAATTTAAAAAATTAATATATCATATACAACAATAGTGTACAATAAACGAAGGTGTTTTATTGGTAAAATATATATATTTAATGTATATATAATTATAACAAGCTATGTAGATTACATAAAATAAAATAATATATATGTTTTGCATATGGAAAAAGAATGATATAATTTGTGACAAGAAAAATTAATGAATATGTATGTATATGTAAATATTTTCTGGAAATTTTCCAAAAAAAAACCGTATATATTTTTTGTAAATAAATTGCATAACAGAAAGAAATATATAGTAAATATTGCAAAAAAAAATAAATAATAAAGGAGTATTTTGTTCTTCTATATAACAATAATTACTTATGCATGCAACAATGAAAGGAATTTTATGCGAAAAGCAATTTATTATATTTTCTTTCTATTTTTTGAAGCATATTGCTTTATATATTTGATATAGTTGAATCTTGATATATATTCATATTACGATTATATATACGATAATAAAAAACATCTTGAATTTTTTTTCTTTTTGAATTGTTTGAATTAATAATAATTGCAATATCGCGCAGAAATTCAGAAATATGAAATTCTTTATATAACCTAAATTTTATACAATATACAGATTGATGATGATGATTATGGCACTTAAATGTTAATCAATGAGTTATATATAATATAAAAATTTTAAATATTACATGAAACAATTAAAATTAAAATCTTATTTGTATATTTGAAGAAATTAATGTCCCTTAAAAATTGTGTACTTAAAATGCAATATAATTATATTTTATTGTATACATAAATAATAATCGCGCTTGGTTTCAAAATTTGTAAATTTTTTACTGTATCAATTATATCATTGACATGATACGATCAAACAGTTTCAATTCAAGAGAAAACCAAGCAGAGGCAAATTTCCCGATCATAACATTCATACACGAAAATTACAGAAAAAACAATAATTAACATTATCCCGTATATATATAGAATCGAATTAATAATAAACCTTAATCTCGTGTGTTAAAATACGAAATTCATATATAGCGTTTTATCAACTACACCGCAGAATATAACGTATAGACATTAAAAAGAGAAAACTTTTGAAACATCGAATCCAATAATTGTAGAGGCTTATCATAACCAACTTGTTCTTGATAAATCACACAGTGAGTTCAGCGGTTTAAAAACATTCCAAAAATGACGATTTGAGACATGAGAAATGAAGAACATATCATCGGAGATCATCGAACAAATTAGAAGGAACATAAAATTGATAGATTTACTGAATGAAGACAAAAACAAATGACAGAAAAGAAGCATCGAATCAGTTGATCAAATAACGATTTCTCGACGTGAAAAATATTCGGAAAAACCTTGAAAAATATGTGAAAAATGCAGACTACATAAATTCCATAAATTCGTAAGGAACGACGCAGCAGCCAAAGTGCTAGACGGCAATCTGATGGGTTTTTGGAAGACCACGAGATATGTGGAAGGATGACGTAGCAGCGGACCTTCGTGGTTCTTGGTGTTATACCGAATTGCGGACATTAGTAGCGAGTACGTGCACTTTGAGATGGTATAGTTGTTTAAAGCTAAAACTAATTGTCAAAATGGTCCAAGAGCCACCAAGAGTAAATTAAAGTAAAAAATAGCTAATTTCTTAAGTAAATCACAAATAATTCCGAAAATATTCAATAATGGAATATGTCAATAAATATATAAAAAAAAATATTATTGGAATTTTGAAACAATTTTTTAAATTTAGATAATAAAAATCTAAAAATAATATAATATTTCAGAACATAAGAATATACAATAAATATTATTATCGCAGGCAATTCAAAGGTTATCCTGAATTGAATTTAGCTTTTTCTTATCTTTATTTGAATTTGGAAAAAAATCACAATTATTAATGTTTTATACACAGTGCGACAATTAATATTCCGGACTCAAGCCATATCTCAATAAGCAGTGGGACGATCTATGTGATGTAACATGCATTTTGAAGTTTGAAGCGTGAAGTTTTCTCTATCGTCTGTAAAAATTTCATTGCATTTGGTTGACAAATAAAAAAGTTATGACATTTCTTGTGAAACAATATTTTAGTTGAAGTAGAAATTTTAACATATGGAACAAAGAGCAGTCATTAAATTCAACGCAAAGCTTGGTAAATCTGCAACAGAAACGTTCAAATCGATGCAGCAAGTTAATGGCGATAATTGTATGGGTAGAACACAAGTTTTTGAGTGGTATAAACGTTTCGTGGGTGTCTAAAACGCAGGCTAAAAAAACAAGAAAAGTTCCATCGAAAATCAAGACAATGCTCGTAACATTTTTCGATAGCAACGGAATTATCCATAAAGAATTCGTTCCAACTGGTCAAACAGTCAGTGGCGCATATTATATCGAAGTTTTGAAGCGTTTGATGGGCAGGATTCGTCGTATTCGACCTGAATATCGTGAATCAGATAGTTGGTGTTTGTTACACGATAATGCACCAAGTCACACCTCATTTATTGTTCGTCAGTTTTTAGCTCGAAATCCAGTCTGTGTGTTAAATCATCCACCGTATTCACCTGATTTAGGACCATGTGACTTCTCCTTGTTCCCAAAACTTAAAATGAAATTGAGAGGACGTTTTTTTGAGGATATTGAAACCATTCAAACAGCATCTACACGCGCACTAGAGGCAATACCACAAAATGAGTTGGAATTTGACACGCATTTGAATCATTATTAAATCGATGAAAACAGTTGTATTGAATCAGGAGGAGAATATTTTGAATAAATAAAAATAAAAATTTTAAAAATCGCGTTTTTAATGTATATTTCCTAGGACCAGTCCGGAATATTAATTGTCGCGCTGTGTATATGTATTAACAAAATAATTGAATGTATTTATAACATTTTTTTTTTAAATATACATGAAACAAAATTACTTAAAATTGCAATTGTTAGAATTTTATATATGAATGCAGAGTGCGGAGAAACTAAAAACAAAGCAGAAGATCTTTAAGGACATTTTGTTCTTTAAGGACATTTTGTGTGGATATTATTAAAACTTGCTATATCAAGTTTTGATTGATTCGTATAGAAAAATACAAGAGTACAAATGGAAGTTTAATGGACAAAGGAATTTTTTTATTAACTATAAAGTACATACCAACCAAAATGAAGTAAAAAGCCATACAAATTTTAAAAATTACTATTTATATTCTTATTTTTATTATTATTGTTATATTATTTATTGTTTTATTATCTCCGCAATTTGAAATTATAAATGTAAATATACAACAAAAATCATTTTATAATTTATATATATCCCAATTGCGGGTGGTCACGAGTTCAAATCCTGGCCGGAAAATTTTTTCTGTGCTTTTTATGATTTGAATTCATGAACTAAGTCACCATTTATTCATTGGGATCAAATTAATGAATATCTTTGGTATATTGTGTCGGACGCAGCCAAAGATTTACAAAGTCTACTACACACACATATTCGCAATTATATATGAAAGTATATAACAAATACTCATCATCATTATTAAAATTACATTAATAATTATAATATTAATGATTTCTAATTCCGGTAAAAGCCAAAGGCCCTAGCAGCCATAGTGCTTATTAAAAACTAATGTTGGCATTTTACATACATCATTAGTTGTTAAATAATAATAATAATAATAATAATTTATATATGCATCAAACTAACAACACACAAACACCAAAAATCCACTTCCCACATTCTATATATTATATAAATATAAAAAAAAATTGTTGAATACAAAAAATTATTATAACATGTATATAGAAAAAGGAAACTTATATAAAAATGTATTTTAGAGTATAATAAAAAAGAGAAATAAATATACAAAATATTAGATTCAACCAAGCAAAAGAAAATAAAAAAAAAAACATGTTTCAATTCTGTGGTTTGAAAAGTATTTGCAAAAATAAAACCCAACAATTTCGGTTTTCGGTCACTATAATTAGAATTAATTACAACATTAATTACAAACAAAAATTTTGAAGATAATAATTAAGAGGAATAACTTAATCCATAAAAGGAACAAATATTTGGAATGATCTGATTGTATATATAGTGTAATTTTATGCATAGCTTCGTTATTTTTTTTTTAATTTTTAAGGATGTGGAAACATTTTCTATATACCTACAATGTATATACAGAGTATAGTTGATCTAACTTTAAAATTCGGACACAAAATTTTGACTGAATTTGAATTCTATATATACGGAAACGGATACAAAGTTTTTTTTTTTTGTGTCATTGCCGTGCTGTAAATATTCAAGGTATTAAAAAAATGTTAACGTATGGTAAATTAAACGCTAAACAACGTTTATTTGAATGTGTATAAGAAGGTGTGAGTAAAATTAATTCAACCGGTCGATTCAGTGCAAGCAAAAAATATGATATGAGATCTGATGTGACAATATATTAAACGTTCACACTTTCTGGAAATTTCTTGCCAATATTACCAATAGGACATTTCGAAAAAAAAAAAAAAAAAAAAATTAAATTTGTTTAGTCATTTAAAAGTTGTAGTGCATTAAAGATGAGCGAAATTAGTGAAAAAATTCGATACAATTTACAATTTTATTATGAAAAAGGTGAAAATGCAACGCAGGCACATGAACAAATCTGTGCAGTTTACGGTGAAGGAACTTTATCAAAATTAACAGCCTACAGATGGTTTGCTCGATTTCGTTCCGGTAATTTTGATGCCAAAGATGCACCTCGTTCTGGTCGACCAATCACTGAAAAAGTCGATGAAATCATATCAAAAATTGAAGAAAATCGACACGTAAGCAGTCATAATATCGCTAAAGAACTAAACATCCATCACCAAACAGTTTTAAACCATTTGACAAAGGCTGGATACAAGAAAAAGCTTGATGTTTGGGTACCACATGAATTAACACAAAACAATTTAATGAACCGAATTTCCATTTGCGAAACGCTGTTTAAAAGGAACGAAATCGAGTCATTTTTAAAGCGAATGATTACAGGTGATGAAAAATGGATCACATACGATAATAATGTACGAAAAAGATCGTGGTCCAAGAAGGGTGAAGCTCCTAAAACAGTAGCAAAACCTGGATTAACACCAAGAAATGTAATGCTGTCTGTTTGGTGGGATTGGAAAGAAATCGTTCATTATGAATTACTAGCACCCGGTCAAACCATTGATTCCGATCCCTATTGTCAACAATTAACAAGATTGAAGCACGAGATTAAAAAAAAACGTCCAGAATTAATCAATCGAAAGGGTGTTGTGTTCCATCATGACAACGCCAGACCACACACATCTTTGATGACTCGGCAGAAACTGAGAGAGTTTGGCTGGGAAGTTTTAATGCATCCACCATATAGCCCGGACCTTGCACCTTCAGATTATCATTTGTTCCGGTCTCTGCAGAACTCCCTTAATGGTTTAAAATTAAATTCCGCAGAGGACTGCAAAATGCACTTGGATAAGTTTTTTCCCCAGAAAACACAGAAGTTCTGCAGTGATGGGATAACGTCTTTACCAGAAAAATGGCAAAGGGTCATCGATCAAAACGGCGCATATTTGGTTTAATAAAGTTCATTTGAAATATATAAAAAAAATGGTTTGAATTTTGTAAAAAAAATTATCAATACTTTTTAGACAACCTAATATTATGATTGAATTTCTAAATTATGCGAAGAAAACCAAACCTTGGGTTGTAAAAAAACATAGAAAATTTAACTAATTTGGCTAATTAATTCTTCTGTTAGAATAAAACAATTACAAAAAATCGGTTAGGTTAAAATTGAACCAAAAAAGAAAAAGTTACTAAATTATTTGAATAACAAAAAAATCATATATATTTTTTGTTCAATATTTCCCGCTATACTTAACATATCATAATTTTTAAATTGCTACCGTATGCATGACCTCTATACTATACTATAAATATAATGCCTTCCATTAAAGATATTTAATGTGAGAATACAAATCATGGGGTACCCCATCGCCATTAATATAGTAAATTCATTCAGTGCTGTTTATCATCATAAAAATTATTGTTAACATTTGCCATATGTGTGTTGTGCAGTTTATAAATATTAGAAAATAAAATATCAATAATCAAAATAATAATATTGTTTAATAATTTCTCTTCAATTATAAATATATTGAAATATGATATTTCACGAATTTTCCTTTCTTTTCATATTGCAAATGTATATGAAAAATGAATCTTCCTCTTAAAAATGAATTTATTAAAAAAAAAAATCAAGTAGTATAATTTTGTATCATATATCTAATAACGTTTAAATTTTTTTATAAAAACATTTTCGATTCAATTATAATTGAGATATTTTCATGTATAAATAAATATAAGGATGTTATATAAGGTGTTTATTTTTATTATATTTAATCCATAGTTCAATAGTTAATGTACTTATACTGATGATTTATACGGAACTTAATATTCCCTGATAATAAAATCATATGGAATAAATTTTGATTGTCGTCTCGCGATCGATAACAATAATCTGCGGATATAAATCTTAACATAATACATAAATGGATATGGTGATTGGAAGATTCATTAAGTGATGGTAAATATTTTCAGAAAACTAAAAACAAAAAAAAAACATATAAATCACATTCTCAGACGATGCAAACGATATTTATCGTGTATTGAATATTTTGTATATTTATAAATATATAATTATATATGTTTATCTTTATACTTATATATATAGTTTATGTTTGTAGGTAAATGTATTTTGTACATAGATAGGTAAATTTATTTATATTGTGTACTTATATTATGGATAATTTAATTTATCGATTATTGAAATATTGTGTATAAATAATTTTAAACTTTATATTGATGTATATCACAAAGATGTAAACAACAAAAATACGTTCTCTTATATAAATATAATATAGCTGCTACTTGTTTTATTTTGTTGTTCAAATTTTATCTATACTTATTATATAAATTATAATTCATATAATAATAATAATACATTGGAAAGTCATAACTATATATATATGTTTAGCATCTGTTTAACTATATGCATATATACTTTCTTAATATATTTGTATTTAGTTTTATAGATAAACATAAACAATGATAGATTAGATTTCATTTACTATATATAATAGTATAATATATTATATGATATATGTTAGATATATATTCGAATTGGTTTTTAACCTCACATTTTCAATTTACTCTGCAAAAGTTTTCCGCATATAACTACTCTTTATCATATATCAAACACAATCGTTTCCATATAAAATTCAACCTTTTCCAAATCAAATTCAACCTTTTCAATATCAAATTCAACCTGTTTGCAAGCGTTTCAAAATCAAAACGATAATAATATATCGCTGTAATTTTTAATTCGATTTGGTCAAAATGTTGAATTTGAAGTTAAAATCGTTACTATACGAATGCATTTTCCATAGAATAGATCTTTAGAATAAATGCCTAGTATTCTGTGTCAGGAAAATATGATTTTGCTGTTATATCAGCAAATTTTATAAAAAATAATATGCCTCATGCTTTCAGAATTTCTCATTTCTCATATAGATATTACAATGAAAATTAACTGAATTTCGTAAAATATTTACAATCAACCAAAAATTTGGAGAAATGCGATCAAATTTACCATTTATTCAAATATCAATTTTTCAGTTTTCATATATTGGGACCTTGCATTACTAATATCGAATTAGATAACAGATAGCGTAACTAGCATTTTGTGCATCGGAGCACACCGCGCCCATATAATTTTTTTTGTCTGTCATTACTCTATCAATTTCAGTATATGTCATTCGGTTGAAGTGTAAACGACAAAGCTTTTTTTTGCTTCGAATATGTCGAAAGATATGCCTGAAAAAGTTGTTTTGTGGGGAAGTTTAATAACTTTCTTTAATTTGAAGAAAACCGCTGCTGTTCGTTATCGAATGTTGGTAAAGGCTTACGGTGAACATGCTCCAACTCAAAAACTTGTGACCGGTGGTTTGCACTCTTCAGAAGTGGTGATTTTGAAGGGCAAGACTAAGAACGGCCAGGTCAGCCAAAAAAATTAGAAGACGTAGAATTGCAGGCATTGTTGGATGAAAATTCGTGTCGAACGCAACAAGAGCTTGCATTAGAGTTGAATGTAGATGCCTCTACCCTTTCTAGACGTTTACATTCAATGGAAAAGATCAGAAAGCTAGGAAAATTGGTCCCACATCAACTGAATAAAAATCAACTCAAAGCACGAATCGATGCATGCCATAAACATCTTGCCGAGCACAAAAAATCTAGTTTTTTGAGTCGAATTGTCACTGGCCAAGAAAAGTGGGTGTATTATGACAACCCTAAACGTAAAGCATCATATGCGGATCCCAGCCAACCATCAACTTCACAATCAAAACGCCATATTCATTTCCAGAAGCTTATGCTGTGCATTTGGTGGGATCAGAAGGGTGTCGTGTATTATGAGCTGTTAAAACTGAATGAAACGGTTACATCTGATCACTACCGACGACAACTGGGCGAATTGGCAAAGAAATTGAACGAAAAACGACCATTGATAGCACAAAAACACCACAAAGTTTTAATGCACGATGACAATACCCGACCACATCGTGCAAACATCGTTAAGGAAAAAATAAAGAAGCTCGGTTGGGATCGGTTGGCTTGATCACCGCCCCCCCCCCCCCATACTCTCCAGACCTTGCTCCTTCTGATTACCATTTGTTCAGTTCAATGCAGGTCAGCCTGACAGATGTAGGCTTTCGAAATGCTGAAGATGTGCAAAAACGGGTCGATGAATGGATTGGGACAAAAGGAGTTCTTCAATCGAGGAATCAACAAACTGCCTAAAAGATGGGAGGAAGTCATAGCTAACGATGGGCAATATATTGGTTAATGTACTCAATCATTTTGTTATACAAATAAATGCCATTTTCAAGCCAAAAAATCGACATTATTAATGCATGGTCCCAATACGATTTTAACTATGAATTCCTATACAGGTAGAAATCACTTCAATCTCTTTCAAATAATAAACAATATTTGGATAAAACCTCATCCATCATTCACCTATATTATAATCTTATATATACATGAAAAAGACGTGAAACATTTTTTTTTTTCGGTTAATTTTGGAATCTGAATTTCACAAGAAATATTCCGTTGCGAAAATTATTATAGAATTTTTTGTGGAAAGGAAGTTTTTAAGTGAAATTATTTGTGAATTTTTCAAAATATGCAATAATACCAAAAATGAATGGGAATGATTTTAAGAAAATTGGATCCTTTATTGAAATAGTAATTTGTATCTTTAGCGTAATCATTTTTAATAGATTTTAAAATATATTTATCATGAAATTCTGGATGGATTAACAGCGATTATTTATAAGTAATATTTTAGATGCGGTAATGAATTTTTGTATACATTTTCAAAGATGTAACATTTATGGTGGGAAGGAATTTCATGGATAAAACCTGATAACACTTCAATCAACTTTATAGGGGTTTTTAAGCATAAATACCTAAATTTTTAAACTCATTTGAGTTTGGACAAAAAGGTAAAATTGACAAAAGTTAAATATTTATTGAAATCTCTATTCGGGATTTTCATTAAATCTTCTCTTTTTTTTTTAATACGCTTCAGAGAAGAAGAATTTGAACGGAAATACAATTCTATAGGTTCTATATTTGGTCTGTCTTCAGTCTATTATTACACGATAGTTGATACGACTAACAAAAATTTATGATATATACTCACAAAATATAATTTCATGAAACTGAAATCTCAAATTAAACAATTATATATAGAATATGCTTTTGAGAATTTATGATTGTTAAGTGCTGATTATTACCTATATATATATAATAATAATATTGTAAAATTCTATAATTAAAAAAACAAAAAAAAAATAGAACACACCATTTTTTGTTTTTCTTTTTAGTTTTGGTAAAACAAAAAAAAATTGTTGATTCTAACAACAAAAAACACAGGATATAACAAAGTACTAAATATTTTCTCTGGTGATAAACAAAAATGTAATCACAAAATTAATATATATATAATATATATGAATGCGATTATATTATACAGAATAAAAAGTATATATACATTTTGAATGTGAATTAAAAAAAAAACAAAAAAATATACATAAAAACAAAAACAACACGGAAATATTTTTAAACATATATCCATTCACATATTTTTACTATTATAAAAAAATATATAAATTTGTATATAAAACACACACACAAAAACAAGTGTTTATAAAAAAAAAAAAATAATATATAATTAAATAAAAAAAAAATGTATATATGCAAAATATTAAATTAAAAAAAAAAAAAAATTACATAATTATAAATAAATATTTATGTCATAATCTAATTTTTTTTGTTTGTTTTAATATTGTTTTTTTTTTTTTTTTTTTTATAAATAGAGGTGTATTCTTTTAAATAAAAAGTATATATATATATATATATATATTGAATTAAATTATATATATGATTTTAAAATGATATTTAAAAAAATAAAAACAATATAAAATGTTAATTTATTAAAAATTTATTAATAAATTACTATCTATTATTTAATAGAAAGAAATGAAAAAGATAAAACATATTATTATTTATTATTATTATTATTATATTCGATTATCAAAATAAAAAAAAAAAAATAAACAAATAATATTTATGATTGTAGTTGTGTTACAAAAAAAATTTATTCCCAATTGGCTATTATTAGAATTTTTCTGTCAATTAACCAAATCCCTTCAATTACAATATTATTTTATGTGTCTGTTTATTATAATACTAATTTTGAAATAGTAATGGAAACAAAAGACCTTCAAACGGATCGGCTACCAAGAACCATTAGCTTTAGATAAGACAAATCATCTAGATTTGATTCCTAAGAGGTTTTTATTAACTTTTCATATTTAATTTAAAGGAAATGTTGAATGTTGCAAGACATAAATTGTTTGTTGGGATCCTGTTCAAAAGCTAAATTTTTTAAACACACATGACAAACTATTCAAAAGTGGCATGGGTGCGTGCGTGTATGTGTGTGTGTGTTTATAAACTTTCATTTATAAAAAAAATGTAAATGCATATATATGTTGAAATTGCATGCGCAACTTCTGTTCACTTTTGTTTGTGTGTGTGTGTGTGTGTGTGTGTGCGTGCTTTTATTTATTTTAATTTTTTGGGTAAATATTCAAGAATTTTTTTTTTCTTCAACATCGAATTTGGAAAATACTAAATGAATTTTTAGTTAATTACTAAAAATATATTTAAAACAATTAAAATTATTACTTACCAAATTACAATTCATAAAAAATGTATATATATAATTCAATACTCAAAAAAAAATAAAAAAATTGTTGTTTATTTTTGATAACTTTTCATTTTATGTACACAAAACTCAAAAAAAAAAAAATCCCAAAAATCTCCTTTCCATAAACAACAATAATAAAATACACAATTTAATAAATTTTATACAAAAAAATAAACACACCACAGAAAAAATCCATCAAATTTTGATAATTAATGAAAACTAATTTTGTTTTTAAAAATGTATTTATACATTCATTTTTTCACTTTTTTTTTTTTTTTTGTTTTATAGTTTATTTAAGTAATTTTTTTTTTTTTATTTATGTCACACTTACGTCAAACACATAACAAAATTTAATAAATAAATAAATTAAAAAACCAAAACCAACAACAAATAATAAAACAGAGTAGAAATCAACTTAAAAAACACAGTTATTTTTTACATTCGTATATTTTGAAAAATAAACAAAACTTAAAAGAATATATATAATTAAATTAATAATAATTATTATACTTTTTTTGAAACACTCTCTTGTTGTGTTTATATAATTAATAAAATGTATTTAATGTCGTTTATTATTTGTAGTATGATCTATGTAGTTTTTTTTTTCCTTTTATTATTCATTGTTATATTATTTTATGCGGGGGATAATTAAAAAAAACGTCTAGTCAATTTTTTTTTTTTTTTTGGAAAAGAAAATGAAAAACAAAATTAGAAAGGACCGCATTTCCTTGTACAAAAAAAAAAAAAAAAAAAAAAAAACAAAATCAGTTCAGTTTCTCAAGAACTTTTATGTAAATAATATTTATGTAACAAAACACACAACAGAACGATCAAAAATAGACTAAAAAAAAATAAAAAAAATAATTACATTTATTTTTTTTTTTTTGAATGCAATGCTTTTTGTACACAGTTTTTTTTTTTTTGTTTCGTGTTGTTGACTGCATAAAAATGCATGAATAAAATTTTTACTATGCAAACAAACACGCACACACCCTCAATCGTACGTAATCGACACAAAAATGAGAGTACTTAATTTTTTTTTTTTTGATTTTTTAACAAAAAAGCTTATTATACATTTACGTGAATGTGTTTAAAAAAGATAGCAAATATATTCGGCGGATGGAGAGTGCGCATGTAAATTTATATTTCACTTGATTTTTGCTCAAATAAATAGAGTGATTTTTTTTTTATGGTAAAATCATTTTTGACAGTCTTACATCAAAAGAAAATTATTCTATTACAATATTTATTTGAATAATCGCATCAACGATAATATAATTATTTAAAGATACGAAAATTAACAAATTATGCTTCGTAAATTTCAAATCAGAGCTTTGAGCTTTCTGATTGAAATGAAAAGAGATGGTAACAATCATTTTAATTTATTTATTTATATAGCTATCGCATGCATCACAATATCATTTGGATATTACGTTTTTTTTTGTTTTGTGCTTTTTTTGTTGGTGTTTTCTATTTTTTCGTATATATTAAATACATTATATTTAAAATACGATCCATTTGTAGTCAGGGCCGCCACAACATACAAGATATTGGTACGAACGAACCACACGCCGTTGCCTAGGGGCGCTGAAAACGATCAGATATTTTAAATAATAAAGCAAATTCTTAGAGTTCTAGAGAAAATTTCTGGAACAAAGAACTACGGACAGAGAACTGATAAATTAAACTTATGCTTGCCAGATTTTCCTAGAGCTCCTTGTGGGACATACCTTATGTTTTGATTTTGAAGCGCAAAAAATAAATTAATAGGTTTTTCTTGTCATATTTCAGGGCGCTTTATTTTAATAATTCAGCCAGGCGCATAAATGGTCTAAAACTGCCCTGTTTGTAGTACAAATTAAATTTTATTTTTCTTTTTGTATATAAATATATTATTATAAATATATTAAAATATTATGTATGCATGTACCAGGTTGATTTTTTTTTATATTCTTATTCTTAGATATGCTTCATTGTTGTTATAATTTTTGTATTTTGTTATATTTTTTGTTATTCTGTTTTGGTTTTATTTGTTGTTGTTGTTGTCTTATTTTTAGCCAATAAAATAACTACTTATAAACGATATATATATATATATACAACAAATATTATATATACACCAAAATTATTGTTGGTTTTTTGGTATATATAAAATAGAAGATAGAAAAGTAAAAATTATTTTGTTAATAAAAATCAAATAATGTTTTTTTTTTGTTTTCTGGTTTTTTTGTTGTCTATTTTTAGATCGTCGACTTATTTTTTCGTATATAACTTTAAAATAAAAATACAATCCATTTTTATAGCAAAATTAAATATTTCTTTTCTTTTTGGATATAAATATAAAATCTATTTGATATATATACAGATAACCCTTCATTGAACGAGCTGTGTATTACATGACTTTTTAATTTTTTTTATTTACAAAAACGATTTTTTGTATTTTTTCATTCCCTTGAAAAATCTGAAAATAAAGTGTTAACTGTATATCATATTTACTTACATCGCAACACTTATTTTGCTATTATTTTGTTTTATTTTTTGTTATTCAGTTTTATTTATTGTATTTTATTTGTTGCTTTTATTTTTCATTTTTTGTCTTGGCATTTGGTTTTTGTTTTTGTTTTTTGATATATATAAAAATATCCAATATAAAAAAGATCTAATCTTGTATATTTGAAACGATAACAGCTACGAATACTGGCCTTTGAAAATTGGATTAACAATAACACATTTCAAGACGTTTGAAATGTTCATACATTTTTTTTCGTTACATGGAAAAAATTTACGTTCCTTTTTTAATTTAGCATAAATTTATTAAAGGAAATTAAATATTGATGATAATAATATTAATATCAATAATGTTTATAATGCTAATAATGAGAATAACACTATAATAAGAATAATAATAATAATTCATCCTGTTATAAATTAGATTGCAAAAAAAAAAATCATTCAATATGGTATTAAAATCGGCTAAATAATATTTGTAAATGATGGAGTATATTTTCACAATCATATTTCATATAGATCCTCATAAAAGGAAATATTTAATTTGTTTAGTTACATATGTGTATATAAAATTTATTAAAAAAAAATATCCAGAAGAAAAAATCATATATTGCGTATCATGATAACTGTATAACATGAAAAAAAAACATTTGATTTATCATACCAAAATAGTTTTTACTTTTCTATATATCAAAAAACCAACAATAATTTTGGTGTATATATAATATTTGTTGTATATATAAATATTTTGTTTTTTTTAGGTGATTTATAAGTAGTTATTTTATTAGCTAAAAATAAGACAACAGCAACAACAACAAATAAAGCCAAAACAGAATAATAAAAAATATAACTAAATAAAAAAATTATAAGAGCAATGAATAATATATATATATATACATACATAATATTTTATATTTATATAGAAAAAGAAAAAAAAATTATTGAAAAAAAATACAAATGGATCGTATTTTAAATATAAGGTGTATATACGAATATATACGAAATAAAAACACCAACAAAAAAAGCAGAAAATAAAAAAAAAACATAATTTGATATTTCATACCAATATAGTTTTTACTTTTCTATATACCAAAAAACCAACAATAATTTTGCTATATATATAAATATCACATTTTATATATATATCGTTTATAAGTAGTTATTTTATTGGCTAAAAATAGCCAACAACAAATGAAACCAAAACAGAATAACAAAAAATAAAACAAAATAATAACAAAATAAGTATTGCGATGTAAGTAAATATGATATACAGTTAACACTTTATTTTCAGATTTTTCAAGGAATGAAAAAATACAAAAAATCGTTGAAAAAGGTTGTTTCCTATATAAAAAAATTAAAAAGTCATGTAATACACAGCTCGTTCAATGAAGGGTTATCTGTATATATATCAAATAGATTTTATATTTATATCCAAAAAGAAAAGAAATATTTAATTTTGCTAGAAAAATGGATTGTATTTTTATTTTAAAGTTATATACGAAAAAATAAGTCGACGATCTAAAAATAGACAACAAAAAAACCAGAAAACAAAAAAAAAAACATTATTTGAATTTTATTACCAAAATAATTTTTAGTTTTCTATCTTCTATTTTATATATACCAAAAAAACCAACAATAATTTTGGTGTATATATAATATTTGTTGTATATATAAATATCACAGTTTATCTATATATCGTTTATAAGTAGTTATTTTATTGGCTAAAAATAAGACAAGTTATATATATATATATATATATATATATATATATGCATACATAATATTTTATAGATAAAAAGAAAAAAAAAATAATTTTGCTCAACAAATGGATCGTATTTTAAATATAATGTATTTATACGAAAAAATAGAAAACACCAACAAAAAAAGCACAAAACAAAAAAAAACGTAACATCCAAATGATATTCGATAGCTATATAAATAAATAAATTAAAATGATTGTTACCATCTCTTTTCATTACAATCAGAAATCTCAAAGCTCTGATTTTAGATTTACGAAGCATAGTGTTTGAATTTTCCTATCTTCGTATAATTATATTATCGTTGATCGCATAATAAAAATGGATAATTTAAGTGTAATTATAAAGCAATTCGAATACAAAAAAAATTCTTATTAAAATAAAAACAATTTTATTAATTTATAATGTTTTTTTTTTTATTTTTTAATTTATTTATTTAATAATTTCTGTATATAAAATATATAATTTTTATTTGTTTTTTGTTTTTTTTTTTGAATAATTGTCCTTTTTTTTTTTTATATAGAAAATAGTATTTTATAATTTGTTCATATATATATTATACAAATATTAATTATTATTATTTGTTTTTTCATTCACATTATATTTTTTTATTTTAAAATTAAATATAATTTATTTATTATATATGTACATAAAAATAATATACATATTATTTTGTATATAAATTTATTTATTTAGTAAGTATATATTATTTTTAATTATTATTTGTATTTTATATAATTTGTATATATTTTAGATCACTAAAAAAAATACTGAATTTTAGCAAAAATACATACACAGAGACATAATAAAAAAAATTGTTTTTTTATGAATCAAATAATGGAAAAGGTTTTTATATTTATAGATATTATTTCTTTTTTAAATATAATAATAATTATTAATAATTATATATAATAAAATAATAAATAAACGGAAGGCTGTTTTTTTTTTATATATTGAAGTCTTTTTAAGTTTGTATATAATTATCGTTTTTTTTTCTCTAAATATAAGCAAAATTAATTAGCAGCCTTTTGGTTGTTGTTGTTGTTGTTGTTCTTTATTAATATTTTATTTATTTTTATTTTAATTGTGAATATACAAAAAAAAATGGATTGGATTTTATTTCTTTCTTATTATTATTAAAATTATTGCATTTTATTTTTAAAAATTAATTTTTGATCTTATAAAAATAAAAAAAAAAAACAAAACCAAATGTTTTTTTTATATTTAAATTTTAACCATTTTTTTTTTATTGTGTGCGCATATATAGTTAAAATATATAAATAAATCGAACCCGTGTGTGTTATACTAATATAGTATACGAGCGCGCGGTTATTTAAAAGATTTTATTTTAGGATTAATTAAAATAAAAAATGGAAGAAGAATTAATTAAAAAAAAAAAAAAAAAAAGACGCACAAATAAATTAATTTCATTTATACTGCGCAGATAGAAATTGTAATTGAAAAAATTACGATATTTATAAATTTTTTTTTATCTCTTTTAAACAATGACAATTTATTTTTATTTAAATATTTACAAATTAATCGAACAAAACAATTTAAAAATAGTGAAATTTTAAAACATACAGTGTCCCAGCTAACGCTATCCAGTCAATATCTTCGAAACCATTGGAGTTATCACTAATTTGATGTTAGTGGACCCCCACTGGATTCCATTTGTGGCTACATTTTTATGTTAACCCCTTCCTCTCCACGTTAACCCTTATGTGCCCAATTGATATCAACTTTGGAAAATCAAATGTAAACCTATATTTTTTTTCGCTTATGTTGAAGAGCGTGACGAATAGTTAAAAAAAAATGTAATAATATGTGGGGGTCCCATGGGGAATTTTTTCCCAAATGTACGGATTATCCATCAAATGGAAAATTGGCAAAAACTTGCTAAATCTCTATGAAAGCGTGTGTGGTGATGCATTAGAAAGTTGTTCTACGTTGAAAATTAAGGGGGGGGGGGTGTCCGAACACCCTTAGCGGGGGTGTCCGAACACCCGAACAACCCCCCGTTTTTAGAGGGAAAAGTTGAAATTTTGATTTTTGCATGAGATTTTTGCATGCTATCAAAAAAATATGGTTTTCTAATGCAAAAATCAAAATTTCGATTTTTGCCCTAAAAAGGAGGGCGTGTGGGGCCTTGGGCTGTTTGGACACCCCCCCCCCCCCTCCCCCTTAATTTTCAACGTAGAACAACTTTCTAATACATCACAGTACATGTTTTCATTGAGATTTAGTGAGTTTTCGCCCATTTCCCATCAGATGGACAATCCCCATTTGTGGAATTATTCCACATGGGACCCCCACATATTATTACATTTTTTTTAACTACTCGTCATGCTCTTCAAAATAGGCCAAAAAAAAAATATAGGTTTACATTTGATTTTCCAAAGTTGATATCAATTGGGCACATAAGGGTTAACGTGGGGAGGAAGGGTTAAACATAAAAATGTAGCCAAATGGAATCCAGTGGGGGTCCACTAACATACAATTAGTGATAACTCCAATGGTTTCGAAGATATTGACTGGATATGCGTTAGCTGGGACACCCGGCTGTATATAACATATATTTATTATATATATTTTTTTTTAAATTGTTTTTTATTATTAATTATTTTTAAAAAATATTATAATTAAATTATTTTTTCGTAATTTAAACACCACGATCACAGAGTTGTTAATTGTTAATATTATTTAAGATTTTAAAATTTTATTGATTGCTTATTAGGAAAAATAATCGTAATTTATGTTTTTCTAAAAAACTTAAAAATCATTTGAATTATAATTAATATTATATTATTATATTTTTAAGAATTGGAACATGTTTTAAATAAAAAAAAAATTGAATCGATTTCATTATAGAACCAGTTAAGTTCAGTCCGACTTTAAGTTGTGAATTACTTTTGTTTTAAATAAAAAAAATTGTAATATTCTAATTATTTTTTGTTTTATTATAAGTAAATCATCGCTTGTCTATGCATTTTTTTAAATTTATTAAATTTCATTTTACAATTCTGTAAATTTGAATTAGTTATGCATTTTTTAAATTTAATTAATAGATTCGGATGAAAATTAAAGGCACATACATAATAATAATTTTTAATTTTAATTATAATATTAAAAATATATTTAATTGATTGAATTTTCATCGTTAAAAAAAAAAAAAATGATTTTTATGTCTGTTTTTGTTTTGTTCTTCTATTTTTTTTTTTGTTATCGCAGTTTAAAGTAACTATATTTTATTTAAACCATATAGGAAAAAACTTTTTAATGATTATTTTAAAAATTATATAATTTAGATTATAAATAAAATATTTTTTTATTGCACATTATCGTATAAGTTGTCTTAATTTTAAGGAAAGACAATATAATCCTTATTTTACTCTACTATATATATATATATATATATAATTAGATTTATCTTTCGAATTGAATGTAATTTATTTATTGTGCGTGTTTTATATTTTGGGATGAATATTTATTTTATTGGATGTATATTTATGTGGCGGTGGTGGTGGTGGTTCTTGGTATTGATCTGAATTTGGACGGAATTTTTTTAATACAATAACAAAATATATTGTATCAAAGTTAAAAAAAAAAAATTATTGATTAAATTATAAAAAAAAAAAAAATTGTTTCTATTTTATGTTTAAATTGTACATTGTTTTTTTATGTCTCTTATCTTTTTAATTAAGTATTGAATGCCAGAGTTTTAATTTTATGTTTGTTTTTTTTTTTTTTGTTAAGAAATAAATTACATAATAATATTAATAACTATTAAAATTATATAAAAAAAAATAAAAATAGAATAAAATAATAAAATAAAAACTAAACAAAATTTATTTACTCATATACCAAAAAAAAAAAAAAAAAAAAATTAAAATAAACATACTAATTTTAACTTAATTGTCTATTTAATAAAAAATATTTACTTAAATTTATACACATTAATTTAAATTTTAAAAGTTCATTTAATTATATTTAATTTTAATGTTGTTTTAATTTAAGAAATTCTATTTCATGTTTTATATTGCAACGATACGATTTTTAGATTTTTTTTATTTTTATTTTTATTTTATTACTGTAATTATACTTAATTTTATTTTAATTCATAAAAATATTATTATTTCCAAAGAATAAAAATTAAAAATATAGTTTATAATATAAATCTTTATAAGAGAAATACAATCACATAATTCAAACTATATATATATATATATATATATATTATAAAATTGTTGCTGGTCAGTTTCACAGTTCAAAGTTGGCAAAATAAAATCAGACTTGGATTTCTTAAAAACGTACAGACACACAGATTTGTTTGTGAGGAAGAGTTTTTGTTTAATTTTTATGTTTTCCAAAAAAATATCCATAAGTAACACAATTAGAAATGCGCATTTGTTGCGTGTATTGTTGATGATTTTTACAGGTATTTCAGGTCGATGTCAGTGTTCTCCCCGTAATAATTCCATTAAAAGATTAAAATCTTCACCATCTTTTGATTTAATAGTTAGCATTTCTTTGCCAACCTATAAATAAAAAAAAAAAAAAAAAAAACAAAGGGAAATGTTTATAAATAATATTCTGTTATGAATTTTATTTTATTCATTTACTTGACATGTTCGTTGTAAATCAGGTATCCGTAATAGTAATTCACCAAATTTTGCTGGTGATTCTGGATAATGAGCTAATGTATACGATTGCAATGCCTGTAATGCTTTTTCCTGGCTAGCACGTACCTTTTCTGGTTCTTTTAATTCTGATGTATCTGATGAACAAAAAACAAAAACAAACCAAAAATTAGTTATATAAAATGTTATCTTCCTCAAAACTACTAAAATATATTAAATTGTAATTTTTACCAGATTGTAATAGAACAATCACTTTCATTGCTACATATTCATATTTATCTACACGTAATCGTCGTAAATGATCTGTTAAATTTAACATACGATCAATACAAGCCTATAACAAAATTAAAAAAAAAAATCAATTATCTTTGTTTTGCAGAATGTCAATACAATACAATAAACCTAAAAACCGAAACAAAAAACCACTTACATGTAAACCATTTGATTTTGCTTGAGCTAAATTTATTGATTTTCCTAATGAAATTCGTACCTCACCGGGTGTTGCCATCGAACGAAAACAACATGAAAATAATAATAATTCACACCATGAATTTATTAATAAACAAATTTGATCATCAATCTGTTATAAATTTATAAATGTAATTATTAATATTTTTTTTTTTATTATACAACAAGTCTGTTTTTTTGTTTTCATTTAAAAATTAAAATTTACCGATATATTTTTAAATAATGGTAAACTTTTACACCATTTAACAATTTTATATAGACGATGATCGGCTACATGACATAAATCGGCAATAAGATCAGCATTTGTATCGGTATTTGTAATGCCAGCACTTGCTAATAATGGATTAGTTGTAATTGATGATGATGACGCGGATGTTTTAATTGTTATTGACCCTGCTGATGATCCTGAATTATTATCCGGAATTGCTGATGATGGTGATGTGGAAGACGATGACGATGACGATGACGAAGACGATGAAGAGGAGGATGATGACGATGATATTTGTGGTGTTACATTTGATAATATTTCTGATGATATTGATGAATTTGACGATGATGTTGATGCTGTTGATGTTGATGTGCCTGTTATTGATGATGATGATGATGTTGTTGCTGAATTTGATGTTTGATTTAATCGTGTTAAATCCGATGGATTATATTTCCATAAATGTTCAACATCCATTATTTCCTAAATTAATAAAGGGTTAAAATTATAATTATAACAAAAATCAAATGAAAAACGGTATTATTTATTTATTTATTTATTTATTACCTGTAATAATTGTGGTATTTGTGATTGACGATACAATCCATTTGAATTACTATCATTTTCAATTTTAAATATTGTTGTTCCATTTAAATTATGTATTGCTTGTTGATGATGATGATTGTGTTGGTGTTGGTTGTGATGTTGCTGCTGATGTTGATGCTGTTGATGATGATGTTGATGCTGTTGCTGATGATGTTGATGTTGTTGCTGAAACACTAATTGTTGATGTTGATGCTGTTGTTGATTTTGCTGCTGCTGCTGCTGCTGTTGTTGTTGAATTGCCAATGAGAATAAATTTAAATTATCACTGCCATTGCCCATTGGACCACCACCACCACCAGAAATACCAGAACTTAAACCACTGTTAACACTACCATTACTGCCAGAACTTAACGGTGGACTTAACAATGAATTCGGTAATGTATATGAACATTGATATGTTGACCGACCGCCACGTGTACGATCTTCTCGTATTGCCTCCAATTTCATTCCACGTTGCAGGCATTTCTCAAAACGACATGCTGGACATTTTTTACGTGTTGTTATGGAGACGGGACACGAAGCACCACGTAAACAAACGTAATTTTTACGATTTTGTACGGTTCGCTTAAAAAATCCCTTACACGATTCACATGAAAATATCCCATAATGAAAACCAGATATTTTATCACCACAAATCGGACATGGACTATATAATTAAAATAAAAAATAAAATCAAACAAAACAATCAATTAAATAAAATTATATAAAAAAAAAGTTTAAATATTAAATATTAATTACCTATTAATTAATTGTTGTCGTGATATTCCTGGTGAAGGAATTGCTTCACTTTCTTGAACACCATCATCATGGTTCAGTCGCTGTAAATCTGAATTTAAACTGGTACCAGTACCAGCATTATTACCGGCATTTGTATCGATTTGGGTGGATTGTTGCATTGGTCGATACAACACCGAATGATGTAATGGTGAACCATTAAAATTACTATAAATATGACGACTTTGTATGGGGGAATGTGTTGGACTAAATTCAGAACTATACGAATAACAACTACTATGTGATGCATCACTATTATTACGACTTAATGATGATGTATATGGTGCATGTCGTGACGTCAATGGGGATTCACTTGGTGAACTATGTGTGTATACGGAATGAATTGCTGAATCAGGACTAGGATTTGCACTGGGTAGAAGAGATGCGGTGGTGGCCGTCGCTCCATTTCCCATTGCTTTTGAATGATTTAACATTGATGATGATGATGATGATGATGATGAATTTACCAATAGCGTAGTAGTCGTTGATGGTGTGATGGTTGTCGTCATCGGTGTTGTTGGGATTGTTGTCATTGTTGAGGTTGTTATGGTTGCCGCTGGTACTGTTGTTGTTATTGTTTCATTGGCCGATGATAATCCCGGTTCATATTTTAAATTAATAATATCATTTATTGGATTATTATTTTTAATTATTGTATAAATTGTATTTAGATTTGTATCATGTGGTAAATAATGTTCACCATATTCTGGTTTTATTGTGTCTTTTGTTAATAATATCGGTTGCATTTCTTCATATTGATTTTGTATTGTTCGATTATGTTCTTCTTCATTTTGTAATTGTTCTTGATTTTGGTTATTTATTAAATGGAAATTATTTACATTAAATTTTTCCACTTCAATGTCATCATCACCTCTTGTATTGTTATCCGTTGATATTGTTGTTGTCGTTGGTGTTGATTGTGTTTGCATTTCAAATACTTTTGATTCAATTGGTTCACTACTGGATACCGTTGTTGAATTTTCAACATCCATTAAATCTTCCGATTCGGATAGTTCACCTTCCCATGACATTGGTCGTGGTACGGTCGTGGTTCCCTGATCAATACCATAATTATTACTATTTCGTTTTGTATTACTTCGCATATTTACATTTATTGAATGTTCAATGGTTGACAATTCCGTATCGGATCCATCAGATTCTTCCATTTTTGGTACAGGTACCGATATCCGTACGCTACCATTGCTACCAAAAAAATGATTATTGCTATTACTATTTAATGTTGATCCATTATTGTTATTATTCGTTAGTGGTATTGTTGTGTTTACAATAACACCAATTGATGGCGGAACCGTTGAATTATTTTCACAATTAATACTTGTTACCGAAACATTACTTCGTCCATTCATTAGATTATTATTATTATTACTATTTGAAGTATTGTTGATTCCACTACTACTACTACCACCGCCACCAACACCACCACTGCCGCTGCCACTTCCAATTGAAGTGGACATTGTAATTGAATGTTATGATGTTATTGGAAATGATGTTATTGATGCAGTAGATGTTATTTTTTTAATTACTGATAATAATTGTGGGGACATATCTATAAAATTAAAAGGAAAATTATTAATTATTTTAAAAGTTTTTTGATTTTAAATTTAAATTGGGTATAGTAAAATTAATATTCAAGGAATGTTATTCCAGATTAATATTCAAGGAAGTTTATTCCGATATAAAGAAATTCGCTTATACATTTGATGATATTGCGGCAATGCATCACCGTCTTAATCTTATTTTTGCCTCGTAACATTTAAAGGTATCAAATATAAATAGTATATATACAAAGTATATAGGAAAAATAAAGAGGTAATTTAATATACCACGACGATATAGAAATATATAAGAAAGAAAAATTTATATTTAATATACAAGAAAAAAAAAATAGTCTCTAATTGCATTTTATATACTATATATAATAGTCTCGGTCGGAATATACATATTTATACGTATAGAGAAATGGATAGAAACGTCGTGTGGATAGTTTAAAAGCTATATATTGGTTTGTAGATGGTTGCTGGCAATAGATGAGAAAAAATTTGTTTTATATACAGTGAAAGATTTTTTTTTTTTTTAAATATTAGATAAAAAAAACAATTTATATATTGTAGAAAAACGCAAAAGAAAGAATTGTAAATGTGCGGTTGAAAAGTCAATGCACTTTATCACAATGTTTTTCTGGTTTTTTTATTTTATCGTAATTTTTGCTGTCGTGTTGTAATAATAATAATATCTATTGGTATTTGTTGATTTGAATGAATATGTTTTTGTTTTTGTGTGTGTGTGTTTGCTTATTATTTTTTCAATATACCCATTTTATAATTTATTATTTTATGTAATAATATTAATAATAATAATAATAATATATTAATGAATTTTATTTCTCATCAGATCAATGACATTTATGTTATTACTGTATAATATAATAATTATTATATGTGTTAAAAACTCTTTGGTGAATGTCTTAAAGGTTGAAAAATCTTTAGGTCGTTGATTTTCGTCGATTATGTTAGATAGAAGAATAAATTACCAAATGGAAAAAGATATAATAGGAATTGATAAACCGTAAAATGGACATAGTTTTCTAAACTTTAAGACCATGATTCCTGAATGATTCAATTAAAAAAAACTACATAGAGTTGCTTTTAGTCGTTATGTGACAATCATGTCTATTTTCTGATCATCAGACTAAGGCCGTTTTCCAAACCAAAATTTCGATAGTTACTAATTTAGTTGCTAATGTTTAGATACTAAATGAAAAGTTTTGAAAATTTCATTTAGCATTCATTTGTTTACAATTGTTGTTGTTAAAAAATTACTTAATTTGATATTATAAAAACAAATTTTATTTTAGATCACAGTAGTAATGCTATCTATTAAATGTTCAAAAGAAAAAACAATATTTTTTTATAAAAAATTATGATAATGTAAAAAAACGACATTAGTATCATAAAGTTACTACATTAGCAACGATGGTTATAATGCTATTGCTAAATGCTTGATTCCCCTCCATTTATGTCAAATATTTAGTAATTAGCATCCCAAATTTTCGTTTGGAAAACGGCCTAAGTCTTATAGCTTACTTTTAACTTAAAAGTTAAAAATTAAGCACAGAAAAAAATACGTTTTCTCTATAAAAACTAAGCGATCATGGTTGTAGTAAAAACATCATAACTTAAGAACCCGATAATTTAGAATAACTATCAGGGATGCGTTCGATAGATAATGAAATTCTCTAAAAACTTCCCTTACTAATCAAATGGGGTTGTAAAATAAATTCTATGGTAAAAATCTAAAAATTTGAAAAATTGTCAATTTATCCATACTTTTTGTACGGGGACCCCTTAATATTATTGTACATTCGTAAAATTCAGTTCTTTTTACTTAAGATTCACCCTTAAAATTAATACACCTTCATGGAAATTTCACCCTTAAAAATTGAATGAAAAGAGTTTGATTTTGCCCAATTAAAGTTAAAAAAAACTTTTTTTTTTATTACCTAAGGGTTGTAGTAAAAACATCATAACTTAGGAACCCGATGAGTTAGAATAACGTTCAGGGGTGCGTTCGATAGATAATGAAAATCTCTAAAAACTTCCCTTACTGACCAAATGGGGTTATAAAACAAATTCTATAGTAAAAATCTAAAAATGTGCAAAATTGTCAATGTATCCATACATTTTGTATGGGGACCCCATAATATTATTGTAAATTCGTAAAATTCACTTTATTTTACCATTTAGCTTAAGAATTCTTTGGATTTTGGTTGACTTTCTATAAATATATAATATCGAAACTTCGCATGAGTTTGAATGTGGTTGTTTTTTTTCCGCATACACCATATTTTATATAAAAAAAATACTCAGGCGTATGAAATTAATTATAATTTTTATAATAATTGAATGTTGCAATTCTAGATATAGAGTTTTACTATTGATTTATATATATATTTATAAATTGCGTATAAAATATATATTAAAATTAAATGCTATAAGATTTATATACATATAACAATCGTGTATTGAATATTTATGTTATATTCCAACAACAATGTTGTTGTTTTTTTGTTTTCTTCTGTAATCTGGTTGTTAAAATAAAAGTAAAATGTATTAATGAATTAAATAAAACAACAACAAAATATTATTTATTGCCAAATAATTGCATGAATGTGGTATTTTTGTTGTTTTGTTTCACAAATTAAACGAAAATATTATTATTATTATTATTATTATTACTTAATAGTTAGTTGATTTATAATAACAACATATTTATTTATATACGAAATAATATGTCTATTTGTATGTAGATAAACTCGCGTATTTATTAAATATATTCAGTTCATTTCACTTTTTTTTTTGTTTTATTTATTATATTACATTGGTTGTTATTGTTGGCTTCAATATATTACAATTTACAGCCCCGGTTTTAACACTATTCTTAGGGGGCCGCAGTTTAATCGGCCGCAGTATTATTACGATTCGAAAATTCACAGTGCACACAAACATTAACAAAAACAAATCAAAAGTGTTAAATATTCGAATTTATTCACAAAAAAATGTGTAAGGGAATGATTTTAGGGATGAAAAACAAATTCCACAATACAAAAGTTTTTCCATTTTTCAATAAACCGCTAGATTTAAACATTTCAATTCTAAAAAACTGATCACTTTTCCAAAAAAAAAAAAACCAAAACTAATAAGTCACATAATTACCGTGATTAAATTAATAATCAAAATGTTTATTGGTTTTAAATAATTTTGTACCTTTTGTGTTTTGTTGATTAACAGGTAAATTTTACCTGTCATATAAAATTAATTATATTTCTCACTTCACAAAAAAAAAAAAAAAAAAACATTAAAAAATTTTCCCATAAAGCAATTCGCACTATGAAAATAAAAAGTATAAATACCATACGTATTTTAATATGTATGCATAATATATTTATCTAAAAATGTATAAACACAAAAACCATACAACCAAATGTGCCTTATATGACGCACAAGCAAGGTCGTTGAGAATAAAAATTCAACATACTGAAGGTCGTTTATAAGATCACGTGACAATCGATCATCATCGTGTATGGATACAAAACCTATTCATATAGGAATATATGTTTATTTATTTATATCTCCGCACACACACTCTCACTCACACACATTTGGTATATATAAAAAAAAACAATCAAATGAAAATTTCATTCTATAGTTTTTGTATATGTACACGACAAACGCACACACACTATTCCATATTTACAATATATTCATTTTATAGTAAAACATTTTGTATGCGAGAATTCATGAGACAAACAGACAACTCTCTGATTCATTTTTCATTCATTCATTTCATACGGAATTCATCATTCAATAAAATAAACACACACAAATCCATATCCAAAACAAAAACAAAACAATTCAAAATGCAAAAGGCACACATCTTAATATATAAACTCTCATACGCACACACCAACTCATTCAACCATTTTTGTATTCGTTTTTTTTTTTTTTTTTGTTCAAAATATCCCTCCGCATGCACCGCATTCATTCAACCATAAATAAACACCAAACAGCACTCATTTTTATATACCTTTTTATTTTCTTATTAATTATTATTATTATTATTATTATTATTATATACACCATTCTAGTTTTTGTTGTTGTTGTTTTTGCTTTTTTAAGAAAAATCAAAACGGTGTGTATTTTTACCTGTGTGTGTGTGTTTGTTTTTTTTTATTTTGATTGCGTGTATGATTTTTTTTTATTATGTATTTATTGTTTCACAAATAATTATTTTATTTATTTATTTTTATTAGGGTTATTTTTTTGTTGTTGTTATAAATAATTATTATTAATAAACAAATACCGTTTTTCCACAACCTGTTGATTATTGGTTTATTTACAACCGTAAATAATTATTGATAATTTCTAAATGTAATTGATTAGGCGCCACATTTTAAGAAAAAAAAATCAAATTTTATTTTACAAATGTATTTGTCATGACACAACAAATTTACTGTTTTATTTTTTTTTTTTTTTTGATGATTCAGAAATTAAAATAAATAAATTTTTTTTATTGCAAAAATATGTGTAATAAAAAAAACACTGCGCGAAAGAATTTCCGGACTAAATTATCCGGTATTATTTTATTTTATTTGTTCCAACAAGAACAAATAATACAACTTAAAAATATTGAATTAATTTTTAACATATTTAAAATATATATATCAATATATAATAAATAAATAAATAAATAAATAAACCATCTGAGAATAAAAGATGAGTCAATAAATAATAAATTATATAAAAATAATATGCGGTTAAAAATCAAGGACATTTTGGCGAGTCAAAAAAAAAAAACATTAAGTGAAAATAAAAAAAACATTTTATAATTATGATTTATAAAATAAAAAAAAAACATATGGAACGTTTATAATTTTTACATTTTTGTATTTCTGTTAATCATCTGAATTATATAAATCAATTTTATTTAAAGATTTTTTATATTATGGAAATTTTTAACGATTTTTTATATTATAAACGCATTATAATTTACGATTTTTATGGAAAGTTTAGCAATGGCATAGACGGAAAATTTTTAAAAGAAATACCATATTAATAATGTAAAGCAATAATAAATCTCAACGTTTATACCTTTCATTGGTGATTTGGAACTGTACTATCTATGATAATTTACCAGTGGATAGTAATAATACAATAAACCATGCAGGCACAAGTATGTTTAGAAGGATATTCATACCTGCATATACAGGGTGTCCCAGTACAGGGTGCCAACCCGAAACAGGCAGGTTCTACACCTCATTTCCAATCAAAAAATGTATGGCGACCCCATGTCTATCTCCCTTGGTTTTCGAGCTAGCCCGAAAAAACGATTTCGTTGAAGTTCAAGGTAGTACGTAGATGTTATTTATCATATCTCAGCAACCACTTATCGGAATCCAATGATTATAACCTTGTTGGAAAGGTATAATTACCTGTATAATTATTGTGTCCTATGCATTTTTTTTTTAACGAAGGAGGGGAAATCTTGCATAGACACGTCCGAAGACGCGTGTCAGATTCTTACTGACTAAAACCCCTCCTCCGGCTGCGGTATCATCGAATCAGACCGTTCTGGGGCCCCTTTTCGTACCTCCGATTTACACCTACTCAGTTTGCCACTCAGGTCTCCCCGATTGCTCATCGAATATATAGTGTCCCTCGTTATCTCAAGCATCTCCTTGAAGGGTATCCTTCCCAGCTCGCTCTCTGCGTGGAACCGGTGACCGGTCACCCCATCCGTATGCTCTGTAAAGCCGGACATTTGCACACGATAATTGCAGTCGTTTCCTCATCCTCTAGGCAGAGCCTGCATGTATCATCTGTAAGAATTTTCATCCCCACAAGATGATGCCTGAAGCCGCCATGCCCTGATGTGAGTGCCACCAGTTTCCTGAGAGTTCCCCGCCCTAAGCCAAGAACCTCCCGATTGATGTTTCCTACTCTCAGCCCAAGTGTCATCCTGGACTGTCTGAGTCCTTTTACTTCCTTCCATCTTTTCTGATGTTCGGAAATGGTCCAATTCTCGACTATGTCCCTCGCCGTACTTCTGCTAATCCCAGTGTACGGCTCCGGTCCAATGAACTTATTGGTTGTTCCGCCTTTTCGTTCCCGTCGATTCCAGTATGCTCCCCGACCCAAACCAATGTGACCGCATTCTGGGCCGTACACTCTTTAAGCCTGTGAGCACATTCCAGTGCAAGGGATGAATCAAACGTCCCACCTTTCATACACCGTACCAGTTCCTTGCCAGTGGCAAAAAGGAGTTCCTTCCCGCACACCCCTGAACATGGTCCAGCGCATGAATTAGGGCCATCGTCTCCGCCTAGTATACTGCGAGGCATAACTCCCCATATTTATCTGACAGTTCAAACCAAATTCTATCGAGTAGTACCCGGCCCCGAAGCTGCCATTTTTCATAGATCCGTCCGTGAAGATTTTTATCGTTTCCGACCCCCACTTCAGGGAGTGATCCGTCATCTATGAGTACCTTATGGTACATTTCCTGTACCATAACTCTCTTAATCCCATCCATTGGCATGTCCAGTTCCCCTACTCCCTTGACAAGAGTCAGGATCCTTCTGTGCCCATAAATGGTGGGTGCCTTTATGGTACCATGTTTCGTTTTGCACTGTTTCCATCCCAGCAATGTTTCCATGGCCATGGTCGGCGGGGTGCGCAAAGCACCCGTAATACCCACACATGCCATTCTTTGTAATCGATCCAGCCGACACCTCACTGTTTTTTTGGGTGACCTTGTTCCACCATACAATTGAAGCATATGCCACAATCGGTCTTACCATCATTGTGTATATCCAGTACATCAACTTTGGCGAGATCCCCCACCATCGTCCGCATACTCTTCGACACTGATGTAATGCCCTTTTCGCCCTCTGGATCTTCTCCTCCACGCATGATGCCCCCAGACCAGTCTCCTATCTAGATGGACACCCAGATATTTGACCACCGTGGACAGTTTAAGATCAGTTCCAAAAAGGCTTAAAGGTCTCAATTCCAGACCTATTGTCTTCCTTGAGAACACAATTATTCCGTCTGTATTCCTTGCGTTAATGGACAGGTAGTGTCGTGTACACCATCTCTCCGTCACCCGATGAGTGTCCTATGCATACTCAAATGAAGATATTTTTCTTGTCAATCGAGTTAAAAGAAGTTACAGAAAAATTACATATGGTTTTTTTATTTTGTATATATATATGGTTACAAAACTATTGTTGTCTGGAACAATTTCATTTTATTTCTTCATATTTATTTATTTATTTATTTATTTATTCATTTTTTTTTCTTTCTTCTTATATTTGCGTATTTGAATGACAATTTCATTCCCGTACATACGCATTCAGTATATAAATAAATAAATAAAAAAATAATGAATAAAGAGGTATAAAAAAAATACGACGTGATTTAAATTTAATTATATATGCGATATTTTATGCAAAAAAAAATAAATTACAATAACAAATAACTTTAATTATGCGTACGGAAAAAAAAAGAAATGGTTTTTATTTAAAAAAAAAACTATTTTTTCACTTTGTCGTTTTTAATATGGTAAAAAAAAATAAATAATATTCTTTGCGAATATATACACAAAGGTATAATTTGTATCTATACAATATAATTGAAAATCAACGACCAATAAATATTTTATATTATTTTTGTTATAAATAAATAAATAAATACATTCAGATTTAACAACTGGTTTTTTTTTTTTCTTTTTCTGATATTGCAATATTTGATTTGCGACTGCATTTTTCAAATTGCGAAATATATAGACCATATTTGATTAATATTATAATAAAATATATATTTATATGGTATTATAAAAAATAGAAATATTTAATTTGAATATACACCTTTCGAATATTTTGAACTGGTTCTAATATAATTAGCATATATTTTTTTTTTATTTTATATATATATAACAACTTAAAAAGCATATGTTCGCATTCCAAAAAAAAAAAAAAAACATTTCATTTAAAAGTTAAAAGAATAATAATTAATTAAATAGTTGAGTTATACAGCAAAAAAAAAAAGTAAATTAAAATATTTTTATGAAGGACATCAATTTGAAAAGAATTCTTTTTTTGTATACAACGACGTAAATATAATAAATACTTGATATACGCGATTTTAATACGATCCAATTTGATCATATATTTATTTATTTTTAATAAAGAGTTTTTTTTTATATATGGAATTTTTAATAAAAATATATTTTATATGTATCTTTAATCAAATTGCGATTTAAACAAGAATTTGTTGTAATTTGTTTTTTTTTTAGTTAAACACACCTTTTTGTATAAATAAATAAAATTTTTTGTGTTTAGCAAGTGTTCAATTAAAAAAAAAAAAAAACACAAAGTGTAATATTTAAAAATTCAAATAAATTAAATTAAACCATATAATTTATTATATTACTATACAGGGTGTCCCAGTACAGAGTGCCAACCCGAAACAGGCAGGTAGAACGTAGATGTTATTTACCATATCTCAGCAACCACTTATAGGAATCCAATAATTATAACGTTGTTGCAAAGGTATTTTAACTATCTTTAACTTTTTCTCATAACATAAACATCGGCGACAACCGGTTTTCATGCTATAGCTGGTCAAACACAAGAAATTTCAACGGCTTCAAATATTTTTGTTATTTTGCAAGCCTAGAACTGTAGGATTTTTACGTTTATTAGTGGTCGGTTTTTAGGAAAACTTTTTTGATGTTTTAGTTTTAATTTAATGTACACATTTTTGAAATGTGTCAACTCGTTTTAGAAATGCCTTTCCAACAACGTTATAATTATTAGATTCCGATAAATGGTTGCTGAGATATGGTAAATAACATCTATGTACTACTTTGAACTTCAACGAAATCGTTTTTTCGGGCTAGTTCGAAACCCAAGCGAGATAGGCATGGGGTCGCAATACAATTTTTGATTGGAAATGAAGTGTAGAACCTACCTGTTTCGGGTTGGCACCCTGTACTGGGACATCCTGTATAATAATATAATTAAAATATCAATTGTGTGGATATATTTAAATTAAATTAAACGAATAAAATTGCTGATTTTGGATTACACATCAATAAATATGTCTGTATAAATTGAATAGAAACAAAAAAAAAATTGTGTTTTTTGTAGTTTAATGACTAATAACAACAATAAAATGTCCTAATAATGTTTAACAAACACACATTAAATCATTTTTAAAGTAATTATTTATTCATATATGACATCGTAAAGGTATTGCAGAACGTTCTCTATAAATTTACGAGAATAACAGAAGAATTTGATATTAATAGAATTAATCCTAATTATTTGGATAGGTCTTTCATATTTCAATATACTTGTGATTTTGTAAAATTATGAGCCCTTCAAGATGATAACTTAAAAAAATTAAATTTTATCTAAAATTCTGGACAAGCCGATTTCTCGATTTCTACTGGTTTTATCTACAATTTATGGAAGAAACAATTAGTTAATCTAGGGTCAGTAATCTGTACGAGCTTCAACAAAACTATTATTGTAAGATAACCACCTGTAAAAAGAATATTAGAAACAATTCCCAATTGAACATTTTACATTATCCTTGGCCTATCTTCTATAATAATAAAACTCAACAAATTACATGTTTTTTTTTTTGTTAAATTAAACACTTGTATTGCAAATTTCTTATTTTTTTTTTTGAAAATAATTTCAGGTTGTTTGAATACAAAAAAAAAATTATATTGTATTTGTAATAACAGGTCGAAAAAATAAAAAAAAAATAAATAAAATTTACGCATACAAACATGACAAATTATATGATAAAAAAAAAACGATATATAATTTTTACCTTTATATTTCGCATATTATTTTCTATATTATTGTCTGTTTTGTTATTTCTTAAACATTTCTCACCGTTTCACAAACACACTCATCAACATCAACATCATCATCATCCAAGAATCATCCAAAGAATCATCCAAGAAATATCCAACAAAAAAAAATATATATCATTCAAATAAAAATAAAAAACCACTTGCGTTATTCTTCGAAATAGCCAAGAAACATGTTTTTTTTTTTTTGTTTTTTATGCTAGTATTAAAACAAAAAGATTTTCTTTATATTTTATTACACAACATAAAAATGAAAATGCGTTACAAAAAAAAAAAAAAAAAAAACAAAGGTAAATTAATAAAAATAAAAAAACAACAACCACAAAGAAATAAAATTTAATATTTTTTATCCATAGAATTTTGTTGATTTTTGAATGATTTCTTTGCATTATTTTATTATTATTATTATTATTAATATTCCAAATATTACGCATACATTAACAAATATTACGTAAAAAAAAACAACTTTACTATAATATATTTTTTAAGTTTGTATTTCGAAATTTTCTTAAAATCCCATTAGTATGGGTAATTTTATAATAAAATATAATAGTAAAAAAAAAAGAAAAAAAGAACTTACTTGGCGTTTGTTTTTTACCCAAAGTTTATTGACTCTATGGTGTTGTTGTTGTTGTTGTTGTTGTTGTTAATATTCTTTTTATATTGTATTGAACTGCTGTTATGTATAATGTTGTTTTATTATTATTATTATTATGTTATATACCAAAAAAATAATTTATATCTAACTAACTATATATAGATGTTAAATTTTTATAAACGTATATATACAAAATAACACTATTATTTTTTTTTTTTTTGTATTTCAATACTACCACTTCTAATCTCGGTTTTACACTACAGGTAAAAATAAAAAAAAAAAGCAAAAATAATGGCTGCTTATATGCTGTTGTTGTTGTTGTTTTTGTTTTTTTACTACAATGTTATACTGTTGCCTGGTTGTTGACCATCATCATCATCATCATCATTTACATTTATCTATATATCGTCTATTTATTATTATATTATTTCTACATTGTTTCCACTTAATTCCACACTGCTTAATTATAAATTTATCTATTTTATATATTTGCCTTCGCTTTTTTTTTTTTTTTTGGAACTGCACAAAATTATTACCTTTATAACAATATTTTTTCAAATAAAATCTTATTCTTTTGTTTTATTTTTTTTTTTAAACACTCAATGAAAAAAATCAGATAAAATGACAAAACTAATTAATATATTAACAGTTTTATTAAATTGTTTTAAAGATTTCTGGTTTTTTTTTTTTTTCAAAAATAATTAATTTAAATAATTTCAAAAAACAAAAAAGAAACACAAACGCACACAAACAAACATAAACACAAATTCTACTTCGTTTATTCAATCTCGTCTGGTCGTAACTTCGTTGTTGTTGTTGTATCGTCCGTAAAATCGCGTACACAAATCGCGTTTTGTTTTTTTGTTTTTTCACTACCTATACAAAAGTCACAGTCTGCAACTTTGATTTCGCAATTCTTATACAAAAATCAAACACTTTGAAATTAATAAAAAAAAAATAAACCACTTCAATTATAAAAATACCATTAATATACTAATAGATTAATATTAATAGTGTAAAAAATTAAAAACATATGGTTTGAAATTTTGCATAAAATTTTGTACTTTTAAAAAAAATTAATAAATTGCACGCACATAAAAAGCAAATAAAAATAAAATAATTTCATACAACCGAAAGAACCGAGGGCAAGTCACTACACTAAAAAAAATGTGTTTTTTTATTTTATTAAACCAAACTAAACCAATACATTTATTTCCCTTGAATTCTGATACTGTGCAATTGCGTTGCGTTGCGTGTGTGTGGAATCGTGAATTTTTGGGAGAACCGATTTCATTGGTGTGTGAAATGCTTGATGAAAGAATTGCACACAAAAATGAATGAAAAATGAATTAAATTGTAATGACGAGGAGAGTTTATTCGTTTTTGGTTGTGTTGAAAAATAATGTACAAAACACACACCAACTCATCAATATTTATTCGAGATGGCTTTTTACAATGGTGTAGTAAATTACGGTGTAGTGTAGAATTAATGCAATGGCATTTTTTTTAAATGTTATTCAGTATTTTGATCTTTTTCACATGAATTTGAATTCCTAATATACATTAAACAATTCTAGAGGAAAACAAAAGATTTATGTTCCTAAAACAACCATCTAATGATCAACATTAGATATATCTATTTATTATTATAAATATATTATATATCAAAAAACTCCCATTTTTTAAACAAAAATAAATATTCCATGGAAACATTTCCCATTTGACAATTTTACAGACATGCAAAAGCAGTTAACTTCATGTTCTACACAATCAAAATTGTCCCAAAAAAAAAATAAAAATAAAAAACGAAAAGCTTTTGCTTTTGTTATAAATAATTGTTGTTGTTATTTCTTTTTCTATTCAAAAAACCAACAGAGGAAAATTATTTTTGTTTGTCATCACATCAGAAAAAAAAACTATCAAATACATTTGGTTTTAATTAAAAATATTAATAATAAATTAAGTAAAAAACACAAACACATAAATTAATAAACGAAAATGGTAAGTAATAAATGTGTATTTTAATTAATAATTTAAATTTAATTGAATATAATTCAAAATAAGGATTATTCAAAATTGTTGTTTTTTTTTTTTTTTTTTGATTTTTTGCCTTTGCTAAATAATAAAATTCCAAATATCATATTAACCATAACCTAAAAATGTGTGTAGTCATTTTCGCATAATAAACCGCATAATAATTCAAGAAATTAATTAATTATTAATAGTTAATAGTGTAGTGTTAAAATGGTGTCCTTATTTTATTTGTGTCCTTTTAGTTTCGTAATCAATATGATAATGATGTGACCGTTTGGAGTCCACAAGGACGTTTACATCAGGTGGAATACGCAATGGAAGCCGTCAAATTGGGTTCGGCAACGGTTGGTTTAAAAAATCGTGATTATGCGATATTGGTGGCATTGAAACGGGCATCATCCGAATTGGCATCATATCAGAAAAAAATTATACCAATTGATGAACATGTTGGCATATCAATAGCAGGTATAACAGCTGATGCTCGTGTATTAAGTCGTTATATGCGACAAGAGTGTTTAAACTATAAATATAGTAATGATACGGTATATCCAATACGTCGTCTAATTATGAATGTGGGAAATAAAATGCAATTGTGTACACAACGGTATGATCGACGTCCATTTGGCGTTGGCCTATTGGCGGCCGGTTACGATGAATTGGGACCACAAGTTTATCAAATTGTTCCCAGTGCAAATTATTTCAATTGTAAGGCAATGTCAATTGGATCACGATCACAAAGTGCACGTACCTACTTGGAAAAACATTTAAAAGAATTTTTAGATTCATCAAAAGATGAATTAATAAAACATGGTTTGGAGGCGATTAAGGGTACATTACCAAATGAAGATCTTCTAACAAATGCAGTAAGTTTTCATTCGATTGTTTTTTTTTTTTTCATTAATTGAGGGGGCTTTAATCTTTTATGGATTTAAATTAATAAAATGTGTGTGTGTTTTTTTTTCTTTAGAATGTTTCAATTGGTATTGTTGGAAAAGATGAACCATTTCATATATTAACGGATGCCGAAAATGTTGTTTATGTGGATGCAATTGAAAAGCGAACATCCACTAAGGCTGAGGATGATGCAGCAGCAGCACCTGCAGCCACCGATGATCCTGCATCGGATCCAAATGCTTCAACGATGGATACACAATAAATTTTATTATAAATATTTTTTTTTTCTTTTTTTGATATCTAATTTAAATAATAAATTTGTGGCTAACATTTAATTTAAACATTTTTGTTTAATTAATTTAAAATTTTTTTTTATTAAAATGGTACTAGAATCTTGGTGGTGAATAAAAAGGAGAAACAATTTTTGTGTGTGTGTTTTTCGTTAAATATTTTTGTCTGCTTTATCCGCTCTGTCTCTGTTGAATGTCTGTTGCGTTTTGTTTGTCATCACATTCCTTTCAGTCAGACGCATGTGCGAAAACAAAAACAAGAAAAAATGTATTTTTCCAAAGAAAACAAATAAAAAAAATTTTTTGTTAAACAAAATATTGATAAATTTAATTAATTAAATATATTTTTTTAATTTAATTATAGTTAATTAAGATATATAATCTATTAATAAAAAGAATTAACAAAAAAACCTATTAAGTGTAATGTTGTTTTTGTTTTAAAGAATATAAAAATTGTGAAAAGATATAAAAAGTGTTTTGTTGTTTTTTTTTCGTAAATTTTTTTTTTGTTTTGGTTTTTTATTTATTGGAAAAATTTTAATTTGTGTTCTTCTTAAATAAGTTTAAACTAAAAACGCAATTTAATCTAATTATTGGTAAATGATGCTAATAATACGATTAATTGATAAAGTATTAATGGCACTAGTAAAGTAATTTAACAAAAAAAGAAGAAAAAAACAAACAAAGGTGCGGTAGTTTTACATTGTTTGTGTTTTGTTCGCATTTGCCAATTTCCCAATTTCCGAATTCCGTATTCCGAAACGAATAGTAATAGACCTATTGCGATTCTATATATATTTTTGGTATATTTGGAATAATATGACTTCAATGCGACCACCAAATAAAACCACTCTATTGAAAGTGGTCATTTTGGGATATGGTGGTGTTGGTAAAAGTTGTCTTATGAATCGTTTTGTATCGAATTTATTTGATGAAAATAGTTTTCATACAATTGGTGTGGAATTTTTAAATAAAGATATTGAAGTTGATGGTGAAAAATATACATTACAGGTAATTTCCATGGATTAAATAAGGGGATATCTGCCCTTAATCATATAAATTTATTCTATGATATATGCGAGTAGATAGAGTTCATGTTTACATTTTTTTTTTTAAATTATATATATATATATATATAGATATGGGATACGGCTGGCCAAGAACGTTTTAAGGCATTACGTACACCATTTTATCGTGGTTCCGATATTTGTCTATTGGCATATGCCGTTGATGATCGACAAAGTTTTACCAGTTTAATGCATTGGCGTAATGAATTTTTACAATATGCAGATGTACAAGGCGATATTTTTCCATTTATTGTCGTTGGGAATAAGGTAAGAACAACAAATTTATTTAATAGAATTTTTTATTTGAATGATGAAAGGATGTGAAATTTAAAATGATTTCGTTGTTTACGAAACAAAAACAAAAAACCTTCACGGTTGATTTAATCACATTTATAAAAGAGTTTTTATCGTTTTTAAATGTATTATTTTATCTGAATCGAAACTGAATTCGTTTATTTTTTACTAATAAATCACACGTGTGTATAAAATACAGATGTTTTTTTTTAATAGATGGTGTGTAATTTATTTACTTTTTATATAATTCTGTTATCAGAAATATTTACCAATCAAAATAGAAATAATAATAATATGATTGCGATAAATAAGTAAAAAAAAAAGGTGTTGTTCCGTTTATTGTTAATGGCATGTCTTTGTCACATCACACCAATTGCACACCAACACCTTTCAAGTATCGCCGGCAAGGCATAACACACCGTTGAGACTGTGGATGAAACAAACACCACCGTTTTAACAACACTCTCTTTAGGTTGGAGCTTGCGGTGTGATTGGTGTAATGCCATTAATATTTGATTGATTCTGTTTAACAACGGCCCCAAAACAAAATCGTTAAAAACCCGTATTTATTCTAAAAAAAAAAAAAAAAAAAACAAATTATTTATTTACAATCTTCTTTTTTATTATCTAATTTTATTATTGATTTTTTCTTATGTTCTCCTTTACTGATGGGCGCCGCAGATTTTTCTAATTTCCAATATACAGGTCGTATTTCAATTGCACCTGGTTTTTGATGTTCAATTACAATTGTTTTTCTATCGTATGATGGCAATCGATAAAATGTACCTTTATTACTTTTATAAACTTGAATTTTTTTACCATGATTATTGTTTATAATCCTAACTGGATGATTTTTCTTTGATTTACTATTCTTGGTCGTCGAAGGAATACTCAAAGTTTCCTTATGACCATGACCATGACAATCCTTCCATTCATGTTCCTTATTAATTTTATTATCATTTAATTGTTCATCTAACATTGTATAAAATGATTTTGGTAAATGATCTTCGGCATCAAAATCAAATTCATCATAATTCGTATTGCGTTTATCATCTGCCGATGATGATTTTTTTAACACTTCTGTATATAATAATTTTGGTTGATTTGAATGCGAATTGGAATATTTTTTTAAATATTTTTCATTTGGATAAATTATATGTTTTTCTTCTATGTCCTTTTTATTATTAACTTTATGATATTTGCCATTTTCTTGATAGCCGGCGTTTTGCAATTGTTTGTTTTCAATTGGGTTTTGTTTATTTGTTGATTCTTTAGTTGCTTCATTATCTTTTGATACTTCCTCATTATTTATTGTTTCTTTATCACTTGATATTTCTTCATTTTTAATTGTCTCATCTGTTTTTGTTGATTCCTTCTTCTTTGTATTGGCAACGTCTAATAAAGTATCAGCCGGTGGTGGTGGTGATGGTGGTGGTGGATTATTTGAGATTATCGGTTGTTGAACTGCAACCGATGCTGCAGAACTTTCTGTTGTAACACTTTGTTGTTGTTGTTGTAATTCTGATAAATGTCTCATTGTATCTTGAATCACCTGTTGAATTGTTTTACTTGTTGGTAATCCTTGTAAAAATTCACGTACAGAATTATTTGATTCTTGTAGCACATTGCGAAATGCTTGATTATTTAATAATTTTTCTAAAAATATTTGATATTCATTAAATGATGTTGTTAAATCAGATTGTTTATTGATTAACGATTCCCGTTGAATTTCTGTTGGTGGCCGTTCTGTATTTAAAATTATTAATTTTCCATTGGCATTTGATTCTAAATTAATTTGTTCGGGTATTTGATTGTCAGCCGATGGTGATGGTGGTTGAGTATTTTGAATGGGTTGTGGTACCGTTTCTGATACATCAGATTGAATAACATTTGTAGCTGTTTCAACTGTTTGACTACTTGTTACAATATTTACTGTGGATTCTGTTTGTGTAGGTGGATTTGTAAGTGCATCAGTTGGAATATCAGTAACGACTGTTGACTGTTGAACAGAAGCAGAAGCAGTGGCTATTTGTGTGGCCTCTTGATATTTAGCACAAATATCGCATGCTAATAGCGCCGATGATTGATCTATTGATTGAACATTTTGGATTGTTTCTGATGCGGTTTTTGTTGTAACCGTAACCGGTTCTTGATTTTTTACGGCCGTTACAGTTTGTTGAATAATTTGTTGTATTAAATTTTGTACATCGGATCTCCGTAAACCTAATAATTCAGCAATATTTCTCGGTGATGATGGAATTGGTTCTGTTTGTTGAGCACTTCCATTCAATGGATTATTATCACTTAATATTTGGGCATCCGTTTGAGTTGTTATAATTTTATTATTAGAATTTATTGTGTTAGGATTCGTTAATTTTTGTTTAGTTACAATTAAATTCGTCTTTTTTGAATCATCTCCGGTTATTACTACATTTTTATTATTATTATTTTGTAATACTTTACCATTTTTATCAATTTTATCAATCATATTTAAAATATTTTGATCAACAATTGATAATAAATAATTAATATCACTTTGATCTGTATTTTTTATTTGTATTGGATTGGTTAAACCATTATCAGGAATGCTATCATCACTAGGAATTGATTTAACTTCATCTTGTTGTAATTGATAATTTTTTCGATTTTTACCATATTGTGAATGAGGATTTTGATTTAAATATTTTTGATCACAAAATATTTTCTAGAAGTTAAACAGAATAAATGAAGAATTAAAATAAATTTAATTTAAATTAAATATTATTCTTATATATACCATATACTTACATCAATTAATAGTAAATTTATTAATAAAATAATGGTGGTAAAAATTTTGATGCGTCTTTCCATTGTACAATTTTAAATTCATTTCCAAAAGAATTTAGAAAATAATTAACATTTAAATTGTCTTTTATATAAGTTTTTTTTGTAATTAATTAAAAAAACGTGTTTAAATAATAATAATAATTTGTTTTTAAATTTAATTACGCGTGTTTTTTATTTTATTAGCATTATTTATTTGAACAAAAAAAATTATTTTGTTTACCATTAAAAAGTGTGTGTGCATTATTTTTTATTATTGTTTTATACTTCAACAATAAAAACAAATTTAAATGTTTTTTTTTTGTTTTTATAAATAAATTTATTATTTATTTGTAAATAAATGCAATGATTTTTTTTATTTATTTTGAATATTTTCAGAAAATTCTTAGAATTTTTTATTTTTAAATCAGAATTGAATATATTCTGTGATCCGATCCGATGTATTGTTCTGTTCTGTTCTGTTTTTACATTTCCGGGTTGTTGTTTCTTAGATATTCGCATTTTATTTATTTATTTATTTATTTATTTAGCAACGGGTACAAGCCCTACTGCCGTTTTACCAAACATATAATACAAGATACAAAATATACAAAAACTAGCAAATACACACTTCAAAATCAAATATATAAAAATGGTAATAAAACTAAATAAAAAACAAAAATGGAATACAAAATATATTAAAAAGAAAAAAAAAAAACCAAAAAAAATAAAAAATCTAATCACGACCAATAGTATGTATTGTTATGTATTGTCCGATGTATTGTTCTGTTCTGTTCTGTTTTTACATTTCCGGGTTGTTGTTTCTTAGATATTCGCATTTTATTTATTTATTTATTTATTTATTTAGCAACGGGTACAAGCCCTACTGCCGTTTTACCAAACATATAATACAAGATACAAAATATACAAAAACTAGCAAATACACACTTCAAAATCAAATACATAAAAATGGTAATAAAACTAAATAAAAAACAAAAATGGAATACAAAATATATTAAAAAGAAAAAAAAAAAAAACCAAAAAAAATAAAAAATCTAATCACGACCAATAGTATAACAGTAACCCACCAAAGGCCATGTCAAAAATTATTTACCAAAATGTAATATACTCACGCACACCACTGTTACATAGACAAACGCATTCGAACAATAATATTATTTTCATCACACCACAAGACGATCAAAAAAAAACCGGACCCAATCGCAATCCCCCAAACCGAAATATCTTGACCTTAATTTACCCATAAACAAACGCCGCGAAATACCGAAATCAAATTGATCGTTGTACTTATTAAATAATCTAGACATATTGCACAACGGCTCATATTTCCTGTAGTTTGTTCTATGAAAGTCCAGGTGCAAGAAGTTGTGACCACGTGAGCACCGAATTGGAACATTGAAATCAATCCTAGACAACAAATTCGGCGCATCAATCACATTCGTCAACATATCGAATACAAACATGACACACGCAGTTTCCCGCTTATGCCCCAACGTCGGCAGATCGATAAGTTGACACCTATGCAAATACGGGGGAGGTGTGGAATCTTCGGACCACCCCAACCTGCGAAGAGCACATCTAATAAAACTTTTTTGCACCGATTCGATAGCATATCCGATTGAACACCGTAGTATGGATTCCATACCACAGATGCATACTCTAATCCCGATCTTACCAATGCACAATATAAACCCTTCAATACATATGGGTTCGAAAAATCCACACAACACCGTTTAATAAATCCCAGCAGCGAATAGGCCTTGCATGTAATATAATCAATGTGTGAACTAAATGTCATATATACGTCTATCAAATCTAATACCCAAATCAATGATTTCATCGACAATTGCAAGAGAATTGCCGGATATGACATAGTCACAAAAGCAATTGGATTAATCTTTCTGTGATATGACATCACAAAACATTTCTTCACATTGCGAGCATCATACTATTTCTTTCACATCAGGACGAAACACGGATTGGGTCATCCTGCAACATTGCCGCATCATCAATGCATGAGATGGTTCGGAAGATTTTTAAGTCGTCCGCATACATAAGGCACCGTGACGACATTATTTCCAATGCTATGTCATTAATGAATAAATTAAATATAGAAGAGGGCCCAGGTGGCTTCCCTGAGGAACACCCGAACCCACTCCGAAGACGTTCGAATCGCGAGAATCCCAAGAGTACGTACAATATGCTTTCTACCCACCAGATAGGAAGTTAACCAGTTAAGCATCGATGAATGAATAACAACTTTCATGAGGATGTCATGACAAACCCTATCAAAAGCCTTTTGAAAATCCATATACACCACATCGATTTGCCTTCCAGATTCAATTCCACTGATCGAATAGTTAACAAAGTCTAGCAAATTAGTCATCGTCGAGCGCCCCTTCATGAAACCGTGTTGGAAAATTGATATAACGTTCTTGCAATCGATCACAAGAATATCACAAACGATTGATTCGAACAATATACCAATCGTTGGAAGAATTGCCACCCCCCTGTAGTTGGAGATGTCCCCACGTGAACCAGACTTATGTATCAGTGTTATATACGATTTTGTTCCACTGTTCCGGAAATTTGCCACTTTGCAACGATGTATTGAAAATGTGGTATAATGGATCCACTAAAGATTCTAAGCACGTACTTTCATTAAAGTTCACTTCAGTGTATTTCAGTTTGGGAAAGAAAACTAGTTTTAAGGAACCCGTTTATCAATTTTCTTCACTAATTGGAACGTTTTATAAAGAAACACTCGTTTGGTTGTATCTAATTTTTCTTGTAAATTAATCTATTTGAGTTTTTTACATACACTCTTTTTGTTTCTGATAGAGATGCGGTTTGAACTCGTGACTACCTGCAATTTTGGGTTGGATGCCGCTTTACCAACGGAATCACAAATTTTATTAGTGCTGGTTAAGTTCGAAAATGGGGTATGTCAGTCGGTTCATTCTAATTCTGCCTCCTTCTTTGTTAATTTTGCAACTTTTTCATTGTTCTCGTTTTTCTCATTGTTCTCAATGAGTTTTTTTTTAGATGTTTGCTTGAAAATTTCTATAAATGTTACCAAGCTAAGAAATGCAAAAAAAAATTACATTCCCGGAGATTTTTTCTAATCCACCTTCCCATCCACGAACTCCCATACAAATTCAAGGCAATATTCAGATATCGGCTTATTTTTCTAACCAATTGACATGCAATTTTGCATATCTCGTTGTGTTTCTAACCAAAAAGCTTGAAATTTCTGATCTTGAGGTTTGATGAAATTTCTATGTTTCTTTATAAACTTTTATTATCAACTTTTATATCTCAATATCGTTCGTATTTTTTCTTATCCCACTCCTATTCTATCAACTCCCAAATAAGATCCAAAGGGTTTCTGACAATGAAATGAAATATATTAATTAGACTGCGGCACATCATTTTATATTAAAATTTTTGTGAGAAATTGATTGATGATAAATTTATCTACCCTACTTCTTTACCAAATTTTGAGAACCAGAACGTCCTATTTCCTATGCATTTATTTGACAGAGGTTTTTGTTTAATGAAGAAACCATATATGTTTATTGAATTTTTACGGTCATAAAGCATAATAAAAGACTTTCTCCAAGTTCTCGTGATCAGCAAGTCCCCATGCGAACATCCATAAAATGAATATGAAGCTCTTAAACAATATATTTTTTGAATACTTTTCATTTGATTTAATCTTTTATATATCCAATAAAAAATATTTAAATAATTATATATTAGGTATAGGAATTAATAATGCGGGTTTTTTGGCTTGAAAATGGCATTGATTTGTATAACAAAATGTAAACGTTTGCCAATGGTTGTTTGGTCGACATTCAACGCCATTGCAAGTTCATGTTGCGTTCTACACGAATTTTCATCCAATAACGCTTGCAATTCTTCGTCTTCATTTTTTTTTGGCTGACCTGGCCGTTCTTTGTCTTCCAAGTCAAAATCACCATTTCGGAAGCATACAACCATCGTTCACAAGTTGCTTGAGCTGGAGCATGTCCACCATAAGCTTCAACCAACAAACGATAACTTTCACCAGCGGTTTTCTTCAAATTAAAGGAAGTTATTAAACTTCCCCCCAAAACAACTTTTGCAGGCATGTGTTTCGACATATTCGAAGCAAAAAAATGCTTTGTTGTTAACACTTCAATGAAATGACATATACTGAAATTTATAGCCTAATGACAGACAAAAAAAAAAGAAAATTGCCGCGGTGTGTTGCGATACACTTTACGCTAGTTGCGCCATCTGTTATCTAAATCCGTATTTTTAATTCCTACACGTAATAATTAAAAGTAAATGTCGGGCGAGTATTTGAGGACGTTGGGGGATGCAGCAATGAGGTGGATGGATGCTGAAAGGGATACATGAATTGTGGAACGAAAACGAGGATTTGCCGGAGGGGTTTAAGAGGGCCGTAGTGTATCCGTTGTTTAAAAGGGGGGATAGGAAGATTGTAGAAAACTATAGAGGTATAGCATTTCGGGACGCAATGGAGAAGGTGTTGACAGGTGTGTTGAATGGGAGAATGGTGGAATGGTTGGAGGACGAAAGGATATTAAGTGAAAATAAGGTGGGTTTTAGAAGGGGGTATTCGGCAATAGAACATATAAGTAGTTTAAAGGGGATTTTGGAATTGAAGATGAAGGTAAAGGGGGCGAGGGTGTATGGGTTTTTTGTTGATTTGAAAGCGGCGTTTGATAGTGTTGACAAATGGTTATTGTGGTGCAAGTTGTATGGTAGTGGGGTATGCTGACGATGTTGTATGCTTGGCGGAAAATGTGAGGACAATGCAGGAAATGATGGAGAGATTGAATAAATATCGGTAAGAGATGGAAATTGGAGGTAAATTTAAGCAAAAATCAAAAATGATGGTGTTTAGGAATGGAGGTAGAGTATAAGGATGGATGAAGCGTGGAAAATGGATGGAAAGATAGTGGAGGTGGTCGGCAGATATAAGTACTTAGGAGTGGAAATGACGGATGGAGGGTCATGTAGTACGCATTTAAAAAATCAGGTGTTGGAGGCAAAAGCGGGTGTGATACAGGTGTGGGGTGGCGTGATGACAAGGACGGATGTGGGAATAGAAGCGAAGTTAAGAGTGTGGGATGGGGTTGTAAGGAGTGTTTTAGGATATGGGTGCCAGGTATGGGGAGTGAAGAGATATGAGGAGGTGGATAGGTTCGAGAGGTATGTGGTAAAAAGAATGCTGTGGTTGAATAGGTCGGTTAGGGAATGTGTCATTTATATGGAATTGGGGAGGGTGCCAATGTGGGTGCATTGTTTTAGAATGCACGTGAGATTTGTTGTTCGGATGTTGGATAAGGGAGACACAAGGTTGGTGAGAAATATTTTATGGGAAATTGTGGAAAAGAATGTGGGTTGGATAACGGAATGGAAGAAGTGGGCGGAGGTAGTTCGAAATGCAATGGAATTGGGAATCAGGGGATGTGGAGTATTGGAGATTAAGAGCGGAGGTGTTGGTAAGGAAGGTGGAGTATAAGTGTATAAAGGAGTTGACAAGCGAGGGAATGAGACAGAGGGAAGATTGGGTGTATCCGGGGCTAAAATGGGGAGGAGGTGTGCAGGGGTATTTTAGGGGAAATTTGAGGTTTGAAGAGATAAGAGTGATAATGAGAGTGAGGGGAGATGCGATGGGATTGAATGCCAGAGGATGGGGAAGTGTGCAAAGGTGGGTGTGCTCAATGTGCAATATGGGGGTTAATGAGAAGGGTTGGCATTTTGTAGTGGAGTGTCCGGTGTTGGGAGGAGTGAGGATGAAATGGATCGGGGTAAGAAGTTTGTTAAGGGATGAGGTGAAGAAGTTGCTGGAGGGGGAGTGGAGGAAAGAAAATGGTGAGGTGTTTGGATGGAAGGGTGTTGCGGGCGTGTTATTGGAGATGGAGAGATGTAGGGAAGGTTTGGTTAAGGAGTATAATGGATAGGTGATGGATATAAAAAAACATATAAAAAACATATAAACGAGAATCGGGGCTACGGTCGATTGACCAGGCCGCTAGGTCGAGGTCGTTTATTTTCTTTTTTTCTTTTTATTTTTTGATTTTTGTTTGGTTAGGTTATTATTTTTGATTGTATGTTTAAAAATGTAAATGTAATAAAAATGTAATGTGTAATGTTATAAAAAAATTAAAAGTAAAAATAAAACATCCTCTAATAATAAAATCAATATAATTTTCAGAATGACATTGATCCGGCAAAACGTGAAGTAACAATTGAAGAAGTCTCAATTTGGTGTCAAGAGAATTTCATATCATCATTCATTGAAACATCAGCAAAAACATCAAAAAATGTAACGGAAGCGTTTGTATTAGCCGTCAGACAATGGCAAAAATTAGAAAGAATAACAGAAAATGAATTACGATCACAAAACGGTGGTGATACAATTGATTTAACAAAAAGTGTCCAATTACAACAATCTAATAATCGAACATGTTGCAATAATTTAACATCCAATAAGCCATCATCCACATCATCATCAACATTATCAACACCATCAAATAGTCAAAATAATAGTCCATATCGACAAAGAACAATTAGACATGAAAATTTTAATTAATATAATTCCTATATCAAAAAACAATAAAAAAAACTACACACACACAAATTTATATTATAAAATTTTTACATATAAAAAATTGCACAAATTTTTACTAATTTTTTTTTTTACACAAAAATATATCAATTTTTCTATATATTAATAATAATATTAAATAATAGATTTTCCAATAAAAAATACTCTTTCACATTCAAGACGCGAATCCATAAACATAAAAAAAAAAAAAACATTCCATAAAAAAAAAAGCTTTATTTATTCAAAATAAATATATTAATTAATTTATTTTATAATTAATTCTTCAAAATGATTAATTAATTTGTTTTTTTTTATTTTAAATTAATCCAAAGTTTAACGTTAAAAATATGTTTATTTATTACACAACCAAAAAAAAAAAAAAAGGCCATTCAAGTTACTATTATTATTAAAAAGGAAAAAAAAAAAAAATTATATGTAAATATTAATTAATTAATTAAAAAAAATATAAACTGTGATTATAAAAAATGCTTTTGCACAATTTTATAAAATACACACACAATTTTAATTGCAAAAATGAAGGAAGAAATTTAATTGAGATGAGACAAATAAAAAAGCGCCTGCTATAGATTTGGATACTGTCTATAATAGATAGCTATATATGATAAGGGAAATGGCAAACCATAATCAATAATCTTAATTATAAAGGAACAGTTTGCACAGTTCGCAGCAGGAATTATATAAACTATAAGATGATGATTTCTAAATGAAATATGGATCAATAATTTATTTTTACCGAATATATTTTTATACTTTAAACAAAAAAAAAATGTTCAAAATAATTTAATAAACCAAAAAATTAAGCAAAAAAAACTTGCACAGCAAAAATATAATTAATTTTTAAGAATTATAATATTATTTATATATGCAATTATAAATTGGAAAATAAATTTTAAAATGGTAGCTAGGTATTAGCTATCGCTAATACGAATTTTTTTTTTTTGCAAAGGTGCGCGATTTTTAATAAATAATAATAAAAAAAAAAATTTCGTCGCTTACCTACCTATAATAAGTTTTTCATCATATTATATTTTTAATAATTTAATAAAAAATAGATATTAAACCATAAATTACATTAATATGTATATTTCATTGATTGTTCTAAGGTTTTTTTAGTTAATTTTTGTTAAATATTACGTGTAGGAATTAATAATGCGGATTTTTTTGGCTTGACATTTATTTGTATAACAAAATGTAAACCTTTGGTCGACATTCAACGCCATTGCAAGTTCATGTTTTTTTTTTTTTTTTTTTTTTTTTTTTGGTGGGAGGGGAAATCCATTTACGGACGGAGTGTCGGACTCCCGCCAACTAAGTTGACGTCCTACCGACTAAAACCCCTCCCTGTGGGTTGGAGTAGTTACGTAAACCGCTCCGTGTACTGCGACCCATTGGATCTATTGTACTCCCTGAAAATATAATAATAAAATAAAATTAAAGTTCATGTCACTGACCACTACACTTTAAATTTTAAATTTAATTCCACTATAAAATTTAGCAGACTGTCAAGAGATATCTTCGTTATCGTCTTGACCCCTACGTCTGTGCAGAATTGCCTATGTCTTTTATCTCTCAGAGCGTCACATTCGAAGAGTATATGTGTCGACGTCTCCTTCTCTGTTTTACAGAATCTGCATACTTCTGATATGGACTTACGGGTTTTATAAAGATAGCTATTAAACGGTCCGTGCCCTGAGGCATACCACGATAGCTGCCTCAGTTCCTCCCGTTTCCTATCCCTTGCAGTTTCCAGCCCGGTGAAATTTTGACTAAAAAAACCGTTTCGTGTTTGTTAGTCCTGGTAAGGAAAACCAATATTGTTCCCTTTCCCTCGCCTTCCAGGCATTTATGGCCGTTTTGATGAAGCAGGTGGAGTTTACGATGGCGGGTTCTGGTCCCACAAATGTGGCCCGTGCTGCCGCCCTCGTCAGGTAACTGGCCTCTTTATTACCTCTGCTTCCTGTAGTGTGAGGAGCCCTTATTATTACTAATTTATTTTCCTGGGCCACCCTGTTGAGATTTTTATGACAGCCATATATTAGCTTTGATTTGAACACTGGTCCTTCCAGCGCCCTAATTGCCGCCTGATTCTCTGATATAATATATATCTCATTATGTTTGTATCCCCGGCGGAGGCATTCCATTGCACCCATCTCGATGGCATACGCCGCCGCCTGGAATGTCGTGTTATATTTACTGAGGGTCTGACTATGTTTAAACCTTGGTCCAACCATGCCAGTTCTCGCTCCTGCGGGCCCCGTGCTGCCCTCCGTGTGCCATACAACCGCATGGCATGGCATGGCAGCAATTTTTTTCTCGGCTGCGCTCCCGTCTAGGGAGCAGGTTTCATAGAGCTTTTTGCACTCCACAACCTTGATCATATTATCCGAGAATTCCAGAAGGTCTTCCTCCAGGTTTATTCTCTTTAGAATAGATGCATGTCCAAGACTTGACGCCTTGAACCGGTCTAGGGTTCTTAGCCCACATGCCCGTGCCATTGCTGTTGCCTGGATATGGATATGTATCGGATCCAGTCCTAGAAGTTTTTCTAAAGCTACCGTAGGACAACTTCGGATTGCCCCGGTCGCGCATGCGCAAATTGCTCTTTGCAGCTTATTTAGAGACCCCAACGTCTCCTTTTGATTTATTTTTGGCCACCACACCAGGGCCGCATAACAAGTGATTGGCCTTATGATGGAGGTATATAGCCATACCATCATTTTCGGACTCAGGCCCCATGTCTTTCCAATCATTTGTCTGCAGGCATGAAATGCCCTGTATGCCTTGTTTAACATATATTTGATGTGTGGGTTCCATGTTAATCTCGTATCTAGTATGACACCCAAATACTTAACCTCCTTGGCCATCTGTATAGGGCTCCCATCCATGGTAGGTACCCCGTATTTCAGTTTTGTTTTCCTCGTGAAGAGTAGGCAGTGAGTTTTCTTTGGGTTGACCTTTAGTCCCACCTCTCTGCACCAGCCTTGTACCACATTCAATCCCTGCTGCATTCTTTCTGCAACTGTGGTTTCATATTTGCCTTTGACCATTAAAACTATGTCGTCGGCGTATCCCACGCACATTATGTGTTCTTCCCTAATTCTGAGCAGGAGTTCATCCACCACCAGTAGCCACATTAGTGGCGAGAGAACCCCGCCCTGCGGGCATCCCACAGTGGGCCTAAAACTTATACAGGCATCACCCAATCTTGCCTTGACTTTTCTTTCTTGTAGCATGTGCGTCATCCAGCCAACTATAGCAGGACTAATGCCCCTTCCTATAGCTGCCCTCTTTAGCACCCTGAAGTTTGTATTATCAAAGGCTCCCTGCACATCACAGAAGGTGCACATCAGTACTTGTTTGTCAACCAGAGTGCCCTCTACTTCACTGACTATATTGTGGCCGTGATCGTCTAGTGGTTAGGACCCTACGTTGCGCAAGTTCATGTTGCGTTCTACACGAATTTTCATTTGCGGTTTTCTTCAAATTAAAGAAAGTTATTAAACTTCCCCCCAAAACAACTTTTTCAGGCATGTGTTTCGACATATTCGAAGCAAAAAAAAGCTTTGTTGTTTACACTTCAATGAAATGACGTATACTGAAATTTATAGCCTAATGACAGACAAAAAAAAAGAAAATTGCCGCGGTGTGTTGCGATACACTCAACGCTAGTTGCGCCATCTGTTATCTAAATCCGCATTTTTAATTCTTACGCCTAATAAATTAACAAAATTATTTAGAATTCAAGTAATTTTTTTAATTTCTTAGATTTTACTTTTTTTTTCTTTTTTTTTTTTTTTCATCAGAAGGTTCAGATTTTATTAAATGCAATCTAAAAGACAGTCGCGGCACGGGATGGAGGTTACTAGAAAAAAATCAGGTAATACTACAGAGTACCGGCGAACTTAAAATTAATTTTGTGTATGCACATTTTTAGAGGCTCTTATCCTGGCCAACTTTTGTTCTGGACTTAGTGGCGGACTCTTCCCCTTTGGCCGCGGCAAGGGGGTAAATTTTGTATGGGAAATTTAGTGGGGAAGTTGTTATGGGCCATAGGAATCTAAACTTTTGTTCGGGACTTAGTCGGCTCCGCCTCCCTTTTGACCAGGGGAGGCGAAACAAAATTTGGAAAATTTCAAAATCCAAAAAAATTCCGCCCAGGGAATTTTTTGTTTGGATGAAGTACAGTTTAGCGGACTTAGTTGAGCTAGGACATTGGGGATACCTGCAATCGAAAGCCTATGTTGCACCGAAATAACCGTTATAATTTTTTGGCGGTCACCCCCCTTCCGGATATAGGGGGGGGTCAAAATTTGGTTTTTTTTTTAGAAAATCCTAACGGGCGATTTTCAAAAGTAGATATTCAAAATAAAGGTATTTTTATTATCTTTCTTTATTATTATATATCTATTATGATTATATATCTAGTAGATATTCAAAATAAAGGTATTTTTATTATCTTTCATTTAAAACAACCACGGAATAAATCGGAGAAATATAGGGGTCAGGGGTGGGAAAATGTGGTTTTTTACATTTTTGGAGGTGGAACCGGTCTGTAGAGGGTTAAATGAATTTTCCCAGCGGCAAATTAAAGCTAAATGTAAGATGCAACCAACCCTCTTGTTCATTAACCCATATATGGCAAACACCGTGACACGTTTCGTATCAAACATGTGCAGGTATCCCCAATGTCCTAGATCAAGGTCCGCTAAACTGTATATTCGCCTTTTGTTTTAGTACCTGAAGTGGTAGACCCCCTCTACCACTTTAGGTACTAAAACAAAAAATTCCCTGGGAGGAACTTTTTTTGGATTTTGAGATTTTCCATGGAATTTTGTTTCTCTTCCCCTGGCCAACCGGGATGGGGGGAGCGACTAAGCCCCGAACAAAAGTTTAGATTCCCATGGCCCTTAACAACTTCCCCCACTAAATTTCCCCTATGTATACAAATTTGCCCCCTTGTCCCGGCCAAAGCGGAAGAGTCCGCCACTAAGTCCAGAACAACAGTTGGTCAGGATAAGAGCCTCTACTAATGTGCATACTCAAAATTAATTGAGTTGGCCGGTACTCTGTAGTTCAGCCTTTTTGTTTTTCCAGCTCCAAAACTTCCATCAAACAAATTCAATGGTTAGAAACGTCTATACAATTCAACTTTTCATGGAGTAATAATATAATAATTGCAGCTAAAAAGGCGGCAAGTCGTATTGGATTTTTTAAGAATTATCGAAAGAATTTCTCAATTCTGAAAATTTAGCATTAGTTTATAGGTCTTTTATAAGACCACTTTTAGAGTACAATTCCTACATATGGGCTAGTGGACCAATTAATACACTGCAGTTTAGTGACAGGATCCAAAAACACGCTATTTCGTTGATCAGAAATGAAACAATAACAAATTCCATTGAATCATTGGATCATAGCCGATCAGTAGCTTCATTGTGCACATTTTATAGGTATTATTACCATGAATGCTCTAATGAAATTTTAAAGCTAATTCCTGAACCAATTAACTTCTCTTATAATTCGAAAAATTCACAAAAGGCTCATTTATATTCTGTATCTATTAGTTTTTTGCGAACAAACAGATTTGGAAATTCATTTTACCCAAGAACAGCAAGATTATGGAATATAGTCTCCCTGAACTAGTATTTCCCCCTACTTTTGATTATCAGTTATTTAAATTAAACATTTCATCTTATCTAAAAACTAATCCACCAAAGGTGCAACTTGGACAATTGTTTGAAAACATTTGAGTGATTTTTTCTTATTTCGTTTTAGTAAAAGTTTATTTTTATCTCATATGTTTGCTTTATTTTCAAAATTTCATAAATTAATCCGCATATTATAATAGATTTACCACCCAAAATCACTTAAGTGTATTCAATGCATCTAAGGTTCATCACCTCATCACCTGATTAAGTGATTTCGTTACGGGCTCACGGCAATAGAATTCCGAGGTTTTACGGGCGCTAAACCGATTCTGCCGTAGTAACGAACAAAAAAAAAATCATCATTTACAAAGATTTATTGTAAAAGTTTTTTCTAAAATAAATTCGTTTACGGATTAAAAATTCAATTATCAATTATCAAACATCCGGTTGATAATATGAAAAAATCCTCGCATTAATCCTTTTTCTATGTTGTTATGACAATTTGAAAAGTTTAATTAACTATTAGTTATTTTAACTTTATATAATTTAATAAAATTTATTATTGCTTAATTTACAAAAATAATTCTATATTAAAATATACTATACTAATAAGAATAAAAAAAAACAATAATTGGACAGCAAAGAGCACAAAAAAAAAAATTGATAATTAAAAAGGGAACAAAATTTTTATGTATTTATATTAATTATTTATTTTCATTGTAAAATTTGCAATTTGTATAAAAAATTATTTATTATTTATTATTTATTATTATTAATTACTATATCTTTCTTTAGACTTTATTACGTGTTCGTGTTCGTTTTGTTTTTCCTAATTTCTATATATTTCAGTTCAGTACCAAAAAAACAAATAACAATGAACAAAATTCACATTTCACAAAAGGCACATTTTAAATTTTTCTTCTTTTTTCTTCTTCTTTTTATTTTTATTATAATTAATTTTATTTAATTATTAATTATTAGGGTTTTTTTTTGTTTGTTTGTGTTTTGTTCGTTTACTTTTTAAGTTTTTTTTTTTTTTGGTTAAATTTCCCGAATTAATTAATTTCTTCTCTGTAAAAGGTGTTAATTAAAGGTGCTAAAAAAAAAGACAACAACATAAAAAAAACATAAACAATTGGAATTAATACATTTAAAAAAAAAAAAAAAACTTAAATTATAATTAAATTATTATTATTATTATTTTGTACTAGTAAAATAATTGGTACATTTTTTTTTTCATCTTCGTCTTCTTCTTCTATAATATTATTATAAATAAATAAATAATAATATAATTTTGGCATTATTATTATTATTATTTTTTTTGTGTGTGTTTGGTTTTAGTGTTTTTATTGTGAAAATTCTCTCGCTGTTTTGTGTTTGTGTGTGTGTGTTAATTTAATTACAAAAAAAAAACTAAAAACAATTACGGAATAAAAAAAACAAAAAACAAAAACCTTGCAGTAAAATATCACAAATTAAAGTTTTCATTTTTCTTCAATTTTTTTTTTTTTTTTTTAAATAAAATAAAACTAAAACTGTTTTTTTTTTTTTTTTCTTGATTAAACTTCTTCTATTTGTGGCCATTTATTAAGGCTAATTGTTGGGGCCGTTTTTAATGGACCTCGACTTTCTTTACATTCTGTTAGGAATTTTCCTAAACCAGGATAATATCTGGAATGTCGATGAACAAAAGAGAATTAATTATTAAAAAAAAAAGTAATGCAAATTAATCATAGATAATTTACCCAGTTGTTGTCCATGTATCATTATGTGATCCACCAGGTATTTTTAATAATTCCTTATGTAGACTTCCACAATTTGCATACAATTTTGCCATCATATTTGGCGGTACCAAAGTATCGGCTAAACCCGATACAAATAAACATGGTGTTGAAAAATATTGAATTTTTTTTATCGATAGGAACTGAAAATTCAAAAACAAAAAATCATTAACAATCGGATAAGAATCAAATTCGCAGGACAAGTATGGATTGTGGTATGAAATTTGGAATGGATTTACGATGGAAGACCAACGAAAATATAGGAGAAATTTTCAAACATGCCATAGAACGGTGCGTCAGATGGAGTGTAAATTGAAATAAAATCCCAGTAAAACAGTAATTAATGGAATGACAAACAATGGACTGGATGGCAACAAAGTGAGAGAGAGAGAGAGAAATTAGGAAAATACAATAAAAATTTAATCGCTTACCTTATTTTTGTATACAAACAATGGTAAATAACTAATATATTTATGTAATAAAACAATTGCCATTTCGGGTATCGAAGTGAATGTATTTTCTACAATACAACACATAATTTTCTGACTAAATTCAATGTCGGCGGCAATGTCAATGGCAACGGCACCGCCCAACGATCGTCCAAATACAATCAATTGCGTTAAATCAATGTCATGTCGTGTAAATAGATAATCAATAGCTGCCCGTCCATCAACATACAGTCCGTATTCGGTTGGCGAACCCGTTGACAATCCATATCCACGATATTCTACCATTAATACATTACATTGTAATGTATGATAAATACCAAATGAATTATGTAAACGATGTCCCATATTACCAGCATTTCCATGAAAATAAATTAATGTCGGTACATAACCACCCTTTTCACCGGGATGTCGTATTAGAAAACAATGCAATTGTGCTTGATCCGCTGACCGGATTGTTATCGTTTCGTATGGTAAACTATACATTGTCGGTAATGGAACGAATACCCTTGAATGTGGTGGTAATTCCGGATGATACAATAAATTATCTTGTGCTTGATATAGTATTCCTGAAAAATGCAAAACACATTGTTTTTAATGAAACAATCATCATCATTATTTGTTATTCTACTGATTAATTTATTCAATTTTGTTTTGCTTTTTTGCTTACCCGATAACGTTATCATAAATAATATAAATGCCAAGAGACCACTATAAAAACAATATAATATAAAGCATGCTAAAAGTGCAGCACCGGATGCTGCCCATATTTTTGTTGCAATTCCAGTTAATATTTTTATTATTGTCCAATCACGTACTGGCATATTATCTATCTATTTATTATATATGTATATATATAACTATAAAGATATATAAATTGGAACCAAATCGAATTCAATCATTAACCAAAAAAAAAAAAAAAAAATAATTTAAATTAATTTAATTATCACTTTATTAATAAATAAATTTAAAACACAATTTGTTTTAAAATACGACGGCGACGACAAAAATCCTTTGCAAAACACTAAATGTTGAGGTTATGTTTTGGTTTTAATTTTTGAAGATTTTGTTATGATAACATTTCATTAACAAAGTTTTTTTTTCAATTATGTTTTATTATTTTAAATATTAATATTTTTAAATTTTATCATTTCAAATTAATTAATTTTAGATAAATATAAATATATTTTAATTTTTTTTTTATTTAAAATAAACCAAAAAAAAAAAAAATGTTATTATTTTTGTTTTTCACTTTTTCAATGATTAATTTTTTTTTTTTTTTTTCAAAAGTTTGTTTTTGGTATTTTTTTGTTGTGGTGTGTGTTTTTTTATATGATAGGAGAAAGAAAAAAAAACAATAACATTCGTTAAAATATTCCATGGATGTATCGACAAAAGGAGGAGGAAAAATTTTTTTTAACCTAACAAATTTTTAAATCATCAAAAACCCTAATAAATGTTATTAACAAATATATTTTTAATTAATTTATTCATTATAATTTTATTATAATTAATTGGATTTTATTAAATTAAATTTTATTAAATTAAAACATTATTCAAATTGAAATTAAAGTTGATAAAGTGTTTTTTTAACAAAATAAATCTGTGAATTTTGTCGATAAATGAATCGATAAATAGATTTTAAGCGACAAACTTCATTATGTATAACATTTATATAGTTTTCCATAATTTTTTTTTTTATGAAACCGCTAAAAAAAAATATAATCAACAAAAACAAATCACATTTTCTTCACAACAATAACAAAACAATTGGTAATTTATTTTTTATTTTTTGTATATATTGTTTTTAATTTTGGTTTTTCTTCGTTAATATGAGATTAATTAAAATTTAATTAAAAGAAAATAATATAAATTATGGTAAGTTATTTTAACCAAAATAAACAAGTAAAATTCCACAACACGCAGCAATAAAAATTTCCTCATTTTTAGCGAAAAAGTTTTGCACCAAGTCAGATCACAACATCAACATCAAAAAGACCAAATGAGCAATTTAAATGCCCGTTGCTAGAACCCTTAGCCAGTAAAAAATTACGTAAATGTCAATTGGATAAAAAAGAAAATGCTGGCACTGCGGCGGCTGTTAACCAACCAAAATTATCTGGAAGTGAATATGAATCGTTAATTATAAAAGTTTTAAGTAAACCATTTCAAGTGCCAATACCAAATTATGTGCCGGATACTCACGGTAACCGTTGTTTAGGATTAAAACGAAGTTTAATACGAAGGTATAAATACATATAAAACCAAAAAATGATAATATATAATAAAATTTCAATTATAATTTAACACATACGTATTTAGAGCACTTCATGATCCATTTGCATGTAATGCCCTTGTATTGTATATACCACCGGAATTAAATGAACATGATCGTATAAAAATTGATAAAACAAAAATCCTGGTACATGTTGTTGTCGATCCAGTTGTTGGTAATATTTTACGGCCACATCAACGTGAAGGTGTTCGTTTTATGTATGATTGTGTTACGGGCGCCAAGGGTAATTGGCAAGGATGTATTATGGCCGATGAAATGGGATTGGGTAAAACATTACAATGTATAACATTACTATGGACACTGTTACGACAAAATCCCGAATGTAAACCAACGATAAATAAAGCAATTATCGTTTGTCCAAGTTCATTGGTTAAAAATTGGTATAATGAATTTGGTAAATGGTTAGGACATCGTATAAATGCGCTAGCATTAGATAATGGCGGTAAGGATGAAACAACTCGTTTGCTAGAACAATTTATGGCAAGTCAAAGTCAACGGACAGCAACACCGGTTTTAATATTAAGCTACGAAACGTTTCGTATCTATTCGAATATTCTGAATAGTTCAGAAGTTGGTATGTTGTTATGTGATGAAGGACATCGTTTAAAAAATTGTGAAAATCTCACGTATAATGCATTAATGGGATTGCAAACGAAACGTCGAGTATTGTTATCGGGTACACCCATTCAAAATGATTTAACGGAATATTTTAGTTTAATACATTTTGTTAATCCTGGATTATTGGGAACAAGAAATGTAAGTGCATTTTTATATCCTAAAACTCATTATTAATTTGATTTATGCTGATTGAATAACTTTAATTATTTGAATTATGATTTATTTACTATAAATATGTATGCGATCCATTCGTTTGTTCGTTAAAGGATTTTAAAAGACAATTTGAAAATATTATTTTACGTGGTCAAGATGCCGGTTCATCGGATGATGAAAGGAAAAAGGCAACCGAACGTCTATCAGAATTATCAAATATTGTCAATCAATGTATCATTCGACGTACAAATCAAATATTAACAAAATATTTACCAATAAAATTCGAAATGGTTATTTGTGTGAATATGTCCGATTTACAAAAAAAATTATATCGTAATTTTTTACAATCGGATACAATAAAACGTAATGTTTTAGGTAAGTTCAGTTAAATTTTTTATCTACCACACAACAGGCCGGAATTGAGTATTAATTAAATGTATATATAATTTAAATCAGATAAAACGGAAGTAAATGCAAGTTTAACGGCATTGAGTAATATAACATCATTGAAAAAATTATGTAATCATCCGGATTTGGTTTATGATAAAATTATTGAAAAAGCTGATGGATTTGAAAATGCATTAAAATATTTACCAGATAATTATGGTTCAAATAAAAAGTAATTTATATTTAAAATGTTGCTAAAAATATTTATAAAATTTAATTATTTTCCATCACAGAGATTTACGTCCGGAATTGGGTGGTAAATTAATGCTATTAGATATTATGTTGGCCAGTTTAAAATCGAATACAACGGATAAAATTGTTTTAGTATCAAATTACACACAAACATTAGATTTATTTGAGAAATTATGTCGTAAACGTGGTTATGAATATGTCCGATTGGATGGTTCAATGACAATTAAAAAACGTAGTAAGGTTGTGGATGCATTTAATAAACCCGATTCGGAACAATTTATATTTATGTTAAGCTCAAAGGCTGGCGGTTGTGGACTGAATTTAATCGGTGCCAATCGATTGGTTATGTTCGATCCCGATTGGAATCCGGCAAATGATGATCAGGCAATGGCACGAGTTTGGCGTGATGGTCAAAAGAAACCATGTTATATTTATCGTATGTTAGCGGTAGGTATTTTGAATTTCTTTCCTCCAATAAATTCTATTCATTGTGAGTTATCCAAGGAAAGGGATTTGATTTATTAATGAATATTTTTTGTTATTCTATAGACTGGCACAATTGAAGAGAAAATATTTCAAAGACAAACGCATAAAAAAGCTTTATCAAATACGGTTGTCGATAATAATGAAGATGCTGAACGACATTTTACAAAAGATGATTTACGTGATTTGTTTCGTTTGGAAGAAAATTGTTTATCTGATACGCATTCAATGTAATGGCATTTAATTCTCTTTATATGATTCGAAATCTGTTTGTTTTTAATCAATTTTATTATATTAACTCCCTTTCTTTTATTCATTCATATAGCTTTAAATGTAAACGATGTGTTAATAATATACAAATAAAATTACCACCAGAAGATTCTGATTGTACATCGGATTTATCACAATGGTATCATTGTACAAATAATAAAGGTTTACCCGATACAATTTTAAGTCAATCATGGGATATATCAAAATGTATATCATTTGTATTTCATCATCGTTCCAGTACATCGACAGTGCAAACGGAAGAAAATACTAATAAATCTGTAGATATTATTAATAATAAAAAAAAGAAACGATATGATGAAGATGAAGATGACTGTGATGATGATGAAGATATGGATGATGATAAAAAAGATTTAGATTTTGTTTTATAATTTACAAAGTATTTTTATTGCTATTATTGTTATATAATTATTTTTTATATAATACAGAGAAGAAGAAAAAAAAATGAATCAATAAATTCTATTCAACAAAAAAAAAAAAAAAACACTGTGTATAAAAATTGTAAATAAATACAAAAAATTAAAATGTCATCAAATGTGTATTTATATCTATAATTAAAAAATAATTTAAGAGTATTTTTTTTTTTTGAGATAAATAAATAAAATATTGGATTATAAAAACACCATTTAAAAAAAAAAAAAAACAATTAAATTCAAAACTTAAATATATAATATTTAATTTTCACATGGTGTTCCACGAATAATTTGTTGGGCATTTCCCTTAAATATACGATAATTAAATTCATTTGGATTCAATTTACCGTATAAAAATGATGGCATACGATCTGATAATACCCATAAATTATTTTCACGATCCACCTTTAAATCATTGGGAAATACAAGTGCATCACTGTCACTATCCACAAGACCTTGTGTATCCGGTCCATATGGTTTATTTAAATTCCAACAACCAACACCGTCTTTATTCACTTGTGTATAAAATAATACATTTGTTTTTTCATCATAGAATTCAGCGGATGATTGTCCCTTAGCACCACGATCACCAACCAATTCAAAATTAAAATATTGATCCATACCCGTCACATGCGTTTCATTTTGTAATACTCGATTATTCACTTTAAATTCTTTTGTACTTGACAGTGCATGGAAATAAATGTCACGGGATCTGTGGTTTATCAAAACAATATTATAATCAATAGAATATTTTTAAAAAAAAAATTAATATTTATTAAAAAAATTTTACCCATCTGATAGTGGTTTAGCAGTTGCCATACCAAATATACCATCGGTCCATTGAAATTTAACACCACCAATGTCATATTCACCGTGTAACGGATCAAAATGGAAGAAATTATGTTTGATACGCCATGAACGATCTTCACGGAATGAATAGACAACCAATGCATATGATCCTAAATCGGGTATGTACGCATATGCATCATCGCAATTGGCTGCCGATGCATCAACAATCTATATAAATGGTGTTAATGATTTTTATTAAAGTGTTTATTATATATTATAGGTATATAAATTAAAGTAAAAAAACCCCCGATAAACTTACAACATTTGCAAAAAATGAATCCTCTTTAATGGAATCGGCCGGAAATGTATAACGACGTATCAAACGATCTGTATTCAAATCGAATAAAACTAATGCAGGTGGTGCAACTTGTTTTGGATCACCTAAAATATCCGGTAAACCTGTATCCATAACCCATAAACGATCACATTCATCGACACGTATCCGAAATGTTGATAAAATTGTTGCATTATCCTGTAGGCCATGTTCGCTTGCGGTTGCTTTTGGTGCATTAACACGTCCTCCTAAAAATTGTCGTTGAATTTAATTAAAGTGTTTCTTTTCTAATATTGTTTTTATTATTCGCCTGATTAAATTACCTGTTGTTTCTGTATTTGTTGTTGATGAAACGGCATCATCCGGTAATGTATTTGCTTCCCAACTTGGATATGGAAATAATACCGGTGATTTTTCATCAGATATTAAAACATAATTTAATGATGATGGGACACCAGATTTCCATCTATATATTTAATTATTTAAAATAGATCAAAAATACAACAGAGGTTTATTAGAATATATTTCATGTTCATGTAAAAACAAATACAAATTTTTTAAGTATAGTATAGTTTTTTGTAATTTTTTTGGTTTGTCAGTCAGTCTGTCTGTCTAAGAAAAAGATAAGTCGAGTATAATTTTTAAGCGTGCTAACTGATTTAAAAAGCTATTTTTCTGCACAAGATAATCGTAAAACTATAATTTCGACTGCAATGCGGATGACAAAAATCTGTGGAAATTGGTCATAGAGGAATGTATGTTTGATTGTTCCACTTAGTTTTAACAATGCGCAGGCCCGTTTTAGCGCATGTAGGCGCCTGGCTCAAATAATAAAGTATAGCACATGATCGGAAACATGATCGGTAAATGCATAAATGGTTTTAAGACGATTAAATTCTCATTTGTTCGTGTATTTGTGATTGCGTTTGAATGAAATATTTACCACATTAGCTGACTGCAGTTGTTCATATTGTTATTTAAAATATATCACTGAAAAGGATCAAAGTTATTTGGTAAATGGATTGTAATTGGGCTTACCGGAGTTCACGCAATTTCTCTAAAAGTCCCACAAAAACCCAATTTGATGTGGTAATTTTGGAAATATCTGGTAAGTCTTAGTTTAATCTATCTGTCTGTAGGTTTATTTTGTTTCAATAATTTTCTTTAGAACAGAAATTTTATATTATTTAAAATATGTAATCGTTTTCAGCGCCCCTTACCAACGGCGCCTGGTTCATTCTCACCAATATCTTGTATGTAGTGGCGGTTCTGACAATGCGATATTAAAATTTATTGTAATAAAACCGAGAATACTTTAAAAATTGTTCAATCTATTGGATAGATTCGAAAGAAAGATATAATATAATAGGATAGAGTTTATAAAATAGTCCTGAAGTATATAAAGAATTTGAAATTGTAAAGAGCTAAAAACTCCTCCACAAATATTCTTTAAATATTTTACTTTTATATTTTGGCATATAAATTCTTATTGTTCTATTATTATTCTTATATACATTATGAATAAATTATAGATTATAAAATTCAATTAAAATAATAAATAATCTTATTATTTTATGTGCTTAATAATAATAAATCAAAGTACTTTATAAACATTAATTATTCTTGTCAATGTTCTTCGCTAATAATTTGTTTTATTTTTTTTTAATTTAATTGGCAAAAAATCACATGGCGAGTTGGTATCTTGAAATTTGTTATGCTTATTTTATCTTATATTATATTATTCTATTAAAATTCTATTAAAAAATCTATTCTATTATAAAATAAATCTATTCAAATCTTGATCTAAAAACATCTAATGCTATAATAAATTTGGATATATAATCAACAACATATTTAAATACAAGATAGAGTTAATATTTTGAATAAATGAAGAATGTGTCAAAGTGTCAATCATCAATCATATTATTATTATATTATAAAAATATGTCTAAAATATAACTAAGAACTATAGAAACATTGAGAAATAATAATAATAATAATAATAATAAAAATTATGATATTATAGTTTAGTTTAAGGAATTTTGTTTTTTAACCTGTTTGAATTTTGTTTTTTAACCTTTTTGTTTGACTTTCAGTGCGCTAAGTAAAGAACAATTTAATGGATCTTTGATTTTGTGTTCAATTTTCCCATATATAGGAACCCAAACTTAACCATACAAACAAACTCTTTGTTAAGATATGGTTAAGTTCTGAGAACTCTCAGAAACTCTCTCAAGTTCTCAGAACTTAACCATATATCTAAGATATTAACCATAAGATTTCAGAATTTATTATACACTTTTTTACATCCTTGCCCCTTGTAGTATTTCTGATTTTTCCGTTTTTCGTTACCTTCTCAAAATAGTCAAGAAGTATATTCCAAGTTCGTTATATTATTTAGCCGTTAGATATCTCAAAGAAGTCACGTTGGCTAGTCGTTAGCGTAAGCCCCGACTTCCTCGAAGGTTCAAAAGCTTCATCTTTGGACCGACAAATGGACAAACAAACCATGAAATCTAGAACATTTATGCGGCAATCCCGATATTGTTTGGCATCACGATATTATTTTGCTGTTTCACATCACCTGGATTATTTAAAATTTATGTAAGTGCTTTATGTTCTATTATAAATATATATTATTTGATTTTTTTTCTTCTAAACTAATGTTCTGTTTATAAAATTTATAAATTATATTTATTAAAAGTAATGTTAATTTTTATTTGGATATATTCGCAACATATTTATTATTTTTGGCAGGTGATTAAATTTCAAATTTAATACAATTAAATTTTTGTTTTTATAAGTAAAAAAAGAATCCGTTATGAAAAACATATAAAAAAAAATATTAAAATCCAACAGAGTGTGTGGGGTCATTGAATTATATACGAATTGTTTTTTTTAACTTAATTTAATATAATTAAATATTTATATATAATATTTATAATTACATAATCTCTTTGTGTATGGATTAAATTTAAAACAACATTTCTGGATGATGCGAATAAATAATTGATTTTTTTTTTTAATTCTATTTAATAATTTTTTTGGTAAAACTTGATTTTTTTTTTTATTAATAAAATATTTTATATATGAAAATAATAATAATATAATTACGATTAAATATTTCCTGTATTTATATTTATATATATATACATTTTTGTATTTTAATTTTTATTTTGAATTGATTTAATAAAATAATGTTAGTGTCTATTAATGTGTATTTTTCTATTTTTTTCTATTGTGTAATAATGTCTATATTTTTTATTATTTAATTATTATTATTTAATTTGTTTTTTTTTTCCTCTAAATTACGACAAGTTAATTATTATTATTATTATTATTTTGATATTATTTTGAATAAATTCTATTAAATATATTTTTTAGATATAATTTTTGTCGATATTTGAACAATTTAAATATATAATAATTAAATCAGCCGAGGTTTCGTGAAAAATTTGATTAATATATTGTCAAAATGTGATGGCACGGCAAAAGGTTACATGAATATAATTAACTATAATTTATGGATGATGGTAAAAAAAAAATCTATGGACGTTTAACAAACCAAAATATTTCTGGAAAATTGACGAATTTTTAAAATTTTCTATTTTTTTTTTTGCGAATTACGGTCCTGGTTTTTTTTTGTTGTTTATTCAATTTTTTTTACTTTAACATATTTAGCATATAAAACAAAATGGCCGCTTAAAAGATAATTATCTTTTAGATAATTTTTGTCCGTTACTATATACGGCAGAATGGATTTAGCGCCCGTAAAAACCTCAGAATTATCTATTGCCGTTATAGTCCGTAACGAAATTAAACTTAATCAGGCGACTATTTTAAAATTTTTTTATAGAACAAATTGAAATAGAAAATAGAATTTTGACATTCGCGAATAATAAATAAATAAAATAATAACTAAATTGAAATTATTATTGAAAATTTTATTCCTATTTTATTTAAATTTCTATATATTGTTGTTAATTAGATATACTATATTACATTAAACAATTGTTAATATATTTGAAATGTTAACATGCTTTTTATGTTTCTTTTTTTTTTTTTAATTCTCGCATCATTAATTTACACGATTTCAATACAATATTATTATGTATATATAATTACAATTTTCAAATATACAATATACATATATAGATAAATACAAAAAAAATAAATATATTCTTTATTTAGTAAATCTATTTATTTAAATCGAAAGTCAAATTATTATTATATTGAATTTGAAGGATAAATTGGAAAATATATATAAATTGCATGATCGTAATAATTCATTCTCATTCATTGATGCGGATGATAAAAAATTAAAATTATTCTATATTTAAATAATATAATTAAACAAATAACATTAAATTGTTTATGGAAATTTACTTTTTCATTTAGTTTTTTCTATTTGGTTTCTCATGATCTTGAAAATTTATATTTATGTTAAGTATCATTTATATTTATATATAGTTATAATAAACAAAAAATGAATTATGCGGTTTTGAAAGTTTATTGAAACTTATCCGGTGTTTTTTTTGTTAAATCCATTTTAAAATAAATAGTACTTTTATAATATAACTTTCCTTGGAGGAAAAATTACTGAAGAGAGGACTTGAGAAATCTTCTGAAAGATTTTGCATGTATGCATTTTTATTATATCTAATTTTTTTCTTTATATATACATTTCATCAATTCAATTTCTTATACGAAATTTTGTTTTACTAATAATCGTATTGAACGATTTAAAAACTATTTTTAATCCATATTATGGTGATGATTTCTACTAAATAAAAGAACTTATATAACTCGCAACTCCTTATTCAGATTTCAGAGAATTTTTTGCAAGATTTTAATATGAATTTTTAATCTAACATTTTTTATATAAAAAACATTCTAAGTTATGAACAGTTAACCAAATCTTTTTGAAAGATTTATCCGGTAATTTTAATTCATGTAAATGATTTTTGTAAAATATCACTGAAAAAATTACTTCTGCGTTATACGCAGAACCTATTCTGCTGAAGATTAGCAAAAGAAATTCTGCTTTAAATGAAGATTTTCTGTGTTGATAGCAAATGCGTATTTTACTGACAAGCAGAACTTTTACATATATATATAGTAAAATCGATTCTGTTAATACGAAAAATCATACATTCACGTATGAGCAGATATTTTTGTGATATCAACATAATTTTACTGCAAAAGAGCAGTAATTTTTGTTGATGTACAGAAAAATATTTTCTTTATAAAATCGTAACATATTTTGCGTTTACAGCAAAATATTTTGCATTAGCAACAGAAAAATTTTTGCGGCTAAGAAAAATATTAGACTGTACCGAAGAATATTTTCTGTTTATTATTTTCTACTTTGGGTTGATATTTGTTGAGCACGTGGTTAAGGCTAGACTTCTGTATGCACACCGCTTTAATTTGTTCCATGGAATGCTATATCATGGTTCAGATATAAACATAATTTTTAGGGGTTTTAAATAAAATATTCAATTCATTGTTAGGAAAAAAAATACCTAGAAATTTATTCATTTCTTATAAAAACCAAAATAATAATATATGTATATAGTGTATAAAACACCAAAAAAAATTAAAAGAAAAAAATTCTGCGAATGAGTAGAAAATCTCTGCGTTTTGACGAGCAAATTTTTCGTTAACGCAGAAGAAAAATTACTATAACAGCAGAAGAGTTCTGCACTTTAGCAAATATGTCTTCGCTTGTATGAAATAAAATTTGCATTCAACGTAAAATTATTTTCTGCTATTATTTACGCAGAAGCACTTTTGCTGTAACAGCAGAATTTTCTGATGGACGTATATGAGCAGAAGTTCTGCAGAATACATGTAAAGTTTCTGCATATAACGCAGAAGTTTTTTTTCAGTGTAGATTTTACAGATAACGGTTTATCTATAAAACGACAAATTTCCAACAAGACATTTCTATATTCATCGCAATATTTTTGATTTCGATTTCTTAGGAAATTTCGTTAACGGGCAAATAATCAAATCGTTTTGAAAAGTGTTGGCCGGTATTTTGAATATAAATGATTTCTGTAAAATAAAGAACATATAAAACTTTCCTTGGATGAATTACAATATTCAGATTTGAATCTTCTGTAAGATTTTCGTATGAATTTTTAATATATTTATTTTTTTTATATGAAAAATTTGAATATTTATTAATTTCAGTCGGAGATTTCTTATGAAAATTCGTTTTACTAATCGTTTTGAAAAGTTTTACGGGGTATTTTTAATTCATGGTCTATTAAATAAGGGGACTCAAGTTTCCTTGGACGGATTCCTTCAGATTTGAGAATCTTCAGCGAATGATTTTTGCATATGAACTTTTAATTTATTATATTTTTTATTTAGAAAATTTCATCAAAATTTCATTTCTGTTAATTCGAGATCGTTAAGAAAATTCCCGTTAACCAAAGTGTTTTGATAATTTTACACATAATGGATGTATAGATGAGCATTGTTAACTATATATAGTAGGTTTCCTTGGACGACCTTCTTCAGATTTGAGAATCTTCTGTGCAAGATTTGCATACACATTTTTAATAAAAAATTACAAAAATAATTATCTAAATATTTTCAACTTGGCAAATGATGTGAATTTGACCGTTTCACGAAAACCCTGCGATTATTGGAACCCAAAAGAAGTACCAATCGTGCAAATGTTAAATAAAATATTGTACATATTCCGTATATTTTTCAAAACACCCTCTGTATTTTATTTTGTTTAATTATATATTGATACAAAATCATATATATTATGATATATTAGGTTATCGAAAAAGTATTGATAATTTTTATAAATAGATGTCATTATAATTGAATATTTCAAGTAGTACTAATCTGATCAGGTAACACAAACATATGTTCGAAAGATGACATTTCGTAGATAAAAAAAAAAAAAATTAAATTTGTTTAGTCATTTAAAAGTTGTAGTGCATTAAAGATGAGCGAAATTAGTGAAAAAATTCGATACATTTTACAATTTTATTATGAAAAAGGTGAAAATGCAACGCAGGCACATGAACAAATTTGTGCAGTTTACGGTGAAGGAACTTTATCAAAATTAACAGCCTATAGATGGTTTGCTCGATTTCGTTCCGGTAATTTTGATGTCAAAGATGCACCTCGTTCTGGTCGACCAATCACTGAAAAAGTCGATGAAATCATATCAAAAATTGAAGAAAATCGACACGTAAGCAGTCATGATATCGTTAAAGAACTAAACATCCATCACCAAACAGTTTTAAACCATTTGACAAAGGCTGGATACAAGAAAAAGCTCGATGTTTGGGTACCACATGAATTAACACAAAACAATTTAATGAACCGAATTTCCATTTGCGAAACGCTGTTTAAAAGGAACGAAATCGAGTCATTTTTAAAGCGAATGATTACAGGTGATGAAAAATGGATCACATACGATAATAATGTACGAAAAAGATCGTGGTCCAAGAAGGGTGAAGCTCCTAAAACAGTAGCAAAACCTGGATTAACACCAAGAAAGGTAATGCTGTCTGTTTGGTGGGATTGGAAAGGAATCGTTCATTATGAATTACTAGCACCCGGTCAAACCATTGATTCCGATCTCTATTGTCAACAATTAACAAGATTGAAGCACGAGATTAAAAAAAAACGTCCAGAATTAATCAATCGAAAGGGTGTTGTGTTCCATCATGACAACGCCAGACCACACACATCTTTGACAACTCGACAGAAACTGAGAGAGTTTGGCTGGGAAGTTTTAATGCATCCACCATATAGCCCGGACCTTGCACCTTCAGATTATCATTTGTTCCGGTCTCTGCAGAACTCCCTTAATGGTTTAAAATTAAATTCCGCAGAGGACTGCAAAATGCACTTGGATCAGTTTTTTGCCCAGAAAATACAGAAGTTCTACAGTGATGGGATAATAATGTCTTTACCAGAAAAATGGCAAAGGGTCATCGATAAAAATGGCGCATATTTGGTTTAATAAAGTTCATTTGAAATATATAAAAAAATCGTTTGAATTTTGTAAAAAAAAATTACCAATACTTTTTAGACAACCCAATATTATAAATAAAAAAAATAGCACACCGCATATACATAAAAACATTTAACAAAAAAGTATATTGCTGTTTTTTTTTGTCTAAATGCTTGTTTGGAATACCTAATCGAATTTATATTACAAAAAAAATTTGGTCAACCATAAAGAAAAACCATATTATAAATTTTGATTTTGTATGTCGTTTTATGATAATAATATATGCGATGCGATACGATGCTGAGATAAACCGCATTTTTTTTATTTTATATATGCATTTTGCATATATTTGTAATTTTTATAGACAGACACGCATTTGTTAATCAATATATAAAGTGTGTGTGTTTTTATTTAAATTAATTTACTTTCATTTTATTACCTGATCTGATGTATAGATATAATAGATATATGATAATAGACTCTATTTTTAGAGGATAGAATAACAAGAGGTTTTTGTATGTCGAGATTCAATTAAAACATTTGAATTGTAATCATAATATTGCAAAATGCGATTATATGTATATGATAGGCGATCAACGATGATGTGCATCCTTCAGCGCAGCGAGATGAATAAGATTTTTTTTTTAGATAAAATTATGTCACTATATCATCACCATATAACCATCATCCATCACCGCTTGTATACAGTGATATTGCAAATTTTATCATTATTATTATTAATTGAAAGTTGAATTTTTATTTTTTTTATTTTTTGGGAAATTCAACGGTGTATTGACACAATAAATAACTTGTTTTACGAATTATCGCATATATAATAAATAAAAATAAAAAAAAATCGATTGTGGTAAAAGAACTTTTTTATATTGTACACAATTTTTTTTTAATTTTTTTATTTGTAAGTTAAAGTTATGATATAATAATTTTTTTTTACATAATCTCTCTCTATATACTGTTGTTTTTTTTTTGAATAAATAATATACTGAATAAATACACATATCTTTATAATATAAATATATATGTTTTGTTCGAACAGTAGCTGTTCGATGATTTAAAATCAATAAAAAATTGATTGAATATAATGTATATATAAAAGATTTTATTGTAAACAATCTACGGGTCTTAAGACTGAATTAATATTATTCAAAATGTATAGAGTAATTGTGTATAATAACTCCAATATATAGAAAGAGGAAGATTACCGAAAAGCCTTTTAGATATAAAAAAAAGTCTAATGTAAAAATCAATCATAAAACTATATTCAAATTCAAATTCAAATTATACAGAAACTTTACTGTATTATTAATGAATTGCGATAGAACTAATAATTTATTCAATTCAACATATATATAATTTCCTAACTTATTTATTTCTTATGTATATTTTTTGTAATATATCGCCATACATAAATTTGTAATAAATTGATTCAAAAATAAATAAAAAAAAAAAACACAATCACCAGATCAATAATATAATAATAATTTATCAATATAACAATAACAATAATTTTTACCTTGGTACAGTAATAAATAATTTATTTCTCCATACATCCAATCCTAATGGTAAATTATTTTCCATTTTATATCGTCCACTTTCAATGGCCGCTAATTTTGCTTGTTCACTTGGCCATGCATATTCCAATTCACGCCATAAATATTTTTCTTCCATTCGTAAGCATTCAACGGCCGAATTACCATTATTAATATTTGAATATAAATTTAATATCACAATTGATATTAACAAACCGATTAGATTAAATTGTGATGTCATATTGTTTAAAAAAAAAAACTGACAAAAAATTTATACACTGCACACACGGTTTTTGTTTTTTGAATATATATATAACACAAAAATTAAGATTATTAATATATTATTTAAATTAACCAATATAAAAATATAACCGTATAGTTCAACAGTTAATGTTAATCTGACTAAGTTGAATTGAATTTAATAATGGAATGATTTTTGTACTCTATATATAACTATATTACAAATTTTTATTATTATATATATTCATTCGCGTTCATCAATCGATATGGTATATGGTATTATCTTTATTTATTTATATTTAGGTAAAAGAAAATTTGACCATTCAAAATTCATTCATTCATTAATGATATGTTAAATAAAAATAATATAGTGGGAATTTTTTTTTTGTATATTCCAAATGATATTTGTATTATGATAATTATATTGCTTATTTTGATGTATAAATATTTATATTTAGGTAAAAACTCAAAGGTATGGAAAAAAACACCGATGTGGTATGGAAATTAATGTAATATTTTGCGTATTTTAAAGGGATATTATTTTATACGGGTTGTTTTTTTCGGGACTTTATCAGAAGAGACCCCCGTGCGGATTATTTAAATCAAATCACTCTGATCAACCATGACATTTTATCAGTTTTCTCAATCTCTTTCGAATCTGATTATTCTTCGGCATAAAACATTTTTCTTTCTGTTCTTGTGTGAATCGATGCGAATGTAAGTATAGATGACGGATCACTCCCTGAAGTGGGGTCGGAAACGATAAAAATCTTCACGGACGGATCTATGAAAAATGGCAGCTTCGGGGCCGGGTACTACTCGATGGAACTTGGTTTGAACTGTCATATAAACATGGGGAGTTATGCCTCAGTATACCAGGCGGAGGCGATGGTCCTAATTCATGCGCTAGGACCATGTTCAGGGCAACGGGATGTGCGGGAAGGAACTCCTTTTTGCCACTGATTGCAAGAAACTGGTACGGTGTATGAAAGGTGGGACGTTTGATTCATCCCTGGCACTGGAATGTGCTCACAGGCATAAAGAGTGTACGACCCAGAATGCGGTCACACTGGTTTGGGTCAGGGGGCATAGTGGAATCGACGGGAACGAAAGGGCGGACGCTTTGGCAAAAGGCGGAACGACCGTTAATTTCATTGGACCGGAGCCGTACACTGCGATTAGCAGAAGTACGGCGAGGGACGTAGTCGAGAATTGGGCCATTTCCGAACATCAGAAAAGATGGAAGGAAGTAAAAGGACTCAGACAGTCCAGGATGACACTTGGGCTGAGAGTAGGAAGCACCAATCGGGAGGTTCTTGGCTTAAGACGGGGAACTCTCAGGAAACTGGTGACACTCACATCAGGGCATGGAGGCTTCAGACATCATCTTATGGGGATGAAAATTCTTACAAATGATACATGCAGACTCTGCCTAGAGGATGAGGAAACGGCTGCACACATTGCGTGCAAATGTCCGGCTTTACAGACCATACGGATGAGGGTGACCGGTCACCGGTTCCTCGCAGAGAGCGAGCTGGGAAGGATAGCCTTCAAGGAGATGCTTGAACGAGGGACACTATATTCGATGAGCAATCGGGGAGACCTGAGTGGCAAACTGAGTAGCTTTAAATCGGAGGTACGAAAAGCGGCCCCAGAAAGGTCTGATTCGATGATACCGCAGCCGGAGGAGGAAGACGGAGAATCGCGTCTTCAGACGTGTCTATGCAAGATTTCCCCTCCTTCGTTAAAAAAAAAAAAAAAAGTATAATTGAACCTTTGAAACAATCTATATAAATGCTCTGAGTTGAATGGAAATTGAATTTAAACAAATATTTTTCTGTCTATTCCCTCGTTTAAACATTTTTAAGTTAGGAATCTTTTAAAATATAATGAAGTTTTTCAAAATCTCAATATATTTCCTTAATGGTTTGTATTTATTTTATCATTATTTGATTGTGACTGAACAATCATCAGGAATAATCTTACAATGATTTTCAACCTAATTCTTTACCTCTACAACGAAAAAGTCCTATATATAAAAAATATAAATGTTTTTTTTGTTTTTGAATAAAATCGTCTTTTCATTCTGTCTGTAAAATCTTTGCACTTATTCTTTTCATAATCAATTTAATTATATTATTTTTAATAACAATATATACAAAGGTTATTATAATTACTATACGAGATCTGAACCACGTCGAGTCTGAACGTGCGATCCTCATCGAAACACGCGACAACCCTTTTAAGTTGTAATTTTTAATAACCGCATAACTGATATTGGATATATGGTTATTATTATTATAATGATATTGTAGAAAATTAAATTCGGAAATTAATTATTGTATATGATTATTAATTATTTATATAAATATTTGCTCAGCATCAGCAATAAATAGATGACAATATATGAATAAGAAACAAATATAACAGGTTTTAGGATATTTACATATCATATTATTATTATTTACAAAAAATTGTATATCATCTTTTAATAATAATATATACAAAAATGATGGTGTAAATAAAATTATATAATACACAATAATACGATATATATTTTTATTTATATTATACATTAACCCTTTACAAATGGAATTTATGTTATGCAAAATTTTCAGCTAAAAATAACTGCGATATTAATCTTTAAAGATAAAGATCTTTATACTGTCGTTATATATTGGGACTCTGCATTAATAATGTCGATTTTTTGGCTTGAAACTGGCATTCATTTGTATAACAAAATGATTGAGTACATTAACCGATATATTGCCCATCATTAGCTATGACTTCCTCCCATCTTTTAGGAAGTTTGTTGATTCCTCGTTTAAAGGACTCCTAATCTTTTTTGTCCCAATCCATTCATCGACCCATTTTCGCACTTCTTCAGCATTTCGAAAGCGTACATCTGTCAGGCTGACCGGCATGGATCTGAACAAATGGTAATCAGAAGGAGCAAGGTATGGAGAGTACGGGGGGTGTGTCACAAATGTGTAAATGTCGTGAGTGGAATACATCCACCACGCCATAATAAATGAATGACATATGATAAATAAATATATCGATGTAATAAAAAGAATATAACTAGGTTAAGTAGTTTATAGATAACCGTGGCACGGAGCCGAATAAATTGAATGTTATGGAAAAAGAAAAGTGTTTTAAAAACCAAGAAAACCCCAACCAATCCTAAAGGGAAAAATCATAAAAATACATGGCGCAGTCGGAATAATTAACAACCTAAGTGATACAAAAAGAATTTTTATAGAAAAGTGTAAGAAATAGTGAAAAAATAATATTAAAATGTCGCAGTACAGTGAAAACGAAAGTGAACATGGTGATGTTGAAAGACGCGAAAATGCACATGGTGTAACCGGGAAAATGCAGACGAACAATATATTCAACATTAAACCGCCGGAGAATTTTGACTTCAATTCTGAAATTTCATCCGCATGGATGCGGTGGGAGAGGAAATTTATGCTATATTTAGAGGCGACAGAAGGAATTAATAAACCGGATAAGGTAAAAGTGGCATTATTACTCCATGTAATGGGAGACGAGGCAGTGGAAAAATTTGACACGTTCGAGATGGAGGACGATGACAAAAATAATTTTGAGAAAGTAATGGAGGAATTCAGAAAATATTGTGTGCCCATCAAACAAAATGAGGGCATACACAGACACGTGTTTTTCAACCGTTCACAAAATGAAGATGAAGGGTTTGATAAATTTGTGACGGAATTACGATTGTTAAGTTTAAAATGTAAATTTGGCGAACTGAGAGACAGCTTAATAAGAGATCGGATAGTTGGGGGAATAAGGAACATGGGATTGAAAGATAGATTGCTACGGGAAGAAGAGTTGACACTTTGTAAATGCATAAAAATATGCAAAGCAACGGAATTAGCTGGGGAACAGCTAAAAGCATTAAACAAAAAACAAGCCGAAAACGTGGATATGGTTGTAAAAAGTAACCACAGAAATAATAATTTTGGTCGGAGCGGTAACAAATTTACGCCAAGATATGGGACACAACAAGGTAAATACGAAGGGGCAAGTAATTATAATAATAATAACAATAATTTTCGAAATGGACAACAACAACAACAACAGCGACAACAACGATTTTCAAACGCTACAAGAAAAAATTGTTTTAAATGTGGATTGCCGTGGAGCAATACACACAGGTGCCCAGCAAGTAATAAAAAATGCGTAAAGTGTGGAGGATACAATCACTTTGCCCGGGTATGCAAGAATGGAAGGGTAAACTTAGTATCCACGTCACACAAGGAACACATATTAATATCATCTGTGAATAGCAGCCCGGAAAACGACTTCGGCGCACAGGTACAATTTTTAAGATATAATAAAAATGTAATCTTTAAACTCGATACAGGGGCGGGTTGTAACGTTATGGGCATAGATTTAGTCAAAAGATTAAAAATTAAAGAAAATTTGTGTAAACCTCACTGTACCTTAACAAACTACAACAACACCCCAATTAAAATATTCGGTACAATCGGGGTAGTAATAAAAATCAATGATCAAACCGACTTGGTAAAATTTTACGTGGCAGATAGCGAATGTGCACCGGTATTGGGATTGCCCACGATACTTCATTTCAATTTGGTCTCGAAGGTAGGTATTATAGATAACGAAGTCAATGAAAATGGTATAAAACAGTTAATGCGCTCAAATGGTGATGTTTTTAGGGGAATAGGGTTAATTAAGAATTACACTTATGATATTAAATTGGTAAAAGATTACAGGGGGAGAATAGACGCATGTAGGGCGGTTCCGATGAAGTTATACGGCGATTATAGGAAGGAATTGAACAAAATGCAAATGGAGGGAATCATAAGGGAAGTTACTGGCCCAACGGAATTTGTGAACAGCGTGGTCATAATCAGGAAAGCAAATGGATCGTTGAGAATATGTTTGGATCCAAGATATCTCAATGAATGTATACTGAGAGAACACTGTAAATTGCCAACGTTTGAGGAAATAGTATCCAAAATGAACGGGGCAAAAATATTTTCGACGATGGATTGTAGTCAGGCTTTCTATCAAATAGCATTGAGCAAAAGGAGTTCGGATCTGACAACGTTTAATACACCTTTCGGACGGTATTGTTTTACGAGAATGCCTTATGGTATAAAAACAGCGCCGGAGGTATTCCATAATCGTTTTTCCCAAATTTTTGGTAACATGGAAAACGTGCAGGTATATATGGATGATATTATCATCTGGTCGGCTACAATCGAGGAACACATGAGTATATTAAATAGTGTAATGGAAAGGGCTAGGGAACATGGTGTAACATTTAATAGGGATAAATGCAATATATTAAAGAATGAGGTGCAATTTCTTGGGCATAGGCTTACGGCTGAGGGAATCAAAATCGACGAAAGGAAAGTAGATGCAATTAGGAAAATGGAATCACCGCGAAACATTAAAGAGTTGGAGCGATTTCTGGGCATGATAACTTATGTGGCAAAATTTATTAAGAATTTAACCGCCTTTACGGAACCATTAAGAGGGTTAGTAAAAAAGGACGTCGAATATAAATGGGGGGCCGTACAGGAGAGGGCGTTTGTAAGAATTAGAGATTGTTTAATAAAAACCCCGGTATTACAATTCTATGATCCGAGGGGGAAATGCGTTTTAAGCGTGGACGCTAGTAGTACAGGAGTGGGTGCAGTATTGTTACAGAACAGCCTACCGGTAGCATATGCATCAAAATCTTTAACGGAGACTCAACAAAAGTGGGCTCAAATAGAAAAGGAGTTATACGCCATTGTATTTGGATGCGAGCGATTCAGGCAATACATCATAGGTGGATCAGTGGTGGTGGAAAGTGATCACAAGCCACTGGGTCCAATAATGAATAGGGCAATGGCTGAGACGCCACTAAGATTACAAAAGATGAGGCTTCGCCTACAGGCATTTGACATATCAATAGTGTATAGGCCGGGTAGGGAACTGTATCTTGCGGATGCGTTGTCCAGAGCACCGTTAGTAGAGGCTAATGATGATGGGGATATTGACAGTCACATAATGATGATTGATATTAGGGATGAGATAAGTGATCAAAGAATAAGAGAAATTCAAAAGGAGACACTAAATGATCCGGAATTGCAATTGGTTATCAAATATATACGACGTGGCTGGCCGGAAAGAAAAAACGCGGTTGAGGAAGATGTCAGGCCTTATTTTGGGTTTAGCGGAGAATTGTATGAACACGACGGAATGTTGTTTAAAAATAACTGTGTGGTGATACCGGTTGGGTTGAGGAAAGAATTCATAAAAAGGTTACACTATCATCACATGGGGGTTGAAAAGACTAAGAGTAGGGCTAGACAGGTATTGTATTGGCCATCGATGAATATACAAATTGAGAACGCGATACAAAATTGTATACCATGCCGTGTATACAAAAGACAAAATAATAGGGAGGAGCTGATTCCACATCGGGTGCCCGAAGGACCTTGGGTCAGGGTCGGTACGGACATATTCCATTTTAGGGGAAAAAATTATTTGTTAATGGTAGATTACTTCTCGAAATATGTTTATGTGGAAGTATTATTAAACATGGGGACAGACGCGGTAATAAGTTCAATGAAATTATGTTTTTCCAGGTTGGGTATACCGAAGACATTAGTGTCGGATAGGGGCGTACAATATACGTCGGGCATGTTCAGAACGTTTTTAAAGGAATGGGGTCTGGAACATGTGCGTTCATCATCGTACTATCCAAGGAGTAATGGAATGGCGGAGAGATACGTCCAAATAGTAAAAGGAATTATGAAAAAGTGCAGTATCGATGGTAGGGATAAGGAAATGGCCGTGCTAGAATATAATAATACGCCGATTGATGATGGCATAGGATCGCCAAATGAAATATTGTTCGGTAGAAGGGTAAATGGAATATTGCCTAACTTCGTAAAGGAAAGAGGAAGAGAAGATAGGTACGAAAACATTAGGAACAATTTAAGGATTAAACAGGAAGCATACAAGGGATACTACGATAGGGGGACCAAACATTTGGGGCAATTTGAGGTTGGAGACAAGGTAAGAATAAGGGACACTAGTGGTGGCACATATAACAAAACGGGTACCGTAATTAAAAGATGCGGTTTAAGATCATATGATATTAGATTAAAAACCGGAAGAATAATAAATCGAAATCGATATCACATGATCACGGACGTTAGTATGAATGAATCGAATGTTGGGGGAAATAGTTGTGGTCTGTTAAGGTACAATGATGATATAGAATATGCATGTGAACAAAATGTTAATAATTATAAGGATAACAACCGCTATAATGATGGCATTAATAATCTAGATATCAATAATGATAACAACAATGAAGATAATTACCTTAATAACAATAACAATAACGATCATAACTTATATGGCAATATAAATGCTAATGTCAATGAAAATACAAGAACAAGGTCAGGTAGGGAAATAAAGAAACCAAAATATTTGGAAGATTATGTTTAAGTGGTCATATTTAATTTATATTCAGTTTATATTTAGTTTATATTTGGATTCAAAGAATGAATTTTATTTATGTATTCATATTTTTGTTTATAATTATTCCTACGACCTGAACTGAATTTGAGGGTAGATTAATATATTAGTGATAAGTTATTTAAGGAAAAGACCAAGTTTATAAAAGAAAGGGGATGTCACAAATGTGTAAATGTCGTGAGTGGAATACATCCACCACGCCATAATAAATGAATGACATATGATAAATAAATATATCGATGTAATAAAAAGAATATAACTAGGTTAAGTAGTTTATAGATAACCGTGGCACGGAGCCGAATAAATTGAATGTTATGGAAAAAGAAAAGTGTTTTAAAAACCAAGAAAACCCCAACCAATCCTAAAGGGAAAAATCATAAAAATACAGGGTGATCAAGATGATCCCAACCTATCCTCTTTATTTTTTCCTTAACGATGTGGTCTGGCATTGTCATCGTGCATTAAAACTTTGTGGTGTTTTCGAGCTATCAATGGTCGTTTTTCGTTCAATTTCTTTGCCAATTCGCCCAGTTGTCGTCGGTAGCGATCAGATGTAACCGTTTCATTCGGTTTTAACAGGTCATACATAATACACGACACCCTTCTGACCCCACCAAATGCATAGCATAAGCTTCTGGCAAAGAACATCGCGTTTTGATTGTGAAGTTGTTGGTTGGCCGGGATCAACATATGATGCTTTTTAGGGTTGTCGTAATACACCCACTTTTCATCGCCAGTGACAATTCGACTCAAAAAACTATGTTGTTTATGGCATGCATCGTTTCGTGCTTTTAGTTGATTTTCATTCAGGTGATGTGGGACCCATTTTCCTAGCTTTCTGATCTTTCCCATTGAATTCAAAGGTGTAGAAATGGTAGAGGCATCTACATTCAACTCTAATGCAAGCTCTTGTTGCGTTCGACACGAATTTTCATCCAATACTGCTTGCAATTCTTCGTCTTCAAATTTTTTTGGCTGACCTGGCCGTTCTTTATCTTCCACTTCAAAATCACCACTTCTGAAACGTGAAAACCACCGTTCACAAGTTTTTTGAGTTGGAGCATGTTCACCGTAAGCTTCTACCAACAATCGATAACTATATCAGCAGCGGTTTTCTTCAAATTAAAGAAAGTTATTAAACTTCCCCCAAATAAACAACTTTTTCGGGCATGTGTTTCGACATATTCGAAGCAAAAAAAAAAGCTTTGTTGTTTACACTTCAATGAAATGATATATACTGAAATTTATAGGGTAATGACAAACAAAAAAAAGAATATGGGCGCGGTGTGCTCCGCTGCACACAACGCTAATTACACCATGATTCGTTATCTAAATCGACATTATCAATGCAAGGTCCCAATACCAAATCATTTATATAATTGAATTGATTTATTAGTTAACGCTTCTTAAACATCCGTTTGCTGTACGAATAGTAATCCTCTATAATGTCGGTGGGTATTTCCATAAAGAATTTCGACGATTAACCTGGAATGGGGTTTAAATGGGTTTTGACCGCAAATCGGGTTTTGTATTTATGTGCTCTTTAACGATATAAATATAATATATATTTATACATGAACAATCAGATCGCAATTGGGGGTTAATCGTAAACATTGGAAATTTTCTATATAAAACTATTATATTTGCATTATAATATGCATTGCTGCTAATTTATACAATATAATAAAATAAACAAAAGATAATTAAAATGTGTTATTTTCTTCACGTGCATATATATGAAATATATAAATATATTATTAATTATTTATAGTTTTTGGTTTATTTTTACGATAGTTTTTATATATGTAGGTATTATATTTTTGGGGAATTTACCGAAATGTGTGTATTTATATATAAATAATACATATATTATTTAATAAATTATTAATAATTATCATTGGTTTTTGTACACAATTTAATTTGTAATTTATACTAATTACATATTATAAAGAATTTGTTCAGTGTTATAAATTATGAAAACAAGGTACAAAATCAAAAAGAAAATCCTGTATTGTAATTATTCGCAAATATAACGAAAAAAGTTCATTTTATCCTTTATTCATATAATTATATTTTTGTTTGATTCCTTCTCTGAACTGTAGGTTAATTCAATTATAAAAATATTTAATCCTTATTATATTTAAATAATTTGAATTTCTTAAAAACGGATATAAAATCATCCAACGTATGATCGTCGCCATGGACGAGAAATAACTTTTAATGCAAGGAATTTAATCTTTATTTATTTATATTTTTATTCATTAAATATATTACCTTTATCTTCTATTACCTATATTATATAAGCTTATTGTTCCCCATTCCGATTATTTAAAACCAAATTCCTAGTTTTCTTTTTCTCATTATCATGCTTTTGTTGCCAAATACTGGTTAATTGAATTTTTTTTTTTGTTTTCAATTGAATTTTGATGAATATCATGTTTATATAAGACTTAAATCTATCTTAATTATTTATTACCACAAAAAAAACTTTAATTTAATTAATGAATTATACCATTTTTTATTAATTAAAACTAAAAAACAAAAAAACCCTTTTACAATTCACTTGTAAAAAAACAAAAAAATAACAAAAAAAAAAATAAATCAAAAAAAAAAAAAAACAAATAAAAAAATGTTTTTTTTTATGGCAAACGACGACGACGACGACAATGGACGAAACATTTCAAATTTAGTAAATGTCGATTTGTCGATGAGATTTTTAAAAATTAGCCAAAAAAGTCAAATTTTAAATATTTAGGTTATGTCATTATTATTATTATTTTATGATGAAAAAAAAAAAAAGAAAAGATTTTTCTATTTAATTTTTATTCGTATTTTTGTTACACAATCAATTGGTTGATAAGAAAAATTAAATTTTTCTTTTTTTGTATTATTTGTATATATACATTCCAAGTTTTAATTAATTAAAACATTATTATATATAAAATTGTTATTATTAATTTATTTAAATTTAAATCATTCCAAAAAAACCGAAAAATGTCAACATCTAATAAATCAATCATTCCAAGTGTTAAGGCACAAGAACCAGCAGCGGCTGCCGTAGTCGAAGAAGAAGAAGAAGAAATTGTATGTCCACAGGAAACATTACGTGAAAAATGTCGTTTAGAACCTAAAGTTGCTGCATTAATTACCCGATATGAAGAATGTAATCAACGTGTAAATAATAAACAAAAAACAACGGAAACTTGTGAAGAAGAATTATTTGATTATATTCATGCATTAGATCATTGTGTTGCCAAAACATTATGGTCAAAACTTAAGTAATCGCTATCAGATTCAAGATTATCCATTTATATCCATTTATATATAAAAGTAATATATCATCATTAAGTATAATATATAATGGAATTTTGGGATTATTATCAAGAAATATGTTCCAGCTAATTTATATAGTATATTAAAAATGATTGTAGTTATAAATTTTTAAACCAATTTGTAATAAGGTGGAATTTATCATAAAAAATATGTTAATTAATTAATTAATTAATAGCGAAACAGAAAGGTATAAAATAAAATTTTCAATTAAAAAAAAAAAACATTTATTTGGTTTTTATTATTACTAATTTTTACAATTAATTCTTTACTCATGATTTATTAAATAATAATAAGGCGCTGAATTCGATTACAGGATTTTAAAAAACAAAAAATCCAAATGATTTTGAATGCAGACATCCCTTGCTTAATATTTGAATATACTTTAGTATCAATTAAACTACTTAAATAGGGGATTTTTTTTTTGATGAAAAATTACAAGGATAATTATAAATACAAGGATACCTTAAAAAATTCAAATTAATTTAATTTATTTCCATTTATTTTGTGCAAATGCATTTCATTGGTTTCGTAATAAACGTAAACTGTTTTTTTTTCTTCAAGAATATGACCTTATAATTATATTTAAATTATATATAATTCATAGAAATTCTCTTGGTTTTTTTTGTGGTGCTTCGAATATTTATAAGTCTTCACGAGTTAATCGACCGTTTCAAGATTCAAGATTTGTTACTTCAGTTCAAGTCAACTCAGATGCTGTTTGTCGTTTTTTTTAGACGATAAATTCCCCGGTTTTGTGTGTTATACAGTTATACGTTTGGAGATATTCATCATATGAATCCTCACGATACATGGAATTCGTTGCTTTTTTTAAACAATTCATTTAGAGCTTTCCATGACAGTTTTCTTTACTCTACGAAGACTATAAGCATCTTCATTCAATCTACATGGTCCTCCAAAAGCCACCAGGACCAGGTTACAGAAATAATTCTGTACAAATTACTAAAATTTATTAGAAAAATCGTTTCGTTTCGGTCGATCGGAGATCTTATATCAGGACAGGATTATGTTGCTGAGTGGGTGTTCAACAGGAATCAATCGTTGTTTTGTTTGATCATTAATCATCAATCATTCCCTTTTGTGTTTATAAATTCCTCATCATCCAGATTTCCCATCATTCGTAATCTCGATATTAGGTTGAATAAAGAACGAATTATTATTTTGGGGAATATTTAAACAGATTTTCTCCAAGATCATCTTAAGAATTGTTAACTAAAAGTGTTTAGAAAGAGTTCATCGTAAAACTGCAATGTATTTGAGAGTATTTCTAAAGGTTTCTAAATAAAAACAAAACAAACTCCAAACTTAATTTGAACCAGTTTTTTTTTTTTTTTTTTTATATTTGTCTTTTATTTAAATAACAATCATAAATATTTTATTATTTCTTTTGTATTTTGTTTTGTTGTTTTTGTTTCCCCGAAATTTTGCTATACATTCATTTTGCTATTATATATATATTTATTATTATTAAAAATATGTTTTAATTTTTTTGTCATAGGGGTAAAATAAATTAATTTTTTTTTTTAGAATTTTTATATATAAATTTAATTTTAAATATTTTTTTTTTATAATATAATAATGCATTTTGTTAAATATAAATATAAGATTTATGATGTTCGCATTTATTAAATGATTTTTAATGAATTTATTATTGTTATTATTATTTAACAATTTAATTTAATATCTTTGGATGATAATGGATGGGATATTGGGATGGATAGGTGAATGCGATGATGATGAAGTGCACTTAAAAAGTATTGTTAGTGCTTTGAATTGAAAAAAAAAATTAATGGAAATGATGAATAGAAATGATTAGAGTTTTGAAAAATGAATGAAGTTCTTCCATTTTTTGTGAATTAAATTAATAATATTTTTTGTTTTATTTTATTTATATTTGGATAATAAATTCCATATAGCAATTATTTTTTCTTTTTTGTTATAAACAAACAAACCACAAAAAAATTTTATAGCAAATTGAATTTTTATTAATTTAATATCATTTGATTTTTTTCAAATAAATAATTCATTTGATTTTTATTTAAATAAAATGTTTTATTATTATTTTATAAATATAACAAAAATATAAATTATAATTTAATAACTAAAATATAAAATAATAACAATTATATATAAATAAATATTCATATATTTTTAATAATTTTTTTTTTTCAAATCTATCTATTATTTAATTCATGTTTTTTTTTGTTTAAAAGATGATTTTTAAGTGTGTATATATATATATACAAAAAAAAATTATATTAAAATAAAATACAATAATTCATTTAAAAAAAATTATTATAAAATAAAATAAAAAAAAAACAATTAAGTAAATTACAATAATATTAATTATAAACTAATATAAAAATATGTTATGTAATGTAAAAGTATGTTATGAATTTTGGTGTTTATTTTTTTTTTTTATCGTTAAATAAAAATAGAATATTTAAAAAAGAAAAGACACATCTATAATAAAATATCACCTTTTTTCGTTAACAAAATATTTTTTTTTTTTTTTATAGAGCTGCCTGCGATAGCTGGGTGGTTGGGTTGGGTTGATGATGATAGGTAATAAAAAAACAACTAGTATTTTTTGTTTTCAGCAGAATCAGTTAAATTGATTATTGGTAATGGAAAAGGATTTTCCTTTCATTCTAAATCATAAAAGGAGTTGAAAGGAATTTTAATAAGTAAAAAAAAAAAAGCAAAACACAAAAGATTTTTGAATTTTTATGACTTTAACATTCAATGAATATATTACGTGTAGGAATTAAAAATGTGGATTTAGATAACAAATGGCGCAACTCGCGTTGAGTGTATCGCAACACACCGCGGCCATTTTGTCTGTCATTAGGCTATAAATTTCAGTATATGTCATTTAATTGAAGTGTAAACAACAAAGCTTTTTTTTGCTTCGAATATGTCGAAACACATGCCTGAAAAAGTTGTTTTGCGGGGAAGTTTAATAACTTTCTTTAATTTGAATTTCTTTCTCTTTTCTTTCTTTAATCTTTAATCTTTAATTTGTTGGTTGAAGCTTATGGTGGCCATGCTCCAGCTCAAGCAACTTGTGAACGATGGTTTGTACGCTTCCGAAATGGTGATTTTGACTTGGAAGACAAAGAACGGCCAGGTCAGCCAAAAAAATTTGAAGACGAAGAATTGCAAGCGTTATTGGATGAAAATTTGTGTAGAATGCAACATGAACTTGCAATGGCGTTGAATGTCGACCAAACAACCATTGGCAAACGTTTACATTTTGTTATACAAATAACTGTAATTTTCAGGCCACAAAAACCGCATTATTAATTCCTACACCTAATATATAGACTTTAAGAACTTCTATAAATATATAACTTTGTAATGCAATGAATTTAAATATTTTTTTTATTAAATTGTCCAGCGATTAATATTCCAAAGTAATATAAATGATTAATTAAAACCAATCAAATTAACGTGAAAATTCAATATTTTTGGCACAAACGCTTAATAAAAATAATTATATTATTGGATTACTGACATTTTCATTCAATCTAAATACTGACATTTTCAATCAATCTAAATTTGACAAAATTAATTAAACAAAATTAGACGAAATTAATTCATACAAAATATTAATAAAATAAAATGTGTAATTTTACTACATAAAGAAACAATAAAAAAAAAAAAAAACTAATATTTTTTATTAAATTCGACTAGAATATTTTTTTTTTTTTTTGGTTTGATCAATTCTTTATTATTATAATAACACCCTTAATTAATGCTGCCAAAAATAATTAAAAATATAAAAAACCAGGAAATTTTATTATTTAGAATTTGATTTTTTTTTTCCCGAAAGCTCGCTCAATCTCGTAAATTAAAAATACGATAAAAATTAATTAATATTAATTGATTGGCAGATTTAATTATAAAAAAATTACCCATACATCATATAATATTGAAAACACAAAAATTAAAAATCTATTAGAAAATCTATTAGAAAAAAAAAGAAAATCTATTAGAATTTATCAAGAACAAAAAATAAATTTTACCAATTGAAAACTGAATTAATTAAAAAAAAAAAATTCGACGATTTTTTAATGTTAATAAATTAATAATTGAAAAAAAAAAAAATTGCGAAATTTTATAATTAAATATTATTATTAATTAAAATGTTAATAATTTTTTATAGTTTAAAAAAATATGTATGTTTAGTTTCGTGTTAAAAATGACTTAGTTTTTTATGTTTTTTAAATATGTCTTTTTTTTTAATTCACTTAAATATATATTTTTTTTGTTAATTTTTATAAATATAATATTTTATTTAATAAATTCTTTTGAAATGTTAATGAAATGTGAATATAATAATACTGAGAAAATAAATATAGAAATAAATCAATTATTATTGATATGCTGCGATAAATTTAATTTATTTTTTTCTTAAATATATATTTATTATAAATTTTTAATGAATATATATATATATAGTACAGTTTTAATCAAATATGTTTTTTTTTATTATAAAATAAGGCAAACAAACAGGAAAAAAAAAAAATAAAATAAAAAATAATTCCACACATTTATTTATTTATACTTTAGTTTGATTTAATTTTATTATATTTTTTAATTTATTTAATAATTATTAAAATATTTATTATATTTTTGTTTTTTTTGGTTGTTTTTATTAGCATTTGTCGAATAGACAAAACAACAAATAAAATGGAAAAGTGTTTCTTTTGTATCACCTTTTTTAAAACATTTTTAATTTTAATAATATATATATACAAACAATTAATTAATTAATTCCTTATTTAACTTTTTTTTTTTTTTTAAATATCACTGCGATTATTATTTAATTAAAATAAAAATAAAAATAAAATAAAGATATTTTTTTTTAAAAAAGGACGATGACAGTTAATTTTTTGTGGATATTTAAAAATTAAATAATCCAACGACGTGCGTGAGGCGAACAATTCAATACACTTTCTATACACATTAATGAATATTATTTTACAATTACAATTTTAATTATGATTTTTTTTTAAATATTTATTTTGTATTATTATTATTATTATTAGTATCACTACAACATTGTATACAATCCATACAATGATGCTATCTATTTGGATTAAAATTTCTTGTTTTATCAAGTGTTTGAACCTAAAAAAAAATATAATTAATAATTAAAATTGAAAATCTATAATACAATATTATTTAATTATTTAATTTTAAGTATATACCTCTAATGAACGTATAGTATCCAATAATGTTCGTTTTTCATCTAACAATTCGGAAATATTATCTTGAGCACGTTTTAATTTAATCATTAATAAATGACTCTCTGATTTTGATGAATTTCTATACGCCGGATGGGGGGGGGGGGGAATTATTTATTATTTAATTTTTATTAATTAAAATTAAAAATTCATTAAAATAAAATTAAATCTTACAATTGATCTTCAAATGATTTTTCCATTTTTGTCAATTGTTTACGTAAATTATTATTATCCAATTTTAATTGTTGCATAATTAATTGTAATGATAATATTTCACGATCACGTTCTTTTTTCTTTTCTTGTTGTTGTTGTTGTTGCTGATCATTAAATCTTTTAGCGGATGATGTTGATAATTTATGTAATTTTTTATCTGTTGATTGATCATCATCATTTTCATTGCCATTGCCATTGCCATCATGATCATCATTGTTTATTATTGGTTGTATATTAAAAATACCCGATTCATCACGTTTTAAAAACATTTTACCAACATGTACATTTATTGGTATCGGTCCCGGTGATGTTATATTTACCGGTGGTCGATCTTCCATTATATTAATTTTAACATTTTTCAATAATAACTATTTAAATAAAAATATTCATAAATGAATTTGTGAAATTTTTTACCAAAAAATAAATAAAAAAAAATTTGTTTACATTTAATGGTAATGGTTTATTTTGAATATGTTCATCTTCAGTTAAATCACCTAATCCAATCAAGGTACTCATTAATACATCCAATGTTAAATCATTTACATGAACACTTACATTATGACTGAACCAACTGAAATTTTAAAGAACGAAAAAAAAAAAATCTTTTAATTATTTTATTAAAATTATTATTAGTATTATTGGGACCCTGTGCATTATAAATGTCGATTTTTTGGCTTGAAACTGGCATTTATTTGTATAACAAAATGATTGAGTACATATTAACCGATATATTGTCCATCGTTAGCTATGACCTCCCGCCCATCTTTTAGGAAGTTTGTTAATTCCTCGTTTGAAGAACTTCTCATCTTTTGTCCCAATCCATTCATCGACCCATTTTCGCACTTCTTTAGCATTTCGAAAGCGTACATCTGTCAGGCTGACCTGCATTGATTTGAACAAATGGTAATCAGGAGGAGCAAGGTCTGGAGATTACGGGGGGGGGGGGGGGGTGGGGGGGTGATCAAGGTGGTCCCAACCGAGCCTCTTTATTTTTTCCTTAACGATGTTTGCAAGATGTGGTCTGGAATTGTCATCGTGCATTAAAACTTTGTGGTGTTTTCGAGCTATCAATGGTCGTTTTTCGTTCTTTGCCAATTCGTCCCGGTTGCCGTCGGTAGCGATCAGATCAGATGTAACCGTTTCATTCGGTTTTAACAGCTCATAATACACGACACCCTTCTGATCCCACCAAATACACAGCATAAGCTTCTGGCAATGAATATCGCGTTTTGATTGTGAAGTTGATGGTTGGCCGGGATCGATCAACATATGATGCTTTACGTTTAGGGTTATCGTAATACACCCACTTTTCATCGCCAGTGACAATCCGAAATAAAAAACTGTGTTTTTTGTGCTCGGCAAGATGTTTATGGCATGCATCGATTTGTGCTTTGAGTTGATTTTCATTCAATTGTTGCGGGACCCATTTTCCTAGCTTTCTGATCTTTCCGATTGAATGCAAACTTCTAGAAATATGGTAGAGGCATCTACGTTCAACTCTACTGCAAGCTCTTGTTGCGTTCGACACGAATATTCATCCAACAATGCTGCAATTCTTCGTCTTCAAATTGTTTCGGCTGACCTGGCCGTTCTTTATCTTCCACTTCAAAATCACCACGTCTGAAGCGAGCAAACCACGGTTCACAAGTTTTTTGAGTTAGAGCATGTTCACCGTAAGCTTCTACCATCAATCGATAACTATCAGCAGCGGTTTTTAGTTCAAATTAAAGAAAGTTATTAAACTTCCCCGCAAAACAACTTTTTCAGGTATGTGTTTCGACATATTCGAAGAAAAAAAAAATGTTTGTTGTTTACACTTCAATGAAATGACATATATACTGAAATTTATAGAGTTAGTGACATTAAAAATGAATATGGGCACGGTGTGCTCCGATGCCCACAACGCTAATTACGCCATATATTATCTAAATCGTCATTATCAATGCAAGGTCCCAATATTTATTTATTTTTTTGTTGTTCGTTAGTATGTCAGAATTGGTTTAGTTAGTGGACGGAAAGAAAAGACTCCGAATTCTATTGCCAAAACCGTATAAGCTGCTAAAAGCCTATGAGACCTCGTGTAAATTCTACATCGTTAACGTTAACCTTTTTTCATTGTAGTCCAACCAAAATGGGTTAGATAACAATTTGAAAAAAAAAATATAAAAATCAAACTTACTCTAATACACATTTTTTATCGACTATAGATTTAATTGGTGGATTCGATGGTGGTGGCGTTAACACTTGATCCAATCTCAATTGAATACAAGGCATTGCTTCTGGATTATACGTTGCAATATTCCATGCACGGCATCTAGCACTAAATTTTGTCTTTGAAATAAAATAAATAAAAACAGAAATAAAAATTCAAATAATTCAACAAATCATTTGAATCAACAACTATAATTAAATTAAATTTCTCGCAAATATTTATGCATTAGTATATGATTATAAAATATTCTACATATGAGCGTGCGAATTAATATGCTAAATATATATTAAAATTAATTGTATAGTAATTAAATTTAAAGCTGTGCGTTTCATGCAAAAATTATAGCAATTTTATTATTTAAGATTTTATTGGGATTTTTTCTATTTTCAAGGCAAGGGATTGATGATTTTTTTTGTTATATATTTCTATATAAATTGAAATTTAACATATTGAGATTTTGAAGAAGAATTATGGTAAAACCAAAAAAACTTATAAAGGGTGATTTTTTAACTATTATCTGTTTTGGCAACACTGGTTTAAGCAGCTGACGCACGTTTAGTGTTTTGTTTCACTGTCAAACATCTTCAGTTTGGTCTATAATTTAACCATGAATCGTCTTACAAACGAACAACGCTTGTAAATTATTGAATTTTATTATCAAAATGCGTGCTCTGTTAAGAAAGTTCATCGCGACGAAATTGTGTTCAGCGAAGAAGCTCATTTTTGGCTCAATGGGTACGTAAATAAGCAGAATTGTCGATTTTGGAGTGAATATCAGAAGCATTGCAAGAGCTACCAATGCATCCAGAAAAAGTCACAGTTTGGTGCGGTTTATGGGCTGGTGGCATCATTGGACCGTACACCTTCAAAGATGATGCGAATCGTAACATAACTGTGAATGGTGAGCGCTACCGTGAGATGATATCCAATATTTTGTTTTGCCCAAAATGCAAGAGCTTGACTTGCATGACATGTGGTTTCAACATGACGGTGCCACAATTGGCCGCCTAGATCGTGCGATTTAACACCTTTAGACTATTTTTTGTGGGGCTATGTTAAAGCTCATGTCTATACAGACAAGCCCGCTTCAATTGACGCATTGCGGAAGACAACAATGAAGCATTTATTCGTGAGATACCGGCCGAAATGTTTGAAAGTGTATGCCAAAATTGGACTAAGCGGATGGACCATTTGGGGCGCAGTCAAGGTCAACATTTGCATGAAATAATCTTCAAACATTAAATTATATGGACCTATCGTACTATCGATTCAAATAAAAAGATTTCATGAATTTTTCTGAATTGTATGTGTTTTTTTTTGAAAAACTTTCCTATAGCTTTTAAAAAATCACCCTTTAGTTGAATGTTTTCTAATCCCATTATGATTCTTTGTACAAATTCTCACAAACAAACACATCCAAATACGTTGGATGAATTCGGCTGAATTATGCTGACATTAAAATTAAAATCAATGAAGCGAAGAATTCCGTAACAATTCAATGAATTTAAGAATGTGAGAAATTCTACAATTAAATTCTATAATTGATTAAAACCGTGCGAAAAACGAAAAACGAAAGAATTTCCTTAATCATTCGATGAATATCGAAATTTTCTTTTTGGATTTAAAAATACACTTTCATTTTCGCAATATTAATTGTATAAAATAGCAAAAAAATAACAATTTTTTAATACCATTTCGAATTTTTTTCCCCCAATAATTTAATTTAAATTTAAATATAAAATTGCAAAAGTGCGGGCATGCAAAAGATCATTTAAAATCTATAATATAATAATTAGAAAAAAAAAACAATAAAATTAAAATAGAATTAATTCATGAAGCAAAAAAAAAAATTTGTAAATCAAATGCAATTTTAAAATTAATATCATTATATAAGAAATTATTATTATTATTATTTTTTTTTATAAAATAAATAAATATTTTGTATTTTGTGTAGTTTTAAAATGAATAATTAATTGTTATGCAATTTTTGTGTGTGTGTGTGTGTGTGTGTAAAAATATTGAAAAATTATTTATTTATGTATAAAATGTGTGTGTTGAACAAACGAACGAACGAACGAACGACGATCAATTCGAATTTATGCATACGAGATGGAAAAAATTGGTCTCGTCTAATTCGACTTATTGTACAAAACCGTCCGCTTGTTTGTAAAATTAAAATCAATAGGTACAAAAAATCCATATGGAAATTTTGAATTTAATTTGGAAAATTAAAATCTCTATATACAAATGGATTAAATTTTCTGTTAAATTTAAGTGACTTTTCCATTTATAGATTTATAACGATGATGAGTTTTCATAACTTTTTATTTTATATAAGAAAATTAATATATGAAAATTATATTGATTTTATTTTTAATTTTTTTTTTTTTTTTTTTTTTTTTTTAAACGCACTACTCTCTAAATGTTTTTTTTTAATTTTTATCTTAATATTCACTAAAAACAATAATATAATGAAAATATAAATTAATAGAAAACATAATAAAAGATAAAACCCCATAAATTATACAGGGTGAATTTTTTAACATGAGACAATTGAATATCTCGGAAACTACGCGTTTTTAAGAAAAATGTTTCAGACAAAAGTTTTTGTCAGGGGCTAGGGGGACATAAGATGGTTGTGTGTTTTGACCTTGAGTCAAGGTCACATAGGAGATATGACGCAAAACATACTTTTTTTAAATGGAACCCGCTATTTATCGATACTGATTCTTATTCTATATCAAAAAATTAAGATCATTTTGTATCCGAACATTTTTTGATTAAACCCCAAATTTGGCGGTAAACTTGATTTGAACTTATGCGGTTTTCGTTTGACTTTTTTAAAATCTGATCTGACATTTCAGATTTTTGCCTTTTAATCGAACATGAAAAAGAGATATAAAAAAAAATTTCAACAATAAAAACAATCAAAACAAAAATAAATACTACTAAACTGACAACTAGATAAAAAATGTAGGGGTAAATTTTTCATAAATCGAGATTTCATAAAATTGATCAAGATCAAAAAAAAGATAGTTTTTTTTTGAATGGGGGGAATCTCGCACCCATCAAAATGTCTATGTGCGAGATTCCCCAACCCTGTCAGTGAAAGGTAATCTCAATTCAATTTATAATCTAAATTCAGACTCGCACACTAATAATAGTACTCGCTCATCTAAAATCAAACCGAAACCCATAATAAGATAATAAGGTATTAGCTTCTCGCACTTAAAATATTTAAATTTGTGCGAGATTACACTTTGTACCCCCCATTGTGAGTAATTTCGCACTGGTGCGAAATTACCCTATAGTGGGGTAAATTCGCATAAGTGCGATATTCCCTAACACCATTTTTTTTTACCCAATCGAAAATGAAAATTGAACTAGATCAAAAAAAAGATTGATCGGCTGAAGTACAGTTTAGCGGACCTTGAGCTAGGACATTGGGGATACCTGCAATCGAAAGCCTATGTGGCACAGACAAAATAACCGTTATAATTTTTTGGCGGTCACCCCCCCTTCCGAAGATAGGGGGGGTCAAAGTTTGGTTATTTTATTAGAAAATCCTGATTTGTGACGCAACCCGACGGGCGATTTTCAAAGGTAGATATTCAAAATAAAGGTATTTTTATTATCTTTCATTTAAAACAACCCCGGAATAAATCGGAAGTATATAGGAGTAAGGGGGTGGGAAAATGTAGTTTTTTACATTTTTGGAGGTGGAACCGGTCTGTAAAGGGTTAAATGAATTTTTCCAGCGGCAAATTAAAGCTAAATGTAAGATGCAACCAACCCTCTTGTTCATTAACCCATATATGACAAACACCGTGACTCGTTTAGTATCAAACATGTTATTTGTTTATAATTAAAAAGCAGTCCCCCCATCACCCAGGAGTTATATGTATAAATGGGGTTTTTTTTATATGTTATCTCACAAAGATCTATTACATGAGTTTTCAATAACGTGCTATTTGTTCTATATTCATTTTAAATATGAATTAATGTCAGCGTTTGAAAATATGCACTACTAGAAATATTCCTTTTAAAAAAGTACGAATTAAAATGTTGCACCATAAAAAATCAAACCATTACCATTAGTAAACCAATAGCAGCTGGCAGATTGTATAAGCCGTTACACCAAAAGCTGATAAACCAGAATAAATAGTAAAAGGTTTTTCAATACCCATGCAATAGAGCTATGTGAGATAACATTTAAAAAAAATTCACAAAACGCACAGAACTTGTGTGATGTGGAAAGTGCTTGCAATATAGCAAATCACACGTTTGATGCGAAACGACTCACGTATATGCCACATATGGTTTAATAAACAAGTGGGCTGGTTACATGTTACTTTTAGCTTTAATTTGCCATTTGGAAAATTCAGTTAACCCTTTGCAGACCGGTTCCACCTAAAAAAATGTAAAAAACCACATTTTCCCACCCCCTGACCCCTATATACTTCCGATTTATTCCGGGGTTGTTTTAAATAAAAGACAATGAAAATACCTTTATTTTGAATATCTACTTTTGAAAATCGCCCGTCAGGTTGCGTCACAAATCAGGATTTTCTTAAAAAATAACCAAACTTTGACCCCCCCTATCTCCGGAAGGGGGGGTGACCGCCAAAAAATTATAACGGTTATTTTGTCTGTGCAACATAGGCTTTCGATTGCAGGTATCCCCAATGTCCTAGCTCAAGGTCCGCTAAACTGTATATTCGCCGATTGATCTTTTGTGCCAATGGAAAACGACATTAGTAAAAATAAAAATTAATTTAATGATTTTAATTAGATATTAATTTATAATTAGTCAGGATATGTTAATATTTAAACATTTAATATTTAAAGGAACATGTTATGCATTATTAAATTAAATTAACCATTATTGGGTTAAATGTTCAAAGTGGTGACCATTAACTTCCATAAATTTCATTATATGAGAATAATGAAACCGTTGATTGAGTGTAATCGTGTGTAATCGTGTCCGGATCTACAGAAATACAAGCGTTTCTAATACGCTGCTTCATATTTTCTGGGTTCTCTTCTCTGGGCTGTTTTGGTAAATTTTTTCTCTGAGGTATCCCCATAAAATCTAAATCTAAAGCTGTTTAAGATGATCTATTCCCCATATAGGTTCAAAAAATTATATATTTAAATTTCAGCCTGTTTATAATAACTTACGGTTTGTTAATAATAACTTTGACAAACATTTAACCCAATAATGGATACATTAATAATGCATATCATGTTCCTTTAAACATTAAGTGTTTAAATGTTAGCACATTAGAACATATTATAAATTTATATTTAATTAAAATGATTAAATAAATTTTTGGTTTTAACTAAATTCATATCAAAGTTTACGACCAAATTTGGGGTTTAATCAAAAAATGTTCGGATACAAAATGGTCTTATTTTTTGGTATAGAATAAGAATCCGTGTCGATATAGAGGGGGGGGGGTGCCATTTAAAAAAAGTAGGTTTTGCGTCATATCTCCTATGTGACCTTGATTCAAGCTCAAAACACGCAACCACCTTATGTCCCCCTAGCCACTGAACAACTTTTGTCTGAAACATTTTTTTCTTAAAAACGCGTAGCTTCTGAGATTTTCCATTGTCTCTCGTTAAAAAATCCACCCTGTATATATAAAAAAAAAAAAAAATACAAAAATTCTATCTAAAAATAAAATCTATGTATATAAAATTAAAAAAAATATCTAACAGAAAACAAAAAACAATAATAATAATAATTAATATTTCTCTATAAACGCACTAAAAAAAAAAAAACAAATAAAATAATTCTATTTTTTTTTTTAGTAAGGAACTTTTAAAAATAATTTAACAAAAATAAATAATAATAATTAAAAAATAAAACAATGAAACAAAAAAAACTATAAACAAAAAAACCACTAACAAAAAAGAAAATAAATCATTTTATGTTATATACCTTATTTTCATGTGATTGGTGAGAAGTCTTTAATTGTTTATTTTTATTTTAAAATAAATAAATAAAAAAAAAAAAAACAAATTAAAAAATTATTAGTATTTTATTTTTTGCAAAATTCCCAATCAATTAATAAATTAATTTTTTTTAATCGATTTATAGTAAATTTTTTTTTTTATAATATTTAATAATTATTTTTATTATTGCGACGATTGTTTTAATTAATTTCGATTAATTTCCATACATTCAATTTAATATTTTATTATTAATTAAATTTTTATTCACATTTATTTTGATGTTTTTTATTTTTTGTATTATTAAAATTTAAATATTCATTTCATATTTTTTTTTTTTTTTTGTATATTTTATTGTTAATTTATTTTTTTAATTATATTAATTAATATATATTTTTATTATATTAATATTTATTTTTATTATATATTTATATTTGTATATAGAAGAAGATAGAGAAAGCATGCAAAAAAAAAAAAAGATAAAATTTATAAATAAATAAATATATTTATTATTAATTATTGTTATATTAAAAATAAATAAATAAAATAATTTTTTTATTTAATACAATATAACATATATTATAAAAAATTTAAAAAAATGTTTTGCAAAATAATATAAAAAAAAAAGATATTTTTTTTTTATTAAAAAATTAATTATAAATAATAAATTATTATATGATAAAATATATTTTTATGATGCGTGAAAATAAAATTAAAAAAAAAAGAACGAAAAATCAAAGGAGAAGAGAAGAAAATTTAATTATTTCAAATTTCACAAATTTTTGAAATTCAGCGGCGTAAAAAATTGTATAAAAAAAAAACATTTTTTTATAAAAGAAAATTTAGAAATTTAGAATCCCATTTAACGTCGCGTTTTCCAGAAAATTTAGTTCGTTGAATGTCCCATAACTTTTTTTTTTGTTCTATAATATAACTCTACTAATTTATTATACCGCTGAATATCGAATCATTTTGGGGGGATATTTGTTGATCAAATTCCCGATCCGTTTTGTTTTAGCAAATCGAACATTTTCCCAATCGTTTTTTTTTTTTGCGTATTAAAAGATTTTAGTATTTAAATTTGAAAAATTCCTTTTCATATTATATGGTGGTTGGTTTGGATTGGGATCAATAGGGTAGACACTGACTGGTCGCTGACCCAGTGTTGCAACTGTTGAGTTCCTGATCAAGTGCTTACTTTACCTCCACGTGGTAACCAACGGTAACTGAATGATACAATCTGTATCATTCAGGCTAAAATTGTAAGTGCGAATTCCATGCGGTTGGTCGTACGGCTAATTACCGACACCGTAAAAACAACAAATTATGAAACTAGCAACAGTGCCTCGGACAGGACAGGAAAAACGGCAACGACTCAGGCAATGGAACAAGGACAATGATTTAAAACTGGCGTCATGGAACGTGAGAACAATACTGCGCGCGGGCGGTTTAAAAACTTTGACTGATTGCTTAAACTGGACATAACAGCGGTCCAACGGTAACAACGGTGGCCTGGAAAGAACATCTTATCCGCAGTAAAGAATACAAATTCTACTATGGTGGTAGAAATAAAACAGGGTTATTCGGCGCCGGCTTAATGGGTAAAGCGAAAGAATCGGTCATCGGTTTCAACCCCATTGATGAAAGATTTTGTACATTACGAATAAAGGGAAAATTTTTTAATGTAACCTTTATCAACGTACACGCCCCAACCGAAAACAAAGATGCAGACACGAAGGATATGTTTTACGAAAAGCTCAACGTATTTACAATCAAGCTCCTAGTCGTGACATTAAAATTGTGCTTGCCGTTTTTAATGCACAGGTGGGTAGGGAAATTGTATATCGACCGGCAATTGGTCAACATAGCCTTCATACACACTGCAATAATAACTGCGACGAGCGTTTAGTCGATTTCACAATATCAAACAATATGGTAGTAGCCAGCACACGTTTCCCACATAAGAACATACACAAAGGAACATGGTGTTCGCCCGATACAAAAACAACAAACCAAATAGACCACGTATACTCATTGACAGTCGTCATGCGTCCGACATACTGGATGTAAGGAGCTGTAGGGGACCTAACATTGATTCTGATCATTATCTCGTAAGAGCTTTGTTCAGATATCGTGTTAGTGCAAACCGCCAAAAAGACATTGCGAAATAATTCAATTTGGAAAATTTCAAAAATGACCAAGTAAAACAACAGTACGAAGATAAATTCGTGGAGTTAATTGCTCGAACAGATGTGAATCAACAGCAAAACACGTGTAATGATATGTGGAATCGATTACGTAATTGCATGAAAAAGGCGGCAGCGGAGACGGTAAAGTGGAAACCTGGCGTGGTCAGAAATGGTTGGTTCGATGACGAATGTAAAACGGCTCATGAAGCGCGTTTAAAATATCTTCAGCGCGCCACACGACCTGCCATGGATGACTACAGAACCAAAAGATCCATTGAACGCAAATTATTCCGAAACAAGAAAATGCGTCATGAGGATATTTTACGATATTTTGATATGATAGGATATTTTGATAGGATATTTTGCGGGATATAGACACGCTGTCCAGCATGAATGACAGTAAAAATTTGTACAGGAGAATAAGATCTGTAACTAGCGGATTTATACAACAACCCCTTCTTTGTAAGGATACCAGCGGGTGAAATTTTGGCGGATGAAGAAAGAGCCATCGCGAGATGGGCGGAGTATTTTAAAGATCTACTTACAGCAAGCAACCCAATTGGTAGAAATGCAGAAAACGAACTTCCGTACCAAACAGCACAACCACTAATTTCGGAACCAACATATGAGGAAACCAGAGAAGCCATTCTGAAGCTCAAGAATAGAAAGGCGGCTGGATCTGACGGCTGGTTAACTCTTAAAATGTGGTGGGGATGTATTGTGGAATAGTATACACGAGCTAATTGGGCATGTTTGGAACCATGTGGTTATACCACAGGAGTGGAAGCTTGCTGTAATTGTGCGAATACACAAGAAGGGAGACAGGATGTAGTGTTCCAACTATCGGGGAATATCTTTGCTGAATGGAACATATAAGGTACTCGTGTTACATAAGCGCCTTTTACCATATGCGGAGGAAGTCATTGGTGAATACCAATGTGGATTCCGTAATGATTGCTCACTGTTCTTCATACGACAGATAATGGAAAAGTGTAGGGAGTTCAACGTAGTAACACACCACCTGTTTGTTGATTTTAAGGCCGCATACGACAGTGTTATTAGGGAAAATTATGGCGCACGATGGAGGAATTTCGATTCCAACAAAAATTGATAGCCATGTCAAAAGTAACACTGACGCAAGTTACATCTCAGGTACAAATCAGGGGGATCAAATCGGATGCATTTGAAACCATTGACGGAGTACGGCAAGGGGACCCTTTGGCTACTTTGTTTTTCAATGTTAAATTGGAAAAATGTATAAGGAGGACGACCAGCATTAACACCAGCAGCACTATTTTTACGTCATCTGTTCAATTACTCGGCTATGCCGATGACATTGACGTGGTGGGTAGAAGTATGGGTGCCGTTAAAGAAGCGTTCTTACTGTTGGAACGTGAAGCTTCGGAAATGGGATTAAGGGTAAACGAGGAGAAAACCAAGTATATGATCGCACCAACGAACAGTAGGTTTATGGCACAACATCAAAGCGTATCAATTGGTCAGAACATATATGAAACAGCGGACAGGTTTAGCATAAACAACGAAAATGATATAGCGTTGATATAGGAAGTTCAATCCCGGATTGATTCGGGAAACCAGGCCTTTTACCATTTTGCCTTTTACGGTTTGCGAAAGATGTTCTTCTCGAAGACATTGAGTAAAACATTGAAACTAAAGCTATATCAAACACTGGTTCGACCAATTGTCACCTACGGTTCTGAAACGTGGTGGTGCATGCATGACGGCGACTTGGAGGGTTCGAAAAGAAAATACTACGCCTCATCTTTGGACCGACAAAGGAAAGGGGATGGTGGCGTAGGCGGTTCGATTTCGAGCTATATAAATTATATACCGAACCCGACATCGTTCGGTTCATTAAGATTGGTCGCCTGAGGTGGTTTGGTCATGTGGTACGATGGATGGCGATCGTATACCGTCAAAAATGCTGGACAGCAAGCTGGGCGGATCTAGGAGTGTGGGAAGACCGCGGGGTAGGTGGAAAGATGAAGTAGAAGTGGACCTTCGGGCCCTCGGCGTTTCCGGCTGGCGGACGTTGGCGGTAAATAGGTCCGGTTGGAGGAGGCTGTTAATGGACGCCAAAACCAATTGTAGGTTGTAGGCGCGCTGAAGTAAGAAGAAGAAGAAGTTAAGTATTATATGGAATTTAGAAGGTTTTGTACAAAATAAAATCAACTGATTTTATAAAATAAATTCAATTTTTTTTTATGTTTTCTTTTGCAAATTGTGAAGAAAAATAATTATTAAAATTCATTATCTGTATAGGCAAACGCTTTTCAATAAAATTCAATAAAAAAAAATAAGAATAAAAATCGTTAATAACAAAAAAAACCAGAGATTTTAATTAGATTTGAAACAAAAAAAAAAAATAAACGAAATTAAAAGTTTAGTTTTGATACTGAATAATGAATTAATTAAACGTAAAGAACAAAAAAAAATTAATTATGTATTAATATTATTATTAGTATGAACAATATATACAAAAAAATTGAAATTAAATAAAATTAGTTTAGTTTATATTCAAAATAGAAAATTTATGGAATCAATAACACATATTTAAAAATAAAATTATTATATATATATAAAAAACCAAACAAAACAAAACAAAACCAAAAATATATATATAAATATAATTATTACCTGTAATTCATCCCAAGGTATTGCACCACATTCATCACATGCCACAGCTGATATTTGTAATTTTAACGATGATAAAAATCCTCGATTTTGTCGAATTATTTCCACTGTAGTTAATCTATAAATAAATAAATAATGATTAAACAATTATTTAATTTTAATTCAATTTAAATTCTTTAAAATTAATTTGTTTTTATAAAGGGTGATTTTTTAAAAGCTATAGGAAAGTTTTTCAAAAAAAACCCATAAAATTCAGGAAAATGCATGAAATCTTTATTTGAATCGATAGTACGGTCCATATAATTTAATGTTTGAAGATTATTTCATGCAAATGTTGACCTTGACTGCGCCTCAAATGGTCCATCTGCTTAGTCCAATTTTGGCATACTCTTTCCAACATTTCGGCCGGTATCTCACAAATAAATGCTTCAATGTTTTCTTCCAATGCGTCAATTGAAACGGGCTTGTCTGTATAGACATGAGCTTGAACATAGCCCCACAAAAAATAGTCTAAAGGGGTTAAATCGCATGATCTAGGCGGCCAATTGACCGGTCCCGAACGTGAAATAAAATGTTCACCGAACTCGCCTCTCAATAAGTCCATTGTTACTTGTGTGGCATGTGGCACCGTCTTGTCATGCAAGTCAAGTAAAAAAGTTGGATATCATCTCACGGTAGCGCTCACCATTCACAGTTATGTTACGATTCGCATCATCTTTGAAGGAGTACGGTCCAATGATGTCACCAGCCCATAAACCGCACCAAACTGTGACTTTTTCTGGATGCATTGGTAGCTCTTGCAATACTTTTGGCTGATATTCACTCCAAAATCGACAATTCTGCTTATTTACGTACCCATTGAGCCAAAAATGAGCTTCGTCGCTGAACACAATTTTTCGGTAAAAAAGTGGATCTTCGGCCAACTTTCCAAGAGCCCATTCACCAAAAATTTTACGTTGCGGTAGATCGTTCGGCTTCAATTCTTGCACCAGCTGTAATTTGAAAGGCATCACACCTAAATCCTTCCACATTGTTGAATAACAGAGGCCCAATTGCTGCGAACGACGACGAATCGATAATTGATGGTCATCATTAACACTGGCCGATACAGCTGCGATATTTTCTTCAGTTCGCACTCTACGTAAACGTGTTGGTGGTTTAATGTCCAACAATGTAAATTTGGTGCAAAATTTAATCACAATAGCCTGAATAGCCGCTTCAGTGGGTCGCTTAAACTGACCATAAAATGGAAGAAGCGCGCGATGAACTTTCTTAACAGAGCACGCATTTTGATAATAAAATTCAATAATTTGCAAGCGTTGTTCGTTTGTAAGACTGATTCATGGTTAAATTATAGACGAAACTGAAGATGTTTGACAGTGAAACAAAACACGAAACGTGCGTCAGCTGTTTAAACCAGTGTTGCCAAAACAGATAATAGCTAAAAAATCACCCTTTACAAAATCAACAAAAAAAAACCAAAAAAAAATTTTAATACCTAAAAGTTGCCATTGAAACTAAATCACGACGTTTCCATGTACTTCCTTCTGATGGCTCTGACGGTGATGATGTATTTGTTTTATATTGTTGTTCTTCACAAACTTCACTAGCCACCTCAACCGGTGCAACTTTTAATGTATTTTCATTTATTGTTGTATTTGAATTTATACTATAAAAAAATATAAAAAAAAATTATATCTTTCTATATTCAATCATCATCAATCATCAGAATATTTTCAAAATTTCACAATCTCCACAAAAACCAATTAAAACTCAAACCAAACCAAAACCAAAAAAAAAAAGAGGTGAAGATACAAAATTTACTTACTTAAACATAACCTCTACAAAATCAGTCGTTAAATCATCATCAATAATTATATTTTTTAAACATTTATCGGAATCTGAACTAATATCACTTTGTACTGAAATTGTATCACTAATATCATCTGAGGTAAATGCATTATCAATTGATGTTTTAATATTTGAAAAACGTTTTTTTATACCTATCACAACAACAAATAAATGACAAAATAATATTAATTAATAACAATAAAGTAAAACAAAACCCATTAAATCTGCACTTACTAGAAGTGAAACTTGTTGAATCTATTACAGAATTACTATTTTTAATTATAAACGATAAAGATGGAGGAGCGGGGGCGGCGACGGCGGCGGCACCAACACGACCAATACATTGTGGTTCCAATTCCAATAATAATTCATCATCATCATCATTATTATTATTATTATTATGATTGGTCGATGAATGATTGGTTGATGAATTTTGTGTTGTATTTCTCATTCCAATTTTTTGACCACCCGTTAAAATAGTAATATCATTATTACACTTTAATTGATCATCTAAAGATTTTAATGGAATTCCAATATTTATGCTACTGTTGGGAGCAGCAGTAGCAGCAGCACCAACGGCAGCACCAGCCGTTGAATTCCATACATTACTATTCATATGTAAATCATCACCAAGACTTACTGAATCTGGTAAAACACTTTCAGCATCACCGCCACTTGATTCTTTACCAGGTGTTTGTGATGGCATAACAAATGTAACTTCAACTTGTGGTATACAACAACCGAAAATTATTGAATTACTTGATTGTTGCTAAAAATAAAAATTAAAAAAAAACAAGTGAGATTTTATAGTTTAATCTTTAAATTTATGTTTGTGTGTGTTTGGTTAAATAAAACCAAAAGAATAATTATTTTGAACCTTTTGTAATATACGATTTGAATCTAATGATAAAAATGTTGTTAATTCAGTTATTTCTTCGGCTAAACGTAATATAAATAAAAATTGATAATGATCAATTTGTACACTAACTAAATTTGATACATGAGCTATTAAATAAAGATCTGCCGATGATGGTGGTGGTGGTGGTGGTGATGGTGAATTAACATTATCTTCATTTGTTGTTTTCCCTTTTATAAAGCCATCAGCACCATCTTCATCATCACCACTATCAACTGAATCTATCATTGTTGGACTTAATGGTGTAATTTTTTTAAATTGATTTTGAAATTTAATATTCTCTACATCATCATCATCATCATCATCGTCGTTAAATAAAAATGGATTATTTTTTTTCATTTTTTTTTCATTTTGAATTTCATCCAATGAAGAATTATTTAAATATATATTTTTATCGATAAATGTTTGATTTAAATTTGCTACCGATAATACTAATGTATTATCAGTTTTTGTTAAATTTTGATGTGACGACGGTGGTGGTTGATGTATTGTAGTTGTTGTTGTTGTTGTTTTGTTGTGGTGATCGACGTATTGATTTTGTTCTAGTCGATGATCTGATATTTGTGATAATAATAATGATGATAAGGATTTTTCTGGTATTACTTGCTATTTGAAGATACAAAATAAATTTAAATCATAAAATATTATTTGTTTTTTAGATGGTTTTAAAATTATGAATGAATGAACCTTTTCATAAGATTTTCCATGAATCCATATTGTTACGGGAACGGCATCAACAAATGGTACGGGTTTATTAACACCAACCGATCGAGTACCTAAAAAATCTATCCATATTGGATCTAATTTTATACACCATACATCACGTGGTTCATCCCACAGTGCATATCTTGTTAAATTAATTGCCGTTGTTGTTGTTGTTGATGATGATGTTGTTGATGATGATGATGATTGGGTTGTATTTGGAAATGATGTATTGACTGTTGCTGTTGGCGTTGATAATGGTGTTGATTGGATATCAGACGCTATAGATATCAACGCAAATAAAATAATATTATGTATGGGAACAAAGCAAATCGAAGTTTTTGTTTTTTGTTTGTGTTTTAAAACGTTTACCTGCAACATGTGATAGAATTCGATCGGTAAAAATACACATATCACCTTTTTTCGATGGAAATGATGTACCAAATACTAAACTACCTTCTTGCAATGAATGTAATGCTTGGGCAAGATCAGCACGTGATGAACCAACTTCACGTATATTGGTTAAGGCAAACCGGGAAATTTGAATTTGTAATATTTTTGGACGATCACGTTGTGTTGGCTGGTCAACGGTCGCTTCAAATATGATACGTGGCATAATTGCTTCTAATTTTACATCCATGTACATTATGCTAGGCTCTTGTTGAATGCCATTATTATTTGTACCATTTGCATTTGACGTTGACGTGGCCGCCGCCGTCGCTACACTTGTTTCCAATAAACTTTTATGTAAATTCAATATAAATGAATTAAACCATAAAACACTATCCAAATGAAAATGTATTTGTATTGGATTTAAATGAACGAATATTTTTGATGGTGGCACTTTTAATAACGGAAAAATATTGAATGTATTAAAAAGAAAACCCAAAAAAGAAAAAAATCATTACAATAAAAAAAAAACAAAAACTTACATGGAAAAATATTATCACCAGGAAAATAAAAATATGTAAATTCTGCATGTAATGCAGAGATTTCCGGTGGAAATGAATAACGTTCCTTATCACCTATATATATATATATATATTGTAAAGGAAAACAAAATAAAAATAAATCCATTATTAATTGTTAAAATAGATAGATACAGATTTTAATAATATATAAAATTGCAACTACTATAATATAACTATATTTGTAAAGCAATTATTAATAATTTACCTGTTTTATTTTTCCGTTTTTGTTGAGCTTTTTTTAATAATAATAATAATAGGATTTTAGGTTAATTAGCCAAAAAAAAAAACAAATTTAAGCGTTTTTTTTAATTTTTTAAATAAGTAAAATCAATAAGGATGACGGAACAAATGAAATGGGGCGCGGTGGTTTAAGGAGGAGATTACAATAACAAATTTGCACAACCACCAAAATAATACCAATTTTTCTATTAAAAAAAAAACAAAACTCTTATCTCACCTGATATAAATTCTTTTGGCATTTGTTTTTTACCCGCCGTTGTAACTCGAAACAATGTAAAATCTTCAATTCTTAAAATGACACAGGATGTCATTAATTTTGCAAGATTTTCGGTAACTTTACGTTTTGCTGGAGAATCATCAATTGGTGTATTGCTACCGCTACCTCCTGTGCTACTACTGTGCGAATGTAATAATTGATCAGCATCATTATTATTATTGGTGGCGGGAACATTATTTTTATATCTAAACAAATAATTTAATTAAATAATTATTTTTTCTTTCTTTAATATATATATATATTGATAGGTAAAATATCGATTATATACCTTTCTAATGGTGGATGTGATGATGGACGATTTGGTTGACTTAAATTCAATAATGATTCTCTGTAGACATTCAATGATTGTTCTAACCATAAATATGGTGGTACTGATGCTTCACGATATTTTGGCCAATGTGATCGATCGCTACGTGCCAAATGAAATGGATAATAATCAATTTGAAAACCATGTACGGATATTTGTAGTGCACCACCATCATTTAAATTCGGATGACATGAACGTCCATCTTCATATATATATATATATATATATATGAAAATTATAGTTATATAAATTTAAAATTAAAATATATAATAAAATTATGTATATTATATAATTACCACCAGGATCATCACATAAATGTAAATCAATATGTTGACTAAAAAAATGATAAGATGTTTCTCGGACATCGAATAAATTAAATGAATTTTGAATTGCCGATAGATGATTTGTAGGATCTTCTCGGATTGTATGACCTTTTGATGATGATGATGATGATATTTGATGTTGTTCCTTTTGTGCCAGATATTCCGGTAATGTTTCTAATTTTTTTTTAGCTTTTGTTTTTTGGGTTAAATTTGTTGATGCCTGAATGAGACTCGACAATGAATCAACAAAATGTAAAGCTGCCTTTAATTGGGCATCGGTTAATACCCACAGTAAATCGTCTAATATTAATACTAAACGTGATGCGAATATACTACAATCGGATAATTTCTTTTTTATTGTAATACGACAACGTGCTTGATTCGTTAACAAACGTAATGGTGTTAAATTTTTATCTTGTGTTGAACTTGCTTCAATGCGTACCGTTTGCCAAGATAATTCTTTAAATATTAATAATAATCCTTTTGTTTTATCTTTCAGACGTGTTACCCGTAAATCGCCCAATAACCATTTAGGTGTTTTCGATTCGACACATATTCGAGACATCTACACAAATTATTCAAATTAAACGAGAATTGACTTAAAAAAAAACTATATCACGAAAAAACTATATTATTACATTTTTACTTACTTGAACAGTTGCCGTAAATGCGGGACTTTTAAATTTTACATTTACCGTATTTACTTTTATTGTTATACCATCAATGATCCGATGTATAAAACTATATTTTCCCTGAGGAGCCGATAGCGATTGTAAACCACCGCCGGATGTTTGATTATTATTATCACTTCGTGTTGTAAATTCACATGTTTCAACTGTTATATTAACTTCATCTAAGCACTATTTAGAGAGTTATAAAAAATTTATTTAAATTAAAACAGAAAATATCTCATCAAAAAATAGTAGTAGTGGTTTAATTTTTCAATCTTATTACTAATGTTATAGGAACACTTCTTAATTTTGTCCAACTGATGCGAAATGATACATGATTACATACGGCCGAAGTTAATCGTAACCATAATGGTAATTCTAATAATTCTGTTAATACTTTTTCATCTAATTCCAAATTGGATAGTTCACCTTCGCCACAAAATGTACTTATATTTATTTTTTCTGATGATAAATTTTTTGTATATCTATAAATAAATAATAATTAAGAGTATTAGTTAATTAACACCTATGTATGTATATATAATTTTGCCAAGTGATTAACAACATAAACTAAATAATCCGCATATATAAATAGGGGCCGTAGAGATGAGATGTGATTAACGGGGCCAGTAGTAATAAAAATTTAATTGAATATGAATATGTTATTTATGGAGCTATATATTCAGTATGAAAATAAACATACGGTTTAGTTTTTTGTTTTTATAACTATGTAACAACTATATTAATTAATTAAATTTATATTTATTAAATTATTATCAAATTGTATATATTTTTTGAAGGTGGGGCATACACAAACATATTTTTGTTATTATGGGGATAGGTGAAAATAGATTTACCAAACATATTTTTGGAATAGGGGAATGCGAAATTAAGAGAATTTATTTAAAATATTACAAATTACAAATTTAATGAAGATGATTTAATATCATATGTCTTAAAAAGCCCATTAAATATATATATATATGGAAACAAAGAACAATTAAAAACATTTTTCATTTTGAGGGTCATCTTTGCATATCAAACGCAACTTTATCTGTTGTTCGTACTACAAGCAGTGAAGTCTGAAGGGTGAAGGAATGTACGTATACAAAAATAAAAAAAAAAAAAAAACAAAAATATCGTTCGTGGTGTTATCAGTAAAAAAAAATGTGAAAAATAAAAATACAATAATCTCACTCTTACCGTGATAAATGTTTAAGTAATTGATTTTTTATTAATGATACCATATTTTTTTATTAATTTTTTTCTATTCACATATATATTACAATAAACTATAAATGTTTAATTAAAATAAAAATATATATTTATAAATACAAATTATAATAAATAATTTTTTTCACTAAATTTAATTACAAAAAAAAAATAAAAATATGAACGATAATTTACGACTGCTGCACACACATACACAATAAAAAAAAAACAAAACTAAAACAAATATTCACACTGACGCACGCACACAAAGGTACGTGCGTATAATCTTTTGCATGCGATGCTAAAAATATAATCATGCGCCGCCGAATATTCATTTGTTGATTTTTATTTAAAACAATTTTAAGGTTTTTTTTCTCCAATGCAATTAAATTATTTTACATTTGACCAGTTTTTGGGTGAAACATTGAAATGTTTTTTTCAGATTTTTTTTTTTTTTGGATTGTCGTCTTCATCTTTATTGATATTCCTAGACTCGGGAACATTAAACATTTTTTGTTTACCTAATGTTAATTAAAAATGTTATTGATATTACATTTAAATTTCATCTATTTATCCATTGGATGACATAATTATTGGTTTTTGCGGTTAAGTTTTGGAATATATAATGTATTTAAAATGCGGTTTGTAGTCTTTAACACTAGATTGCCCAAGCAGTCATTTTGACTGCTTTTGAATTTCAATTAGAAAAACAATTATGTATATACCGGAAATTAAGGAGGTGGAGGTAATTACAATTATTAATAAAAGCATTTATATGTTGTACAAAAAGTCACAAATTTCTATAAAATTCTATCACTATATATACATAATTGTTTTTCTAATTGAAATTCAAAAGCAGTGAAAATGACTGCTTGGGCAATCTAGTGTTAAACTGATAGAGGATTACAGAGAGATATCTAAAAAATAAAAAAAAAACATTCTGTATTATAATTTTTATTTTAATCTCACTATATAACATAAAAATTTAAAATATATCACAATTAAAAAAGGAATATAATTTTATAATTTCGAAAAATTAGGTACACATTTTTTTTTTTATATATATAGATTATTAACATCTCGCTCTACTTGGAAAATATTTCTTAAATCATAAAGTATTTATATATTTGTACTTTTTATAGATATATATAATGTTTGTACTATGATATTAAAAACACATCTACTAAATAGGATTTTTAAAATTTGACTAATTATTTGAATATATATATATTTGGTTTTATATATTATTCATCATCAACAAGTGCTTTAATTAAATATTCAACAGATGGTTTTGCAGCTGTTTTATAAACAACACAATCGTTTTGTTCTAAACATCTTCGTGTACTTGGTCCAATTGCAATTAATTTACAATTATTCATATTTAAATTTAATTTTTTAAATATATCCAATATGAATGTGACACCCGATGGACTAAAGAATGCAAAATATATTGTTTTTTTATTAGTTTTATTTTCACCACCATCACCACTAATATCATTTTTAACATTAATATATTTTGATAAACTTGTTAAATTTTCTTCTAAATCTGAATGGGCAACCGTTTCATAAGTTTGTATCGTATCAATAGAATATCCAAAATCTAATAGTTTAATTTCCATTGTGTCTTGCTGTAAATTTCCACATGGACATAAAAATGGTAATTTTGCCAATTGGTGTTGTTGTTGTTGTTGATGTTGTTGTTGAAATTGATCATGACCTTGTTCAGTCGATTCACAACAATTTAACTGTTCAAATATATAATCAGCTAAATTATTTGCATTACCCGTATTTTTACCACGGGCATTTAATGAAAATTTTGTATGTATTAGATTATGGGTAACTTCACCAACACAATAATTATTTAATTCCATCCATTTTTGATCTAATGGTTCACCCATTAATGCCCGTTCACATGCTTCAACGCTACGTGGACTTGTAAATATTAAACCAGCATATTTATCAGGTGTTTCTAATTTAACCTTCAATTGATCTAAATTTTTAAACCTAAATTCCAATGTTGGTATAAAAATAGCTTCAAAGTTATTTTCTGTTAATAAATTTGTATATGCATCGGAACTATCACTTTCTGCTTTAAATAAAATTACTTTATTCATTTTATTTATTATTATTATTATATTTATATTATATAATAATAAATTTTGAAAACCAATTTAAAATTCTTTTGTTAAATAAAATTAATTGTAATTTCTCTGTAATTAACAAACAAAATCAACACAACACAACACACTATACAAAAAATAATACAATAAAAATTAAATTTTACAAAACCAAAACAAATACAAATAATTTTTTTTTTTTATTATACATTTGAATTTGTGACACAAAAGGCAGAGGCGCCGCTCAAATCTATTGAAAATTGCAAATAAATTTTTGAGAGACATTTGAAATGTTTTTAGATTTGGAAGAATTGTAGATGGATGGAGATTTTCAAAGAATGTATGCAATCAATAGCCAAAAATTAGATACATGCCATAAAAACAATTACTGTGCAGTTAATTAAATATAAATGTAAATAATATAATAAAAATGTTAAATATATTATTATCATGTAAATATTTTTATTATTTCGTGTATACGAACGCAACCTAACATTTGACGCGTTTCAATGGCGCGTACCGATGACATTTATTGGATTTTGCTCAGTGCAATTTTCGTTCAAGTTTGTTTGTATACCCCCATCCAATTCAAATACACAAAATACGTTATTTTTTATTCTGAAAATTATTCTAGCTTTATTTTTTTTTTTTTTATTAAAATACAAATTAAAATTAATTTTATTAATATAATGCAAATGTTTAAAATAAATATTATACGATAAATTAGTAAAAAAAAAAAACAAACAAAATGACCAGCAGGTAATTAATTTGTCTTATTTTTATTTTTTTTTGTATATTTTTGCTTTATTGTGATATTAATTATTTAATTTTATTTATTTTAGAAAATATAATTTGTTGCTTCCAACTGACAAAAAACTTGTATCAAGATCAAATGAATGGGTTGGATTATTTGATGTAATTATTGAATATTAATTAATAATATACAAATAAAACCGCAATTAAATGTTTTATTATATTTTAGAAATTTGCATTGGACAAAAGTTGTGATTTTGATGTGTTTGTTCTATTGGATGTAATCGAAGAAGCAAAATTGGATGATCAAAATGATATCCATGATGGTGATGATGATGCTGATAATTTATCATCAGATCATTCGTATACAGATGAAGAATTGGAAACAGACGATGATTTTAATGTTGATCAAGTTGCAAATAATGTTGTGGCCGTAATTAAAAAACGTAAAATGCAATGGCAAAAAAATTTTATTGATTTATTCGATTTACGACCGGAATTTAAAACATTGCAACGTTGGTTAAATAGTTTTTTACCCCATAATAATCAAATGCAATTGAATCCAAAACGTATGGAAAATCCATTTTGTAATAATTTTCATCATAATAATAATAATAATAATAATAATGATCAATCACGTGAAACATCCACAGCACTGATAAACTATCATCAAAATCCCCTAACATCGCTATTTTCCAGCAGTAATCATTCAATTTCAAATCACAATATATTTATAAATGGAAACATTTATGATGTACGCAATACTACTAATGGGAAACAATTTCAATATTTTTCCTCAATTAATATCCAACAAATTAGTTATTCATCATCACAACTTTCAAATAGTATACATCCATTTGATGGTGGTTCGTGTTCTTATCAAAATACAAATAAACATCGTGGTAATCATCATGGGGAAAATAAATATGATTCAAAATTATTAAAAATGAATCAAAACAATAAAATCGAACATCATCAATCATTAAAATCTAATGTAAAACCCACACAAACACAACGTAAACGTTCTATATCTTCGTCATCATCAGGATCAACATCATCATCATCAAGTTCATCATCGTCATCATCAAGTTCATCGTCATCATCTTCAACATCAACAATTGTACATAAAGTTAATTCAGTTAATAAAGCATCGGAAAAAAAGGTAAAAAACCAAAATAAACAAAATTCTGCTGGACAAGGTGCCAATGATAATAAAGAAAAAATAATTACCCGTGTTAATCCAGAGAGAAAATTAAAAAATAAGAAAGTATTAAATATTTTACCATCACCTCAAGGCAGTTCAGTTCCATTAGAAAATAAAACAACATCAACATCAAATGATCTTAAAGTGGATTCCCTGGTTAATAATACAAAAGCTATTAAAGAAAAAATCCCAATAAAATCGAAAAATATACCTAGAAAAAAATATGATAATGATTTAAAATCCAAAGTTAAACAAAAGAATCATTTGAAGAAAAATGGTACAATCAAAAAATCAACAACCACTGATAATGAATTGTCAACTACTGAGAATAATACATCAACTGAGAAAGTAACTTCAACGGAGCCACAACAAAAATCAAAAAGAGTTTATAGAAATAAAAATAAAACTAAAACAACAATTAAACAACAACATTCAAATTTATCCGATAGTTTGGAGCAAAACAGTAACAGTAACAATTCAATTCCAAAAAAACAAAATATTGCATTAAAGAATTCAACACCTATGGATTCAATAATACCAAAAAATGATATTAATCATCAAGATCCAACAATAAAAAGAAACACACGAAATAATGAAAAATTAAATCAAAATTTAATTTCTACCGGAAAACCGCTGCAAAATAACAACAACAACAACAACAAACCCAGACCGAATAACAAAAGTAATAAAGAAAATATTGATGATGGAGCATTTAAAAAACCAACAATTCCAATAAAAAAATATGAAACGAATAAAAATAATAAGAATGTTCTAAAAAAAAATATTAATAAAAATAATACATCACCAACATCAGCAGCATCACAAACCTTAAACAAAATTGGTGACAATCAGAGTAGTACAAGTTCAACATTAATCAACGCTAAAATGATTCCATTATCATCACCACCACCACCACCTGAAAGCAGTCCACCTCCATTGCTTAGCAATGATAACACAGTAACAAAAAATGATAATACAAATGTATCCGTTCAATGTGAAACAGGTGAAACATTGTTATTTTCAGCCAAAAATTCATTTCTATTAAAACAAATCGGTGATAAATTTAACGTTACCGGTGATTATGTTTCATCGGTAATTGGATCCGATAAATATAATGATTATTTTAAAAGTACAAATTTTCCAATATTATGTGATTTAAATGAGGAATTGGTTTATGTGTCACCAAGTGAATCGGAAAATGACGATGAATTCGATGACGATGATGATTTTAATTTTCTAAATAGAAATAAAAAAGGTCGATTGATATTACGAAAATTAATTGGATAATTTAAAATCGGTTAACAAAATAAAACAAAAAAAAAACTGTAAGATTTTATAAATATTTATTTAAAAATTTTGTAATTGGATTAATTTTAATTTTATTTATAATTTGTTAATTTTCTGACACAATTGCCTTCTGAATTATATATAATTTTTATAACTGTACATTTCCACCTTATATTGTTTTGTTTTTGTATTTTTGTTGTTGATCGATACAATACAAATGAAATGAAGGTGACGTTTTTATTACTGCTGTATTTTGATTCCGATTTATCTAATAAAATTATAATGATTGGGAATTTGTTATAATTTCAAATGGATTAGGATTAGGTATTCGCAAAATTCCACATATTATAATAGATTTACCACCCAAAATCACTTAAGTGTATTCAATGCATATAAGGCTCATCACCTGATTAAGTGATTTCGTTAGGGGCTCACGGCAATAGAATTCCGAGGTTTTACGGGCGCTAAACCGATTCCGCCGTAGTAACGAACAAAAAAAAAAAATAATTCTTTACATTCAAATTCAAAACATTTAAATGTTAATATTCCTATCGAATATAGAAATATATATCGGCAAACCTTACAAAACCGATAAATAAAAACGAAGAAGGAGAAATAGCGAAGATTTGCCATAAATCATTTATCGTTTTTTTTTATCATTTTTCTATTCTGTCATCTATTTTGTGTTGTTGTTGTTTTGAAGTGTTTTTTTTTTGTTGATGAGTTGAAAGTTTTTTATTTTTATCGCAAGAAATAAATATTTATTTTTTTTTTTTAAATTAATTCCATTTTAATTTATTATTTAATATTATCTTCTTTTTTTTTTCATCATCATTCCTTTTCAATTCGTTTATTACATTGTTAATTTATTTAGTAAGCAATATAATTAATATTAATTAAATTAATAAAACCAAAAAATAAAAATAAAAATGGATTCATTTTTAAAAAATGTTATGCTACTTTTGATGAGTGAAAAATGTTATTTAAATTATGTACATGATTATAATTTTTTTGATGGTAAGTTCCTACTATAAAACATTAATTTAATGGTTTTGGTTTAGTTGTTAACTAACAACAGAAAAACAGTAAAATTTTATCTAAAGTTTAATCAACATTTTTTTTCCCCCAAAACAAAAACCAAAAACAGTACCATGTTTTAAGGCACTGTTAAGTAAAGGACTTGGTATATCGATTGTTGCGGCATCAACACTAGTTAAAGTACCACAAATTCAAAAGATATTACATAATCAAAGTGCAAAAGGAATTAATTTTTTGAGTGTACTATTGGATTTATCGGCAATAACATTTTTTGTTGCCTATAGTTTTGTTAAACAATTTCCATTTAGTGCATGGGGTGATGGTTTTTTTAATGGTGTCCAAACACTTGCAATATGTGCATTGGTATTATTTTATAATGGAATGGTTATGGCAATGATTGGGTTTTTAATTGGATATGGAATTATCTTGTATGTGTTAACAAGCGGTTTGACATCGTTACCGATATTGGCCGCATTGCAAGCGTTAACCATACCGATAATATTATTGGGACGTTCATCACAGGCATGGACAAATTTTAAAAATAAAAGTACTGGTCAATTGTCGGCCATCACAAGTATTATGCTATTGTTGGGCGCCATAGCCAGAATATTTACATCAATACAGGAAACTGGTGATACAATGATGGTGGCCACATTTGGTGTATCAGCTTTTGCAAACGGTGTTATTGTTGCACAATTACTATACTATTGGAATTCGGGGGGTCAGGATCAACAACAAAAAAAGAAAACGGGCGATGGAAAAGGAAATAAACAACAACGTAAATCAAAGGATGATCAAATCAGCAGTAGTAGTAGTAAACCATCTACACCAAAAACTAAATCGGCAAAAATGAAAGTTAAAAAAATTGATTAACAAAAGTATTTGTATTAATAATATAATAATAATAATTGAAATTATTATATATATATATAGTAGCACAAATTCAAGAATTATGTATAGATATATGTGTTTAATTTTTTTTTTTATTTTTAATTATAATTTTGTGAAAGACAAATTAAATTTAAAATGTGTTTTTTTTTTATTATTTTTCGAAATTGTTCCAATTTATTTTAAAAAAATATCTGCGCCGGTCGAACATAACCTAACTTTAATCCGCCATAATGTTCTTTTCTTCAAATGACATTTTTCAATAGAAATTGCATATCCAAAAGTAAATAAATTTTGTTTTTGTTTGTTTTTGTTTGTTGGCTGGAGCACGTTGAATTGATGTGTTGATTTGTTTATTTTTTTAATTGTGAAATATTTAATAATATTAATTATTAAAAAATAATTAGAAATTAATTAGTTTTAAACAACAACAAGTAATTAACAAAAACTGAACAAAAAACAAAATAACAGGTATTTAAAATTTATATAATCCTTATTTCATTTTTTACGTTACGCGCTTATTAAAATAAGAAAATGCTAAAAATTTTAATAGTAATAATAACAATAACAAAAAAACAATCCCAACATTGATAAACATTCCCAGCCAGTTCCCACCAATATTGCAACCATTAATTATTATGAAATGTATATATCAAAAAATTTTTAAATATTATTTTTTATTGTGGAAATATTTTAATAACTTTTGATATGTGTTTATAAATAAAACCAACAAATAATTGTATACCCAAAGCGGGCGGAATTTCATAATGAATTTGTGAATGGGATTAACTATAAACTGGTGGTGGTTTGACTTTGGTAAATTGTTGTTGTTGGTTCTAATCTAATATGTATAGATTTCCAAACCAGTAATCACCCAATAATTGCTTGATTTGTCTGCTCACATTCATTACACACACAAAATTGCGGTAATTGTTGTATTGTAAGAGAAGCTTTTAAAATCCATTAAAACAAAAATAACTGCTATAAATACACATCAAAAATCACCATCCAATGCTGCATATCCTATATATATATATAGATATATGATATCAAAAAATCATCCTTGCACTTTGTGTTTTCCTATGTAAATACAATTACGTTTATTTTTTGGCTGCCATTCAACAAATGGTTTGTATATGGATAAAGTTATAAACAATTTCTATATATTATTATTATTATTATTATATGTGATTTAAAAGAAAAACCAACAGAATCAAGAGAAAACACCATAAAAAAGGAAAAGAAAAAGGAAAGATGTCGACCACCAGAAAACCATTAACATTCATAACGGGAAACGAACATAAAGTTAAAGAATTAACATTGATTTTAGGTGAAAATTTTGCACGTAAAATAATAACACATAAATTGGATTTACCAGAGTTACAGGGTGAAATTGATGATGTATGCCGTGATAAATGTTTGGAAGCGGGTAAATCAATACAGGGTCCCCTTATTGTCGAAGACACTGCATTATGCTTTAATGCATTAAATGGATTACCCGGTGTCTATATAAAATGGTTTTTAGATAAACTGAAACCAAGTGGTTTATATAAATTGCTGTCGGGATGGGATGATAAATCAGCCGTTGCTATATGTACATTTGGTTATAATGATGGAAATGGAAATGTTAAACTATTTCAAGGTAAAACTGAAGGTTGTATTGTTGAACCACGTGGACCCGATTATTTTGGATGGGATAAAATTTTTCAACCAAATGGTTATGATAAAACGTATGCTGAATTGACACCGGCTATTAAAAATACAATTTCACATCGATTTAAAGCCGGTGAATTAATGAAAGAATATTTCCAAAATGAAGATCAACAAGAACAATAATAATAATATTATTGGAAGTGGGATTTGTTTTTTTTTTTTTTGTGTGTGAAATATTTATTATTTTGTATATATTAAACAAAATTAATGCTATAATTAAATAAAACAATGTACTAAATCGATTTTATTTTTGTTATGCTGTTGATGAGGGAATGTTAAAATTAATATATTCATCGAAAGTGCTTGAAAAGAAATGATTAGGATTATTGCAGTATGTTTTATATGGGCTCAATAAAGGAATTTGTTGAGACAACCATTTAAATGGTAAACAAAATCTAAGCTATACGTGAAACTGTTAATTAAGTATACAATTCTTGAGTCATTCTATTTAATGCAATGGAAATTACCTAACAATCACCAAGTCAATTAATACACCTAAGATATTATATATTGCAATCTTTCAATTACCATTTCTATATCATAATAATAATAAACCACCATCAAACCAAATTCAAAATTCTCTAACTATTTGACCATCGAAACATTTACCCAAAAAAAAAAAAAGGATATATTCTTAAAGACACCACAATTCAATAACAAAAAAAAAAAAGAAACCCCCCAAATAATTATATATAAAATTAATATTAATTATATTATATTATATGATAAAAAATAATCTTAAAAATAATATCTACCATAAATATAGTAATGTTTACTTAAAAATATATAAATTAAATGTTATATGGTTTTTTTTTCCGCAGAGATTTTTTTGTTTTTCATATCAATCAAAAATATATATATTCCTAATTAGTTTTTTTTTTTTTTATAAAATATATGATTTAAATACGAATTAATTAAGAATTTATACACATTTATATATTATAAATTAATATATAAAAATCAACATCGCAAATAATAATATATAAATTTAATAATGGCGAAGAGATCAATTCAAAATAATTTATATAAATAAATACACAGACGAAAAAAAATTTAAAAAAAAAATCGGTTTTCTTTTACTTTAGATTATTTCGAAGTGTTTTTTTTTGAATATCATAAAGGTCATTTTCGTTTCGTTTTTTCAAATTAAAATTAATATTAAAAAGTATGTATAATTATTAGTATTATTATTATTATTATTATTATTATTATTTTTAATGTCTAAAAATCTATATTTTTTTTGTGATTTCGTAAAAAATATTTGTTTTTTTCTTCTTCTTCTTCTCAAAGAAATTTTTTTTTTATTTTTATCGATTATAAATTATTAAGTCCTCGTTTCATTTGGTAACATTTTGCCTACAACCACATAGGCAGGATTACTAAATGCATCTTGTTGTTTATTATTATTAGTATTAGTATTATTTATGAAATTATTTTTTAATTGTTTATTATTATTACTAATATTAGTATTTCCAGTATTCTGGATAATTGATGGCACATTTACATAATTATCATTTGATGTATTTATTAAATTACGCGGTGATGGTTTAATATCTGTATATTGTTTGGGTATTTGTGTTTTGGGCTGATGTGTTTTATTTAGCATTGATGGCGTTATTGATGGTGTCGTCATTATCGGTGATATTGATTCCGTTTCTGAATCTGAACTATTTTGTTGATTAGCGGCATTTTGAATTAGCATTGGTACTTCTTCAGCAGCGGCGGCGCCTATTACCGCCGGTTTTTGACGTGATTTTGTTGGACTTTGATTTATATTTTCATTTAACGATGAATTTTGTACTTTTGGAAACATATTCTTATTATTATTATTATAATTCATATTTGTTAGATAATTATTGTCATCATTGCCGTCATTATTATTTGTCGGTTTATATAATGCATTTAATGAACGTGGATTCATTTGTAAATATTCAACATTCTCCGGAGATACAAATTCATTTTGTGATGGTGGATGATTTGCCATTTCCGAATTAGAAATTGTCGCAATATTACCACTATTAATGTAATGTGGTATGGATGGGGCCATCATATCGGGCGGTGCCATTATACCCAAATAATCCGTTTGACCATTTGAAAATTGATCCATATTCATTTGTAGATACGGTTCATTGAGATCAATGTAATGCTATATATAAAAATATACAATATAAAATATAATATAGCAAAAATTTATTCTAAACGAAAGTAATTATGACAAAAAAAAAAAACTTACATCTGCCACTCCATTTTCTAATAGTTTTCCTAATTTTTTCTCTAAAACTGTAAATAATGGTCTTGATTCAGCATGTGCCGACCAACATTGTAACATAATATCATATCTGTGGGTATTTGAATAGAAAAAGTGATTATAGATTTAAAAAAAATATTTGATAACCAATTTGAACTGAGTTTGCTCTTATACATTATTGTATAACATTTGGAATTGTCACGTTTTGGAATGTTAAAAATAGGATGGAATAAAATTTATTTGTACATGTGATAGTTTGAGTAATTCTTAAATGGTCATAAAAAAACCTTTTTTTCCATATGAAAACAATCAAAAAAGTAAGGTCAATTTGGAAGAAGAGTCGTAGTATAAAAGAATTATATAAACTTATATGGTTGATGAAAGTCTTATTGTGGTATGGTTGATGAATCATTTATTGGGGGTAAACTCGGTTTGTATAGTTTAGATTAATCTTACTCGACTATGTAAGGTTTGTTAATTTTTAATTGTTAATTCTATATAGATAATTTCTGATGATTTTGTTATATTAAATATATTTTTAGACGACTTGGAATATTCGCGTGCAAAGTTTTCTTTATATAAACAAAATTAAAACAATAAAAAAAAAAAAAAACAATCATCCATCCACTTACATTTCTTGTGTTGCATATTCGGGTTTTTCCATACGATAACCATCTTTTAATTTAAAATATAAACCTTGATCGGCTTCCATACCCGGATATGGTACTTTACCCAATGAAAATAATTCCCACATAACAATACCAAATGACCATATATCTGAATATGTACTAAATACTTGATCACCAATTGATTCAATAGCTAACCATTTAAATGGTAATGGTGCCTAATAATAAATTATATAATATAATATTAATTCGATAATTATATATAAAATATTAATTAATTTTTTTTTACCTCTCCTTTTTTCTTATAATTGTCACTTTTGTACATTGAACGTGCCAAACCAAAATCACATATTTTTACAACATTATCATCACATAATAATATATTTCTTGCTGCTAAATCGCCATGAAGTACCTATATATGCGTATTTATATAGATACGATGATTTTTAATTAATATTTAACGAGCAAAAACACTAAAAACACATTTTTACCTTTCTTGATGATAAATAATCCATTCCACGGGCCACTTGAAATGACCAACATATTAAATCGGTTGTTGTTATATCACGTAATGGTCCTTTATAATCCATACGATAATTTGAACGCCATGCAGGTTGTACAGAATTATTTGATAATATAACACTATCACGTTCATCACCTATAAATAAAATTATCAATTATACGTTTATATTATCATCAATTATAATTATATATATTTTTTACCTGTTGGCACTGTTGATATTAATGTTGCATCTGTATTTGCCGTATCCATACCACCGGGAAAATAATCAGCTAAACCGGCTGATTTACGTGTTGTATAACCTCTGGAATTTACACCACCACTTTGTCCAATTAATTTATTATTATTATGGCTAATAGTCACATGATTATTGTTATCGTTATTATTTATATTATGATTGTTGTTGATGTTATTGTTATTATTACAATTATTACTATTCTTATTATTATTAATATTATTATTACAATACACATTATTTGAAAATGATAATTTAATATACTTTAAACCTTGACTACATTATTATTATTATTAATATAATTATACAAAATAAATTAAATAAAAATGAAAAAAAAAATAAACAACAAACCAAATTAAAAATAAATAAATTAACAAAAAAAAATAAAAATAAAATATAGTATTAAAAAAAAAACCAACCAAATTAAAATAAATGCCATTTAAAACCGTTATGTTAAGTTTTTTTTTAATTTTTTTAAATGCATTACATTTCCAATTCATTTCATTTCATTTCAGTATTTTAAATGATTTTTATATAAAGAAGAATAATTATTTATTTATATATTATATAGATACAAAGTTATACAAATAAAACATTTTATTATTATATATATAGTAATAAAAAAATACACCAAAAGATCAATTTTTATGGTCATTTTGATAACACAAAACATAAAAAATGTAGAAGAAAATAAAAATGAAAATAAATAAAAATAAATAAACAAATTTGTTAATTAAATTTTTAACATATAATAAATAAAAAAACAAAAAAAATAAAGCAAAATTATAATCTTAACAATTTTTAATCGCTAACATTTCCAACTTTTATTATTTTCATGCAGCCATTTTTTTTTATTTTAATATTCAAGCAAAAAAAAAAAAAAGCCAGAAATTTTGCGCTAATTAAAAAAGAATAAACCAGATGTTGCGCATAGCAAATACACAAATTTTCCCATCGCTATATATCTATAAATGTTCCCGATATCTCTGACAATTTCTAAATGTGCCGTCATAAAATCATGTTAAAACATAATTGAAAGATCTCCCAGAAGAACTTCCCATAGCAAATACGTATTCGATTGATGTTAATAAGTTGATTGATCGCGTCCTTTAAAATTGATTCATAATCATCTAAGATTTTCCCTTGAATATGATTCAAGAATATCATATATTTTAACTTCATCAAACTCCTTTTTGATTTTAATGGTTTTTTTTTTGTCAAACCATAAATTGTATTTTCATTAATTATCGGATTGCATTCCCAAAAACTTATAGATTTATCTCACCTTTTCATATATAATTTAGTTACATATTAAAAATGTAATTTAAGTATAGAAATTAGTAATGAACCATAAACCAATGTTAAGAAAAAAAAAAAACAAAATTAAAATACAAGGAAAAATTAACTATACAAACATAAATACGATTAAATAAAATAATTAGAAAATGAAGAATGCAACATGCAAAAAAATTACAAAAAAACCAATAGACATAAAAAAGCCATAGCCCTACATCCAATAAAAGTTCATCAATAACACTCGCCACATCACACACAAAACAATTCCAAATATTATAAATTGCATATACATTTTTTTTGTTTCTTTCATATTACAATATAACTTACCTATTAATTTCATAACCACTATCGTTTGACCAACGCGGTTGTTGTGTCTGAATTGTTGCATCAATTGTATCCGTTTCACGTATAATTTGATCAATAAAATAATTACGATGTTTTATTAGAAAATGTTGTACATTACCATATCGGCAATATTCAACAATAACCATAACTTCACCTGCGTATAATATTGAAATAATTAATCAGTAAAGTTATTGATGGGGTTAAAACACATTTTGATTTGTAAAGGGTGATTTTTTAGCTATTATCTTTTTGGCAACACTGGTTTAAACAGCTGACGCACGTTTCGTGTTTTGTTTCACTGTCAAACATCTTCAGTTTGGTCTATAATTTAACCATGAATCGTCTTACAAACGAACAACGCTTGTACATTATTGAATTTTATTATCAAAATGCGTGCTCTGTTAAGAAAGTTCATCGCGACGAAATTGTGTTCCGCGACCAAGCTCATTTTTGTCTCAATGGGTACGTAAATAAGCAGAATTGTCAATTTTGGAGTGAATATCAGAAGCATTGCAACAGCTACAAATGCATCCAGAAAAAGTCACAGTTAGGTGCGGTTTATGGGCTGCGGTGTCATCATTGGACCGTACTTCTTCAAAGATGATGCGAATCGTAACGTAACTGTAAATGGTAAGCGCTACCGTGAGATGATATCCAACTTTTGTTTCCCCAAAATGCAAGAGCTTGACTTGCATAGCATGTGGTTTCAACAAGGCGGTGTCACATGCCACACAGCACGCGCAACAATGGACTTATTGAGAGGCGAGTTCGGTGAACATTTTATTTCATGTTCGGGACCGGTCAATTGGCCGCCTAGATCGTGCGATTTAACGTATTTAGACTATTTTTTTGGGGCTATGTTAAAGCTCATGTCTATACAGACAAGCCCGCTTCAATTGACGCATTGGAAGACAACATTGAAGCATTTATTCGTGAGATACCGGCCAAAATGTTGGAAAGAATATGCCAAAATTGGACTAAGCGGATGGACCATTTGAGGCGCAGTCAACGCGGTCAACATTTGCATGAAATAATCTTTAAAACATTAAATTATATGGACCGTACTATCGATTTAAATAAAGATTTCATGCATTTTTTTGAATTCTATGTGTTTTTTTTTTTTTGAAAAACTTTCCTATAGCTTTTAAAAAATCACCCTTTATATAGATTAAAGTAACTTACGTTTAGCAATATTTTTTGTAATAGCACCCAATAAATTAACAACATTTAAATGTTGTCCAAGATGTACCATAATTTTTAATTCTGATATTAATGCTTTCATCACTTCATTATCAGCTGTTTTTTTAACCATTTTAACAGCAACCGTTGTTTCATCTTCATACGGTAGAATACCGGTGGCTGTAGCCTTAACAACAACACCGAATGCACCAGCACCTAATTGTTTACCTATATATATATATAAATAATATTTATATAGATTTAAAAGCAATTTCAAAAAATTCTATATGTTTAAATTCAATTTGATTTACCTAATTTTAATTTCTCTTTAGGAAATTCATATTTTTTATCATATGGTAATAATTCAGCTTGTTCATCTAATCCCTGTTCATAATTGATACGATCAATTTCACCTTCTTCAAAATTGGCTAAACCTGCTGCTTTTAATTCTTTTAATAACTAGATTAAATTACACAATTAATAAAAGATAATTCCGAATACAAAATTTAAGTAAACAAAAAGTAAACAAAAAAAAAATATCTAATATATTATACCTTTCTAGCTTTTCTAACGCGATAGCATAAATACAATGTACATGCAATTAAAATGGCAATTAATGCAGCTATTCCAATGATTACAGGTTTACTGACAGCCGGTACATCTTTATACAAATATATAGAAATGAATATTAAAATTAAAAAGAAAATTTTATTCCCTATATATGTTATTAAATTTACTTGATATTTTTAATAATGTTGTTTGTTCGGTACGTCCAATTCGATTTGTTGCTTCACACTTATAAGTACCTTCATCTTCACTTTTTAAAAATCGTATATCTAATATTTCATTATGATTGTACATATCGATACGGGTCTCATTCGTTCCATCCGATAGTTCAATTAAAATATCATCTTTATACCATTCAATGGTTGGCGTTGGCACCCCATGAAATTCACATTCCAATCGCAATGGTTCACCTAAAGATTTTTTCATTGTTCTATCACCATATAAATTTGTACGTATTATTTCGGGTAATTTTGGTTCTATATGAAAAAAATGAAAAATAAATTATTAAATCCGGTGTTCATTTACTATATAAATAAGTAAAATCCTCGTGGACATACCGAGTACATCAATTGATATTTCTTGATTTGTAAAATCATCATGTTCAATTAAATTGGCCCGACATTCGTACGTTCCCGTATCTGATATTGTAATTGTTTTCCATGTTATTGTTTTACGATATGAATAATTTGTAAATTGATCGTTAATTAAAATATCTGTTTGGTTTATAAAGGGAAAATTATTTGTTTTTTAATATTGTTTTTTTTTTTTCATTTCGGAAATCAACCCAAATATAATAAAAATAATAAATAAAAATTCTAACCATCTGTTGAATGCATTAATTGATTATCACGATACCAATAGATATCCGCTGAATAATCATATGCTAGTGCACCACAATATAAAGTTACATTATCACCAGCCGCAATGTGATCATCACTATTTCGCCAAATTTCAAATGAATCCTTTTTATTGAAAAGAAATTATAATAATGATTATTAATAAAATATATTTCTGACGTATATAGTCATAATCATTTAAAAAAAAAACAAATACATTTAAATCGCCAAGTTTTACAGTTGCATTCGTTGAATCTGTTCCTTCAGCATTTCGTGCCATACACACAACCACACCCGGTTGTTCTGGTATAAATTTTAATTCTGATTTTTGTGCCATTGGTGTTACTTCAATGGTTGTACGATCCTATATATATATATATATATATGTATATGATTAATGAATGGATATCAATTATATTATAGAAAATTATATGAAATTTCCGCTGAAAATTATACAGAATTCTCCCACACAAACTGTACAGAATTTCCTCGGAAAATTGTATCAAATTTCTTTAGCATTTAAATGCATTTTCCTTAAAAAATCATATATAATTTTCTCAACAAATTTATACGAAATTGCCATAGAAAGTTATACAGAATTTCCTCACAAAAATTTAAAACTTTCCTTAGAAAATTATACAGAATTCTCTTTACAGAACTGCATCAGAAAATTGTATGAAATGTCCTTAGAAAATCATTTGAAATTTCCTCACAAAATTTACCCAAAATTGTAAAAGTTGTCTCAAGAATACCTTTGCCAAGACTAGATCAATCCTCACCTCTTCGTGTGATTTTGAAAAGATTATATATGAAAGTTTACTGCAAGGGAGGCTCAGTGCTATATGAAAATGAATCCATAATGGTTATAACAACGGGCCAAATAATCTTTTCATTATACTTAATTCAATAACTTAAAACTAATTATTAAAAAAAAGGAAAATAAAGTCATATTTACCTCTAACATCTTAATATTTCATAAATTAAAATTATCGTAAAATGTTAGTATAAATAGTATAATAAAATAAATACATAATTAATGATAAAAAGCGCACCAAATAGATGTGTGTTAAAAAAATATTATGATCACAGTTTCAAAAAAAAAAAGAAAGATAAATTTTGATTAAATATAAATAAAAAAATATGCCAATGGAATTTAAAAAAATAAATAAATTCATATCTTTTTTTTTTAAAACAAAAACAAACTTACCGTTATTAAACGTTGTCCGGCCACATCACACGATGGCCAATGTGGTGTTAAACTACATGGTGTATAACTCCATGTTATTATCGATGGTGGATATCCGGCACATTCACATGTTAAAATTGCCAATTCACCGGGATTTACATAAACATCATTAACCCTAACCGATGGTTTATCTATATATCAAGATTTTAATATATTATATAGTGAATTTAATTATATTTAATTTGTTTTTTTTTTGTTTTTACCTTTAACTATTAATTCAAATGTTTTTTCAACTTGTAATATTCCATTATATGCCCGTAATGTATAATTTCCCGTATCGGTTAATTCTAAATTGCTTATACGTAATGTTATATCGGATGTTGTCTGTGTCACTTCATATTTATTTGATGTTAATGGATTTTGATTACTTTGGATTATCGGTTCATCACGATTATTATACCATGTTAATTCTGGTGCCGGATGTCCCTTATAATGTACCAACCATCTGGCTTCACTTTTCGTTCGACTAATTTCAATACGATAAATATTATGTTGTTCGGCGATTTCCAATGATCCTTGACCACTATCTATATATAAATAAAATTTTTTATGTCGTTTTATATGTATCGTTTGTCGTTTTATATGTATATAAAGGGTGATTTTTTAGCTATTATCTTTTGGCAACACTGGTTTAAACAGCTGACGCACGTTTCGTGTTTTGTTTCACTGTCAAACATCTTCAGTTTGGTCTATAATTTAACCATGAATCGTCTTACAAACGAACAACGCTTGCAAATTATTGAATTTTATTATCAAAATGCGTGCTCTGTTAAGAAAGTTCATCGCGACGAAATTATGTTCAGCGGCGATGATCATTTTTGGCTCAATGGGTACGTAAATAAGCAGAATTTTCGATATTGGAGTGAATATCAACCAGAAGCATTGCAAGAACTACCAATGCATCCAGAAAAAGTCACAGTTCGGTGCGGATTATGGGCTGGTGGTATCATTGGACCGTACTTCTTCAAAGGTGATGCGATGCGTAACGTAACGGTGAATGGTGAGCGCTACCGTGAGATGGTATCCAACTTTTTTTTGCCCAAAATGCAAGAGCTTGACTTGCATGACATGTGGTTTCAACAAGACGGTGCCATATGCCACACAGCACGCGCAACAATGGACTTATTGAGAGGCGAGTTCGGTGAACATTTTATTTCACGTTCGGGACCGGTCAATTGGCCGCCTAGATCGTGCGATTTAACACCTTTAGACTATTTTTTGTGGGGCTATGTTAAAACTCATGTCTATACAGACAAGCCCGCTTCAATTGCGACGCATTGGAAGACAACCTTGAAGCATTTATTCGTGAGATACCGGCCGAAATGTTGGAAAGAGTATGCCAAAATTGGACGAACCAGATGGACCATTTGAGGTGCAGTCAAGATCAACATTTGCATGAAATAATTTTCAAACATTAAATTATATGGACCGTACTATCGATTCAAATAAAGATTTCATGCATTTTTCTGAATTTTATGTGTTTTTTTTTGAAAAACTTTCCTATAGCTTTTAAAAAATCACCCTTTATAAGAAAAATATTAAGTTTTTTTTTTCATTACACATACCTAAAACAGTCAATAAAAGTTGATCATTATTTTTATTACCCGAATGATCAACAACTTGACATTTATAATATCCTTGATCTTTTGATCGATCTAATTTATTTATTTTTATTGAACTTAAACCAATTGATAATTCTGAAGTGGATGGATGTGGTAATTTTGTTGTAACCGATATTTCTGTTCTTCCCTCCTACAAATAAATAATTGATTGAAAATGTTTTGTTTTGTATAATAATCGAATATTTTGATTTTCTTGTTTCTTCTTCTTCCAGTGAAAAACAATACTTACATTTAATGATAAATTACCATTTGGTAGTGACCAATTTATCGAAAATATTACACCAATATGTACTTCAACCGTACAATTTAATATTAAATCTTCACCTTGTGTTCCGTAACCACCGCTTTCCGATTGAATTTTTGGTTTATTTACATAATCGGTACCCGCTAAATATTCATGATAATTAAAATTTTGTTTTGTATTCAATTTTTAATTTAGATAATTCTATATATACTATATACTTGTGTATATAAATTATGTGTTTTATTGATAAAATGAAAAAATGATGAAGTGAATTATTCAAAGCTTTAATTATATTTAAAAAAAAAGAAATCTTAACAAATGCTCCGAAAAAATATAAATATAAAAATAAATTCGTAGTAAAATGTTTCCATATTTTTTAAGTGGAAAATTATTAGATTTACAAAAAGTCACGGCATTTCCTAAGCAAATGAGGATCGTGAACGTTCATGAACTTGTTGGAAAGGTAATGTTCTTTATTTAAAATTGTTTAAAATATGGTTGGTTATGACTCCTATGAGAAAATTCTTAATGATATTTGAGATTTTAATTAGTTAATTGAAATTGCTTTCGATTATTTTAAGGTTTTTTTGCAATCGAGAAGAAAACATCTTCTTTTATAAACACATACGAAATTTCTTCAACAATTATGCTGATATTACATTTTTTTATCTCTTTATATAATTAAAGTTGTTTGAATTTATCTCGTGGTATTTAATTTAATTTGCATTAAATTCTATTAATACATTATTTTGTCTCACTATACATACATTAAAAATGTGTAAGAAGAATTCATATGTTTATATATTTTTATGTATAAATACGAGCACTTGTTAAAATTTATTAATTAAATTAATTTATCGCAATAATAATAATAATAATAAATAAATGAAGATACAAAAATAATTGTATTTCCATACCCACTAAAAAATTTTTAAATTTTAAACATATGATGTTTTTATTACAAATTTTTGAAGCAATAAATACATTTTAAGAGTGTGCAAAAAAAAAAATTATTAATTAAATAAAAGCGACAAATATTTTCATTTAAGCTAAAATACATTTTGAGTCTCTACATCTATATATACATTCTGTCAAATAAGTACCCGGAAATTTGAAATTCAACACAAACAACTTATCAATCATCTAAATTTATTATATCCCCTTCAAAATAGGCCCCTTCTGAGGCAATACACTTCTTCCAACGATCAATCCAATCATCGAAACACTTTTTAAAGCTATATTCCGGGATGGCCTTCAGTTCTCGTGGCGAATTAGTTTTGATGTCTTCAATGCTCTCAAAACGGGTTCCACGAAGTGGTAATTTGAGTTTCGGAAACAGGAAAAAGTCACACGGGGCCATATCTGGAGAGTACGGTGGTTGTTCGATGATATTTGTTGAATTTTTGTTCAAAAACTCGTTCACAATGATCGCTTTGTGCGCTGATGCATTATCGTGGTGCAAAATCCAACTGTTGTTCCGCCACAAATCTGGTCTTTTGCGACGAACATTCTCTCTCAAACGCCTCATAACGCCAAGATAATATTCTTTATTGACGGTGACCCACCGGTAAGAATTCCGAATGAACAACACCACGAATATCGAAGAGCACGGTCAGCATCACCTTGATTTTCGATTTGCTTTGGCGCGGTTTTTTCGGTTTCGGCTCATTTTTGGCGCGCCATTCCGACGATTGTTGACTTGATTGCATGTCGTACTCGAAAACCCATGTCTCGTCACCAGTTATGATGCGTTCGATGAACGTTGGATCGGAATTTATGCGTTCAAGCATGTCTTCAGCCACCTTACTGCGATTCACTTTTTGAAGAAAATTCAGATCTTTTGGCACCAATCGCGCTGCGACTTTCCGCATACCCAAAACATCAACCAAAATATGACGAGCGGTCTCATGAGACATGTTCATTTCTTGGGCTATCTCTCGCAAACTATAATGACGATTTTCGAGCACCATTTCCTTTATTTTGTCGACGTTTTCTTTAGTTGAAGAGGTCGAAGGCCGTCCTGAACGTGGCAAATCGTTCACTTCTTCCCGCCCCTCTTTGAACGATTTATACCAATCGTAAACTTGAGTTTTCGACATGGTTGAATCACCAAATGTTTTTTTCAACATTTCCAACGTTTTGGCACAAGAAATTTCGTTTGAAACACAAAATTTCACACAAACTCTTTGTTCGATATTTTTATCTATAGTGAAAATCGCAACGCACACAAAAGGTTGACTTGTTCCTAACGACGCCGTAAACAAACTTAATGACACACAGCAATAACAATTGACAGAATAGTTGCTGACAGTTGTGCCAACCTGGGGAAAAAAAAAATGTTTGAAATATGCTCAACGGGAAAATTGAAAATGAGAATTTCCGGGTACTTATTTGACAGAATGTATATAGTTAATTTTATCACAACATTATATTTCTGTAGTCTCTGTATTTTTATTGCAAATAGCCAATATTGATAGAAATTGAATATAAAAAAAATACCATATGCAATTCTAATAAATAATCACACATGCACTTTAACATTCATTTTATTACGAAATTCAATTTAAATATATATAGAAAATGAAATAAGAAAAATATGTAAGTTTTATATATTTATACAATAATTTTACATTTTATTCAGTCGTATACATAAAAATAAAATCAATTGAATTGGTTAAAAAAAAATCCAATCATATCATATTTCATTCGTTATTGTGTTAAAAAAACAGGAATAAATCATTAATAAAACCACTTGAAATTATAATTTATATATTATTTTATTCATGCAAAAATATTATTTTAGCAAAGTTAGTTGTTTATATGGGAAAATTAATTACTATAAAGATTAATTAATAATTTAGTATTGCGATATTTATCATATATATATAGTAAAAATATTAATGTATATATGTACAAAAAAAAAATGAATATATAATTCGTCATTTTAATTCGTGCAACCAAATCACCATTTATTAGAAATATAGAAATTTTTGTTTATTTATTAATTTAATTAATTTTTTGATTTGTTATATTCTAAATATATATAGAAAAAGTTGTAAAAAGTTGTGCTTAAAAAGTTTGTTTAAAAAAGGAAATTCTTAATAATTTAATTTGAAAATTTCTTCATTATATATAGTCTATGGTAATTTGTTATAGTTTTCTATAAAGGAATTCGTTAGGAATTTCCATAAAAGAAGTCCTTTATATGATTTTCTTTAAAGGAAATTCTGTATTTAATTTTCTTTAAAGGAAATTCTGTATTTAATTTTCTTAAAAGGAAATTCTGTATTTGATTTTCTATAATGGAAGATTTTCTATAAAAGAATTCGTTAGAATTTTCTATAAAGGAAATTCTATAGATGATTTTCAAAATTTTGTAAATGAATTTCTATAAAGAAAGTTCTGTAAATGATTTTTCATAAAGGAAATTCTGTCAATAATTATCTATAAAACAAATTCTGGATTTGATTTTCTATAAAGGACATTCTATATATGATTTTCTTTAAAGGAAATTTTGTACATGATTTCTGTCTATAATTCTTATAAGGAAATTCTGTCTATAATTTTCTATAAAACAAATTCTGAATTTGATTTTCTTTAAAGGAAATTCTGTATTTGATTTTCTAAAAAGGAAGTTCCGTATAAGATTTTCTATAAAAGAAGTTCTGTATTTGATTTTCTATTAAGAAAATTCTGTCTATAATTTTCTATAAAACAAATTCTGGATTTGATTTTCTATAAAGGAAATTCTGTCTATAATTTTCTATAAAACAAATTCTGTATTTGATTTTCTATAAAGGACATTCTATATATGATTTTCTTTAAAGGAAATTTTGTATATGATTTTCTATAAAGGAAATTCTGTCTATAATTTTTTATAAAACCAATTCTGAATTTGATTTTCTATAAAGGAAATTCTGTATTTGATTTTCTAAAAAGGAAGTTCCGTATAAGATTTTCTATAAAAGAAGTTCCATATAAGATTTTCTATAAAGAAAGTTCTATAGATGATTTTCAATAAAGGAAATTCTGTATATGATTTTCTTTAAAGGAAAGTTTGTAAATGATTTTCTATAAAGCAATTCGTTAGAATTTTCAATAAAGGCAATTTTGTATATGATTTTCTATAACGGAAATGCTGTCTATAATTTTCTATAAAACAAATTCTGAATTTGATTTTCTTTAAAGGAAATTTTGTATATGATTTTCTATAAAGGAAATTCTGTCTATAATTTTCTATAAAGGAAATTCTGTCTATAATTTTCTATAAAACATATTCTGGATTTGATTTTCTATAAAGGACATTCTATATATGATTTTCTTTAAAGGAAATTTTGTATATGATTTTCTATAAAGGAAATGCTGTATTTGATTTTCTAAAATGGAAGTTCCGTATATGATTTTCTATAAAGGAAGTTCCGTATAAGATTTTCTATAAAAGAAGTTCCGTATAAGATTTTCTATAAAAGAAGTTCTGGATTTGATTTTCTATAAAGGACATTCTGTCTATAATTTTCTATAAAACAAATTCTGAATTTGATTTTCTTTAAAGGAAATTCTGTATTTGATTTTCTATAAAGGAAATTCTGTCTATAATTTTCTATAAAACAAATTCTGGATTTGATTTTCTATAAAGGAAATTTTGTAAATGATTTTCTAAAAAGGAAGTTCCATATGAGATTTTCTATAAAGAAAGTTCTGTAGATGATTTTCTATAAAGAAAGTTCTGTTTATGATTTTCTATGAAGAAAATTCTGTAAATGATTTTCTATAAAGGAATTTCTAGCGACTGGCAACAATAAATTTTAAAATTTAATTCATTTATCTACAAATTCATCTAAAAATAAAATTAAAAAAAAAACTCTCTTAAAAAAAATAAAATCTGTACTTTCTATTTCTATTCTATAACTTTACAAATAATAGTATTAAATTTACCTTTAAATTATTTTTTTTCTTATTTACCTTTAAAGAAATCAAATAAAAAAAAAAAAAAAAGGATCCTCCTAACAAATATGTATATTATTTTCACAAATATTTTCATTGTTAATTTTATTTTTTTTTGTTTTATTTTTTATTTTTTGATGCATTTTAATTTAATTAAATTTCCACATCAAAAACATTTTAAATAATTTCCCGCAATATAATAAGAAATATTCAAATGGTTAAAAATTAAAAAAATACAAATGTAAGGAAATGCACACACACCGAAAAAGTGAACGCACATTAAGCTAAATAAAAATTAAGCACAATAAATTCAAAAAATTAATTAACCATATAATTTTTTATTTGGATATATAAGAAATTAAAACAAAATGCGAACGAAAAACTATCCACCAAAAAAAATAATAAAAATAATATTTAACCCAACCCAAAAAGAAGAAATTAAATAATTTAGTATTTTTTGTGTGATTGTTTTTTTTTTTAACTGTTCATTAATTATTTAACTTTTTAAATTCAAATCAAAAACTCACGATTTACAACTACTTGAATATGAAATATATGTTCGGAATTATTTCGAACTTGACACGTAAACGTTCCACCATCACTAATATGCATCATTTTCACTTTAAAACCAATTGCTGGATCGTAGATCGATATAATATGATGTGACTGCACGAATTAAAAAATTAAAAGAAATTTATATATTTATATATATATTGAATATTAAATTAAATTAATTTTGATTAGTACAAAAAAAAAGAAAAAGAAATTGATTAATTTTGTTGATTTGTGTGTGTTTGTGAATTTGGATGTGCGGTTTTGGTGTGTGTATATGTTTTTGGAAAAGCGCTAATAAATCTATTATACGTAATATAAAATTGTTAAAGTTTGGTTTAGGTTTCTATATAGTATTTTTTTGGAATCGGGGGAAATTTTTTTCAGTTAATTTATTGAGCATGCAAAATTATTTATTTTACTATATTTTACATATACATTTTCTATATTATAAATATAAATACTAAAAATTTGTTATTAAATATTTTTTTATGATATATGATATATATTTTGAAACAAAAACTATACTAAAATATATGTTTGTTTTTTTTTTATAAATAAATACAGATAAGCTTCTTTTTTTTTGGTATATCTACGCAACTATATTAAAAAAAATTATAAACAAAAAAACACAAAAATATAATAACATACGATTAACTGTTAAATAAAATATTTTTGTATATTTTTGATTCATATCAAATTGATGTGATAAATTGCATATATATTGACCACTATCAGATGCAAAAACATGCTCCAATGTAAATCCTATATTTGGATCATACAAAGCTGATCGAACCTAATTATATAACAAAATTAGTTGTTTTGTGTTTTTCTTTTTTTTTTTTGTTTACTTATATATTTATATAAATACACAGTTTATTTCATTGAGTATTAGTTTACAAAGTCGAACACCATATATTCCAAATCTCGTAAGATTATTTACAACGAAAAATTGTATGATAACGGATTATTACAACAACCTCCTACACATTTCAAAAATTCCTTCAACCAATAAGACATAATATATTTTCTTATTAAGTTATCACTTCACTAACCGCATTCTATAAATTATTCTAGCCCTAACCATTCTATAAATTATTAAACAACCACGTTCTGGATCTTAATTGTTATCATTTATTGTTCGACTTTGTAAAGGGATACTGCAACTAAAGGGTGATTTTTTAAAAGCTATAGGAAAATTTTTCAAAAAAAAAACACATACAATTCAGAAAAATGCATGAAATCTTTAATTGAATCGATAGTATACGGTCCATATAATTTGATGTTTGAAGATTATTTCATGCAAATGTTGACCTTGACTGCGCCTCAAATGGTCCATCCGCTTAGTCCAATTTTGGCATACTATTTCCAACATTTCGGCCGGTATCTCACGAATAAATGCTTCAATGTTATCTTCCAATGCGTCAATTGAAACGGGCTTGTCTGTATAGACATGAGTTTTAACATAGCCCCACAAAAAATAGTCTAAAGGCGTTAAATCGCACGATCTAGGCGGCCAATTGACCGGTCCCGAACGTCAAATAAAATGTTCACCGAACTCGCCTCTCAATAAGTCCATTATTGCGCGAGCTGTGTGGCATGTGGCAACGTCTTGTTGAAACCACATGGCATGCAAGTCAAGCTCTTGCATTTTGGGCAAAAAAAAGTTGGATATCATCTCACGGTAGCGCTCACCATTCACAGTTACGTTACGATTCGCATCATCTTTGAAGCAGTACTGTCCAATGATGACACCGCAGCCCATAAACCGCACCAAACTGTGACTTTTTCTGGATGCATTGATAGTTCTTGCAATGCTTCTGGCTGATATTCACTCCAAAATCGACAATTCTGCTTATTTACGTACCTATTGAGCCAAAAATGAGCTTCGTCGCTGAACACAATTTCGTCGCGATGAAATTTCTTAACAGAGCACGCATTTTGATAATAAAATTCAATAATTTGCAAGCGTTGTTCGTTTGTAAGACGATTCATGGTTAAATTATAGACCAAACTGAAGATGTTTGACAGTGAAACAAAACACGAAACGTGCGTCAGCTGTTTAAACCAGTGTTGCCAATAAGATAATAGCTAAAAAATCACCCTTTATAATACTCTGTATATATTATTTATACCATATATAAATATTATACTTATACGGAATATCTTTTTATATATGTAGAACAAGGTTTTTCGTTTTTTATTTTATTAGTTGTGTAAGTTGATTAAAAAAAAAATTGATTCCAATTATAGAATGTCTGCGTGAATTCGTTGTATATAATCAAATGTGTGTTGTAATATAAGTTGTTGTGTACCTTTTGCTTGTGCTTGTGCTTGTGCTAGTGTTTTTGAGTGCTTTTTTTTTTGTACATTTTTGTTAATAAATTAATTTATAATATTTAAAGTATAGTAAGTAAAATATTATTATTGTTATTGGTAAATTATCAGAAATGCAATACACCAAACCATTCAATTAATTGTTATTTATTTTTTTTGCAACATAAAAGGAATAATATATTAGATGTATGAATTTTAACCCGGAATTTTATCTGATAGCTGGTCATAGTTATGAATATATAGCGTTACCGGCAAACCGCGTCAAAATTCGTTTCTTGTTTTGTCATCTTATTCAAAGAGATTTTTATTGAAATCTATACAAGTTTCATACAATTTCATATGGTTTAAAACACGTTGAATATGACAAAATTTTGTATCTTGGGATGTTAGAATTTGAGGACAATTTTTTTCATCCGTTATCATTTGAACATATCTTTTTTTCATCCAAAGAGGAACAAATTGTTTTAGAGATTGGAAAAATGTATAGTTATATCGATGAGTAAATACTTTGAATAAAATATTATTTGTTTCATTTGTTTTATACAATAAAAGTGTGTATTAACTATACAAACATTTTTTTTTCAAATGCATCTGATATAAACTCCATATAATCTACATACAATGTATAGGCATTTTCCTTTTTATCCTTTTTATTCGAATGTTCTATAATGGATTCTCGCAAAGTCATTTACTTTTCGCTGTTGAATTTTCAATAGAATTTGTTAGAGAGATTGCCTTCATCGTAAAACTTAAAAATTCGTCTAAGGAACTGCATTAAAAACAGTTTCAATCAAGGAAAAAATACGAATTCAATGTCAGAAACAAAAAAAAATCCAATAGAATTCTCCCGTAAATTAAGAATATTACATAAAATTGATATGTTAATATATAGAAATTATTAAAAAATCCATAGACAAAAATTATTATTATACAAAAAAAAATCATAATAATGGGGGGTTAATTACCAAAAAACAAATGTAAAAATAATTTATTATACAAAACCAAAAAAAAAAAAAACAATTTTTAGACATACAAAACGAAAAAACGTACCAATCCCAAATTATATATATACATATATATGATTAATAACACCACAATAAAGAGGATAAAACTTTTTATATCACTTACTTCTTCATCGTCCTTAATCAATTGTACATCAACTGATTTTGAAGTTGGTTTACATGGAATTATTGCTTCAGAAAATTGTATTGCCGTAACCATTGGATAATCAACTTGAACTAATGGATTTTCAGGATCTGCATATATATGGATATGGATTAATTTAACTATAAAAGAAAGATTATAAAAAAATTCAAAACAACCAACACCTACCATCAACATAAATGTAAATACGTGATGCTTTAAATTCCTTTTTAATATCATCCAATATTTCAATATGATTTGTATCATTATTTAAACAATAATATTCACCAACAAATAAATAATTAACATTTTTCAATATTAATTTACTTTTAAATGGATGATCGATATCCGTACTTAAATATGATATATCATGTTCAATGTCCGCCAATTCTTGAAAACCCTATATTTACGATGTATAGAATTATAAAATTATATAGTTATATAGTAAATTTTATTTATTTTAATATTAAATTATATACCTCTGGTAATCGCCATGTTATTGGATCTTTTGATTCACACAATAATGTTGAATGATCTCCGACCGATAATGTAAGTTCTTCAAAATTTTCATTATCATGTGGTGTTATCCTTGGTGCACCAAAATCAAAACTTTTACCATGTTTTACTACATAATTTTTAACAGATATAATAAAAAATTAATTAAATATTTATTATAATAATTCAACATTTTTTTGTTTGTTTTATCGCATTACATTAACATAATGTAAATAAATTAAATTAAAATTAAAGAAGTCTAGCCACTTATATAAAAGTTATTCCATAAACATAAAAAAAAACATATTTGTTTTTGTTTAAAAAAATCATTCATATCAATATGTTGATAAGTTTTTAATATAAATGTAGTTATTAAAATAATTTATCTCATCATATACATTTACATATTTTTAAGATACGCAGAGTTTTTATAAACAAAATATAACCCTTTTATTATAAACAGAGTGTAGTTTATCAAAGACCATTACGTATATATAAAAAAAAAAACGAAACAATAAAGTGACAAAGTACACTTGACCATAGTTACATTACAATAATATGTATGTACGTAGAAAAAGAAAGAATTTTCTTTGTACTAAACATATATATATATATATGGTATAGTGAGGAAACAACATCATATGAAATGAATCTTTCATCAGATTTAACATCCGGATATTAATTTATCAAATTTTTATATAGAAAAATAATAAAAAAATTTTTGTTTGTATATTATTTGTTGAAATAACAAAATATGTTTTTACATAACATAATATATAGAGTGTTTTGTTTGGTTTTTGGTATATTCTATAGTTCATCAAAGTGTTTTGCTTTGAAATGTTCGGAAATATTCGATCTTTTATTAAATCAAAATCGAAACATTGCAGAGGAAAAATTCACAAAAATACTAAAAATTTTCAGTCTTGACAAATTATTGTTTGCATTTTCACTGAAATCGAATGGCTGAAATTTTCACTGAAAATGAATCGCAGTGCAAATATCTTTTGAATCAATACGGGAAGATTTTCAAATTTTCTTCTATATGAAATATTTAGTAATTTATTGAATATTTAAAAATTAAATTATGCGAAGAATAGCGAAAATTTAAAAAAAAACCCGGGGGTTGGAATACAAAAAGTTAGAAAAGTTGAATTTTCCAGAACATTTAGTTCGTTGCATGACTAAATTTTGTTTTTTATAACTCAGTTAATTAAACCTGTGCCGTTCACAAAATCCTATTCACTTGGAAATCTTGACTAAAAAAATTTCCCATGTCCGTGCCTATGTTATTTGGTCTTTTATGTATTTTTTTTGTATAAGCTCCTGCTCAAAATACATTCACCAAACAAATTATAATTGACAATATTTTTCTTGTGAAAAATTTACATTTTATATTTAATTGAATCATATATTTAAATATATATATAAAATTTGTTTTATATTTTTAATTTTAACTATTGTGAGTAATTAATATAATGAAATATTTTTAAAATAAAAAAATTAAATACGTAATAATTTATCATACATATTTGTGACATTTTTGTCAGAATTTTATAAGTTCTATTTTGGTTAAATTTAAATATTCATTTTTTCGTTAAGCTGCCCCACTCAGTTTTATTATATAAAACAAAATAGATATTGCACATTTTGTTGTTTTTCCCATCTTGTTTACTTTATTGATAACGATAGTTGATAAGAAAGTATATAAACATTCTCATAGCGCAACACATAATATATAAAGCTATTTTTAGAAGATATATGGATCGTATCATATCATACATAAATGATAAAATACAATTTTAGTTCAATCGTAAATCAAATATTCACACACAGGTATAATAATTATAATTAAACGTTTATAGTTATTATATTTTATATATATATAATGGTATATATAAGCGGTAATTGGTAATCGATAATTTGCACCTGTTTATATTCACATTTTTTTCCTCTGTATATATATATATATATATACCTCTGAAATGTTCATCATATATTCTTCCACATTTATTTTGATACCGCACAATCTATAAATTTTTAACTGAAATGCCATTTTAATATAATATATCTATCTTGTGATGATAACGCGATGAACATTAAATAGATTTTGTTTCGCTTTTGTAATAAAATTTAGAATGAATATGATGAATCATTTCCTATATTGTATAATTTCATCTTAAAAAAAAAATCCTTTAATAAAAGATTTCAATATAAAAGTGTTCTGTTCTACTGAAAAATTATTTGTTAAATAATATTTCAGTACATAAAATGACTATGAATTTATTTTGTGTGTGTATAAATAATTAAAAACTATCAAAAACTGTTGTTTTAAAAAAAATATCTTATAATTATTGCTAATTGAAAAAAAAATTAACATTCACTTAATATTAAATATACTATTTGGTATTTGTATATTGTACACTTTGTTGCAATAAATTTTTGAATTTACTCCCAAAACAGTGTCTGGATTTTTAAATGAATTATCATTATGATATGCAGCTTTCCATATAAATCGTATATCCGCAAGGCATTTATATTTCTTTGAACGAGTTTAGAATTTAGAATTTTTTCAAAGAATTTCCCAATTGTTGGTGAACTTTTGCGTCTAACAATAACTCATCGATGGACATTTTGATTATTCCCTGTTGAAAAAACCAATAAAATCCCTTTACAAATCCGTCTTGTATATAGAAATGAAGAATTTTTGTTTGATGTGAAACTTTCATATAAATATAAAAGAAAAAATTCTAGTTATGGTTTTTATTAATGCGGATTCATAGTTTTGCGACAAAGAGCGTATCGTTTGCTTTTGGTATATGGGTTTTGGATATGACCTCCTTCTTGTTTATATATTTCCGTTAATAAATATTGGTTTAGTTTGATGATTTCATTAAGTTGCGTATATGAAATAAATCGATGATTTCTGTTAGAGAAGAGTGAAAAATATTTAGATCCTGTGATCCTCTTTTAATTTGCAATTTGATTTATATTTTCGTCTCCAAATACCTATTTATAATAATAAATCTATTTGGAAAATGAATCTATTTCAATGTAATTCAAATTGTTTCGCGTATATCGGCGTTTTTCTTTAATTGTGATGAGGTGTATTAGAAAAATGATTATATTTCATTTAATCATAATAAGCAATAGAAATATTTACTAATATAAAAGAAATTATTAATATATGTAATTATTATTCATTGTTTTTTTGTATTCATACATTCGATAACAATAAAATGGATAGAAAAAAATTTATGATTGTATGATTGACAAAGTCTTGAATATATTTTTTACTTAGTACTTAGTACACATTATTCTTTCTCATATTGTGAAACCAAAAATAAATTTAGCATATAAAAGTATCTATTTCATATCTTTGTATGTTTTGTATATTCATAAAACATATCGTCAGATGGTCATATATCGCCACATGCTTTATAGATATAGATGCTATAATAATTATATAAATATCTGAATATGATAAAAAAAATATATAAATTGGCATCATAATAAATGTATATAGAAATTCTTATAAATTATACACAATAATCAGCATAAATAAAAACAATAATGAGAAAATGAATTTCTTTATTATATATTCTATATTATTATTAATTATTATTAAATATACAGGATGTTCAATCAGGCCCATTTTAGCCCATTTATGCGCCTGGCTGAATTAATAAAATAAAGCGCCCTGAAACATGACAAGAAAAAACCTATTAATTTATTTTTTGCGCTTCAAAATCAAAACATAAGGTATGTCCCACATGGAGCTCTAGGAAAATCTGGCAAGCATAAGTTTAATTTATCAGTTCTCTGTCCGTAGTTCTTTGTTCCAGAAATTTTCTCTAGAACTCTAAGAATTTGCTTTATTATTTAAAATATCTGATCGTTTTCAGCGCCCCTAGGCAACGGCGCCTAGTTCGTTCGCACCAATATCTTGTATGTAGCGGCGGACCTGTCTTCAATATAATAAATACAGGCTTTTTTAATTCGGTCCTTAACTCCTTATAACCAAAGAATTTCAAGCAATCCAAAATGATTGTCATTATACGACCTCCGGAGAGCTTAATATATATATAGTATTTGATTCTATATGACAATTTCTTCTCTATACAACGCTTTTGTTTTCGAGATAAAAACCTAACATTTATTAATATATTGGACACCCGGTATCGTATATACATGTAATGTTTTATTAACATATACATTAAAATGATGATGAATGTATTTTATTAGATGATATATTTTATTACAAATTATTTGCGAAATAGAAAAAACATGGTTATTAAACCATTTTTCGGCCAAGTCTTTGCGTATATATCACACGAATTTATGGATGAAATATTCGTAAAATTTAAAATCAAATTCTTTCTTCTGTTTTTTTTTTTTATTAAATTCTCTATATGATTTGATTTCTTAACCCATTTTGTTATTGTGTAATTGGAAAAAATACTTAAATTTAATTGAATAAACACAAAAAGATCTTTAACGAGCGGGCGATCAATGTTTTGTTCATTGAACATTTTTTTATATGTACGTACACATATAACATTACGTTATATTTCTTCAATTTCATTAAAGCACTATATGTACTATAATTCATCCCGCAATTCAGATATTTATCAAAACCTTATTTATACAAAAGTATCAAATGATAATTAAAATATACACACAATTTATAATATAGAAATTCTTTGCATATTTACATATATGAAAATAGAAAAGTAAACAAATGTATGTATTGTATTGTATATTGAAGTACATATTGAATGTATTATATATTTAAATTCTTTATATTTTTTAGACAAGTATTTAGAAATGAATATATATCTATATATCTATCATATAACAACAAACACACGCTTTATATTTGAATTTTTTTTTTTTATGAGAATTTTTTATGACACAAAAAAAACCATTTTCTTTTGAATATAAAATGATTTTATAATATAAGAAACCGATTTAAAAAAAAAAATTATTACCGATGATGTTTATTTTTGTATATTTTGCTATATTTAAAAGTTTTTAATCGGAAAAACAAAAAACTAAAATCATTAATCTTGAAAATAAAAATATAGTAATTTATTTTTATTTATATAATTTTTTTTTTAATCACATATTATTATCATGTAAAGATTTTGTGTGTTTGTTTTGTTTGTCTTTAATATACAATACAATTTCTCTGTGAAGAAAAGAACATTTAGCTATTTAAAATAAAAATATATTATATATTGTATAAAGAAACTGAGGAAAAAAAAGCACCTGTTTAAAATAGATAAGATAAAAATTTGCATAATTTTTGCATTATTTTGTTAAAATGTTTATATATTAAGAAAATTAAAATATATGTATACGTTAAAAAGGTGGTTAAAGGAATTTTGTTAATGATAACATAATATTATTTGTATTTAGAGTGGCTTACGATGATATTAAAATTGTATTTAAATATGCATTGTTTATTGTGAAAAAAATTGATTAAAATTGAGTTCATAATTGGAGTTATTTAACCGTAAAATGATTCAAGAGTAGTTTATAACCATAATTCCTAATTTTTCTTTCTAATTTCTCTATCTAAAATAAAAAAAATTAATTTTTCGCTATACAACCAACAATCTGGTTTTGGCGTCCCACAACAGCCTTCTGTTGTTAGTTACTTAATTTGTGGATTTTACGGTGTCGGTAATTAGCCGTACGACCAACCGCAAGCGGAAAATACAACACAGTGTTAAAATTCAGATTCGAAAAATAATCGAAAACACAAAACATATTTTATGCATTCAGTAGGATTCGAACCCACGACCCAAAAATTTCGTTAGAATTTTAGGTTGGCATTTTTAACATTTACACCACAGAGTTATATTTATTTCTCTATCTATATATTCGAAATCTATAATATAGAAATCAATTTTCTGTGCCTTTCTGTATTTTCTGAACAAACTCATCAATTGTATTAGTTTTTAACACAATTTTCCAATAAATCTTATATAGAACTTTATGTACCTTACCCTAAGGATAAGATTTATCGCAAAAAATTAAACAACCGATCTATGCGGTTAACATTTAAACATATTCTTTATTGATTTCTGAAAATAAATATACAAATTTTTTCAATATTTTTGGTTTTATTCTCAAATTTATGCGTATTTTATTTTTTATTTTTTTTTTTGTGTTTTGATATACATCTATATATTATCTATTGGTTTATGGAAATTTCAATTTTCAATTAGATATCATTCCATCCATATCAATTTCATTTTAACACCACCACATACATTTTCAAATAAAAAGGGTTAAAAATCTCACTTAATCACTTTATGTGTATACATATAAATTAATTATTTTTATACCCACTGTTGTAATTTAATATCGGTATATTGTGCGAATTTTAATAATTTTTTTTTTCTAATTAAATGTCATATTTTCGTTTATATAAAAAATTAACATATTTTATTTAAAAATACCATTTGATATTATAGAATATACCCTTTTTTTTGGGAGATTATCAATTTCATATTATATTAATTTGATTATTTTTTTTTTGGTACTGTGGTTTTATATTATAAATATATACTACTCTAACCACTATTATATCGGACACCTGCTATTTTATTCGAATGCTCGATTTCGAGATGCCAAAAAAGGACTTTAAACAACAATTTTTTAATCCTTCTAATTTTATTTCATAAAATGATAGTTTTAGTTAAATAATTGCGCAGACAGAAGTAAAAAATCTTTTAAATTCAATTTGTTATGGAATTTATTTCAAAATGATTCAATTTCACAAAAAAAAAATTTGACCATTATAATATCGAACACTTATATTATACGACACTAATCTCCTGTGTAACGCCTCCTTTGGCCTTTATAATAGCATCCATTCTCTTAGATGTGGTATTTACTAAATTTTAACATTCATCCAGTGTTTTTGTATTCCTCATTTCAATGATTTTTCCTTGGAATTCTTCACTCCTTCAATAGTAACTTTCATGTCATGTATTTACTTTGTTTTATTAATGCCCACAACGATTCTATTGGACTTAAATCGGGACTGTATGGTTCTTTTTAATCTTATTATTAATAAGAATAATACGAAATATTCCTACAGAACTTAATGTAACGAATTATAAGTCTACCGTATCAGATATTTAAATAAAACGTGGTTTAACCGGTTCATTTAAGTCACAGAAAGTGGTTTAAAATTTAATGTTACTGATCGTGATAAACGTAACTGTGAAAAAAAGGAGAACTTCTATGAGTGATATAAGTCTAAAATGGTCAACAGCAATCCAAAAAGTGGTCGCACGAAAGTGGACAAGGCAATGGATTCATAAACCGAACTATATGAATATAAGATAAAAATACAGACATATTTTATTAAACATCCGTTTTTTTCCTAATAATAATCCCTAATAATTTTTCAGCACAAATCAAAGCCCCTTTCAATTGTTTTCGTCAAAAAACAAAACAATAAACAATTTTGAGTGCTACGGCAATGGAATAGCATTATATTTTGATGATGAATGTAAAGTTGTTACTGTTGGTGAGTCCGATAATCGAGTAATTCATACACCAAATGAAGCATTCCATCCTAATTGTTTTAAACGCACTGTGAAATTTTTAGCCAGTTATTATAATTTACATTTCAAAAGGAGTCGTATCTTTGTTTTAATTTACTTACTTGATTTTATTAATTTACATTTCATTTAGTGTACGGTTAACTCCCAAAAACACATTAATATATTAAATGACTACCTTTTGCGATCGACTATTAAATTATATTCAAACGGCGAATATACATTTCAATAACATGTTGCTCTACCACAAACCGCTAAAGAAACTAAGAACTGTGAAGAAATGTGTTTATAAATCCACTTTTAGAAATGGACATCTTCAAGTCCCGATTTAAGTCCAATAGAATCGTTGTGGGCATTAATAAAACAAAGTAAAAACAAGATATGTGAAAGTTACAATTGAAGGAGTGAAGAATTCCAAGGAAAAAATCATTGAAATGAGGAATACAAAAACACTGGATGAATGTTAAAATTTAGTAAATACCACGTCTAAGAGAATGGAGGCGCAAGGGGGCGTTACAAAGAGGATTAGTGGCGAATAATATAAGCGTCCGATATTATAATGGTAAAATTTTTTTTTTGTTAAATTGAATCATTTTGAAATAAATTCCATAACTAATTGTTATAAAATTCCATACAACTATCATTTTATGAAATAAAATTAGAAGGATTAAAAAATTGTTGTTTAAAGTCCTTTTTTGGCATCTCAAAATCGAGCATTCGAATAAAATAGCAGGTGTCCGATATAATAGTGATTAGAGTAGTATATTGTGATATTTATGTATTTTATAACACCATGAATTATTGCCCACCCAAAAGTATGTGTAAACAAAAAATGACATTGATAAGGGATGATATTGATTAAAAGGTGCCTGTTTTGAATAGAAATATTCAAATGACAAAATTGTTTCGATTACTTTTGAAATCAACTGTATTTTATTATATAAAATTAAATAAAAACAAAATGATAAATTATTTAGATTTATTTATAAAAAAAAAAGAAAGGGGTTTGTGTAATTTAGTTAAAAAGGCCAAAACGAAAAAAATTCAAGGGTGTGAAATTTATCATTCATTTTTTTTTTTTTGGTTACTCTTTTTTTGTTTACGTATTAAATAGAACATTATAAAACAATGTATAAATAATTGTAATTGATATAGCAAAATTTAAATAATTTTTTTCTCACATTCTTATTTACTTTGTAATTAATTGCAAGTTGAATAACATTTAATGTGGCTGTTTATAATATATGTGATTTGAATTATAATATTGAACATAATGTGATTTTGCTAAATAGAAATGTGACTGAAAAATTAAGTATGTAGATTATACTTGCGGAATAAATGAATGCGATATTATAAAAATTGTATTATCTTCTTGTATATATATAAATATATATATATATATATTTCACTTATAAATACCGCAATTATTATGAATATATTGATAGAGAAATGAAACATGTAATAATGAAACTGGAAAATATATTATATTATGGCATATAACTATAGAAAACAGACGTGAATCATCGTCTTATGAATATATAATGATTGTTTATTTAACTATTTGTCATATATAAAAGATCTTTTAATTTTTCCCATTAATATTCAAATATAAAAATAAAAAAAAAACCACAACAACATTAACAGAAATATGCATTAAAAAAAATATAAATAAAATAAATAAAATTTTTACCTGTAGCCGTTGAAGTTAACGATGAAAAATAATATTGCAATAATATAATAATAAATATTGAAGAAAATTTAAAAAAAACCATTTTGTGCAAAACGTTTGTTGTATGTTTTATTTTGTATTTTTTTTTTATATATTATTTGCTTGATTGTTGATTTTCGTTTGTGTTTTTTTTTTATTTGTTTTTTAACTCAACAACAAAATTTACTTTTATTTATTTTATATTCATATTGTGCACGTATTAACTAAACCATTCTATATACAAATTGTTCATTCACACATATGAAATGAAAAAAAAAACAAGAATGACAAAAATTAAACGATCTTATCTTAAATAAAAAAAAAATATTTAATCTTTATTTATACTGTATTAAATATATATATATATAAATAAGTAAAAACACAAAACACTTTTTATTTATACACAAATTTTTTATAAATTCACTCAAACATAGAAAATATTTTTAAATAAAATCACATCTATTTTTAATATTGTATTTATTTTTATTTTTTTTTTTTATAATATAATATTGAATGCGCGTATTTTTTATTTTATTCGGTTTTTTTTTAAAACATTTGAAATTTTCTTTTAATCATAATATAAACACTTTTTTTTGTGCTAAGTTTTCTAGCAATTTTCTTTTTTTAATTTTATGTTAACGATCCATAGACGATTTAATGATCCTGTTGATTGTATATATGGTTTGATTTGATGTATCAAAATATTCTGAAATAAATAAAAATAAATATAAATATCTTTTTGATCAACGTTGAATTTTTTTTTAATAATATTTATTTTTTTTTTATAGCCTAACATAATAATAATAATAATAATAATAATTAAATACTTGTTTTTTTTTTATTTAATTTAATTTCAATCTCTTAAAGTGTGTATAAAAATAAATATACCGGCTCTTAAATTCACGAACGCATCTCAATATATAAATTTAAATCAAGTTTATTTTTAGTATAATTCGTTTTTCTTATATATAGAAAATTTATATATAAAAATAAAAAAGAAATCTTACAAATATAAAATAAAATTGTAGCACTTTTTTTTTGTTTTAACAAATCAAAAGCAATTACTTTACAAAATAATATTTATTTTTATATATAGTTTTCGTGTTTGTTTATAAATAAAAAATCTCTAAATTAAAACAAATTTTCAATATACACATTCAATGAAATGAAATGATTTTATACTGTATTATGTATAGTTATATAGAGTTAAAATAAGTTGTTATAATTATAATTTTTTTTGTGGTATTATAAACTCACTAAATATAAGTTCACGTAATAATAATAATAATAAAATTCCAAATTAGAAAATATATATTTAGTGTTTTAGTTTATTTTTGATGTGATTTCTTTTGAAAATAAACATATTTTAACTACATATATTTATAAAAAATAAAGCCGGAATTTAATTATGGATGGTTTTGAAAAAAAAAATATTATACATATATAAATAATGGACGCATTTTAAAATATTTTAATTACTGTTCTTTTTGAATATAATTATTACGTTTTGACTTGATTTTTTTCTTTCTCTTTAACATTAAGATCAAATAATAATTTCTGTATATATTATAATTAAGGGGTTTACATTTAGTATTTATCCAGGTTCTATGACCGCGTAGCTAAAGACAGAGTGATGCAGTCGTTTGATTTCGCCATTTCATTTTCTCATTTCCATTACATTTCCTCGTAATTATACGGAAAACCGTTACTTTATCGTAAATTGTAAATTATGTATTAATAAATAAATAAATAATAAATTTTCAATTAACAACCGACCAATCGCATGGGAAAATATCCAACTCTGCGCGTGTAGGAAAATTCAGATTCGATCAACTACACCACAGAGTCACTGAGTCAAGTGAATTAGATGTGCTGGATGAAATGTAAATGGATAGACAATAATTCAGTAATAACTGTTTCTTATATATAAATATATATAGATAAAGGGTCATTCATTTTGAAAATTCGTTCATTGCAATTTTATGTCAAATATTATTAATGATATGCTCGCATGGATTTTCTTAAATTCTATTCTAGAATATCAATTTTTTCCGCTCGCATTTTAATAATCAAATAATCAGGGCCGCCGCTACATACAAGATATTGGTGCGAGCGCACCAGGCGCCGTTGCCGAGGGGCGCTGAAAACGATCAGATATTTTAAATAATAAAGCAAATTCTTAGCGTTCTAGAGAAAATTTCTGGAACAAAGAACTACGGACAGAGAACTGATAAATTAAACTTATGCTTGTCAGATTTTCCTTGAGCTCCTTGTGGGACATACCTTATGTTTTGATTTTGAAGCGCAAAAAATAAATTAATAGGTTTTTTCTTGTCATGTTTCATGGCGCTATATTTTATTAATTGAGCCAGGCACATAAATGGGCTAAAACGGGCCTGCAAATAATACATACCAGTGACTCGATACATAATATATGTTTATTTTTAAATTTAATTTAATGCTTTTGGGTTACATTATCTCGAAAGTATCGAAATTTATGAGATGAGATCTTAAAGAAGTTTTAGCACTCTTTTTTACATATGAATTAAGATCCGAATGTGTTTTTTAGGTTATTGTTTAATTTAAATTGCCGGGCGATTTTTCTTACACAGTCATTTCCATTTCCACTTCTAAATTAACCGTCAAAATTTCCCAATTTTTGAATGACAAAATAAAAAAACAAGAAAAGAGTTTACGTGAATAGCGCATTTGAACATTTGATCTGAAATATTATACAATATATATAGAATATTAAATGATTTAATTTTGGATTTAAAAATGAGATTATATAATAAATGAAATCACTATATATAGAATTAGATAATTGTATAATGTATATAGTATTAAAACTATAAGGAAACCATTTAACTTTGATATATTTTTGTTTGTCGCATCATGAATATTTTCCTTATATTTTCTTCTTTTTTTTTTTTATCCAAAATACAATCACTGTTTTATGTTTTTTATGTCTATTTATTTTTAATTCAATGATGAAGTTTTTAGTAAAAATATGTTCGCATATGACAGTAATAAATGCTGTTGCGTGTCATTTAAAGTTTCCAAATTTAGAATATATCTTTTATTTATTTAGAATATACGGAATTAATCCACTTATTTCAGTTGTATGCATGAATGAATGAATGAATGAAAATATATATAGTCTATATTATATGCAATGATGAAAATGGTAATTCTATATTTATAAAATTATTTTAAAGTTATCTTATCCATTTATATAGATATAGAAGACATGGACAAATGATATAAACCAGAGGTTTTTTATACATATTTTATTTGTGTAATATCAGTAATATACAATCATTTTAGATTATAAACCAAAAAAAAAATCAATAATATTTGTTTTCAATTTTTAAAAAACTAGTGCTTTTGAATATTTTAGAATATCTCAAATCTTATTCAAATAAAAAAAAATCATACAATCAATACTTTTGATAATTGAAAGCGGCATTTGAATATTAACATATTTTGGGTTCTTAAAATAGGGTTCTTATGAAGAAAAAAATTGAGCTATACTAATTTTTCATTTTTTTTTATATATATACAATATATTTTTAAACGGAAATAATCAATGTTGATAAATAGTATTACTATATATATTATATATTGGCCGGGAAAACCATATTTAATAGACATTGTTTGCAATATCATCATAAATTTTAATAAATATACTATACAGCATAAAAATATCGATTTCTTGTTAATACATAAAAAAAAATTTCATAAATGTAATTATGCAAATATAATATTTACATAATGAAGTGATATCTTTTGTATGTTTTTAAAAAAAGTATATTTTGATAATGTATATACCTAAATAAAAAGCGTCATAGTTCACACACAGTCGCCGTCGTCGTCGTCGGTGTGTGACGTCGACATCGGAAATGTATATTAGTAATTTATACATTTAGTCATTAAAGATATGAAAATATTAAAATGTGCAACAATAATAATTATTTATAAATGGTATAAGTACAAAATCTCACATATATATTTTTATATAAAACAGAAAGACGTCAATTCAAAAAAAAAAAACAATTATAATGGAAAAAAGATAAGCAAAATCATTTATACAAAAGAATTGTAAATATAAACTCGTAATATTTACTATATATAATATATACATATAAATTATATCAATTTTATGGTTAAATTTGATGAGAAATTAATTATATATATATGTTTATGTGAAATTATATACAAAAACAATCAGCAAAATTCATAAGTAACATTTCAATTTGCATATATAGATTGTATTGGATTATTTTGAAATTGAATGTTTCAAATTACATCCATATTGTAACTACATTTTCCTTGAATAATTAGCAAATTCAATCAATTTTTGTTTGTTCATAGCAGAACATTTGAAAATCGGTCCATTGTTGTTGTCAACAAAATTTGTTGATGTACTGGGTATAAAATGTTTGTATCGTTAACTAATCAATACAATACATTTACAATTTACAATATCGCAAATTTCTTTGAATTTTCTCTAAACTATAGAATGGAAAATCACCGTAAAAGCAACAAATTAAGAAACCAACAACAGAAGACGCTTTGGTCGGACGCTAAAAACCGATCGTCGGTTGTAAAGCGAACAAAAAGAATGGAAAATCGCGGATATAATTCTTTTGAACCATCGATGGGGACGTGAGTTTCAAATTTTCTTCTATGAAATATTTTCTTCGCATAGAATTTATTGAATATTTAAATAAATTCTATGCGAAGAAAAAGGAAAATTTAAGAAAACCCAGGGTTGTATAGTTAAAAAAATTAGAAAAGAAAAGATAAATTCCGGAAAATTTAGTTCAGTCGATGACTAAATTTATTTTATAAATCAACTAATTTAAAATTAGACATGTGCCGTTCAGAATATCCGAAATCTATGGTTAACAATTTGTCAACTCCGCCTATATGTAACATATATAAATATTGATTTTTCAAGTTTTTTAAATTATAATCTATATTATTATTTCTTCTATAGTCATTTAACACAAAGATAATTTTTTTAATTTTAATTTTATATTGCGATGAATATAATAATAATTTCAATCAATATATAATTTATAAGAACCGCTAGTATGACAACCCTCAAAAAATAGTGAAAATTTACAAAAACTCATTTACCTTATCAAAATATTAGGTTTCTGACACATTTTTTAAGCAATCAAGCTGAAAGTTGTCAGACATATGCTTGATATATAAGATAGAATCTCTTAACACGATCCTTAATTCTTGCTATATTGATTGAAATGACTGAATTAATGAAATTAAATGACACCGAGCTATATTCTAAAAACAATTTCATCATCATTGGAAAAGGTGGAATAATTTTTTTTACCATGAATCTTTATCTACTCGATTGATTTGGTTCATCTTCAAATCATTTATTATCTTTCAGGAAAAAAACATAGTTACTGAGGTATTTATATAAAAAAATATCATCAACCATATAAGACCAGAATTCACTTGACTGATTTTGTTCATCTTTAAATTTGAAGTCACTTTATCAATTGTCTTTTAGGTGAAAAATAAATAATTTTTCATTATCAGACATTTTTTTTACTTCAGTTGTATACCCTCAATTCCGAATCTTCCGAATTACAAAACTAACAAATATACAGGGTGTCCCAGTACAGGGTGCCAACCCGAAACAGGCAGGTTCTACACCTCATTTCCAATCAAAAAATGTATGGCGACCCCATGTCTATCTCACTTGGTTTTCGAGCTAGCCCGAAAAAACGATTTCGTTGAAGTTCATGGTAATGCGTAGATGTTATTTACCATATCTCAGCAACCACTTATCGGAATCCAATAATTATAACCTTGTTGGAAAGATATTTTAACTATCTTTAACTCTATTGAATATCACAAACTTCGGCGACAATCCGTTTTCATGCAATAGCTGGTCAAACACAAGAAATTTCAACGGCCTCAAATATTTTTGTTATTTTGCAACCCGAGAACTATAGAACTTTTATGTTTATCAACTGTCGGTTTTTAGAAAAACTTCTTTGATGTTTTAGCTTTAATTTGATGTACAAACTTTTAAAATATGTAAACGCGTTCTAGAGATATAACAAAAATAATATTGAAATATCACGAAAATAATGCAAATTTTTCAAATATTTAAAACACATTTATTAAATTAAATTTAAATCTTTACTACAAAAATTGTTCAAAATGGTGTCCATTATGTGATCGACATATTCGACACCGTTTTAATACTGCCCTAGTAGCCGATCGAATTTGATTCGGATTATTTTTTAAAACTTCAAACGCATTATTAATGCCATTCATTAAATCTTCCCTGGTATGAACTGGTGTTTTATAAACCATGTCTTTACAAACCCCCATAGATAAAAATCTAATGGTGTGAGGTCTGGCGACCGTGGTGGCCATTTAATGGGGCCATTTCTTCCAATCCATCTTTGACCGAATGTGTCATTTAAGTGTTCTCTTACACTTCGTGCAAAATGTGGGGGTGCACCGTCATGTTGAAAATGAATGAATCGCAAATCAGCTAAATTAACATCATCGAGTAAATCGAATAACCTATTTCGCAAAAAACTAAATATGAATCTGAATCCAGCCGCCCAGGTAGAAAGTATGGACCAATTAATTGATTTGCAATCATTCCTGCCCATACATTGACTGCTATTCGTTCCTGAAATTCGTGTTGCCGAACTGAATGCCGGTTTTCCTTTAACCAATGATGATTATTTTAATTATTAAATATCCCTTCACGTGTGAACATTGCTTCATCCGGATATAAAATTTGATTTAATATCCTGGGATCTTGTTCATAACAACGAATCACCCAATCACAAAAAGTTATTCGGGGGACGTAGTTTATTTCTTTAAGTGCTTGAATTTTTTGCAAATGATAAGAATGTAAACCAGCAGCCTTCATTGCACGCCAAGCATAGTTTTTACTTACACCAATTTGGATGGCTGCTTTTGAAATTTATTTTTTACTGTTTTTTACCGTTTCAAACTTCCGAATTATTCTTTATAAAACAAACGTAATTTTCTAATGAATATTAAACGTAAACGTAAAATGTAACGTACAAATGCCGAAGAGATGTAGCACAAAAAACAAAAGAATTGTATGAATTTATGACGGTAATAGATTTAACTGTTTTTATTTCTAAGTCACCATTAAATTAATTACAATCCCTGGAAGTTATGTTACCTAGATAACGCCATAACAACAGAACATTGAACTTTGCAATGTAATAAATGTGTTTTAAATATTTGAAAAATTTGCATTATTTTCGTGATATTTCAATATTATTTTTGTTATATCTCTAGAACGCGTTTACATATTTTAAAAGTTTGTACATCAAATTAAAGCTAAAACATCAAAGAAGTTTTTCTAAAAACCGACAGTTGATAAACATTAAAGTTCTATAGTTCTGGGCTTGCAAAATAACAAAAATATTTGTGGCCGTTGAAATTTCTTGTGTTTGACCAGCTATAGCATGAAAACGGGTTGTCGCCGAAGTTTGTGATATTCAAAAGAGTTAAAGATAGTTAAAATACCTTTCCAACAAGGTTATAATTATTGGATTCCGATAAGTGGTTGCTGAGATATGGTAAATAACATCTACGTACTACCTTGAACTTCAACGAAATCGTTTTTTCGGGCTAGCTCGAAAACCAAGTGAGATAGACATGGGGTCGCCATACATTTTTTGATTGGAAATGAGGTGTAGAACCTGCCTGTTTCGGGTTGGCACCCTGTACTGGGACACCCTGTATATTATATATGGAAAACGTTCCTATAGAATCCTATAGAGTAAGGTTCTAAAAGCATCTGATTCATTTTTATATGATTTTTTAATATTAAAACTTTCGATTTCCACCCACGAACATCCTATATAAAATATTTTATTAATTATTCTGTTTACAAATTCAATATATAGAATTATACTACTCTAACCACTAGTATATCGGACACCTGCTATGTTATTCGAATGCTCGATTTTGAGATGCCGAAAAAGGACTTTAAACAACAGTTTTTTAATTCCTTCCAATTTTATTTCATAAAATGATGGTTTTAGTTAAATAATTGCGCAGGCATAAATAAAAAAACTTTTAAAATGATTCAATTTCAAAAAAAAAATTTGACCATTATAATATCGGACACTTATATTATACGACACTAATCTCCTCTGTAACGCCTCGTTTGGCCTTTATAATAGCATCCATTCTCTTAGACGTGGTATTTACTAAATGTTTGCATTCATCCGGTGTTTTTGTATTCCTCATTTCAATGATTTTTCCTTGGAATTCTTAAGTCCAATAGAATCGTTGTGGGCATTAATAAAACAAAGTAAAAGCCTGATATGAAAGTTGCAATTGAAGGAGTGAAGAATTCCAAAGCAAAATCATTGAAATGAGGAATACAAAAACCCCGAATGAATGTAAAAATTTAGTAAATACCACGTCTAAGAGAATGTAGGCTATCATAAAGGGCAAAGGAGGCGTTACAAAGGAGATTAGTGGCGTATAATATAAGCGTCCGATATTATAATGGTCAAATATTTTTTTTGTTAAATTGAATCATTTTGAATTAAATTCCATAACTAATTGAATTTAAAAGTTGAAATAAAAAATTAGAAGGATTAAAAAATTGTTGTTTAAAGTCCTTTTTCGGCATCTCAAAATCGAGCATTCGAATAAAATAGCAGGTGTCCGATATAATAGTGGTTAGAGTAGTATATGCAAGAGATTATTGATTATTATTGAAGCATAAATTTGATATTTTATTTTGAAAAATAATTGTTTTTAAGAATGACTCAAAAATTTACTATGAAATCATTATATTTAATAAAAAAAAAAAATTAATGTATATTTAATTTGTGATGTTAAAGTGACTAATTTTTTATTTAATAGTTATTTAAAAACATTAAGATCTATATATCAAAAATTCTTCATCTCTCAATTAATGCGATTCTTCCACACTTCTATATATATATATATTGTATAAATTTACCATATAAATAATTTTTTATTATTGAATTTTAATTTTAATATTATTTTATTATTTATTTATTATTGCGTGCGTATAAAATTAATTTTGTACAAAATAAATATTTATTTATTAAAAATTAAAAAAATTAGGATATTCTATATATAGCGTATATTTTGTTTTGTAAATTTTTTTTTTTTGGTGATAAGAAAACCACATAATTTTGCTTTTACATACTTGTGGAAATATTTTTAAGAATATACTTTACGTATACATTTTGTATACGGTTTACTTTCAGCATATAAAAGCTTAAATACAATAATATATATTTAACATATAGTTGATGTGCAAAATCTTAAAATTCTTAAAATTTTAGTAAAATAAAGGGTAATATACAATAACAAAAAAAAGAAATTATAATAAATATTGTATAAGAAATTCTCTAGTATTTATACTGTATAATATTATAATATTCATAGGATCGTAGAGGTAAACCGTAGGATTATTATTGAATTGCTGAATAAAGCAGATAAATAATTTATATGACTCATCATATATAATATTTATTTTATATGTCTTAAAATGTTTTAATTGAAATGTATATAGTTGATCTATTTATTATTATTCATTTAAAAATTAGTTGTTTATTTATTTATATATAAATTCATTATATTTATTTATATACTTCTATGTATTGATTAGTAAATTTTCAGAATTTAAAACATTATATTTTTAATATTTTGTTTTTTGTACTCGCGTTTTTTAATAAATTCGCATATTATTAAAATGCGGTTTGGGTAATTTTTTATATCTACTTCTACACATTAGTACACATATGAATTATTTACACTATATGGTTAATTTTTTTTATTTAATTTAATTATTTCCATATAGTTACTATACATATAAGATTATAAAAAATATAACACCCATTCGCAGTTTGTATGTTTATTTATATATATATATTTATATCTGGCTGATTAACCGAAATAATAAATCTCGCCGTTATAAAAAAAAACTATATATGGAATTAATTAAAGAAAAAAAAATGTACTATTTGTTTATTTATAAATTAAATCTTTTATGTTAAACAGACACTCCTTATTATTGCGTTGCGAATATTATAAAATATTTTAATTATTATTATATTAAATACTCTAATATACTCGAATGATGTTTATATATTTATATTTTTCACCTCGCAGCGTGGTTCCAGCACAGATTTATCCATTGGTTTTAGAGTTATGACCTCTGGCAAAGATTTCCTAATATAATTATCCGGTTATCAGACCATAACTCATAAACCGCAATGGATGAATCGGGCTGAAAATTTGTATTCTTATGTTTTTTAGGCACGCTGAATCCGAATAAATTTCAAACCGATTCATCCGTTGGTCTATGAGTTATCATATAATATTATACAGTATATCACGGGATCAAAAACCAATGGATGAATCGGTTTAAAACTTGAAATTTTTTTTTGGGGAAATTTATTTAATATGAAAAAATTGAGTTGATTTTTTTTTTTTTGGGTATTCTATTTTCCAATAATGAATGCTTTTTTGTTTCTTATAATATAGTCGTTTTTATTATATATACATATACTAAAATGAATTTAAATATATATATATTCAAAACCATTCGCGCAGATATTTTGCAAGTTATATACTACCTAATAAATTAGACCCATATTTAAAAAAAATCATTTACAATGGTTAAATTTTTTATACCTATTTATGCAGAACAAGAACAGGTAAAAAAAACAAAAACCGTTTCAAAAGAAAGAGGAAACTTATATTTATTAGTAAATTATTATATATGTATACAATCATCAAATATAATCGGATATGAATTCAAAAAAAATTGTATTTATCAAGTCAAAGGTATATACTATCAATACTATATAAATGCCACACTGTCCATTTATATATTATAAAAATGGATATTGTATTTCGTATTTATACACTCATTTTAAAGTTATACAACAAAAAACATTTACCATCCACAGTTATAATTACCCGCGTGTGTAAAAGCATGAAAGACAAAAATTATTTTTTAAGTACCTTATTTGTTTCTATTCGGTATACGCATATATAATTATAAACAAGGTACCAGATAACAATAGGTAATAATTATCATATGTACACATTTATATCTGTGATGATTTTGGCTTGAAAATGGCATTTATTTGTATAACAAAATGATTGAGTACATTAACCAATATATTGCCCATCGTTAGCTATGACTTCCTCCCATCTTTTAGGAAGTTTGTTGATTCCTCGTTTGAAGAACTGCTCATCTTTTGTCCATTCATCGACCCATTTTCGCACTTCTTCAGCATTTCGAAAGCGTACATCTGCCAGGCTGACCTGCATTGATCTGAACAAAAGGTAATCAGAAGGAGCAAGGTCTTGAGAGTACGGGGGGTGATCAAGATGATCCCAACGAGCCTCTTAATTTTTTCCTTAACGATGTTTGCACGGTGTGATCTGGCATTGTCATCGTGCATTAAAACTTTGTGGTGTTTTCGAGCTATCAATGGTCGTTTTTCATTCAATTTTTTCAATTTTTCCAATTCGCCCAGTTGTCGTCGTTAGCGATCAGATGTAACCGTTTCATTCGGTTTTAACAGCTCATATTATACGACACCCTTCTGATCCCACCAAATGCACAGCATAAGCTTCTGGCAATGAATATCGCGTTTTGACGTTTTGATTGTGAAGTTAATGGTTGGCCGGGATCAACATATGATGCTTTACGTTTCGCGTTGTCGTAATACAACCACTTTTCATCGCCAGTGACAATTCGAGTCAAAAAACTATGTTTTTTGTGATCGGCAAGATGTTTATGGCATACATCGATTCGTGCTTTGAGTTGATTTTCATTTAATTGATGTGGGACCCATTTTCCTAGCTTTCTGATCTTTTCCATTTAATGCAAATGTCTAGAAATGGTAGAGGCATATACATTCAACTCTAATGCAAGCTCTTGTTGCGTTCGACACCAACATCCAACATCCAACAATGCGTGCAATTCTTCGTCTTCAAATTTTTTTATCCGTTCTTTGTCTTCCACTTCAAAATCACCACTTCTGAAGCGTGCAAACCACCGTTCACAAGTTTTTTGAGTTGGAGCAAGCTTACGGTGAGCTTCTACCAACAATCGATAACTATCAGCAGCGGTTTTCTTCAAATTAAAGAAAGTTATTAAACTTCCCCGCAAAACAACTTTTTCAGGCATGTATTTCGACATATTCGAAGCAAATGAAAGCTTTGTTGTTTACACTTCAATGAAATGACATATACTGAAATTTATAGAGTAATGACAGACAAAAACAAGAATATGGGCGCGGTGTGCTCCGATGCACACAACGCTAATTACGCCATATGTTATCTAAATCGACATTATCAATGCAAGGTCCCAATATATTTTTAAAAGTTATATTAAAAGTATTCCTTTAAATTTGTCATATCTTTTGGATGTCGTGAACTGAATCAAAAAAAAAAACCATAGAACTTTTAGAAAACATGATCTAATAGAATAAATAATCGACATCTGAGTCTATGGTACTATATGTATACGATTTTAGATCACCCTGTATAGAATTCTTTTGTATATATACACAAATAGATAAAATAATAAAGAATTTTAATGTTTTATGAATACATAAAAAAATACATATATTAAATATTCAATCAATGACTTCTTCTTGTTAATTGAAAATAAAAATAAAAAAAAAAAACAAATAACAACTAAAAGAAAAATTCTTTAAATTCAATGTGTTAAATGCATTTAAAATATGCGTGTTTATATAGTCACTGCAGTCATAATGGTAATGGATTTAATAAAACGATTGTAATTGTGACACTAAATAAAATCTACTAAACGCTCTCACATTTCAGTCACTTCTTAAGCGAATTAAAAAAAAATGGGCAATGAGTAAGTCCCATTTGAGTAAGGATAAAGAATTATTTTTGGTGACGATTTTCCCCAAAACGAAAAACCCCTTTGGAAAATGATAGAAATGAAAGGATATTCTAAATAATTTTCCTCTAGAAAATCAAACAAAAATTCAAAGAAAGGTATTTTTTTTATCAACCACATCAAAGAACCATGAATACGCATATTGTTGATATTTACAGGACACAAAAATTTAACCAACCACCTAAAAGTTTTATAATCACTTATTCCCTCAGCGATGGTCGTCTCCGCTGTTTTGATCTATCGATATGACGGTATTGTGTGCATGAATGCTTTTAAAATATTATTATTATTATATTATGGTTTTTTTCATTGACGACACAATTGACCAAATATTATATGTTTTATTACGTTACATTTCTAAGAAATTGTTTACCATATACAATATATTTTTATTTACAGACGCATTACATATTAAATAAAAAAAAATAAATAAATATATGTTAAAAATTTATTTAAAAATAAAAAAAAACTATACATAAATTACGTGCGAGTATATATGGAAATGAGTTGAGTTTGTTTGAAATCGTGTTTAATATATATTAATATGGATACAAATAATATATACTGATGTGATTTGTATATTTTTTTTAAATCAATATTGGTGTAGGATAATTTTTTTTTTTTTTTAAATCTAGAACAAATTCATCAATTCAATTCTATATAACTATTACAATATATGCATTTTATTAATCATTATTAATAAACACACGAAAACACACACAAAAGATTCGAATTTTATTGGAAGAACTGGGAAATTGTTAGCCAGATTTCAAAGTGCGGATAGGAAGTTTTGAACGGGGAACTGGCCAAATAACTGATTTATAAAAAACAAAAAAACATTTGGTCATGAACCGAATGTTGAATTTTCCGAAAAATTCAACATTTCTCAATTTTCTATATTTTTTTTTTATTTTTTTTAATACAACCCCGGGATTCGCTTAAATTTTCTTTTTTTTTTCGTATAATTCATTATAAATATTCAAATTTTCTTCTATGAAATATCAGAAATTGATTGAGTTTTCAAATTATTCCAGGATAATAAAAAAAAAAAGGAAAATTATGGCTATTATTCAAAAGGTTCAAGATTTAAATAGTTGAATTTTCCGGAAAATTTTGTTTTGTAGAATGGTTAATTAATTTATTAAGGCATGTATTTTTCGAAATCCAATCCTTTAGAGAATAATATGACAAAACATTTTCCAGCTATGCAAGGAAATGTTATTCAAATTATTTTTTTTAAATCCCGCCGAATGTAGTTTTGAATCTTTTTAATAATTTAATATTCCTTTTTAATGACAATTTTAAAACACCTCTTGTGTGCTATATAAGAACAAAGGTTTGCTTTAGATTTATATAATAATAATTTTCTAATGGGGGAAAAAAATAAAACCTATCCAATATATTATTATATAAAATATACCGACCGCAACCAAAAACCAAGCCCAAACGAACAAGAAAAAAAAAATGTTTTATATAATTTGCATTTAATATTTGTGTTTTAAATCTTTATTTGTATATGCATACAACAAACACGACATAAACAACCGTGTTTATTTTATACAGATTCATATTGAATATATTCAAAAATGGACCGGTTTTTCATCTTAAAAATGAAAAAAAAAACACCGATGAAACAGAATAAAATTAAAAAAAACAATCAAATAAACACAAGGTTATTTAACATTCGAAGTATTATAAAAAAATCAGAACACATTCTCAATTATATGCTGCCTTCATTAAAAATTATGATAAGAAAAATGATATTTATTCATAATACAATGTAAATTATTCAATTTTATTTTTTCATATTGTTATATTGTTATGGTTTCCGATAGTTATAATATTTTTTCACCGCAAATATTTTTCTATAATATCATTTCATTCATATTTTATTATTATTATTATTATTATTATGTACTGTATGTTAATATATTAGTTATAATCGTTATATACACAACGAAGATATATCTTTTATGGTGAAACTACCTGTTTATATAATAACGTTTCTGTATATATGATAAAATAAAAAAAAAAGGTTTATTAAAGGTGTAAAAAAAAGGTACCGCATACACACACACATAAACAATGTACAATACAAATGAGTATATAATAAACTATATAAAATTCATATATATTAAATAATTATTCAAAAACATCATCACGGTTGGATAATTATTTTTACAATATACAAAATTGCATAATTTTATGTTTTTCAAAAAACAATAAAAATTCTATGACTCATCATCATATATAAAATTTAATTTATCATAAATATTTTCTTTTTATTATTATTATTATAGTTATTTAGTTACTAAGAAAAAATATAACTATAATTTTTTTTTTAAATTATTTATTGTGTGTATGTATATATAATAAAAAATCATTGTAATTGATCTTTTAAAAATATATGAGTATGTATTGCATAAAAAAAAAAAATCATTAACTTATCATACTTGAGTGGGTATAGATTTTTTTATATAAATTAAATATTTGTATATTGATAATTTATATAAGAAAATAAAAACCTTTAAATGATAAAAAATATATTATTTGATGTAAAAATGAATGAAATTTAATTTACAAAATAAGAATCATACCTATATATCTATCTATTCGTTTTATGATATGATGACGATGTATATAAAATTTGTAACATTCATGATTTTTTTTTTTTCTGTAATGAATCATTTACTTGAATGTAATTTTTTTCAATTATTCTCCATTTATATATTATATATTTGTATAATAAATAAATATCTATATGGATAACGTTTAAAAATATTAAAATTCAATATATCGTGGCGTGGATATTTTGAAAACGAATAATACAAATATTAAAAAAAAAAAAATGTAAAGTAAAAATTTTTTATAACACAATAATAACGATTGCAATTATTTTTTTTTTGATCACTTTAATCACAAAAACAAACAAAACACATTAAATAATAATTTTCAATTGAAAATAAAGAACAATTACATTTTTATTTGTAATATATAAAATTTGATATTAAAATTTTTTTTTACATATACACATATTAAATTATCAAATATATATATATAAATTAATCAAGAAGTAAAATGTTGATTAATTATAATTTATTAAATTAAATTAAATTAAATTAAATAGCGTATTATTATTTTTTTTATTCTTTTCTTTTAGTCACTTGAATTATTGTATTTTTTTTTTTTAATTTCGTATATAAGATCTACAAACTGCGCGAAACCGCCGCGTGAATATTTTATAGTTGAACTAAAAAATTTTATTTTAATATTATTTAAATATATATATATTTTAAGTCTTTACTTAACGTTAACAGAATACATACTAACTGAGTAACTGTTGTTATTGTTAAATGTAAAACATTATTCTTTTTTTTTTTATTTTTTTCCATTATCGTCGTCGTGTTTTGTCGTTCGCTTGTCGAAATTATATATACATCCATATATATTTTTAAATACAGCAGCATACACACATTACAGACAATGACGGTCCCAACGAAAGTTGAAAAGGTACAATATGGATAATGGATAAATGGATAAAAAATCGGGTACTTTTATATTTGGAGAACTTTTTGGACTATAAAAATTGGTAAATGTAGATCTAAATGATTTAGTTTTATAGTTTATTTCTTATTATATGATCTTTCGTTTAGTTTCGTTAGAAAAATTACAGTACAGTATTTCGTTTTGAGAAAATTGTAGAGAATTTTCCTTTGGAAATTATATAGAATATCCGTTTTTTGAACATTATGCTTTAAGAGTTCCTTTTAAGAATTATTCAGGATTTCCTTTGACAAATCATACAGAATTTCCTTTGACAAATTATACAAATCATCCTTTCGAAAATCATTCAGAATTGTACAGAATTGTTTCTTTGGAAAATTGCACATCATTTCCTTAAGAAAATTATAGAGAATTTCCTTAAGAAAATTATAGAGAATTTCCTTAAGAAAATTATACGGAATTTCCTTAAGAAAATTATACGGAATTTCCTTAAGAAAATTATACGGAATTTCCTTAAGAAAATTATACAGAATTTCCTTAAGAAAATTATACAGAATTTCCTTAAGAAAATTATACAGAATTTCCTTAAGAAAATTATACAGAATTTCCTTAAGAAAATTATACAGAATTTCCTTAAGAAAATTATACAGAATTTCCTTAAGAAAATTATACAGAATTTCCTTAACAAAATTATACAGAATTTCCTTAAGAAAATTATACAGAATTTCCTTAAGAAAATTATACAGAATTTCCTTAAGAAAATTATACAGAATTTCCTTAAGAAAATTATAGAGAATTTCCTTAAGAAAATTATAGAGAATTTCCTTAAGAAAATTATAGAGAATTTCCTTAAGAAAATTATAGAGAATTTCCTTAAGAAAATTATAGAGAATTTCCTTAAGAAAATTATAGAGAATTTTCTTTACAAAATTATAAAGAATTTTCTTAACAAAATTATAAAGAATTTTCTTAACAAAATTATAAAGAATTTTCTTAACAAAATTATAAAGAATTTTCTTAACAAAATTATAAAGAATTTTCTTAACAAAATTATAAAGAATTTTCTTAACAAAATTATAAAGAATTTTCTTAACAAAATTATAAAGAATTTTCTTTGGAAAATGTTACAGAAAATTACCCCGAATTTCCTTTATAAAATCATTCACAATTACACATAATTTCCGTAAGAAAAATTATACCTATTATTTCCTTTTTTTTAAAACCATATACCCTAATGCTTTTGTTTTTTTTTTAGCAAAATTATACAGTATTTTCTTTGCGGTAAATTATAGAGGATTTCTTTAAGAATATTAAACAATTATCTTACCGTAGCAAATTATTCAGAATTCATTTTGGTCTTTAGTTTATTGAGCAAAATTGTTCATAAAATCCTTTAGCAAAATTTTGTAGAATTTTCTTTCGTAAATCATTCAGAATTATGTTTTAGGAAAATGAAATATAATTTCATTTAGCAAATCGTACAGAATTTCCTTTGGAAAATCATTCAGAATTATACAGGATTTCATTTGGAAAATCGTACAGAATTGCCTTTACAAAAATATACATAATTTGTCTTAGAAATCGTACAGAATTTCCTTTTTTGGAAAATCATTCAGAATTGTATAGAATTTGTATTTGGAAATTTAAACAAAATATATTTTTTGGAATATAATTCAGAATTGTATAGAATTTCCTTAAGAAAATGTTATAGAATTTTCTTTGAAACATGTTACGGAAAATTACAAACAATTTTCTTTGGAAAATCATTCAGAATTTCCTTAAGAAAAATGTTTCAGACTTTCCTTTGAAAAACCATTCAGAATTCTTTAACAAAATTTTCGAATAAATGATATATACATTCTGTCAAATCCCTGGAAATTTGAAATTAAACATAAAGAACTTATCAATCATCTAAATTTATTATATCCCCTTCAAAATAGGCCCCTTCTGAGGCAATACACTTCTTCCAACGAACAATCCAATCATCGAAACACTTTTTAAAGCTATATTCCGGGATGGCCTTCAGTTCTCGTTGCGAATTAGTTTTGATGTCTTCAATGCTCTCAAAACGGGTTCCACGAAATGGTAATTTGAGTTTCGGAAACAGGAAAAAGTCACACGGGGCCATATCTGGAGAGTACGGTGGTTGTTCGATGATATTTGTTGAATTTTTGTTCAAAAACTCGTTCACAATGATCGCTTTGTGCGCTGGTGCATTATCGTGGTGCAAAATTCAACTGTTGTTCCGCCACAAATCTGGTCTTTTGCGACGAACATTCTCTCTCAAACGCCTCATAACGCCAAGATAATATTCTTTATTGACGGTTTGGCCCACCGGTAAGAATTCCGAATGAACAACACCACGAATATCGAAGAACACGGTCAGCATCACCTTGATTTTCGATTTGCTTTGTTGTTGATTTGTTTGCATGTCGTACTCGAAAACCCATGTCTCGTCACCTGTTATGATGCGTTCGATGAACGTTGGATCGGAATTTACGCGTTCAAGCATGTCTTCAGCCACCTTACTGCGATTCACTTTTTGAAGAAAATTCAGATCTTTTGGCACCAATCGCGCTGCGACTTTCCGCATACCCAAAACATCAACCAAAATATGACGAGCGGTCTCATGAGACATGTTCATTTCTTGGGCTATCTCTCGCAAACTATAATGACGATTTTCGAGCACCATTTCCTTTATTTTGTCGACGTTTTCTTCAGTTGAAGAGGTCGAAGGCCGTCCTGAACGTGGCAAATCGTCCACTTCTTCTCGCCCCTCTTTGAACGATTTATACCAATCGTAAACTTGAGTTTTCGACATGGTTGAATCACCAAATGTTTATTTCAACATTTCCAACGTTTTGTCACAAGAAATTTCGTTTGAAACACAAAATTTCACACAAACTCTTTGTTCGATATTTTTACCCATAGTGAAAATCGCAACGCACACAAAAGGTTGACTTGTTCCTAACGACGCCGTAAACAAACTAAATGACACCCAGCAATAACAATTGACAGAATAGTTGCTGACAGTTGTGCCAACCCGGGAAAAAAAAATGTGTGAAATATTTTCAGCGGGAAAATTTAAAATGAGAATTTCCGGGTACTTATTTGACAGAATGTATGTAAACGGATGATTTGTGATGACTTTAGCAATATTTAACGGGTATAGACACAATAATGTTAAATTTATCTCGTCCATACAATAAATGATTAGGACCTGGTCTGTATTATGTGTGGTGGTATTCTTAATTTGTTTTATTTTTTCCATTCCAAACGACCGATTGACAACGACGACGAATGGTGTGTGTAGTGTGTGGTATTTGGTATAGTATAATAAAAAAATCGTCATTCAATATGCAACTCGATATATAAAATATAATTTCATAAATATATTTTTTTTATTATACTCGTATATAAATATAAAAAATAAATACAAGATTTGATTAATAAAAGAAAAAAAGAATGTATTATTTATATTATTGTATAAGAGTTGTTTGTGTTATTTTATTTTACATATATATTATAATATTATTGATGATAATACGCGAATACAAACAGAATTGTTTAAAAAACAAAATATCTATAATTAGTTAGTTATAACTTAATTTTGTATTTATTTTATTTTTTTTTAGTTTATTTTATATTATTTATTATTTGAAAAAAATATATATTATAAATACACTCTTACATTTTAATTAAACGAAATAATGAATACCAAAATTATACGTCATCTATAATTATGTATAGTTATATATATAGTTAAGCCAATAAAGTCTGAATGGGTTATTGCCGTTATCAAAAGACAATCTAAAAAAAAAATACCGGTGTTACGTCAAAATGTCCAAAGATTGTGTCTTAAACAAAAACCTATAAGAATATCATTTCCGGTAAATTTTTTAATTGATTATATACTTTATTTTGAAGAAAATTTGCTTTGGAAGCATTGAAAAATATTGTGAATTGCCAGAGGAGCAAATTTTAAATACACAGTGCGACAATTAATATTCCGGACTGGTCCTATAGGAAATACATTAAATACACGATTTTTGAATATTTTTTTTTATTTATTCAAAATATTCTCCTCCTGATTCAATACAACTGCGTTACATCGATTTAATAGTGAGGCAAATGTGTGTTTTCTGGTCATTTTGAGGTATTGCCTCTAGTGCGCGTGTAGATGCTGTTTGAATGGTTTCAATATCCTCAAAAAACATCCTTTCAATTTCATTTTAAGTTTTGGGGACAAGGAGAAGTCACATGGTGCTAAATCAGTTGAATGCGGTGGATGATTTAACACACAGACTTGATTTCGAGCCAAAAACTGACGAACAATAAATGAAGTGTGATTTGGTGCATTATCGTGTAACAAACATCAACTATCTGATTCACGATATTCATGTCGAATACAACCAATCCTGCCATCAAACGCTTCAAAACTTCGATATAATAAGCGCCACTGACTGTTTGACTAGGTTGAACTAATTCTTTATGGATAATACCCTTGCTACCGAAGAGTGTTTTAGCCATCCACGAACCGTTTATACCACTCAAAAACTTGTGTTCTACCCAATACCCATACAATTATCTCCATTAACTTGCTGCATCGATCTGAACGTTTCTGTTGCAGATTTACCAAGTTTTGCATTGAATTTAATGACTGCTCTTTGTTCCATATTAAAACTTCTACTTCAACTAAAATATTGTTTCACACAAAATGTCATAACTTTTTTATTTGTCAACCAAATGCAAATTACAGACTATAGAGAAAACATCAAGCTTCAAAACGCATGTTCGATCAAATAGATCGTCCTACTGGTTATTGATATATGGTTTGAGTCCGGAATATTAATTGTCGCACTGTGTATTATTAGTATAGAAACTGTAGATATACATCAATATATGAATGTTTTCATAAATAGAAATTTGATATGAAGTATTTTTGATCTATTAAAAAGCGTTTCAGTTCAATTTTCTCGTGAAACACCATCGAACGGCAAATCAACTAACGGCAAATTTGAAGCGTACGTTAAAATTTTGTAAAGTAGTTTTGGAGTTATGGTCAAAGAATTGACTATGTTAATGAAAACGATTGGTGTTGTTGTATACCGCTCAATATCGCACAATTTTACACAATATATATATACATATTGAACATTTTTCTTTATCAATAAAATTATATTTTTTTCAGATTCATATACATATAAAAAGAATTGTTTAACAATAAAATTTGTTATTATTATTATTTATACTATCGCCATTATGATAATTATATATTTATTTATATAAATAAAATTATGCTTATAAGAAAAAAAAAATGCAAATTTAACCTCGCAACCAAGAAAATATAATCAGTAAAATTATATGTACAAATGATTTTATCCCTCTTTTATTGTTATTTTTTTTTTATTTAACACATAGAATTAAAAAATAAAGGGTGTTTTTTTATTTTCGTCCTCGACGCATGAATTATGGACAATGTATCAAGAGATTATGAAAACATTATAAGGTTTAATCTAAAAAATTTTAAAGGATTCTCATTCGGTAAAATATCGGATTCTAAAAGAGTTCAATTTTTGTTCATTGATTCGTTAATAAATCTTATTAAATCTTAAAACACGCATATAAAAAATATTCTCCCCCTTTTAATCCATTCCATTATCCAATCCATTATTAGTAAGTATAATAATAATAATAAATCTCTATTTTTTTTTTTTTTCAAATTATATACCAGCAATGTATAAGTGTGAAAAAATCAAAATCATTTATAAAGCATAAGAAATTATTTTTTATATTTAATTATTTGTATATTAGAAAAATTCTCATAAATTATATTTATTCTATAAATATCTAATAAAATATATATGAAAATTGTTGAACTATAAAATTAATTACATCACAAATTTCTTTTCTATTATATATACAATATACATATATAATTGATATTATACGATATAATAATTATATTTATGATGCTGTGTTTTATTTATTTCGGTCCATTTATAACTTCATTTCATATACATTATTATTATTATTATATAGTCCTTGTGTAGTTTTATATAATATAATTATCAAAATGTCATATTTCATAAAGCGTATGCGAGTGAGTTTTTTTTTTATGTTTTACATACATACAACATATTTTTTTTTTTTAACATTTATATATTATTGAATATACGAATAAACGATTGTCAAGTGTTTCTTATCACCTAAAAAATGTATAATAAATATGTAATTCATATATTAACAAATGTTCAGTTTTATTTTATAGAATTTCATGTATACACAGTGCGACAATTAATATTTCGGGCTGGTCCTAGGAATTACACGATTTTTGAATTTTTTTTTTTTATTTATTCAAAATATTCTCCTCCTGATTCAATACAACTGTTACATCGAATTAAAAATCATTCAAATGCGTGTTCCAACTCATTTTGTGGTATTGCCTCTAGTGCGCGTGTAGATGCTGTTTGAATGGTTTCAAATCATCAAAAAACATCCTTTCAATTTCATTTTAAGTTTTGGAGACAAGGAGCAGTCACATGGTAAATCAGTCAATCAGCTAAATCAGTTGAATGCGGTGGATGATTTAACACACAGACTTGATTTCGAGCCAAAAGCTGACGAACAATAAGTGAAGTGTGACTTGGTGCATTATCGTGTAACCAACACCAACTATCTGATTCACGATATTCATATCGAATACAACGAATCCTGCCATCAAACGCTTCAACACTTCGATATAATATGCGCCACTGACTGTTTGACCAGTTGGAACGAATTCTTTATGGATAATTCCCTTGTTACCGAAGAATGTTACTAGCATTATCTTGATTTTCGATGGAACTTTTCTTGTTTTTTAGCCTGCGTTTTAGCCACCCACGAAACATTTATACCACTCAAAAACTTGTGTTCTATACATACAATTATCGTCAATAGCTGGCTGCATCCATTTGAACGTTTATGTTGCAGATTTACCAAGCTTTGCGTTGACTGCTCTTTGTTCCATGTTAAAATTTCTACTTCAACTAAAATATTGTTTCACAAGAAATGTCATAACTTTTTTATTTGTCAACCAAATGCAATGAAATTTTTACAGACGATAGAAAAAATATCCAGCTTCAAAACGCTTGTTCGATCACATAGATCGTCAATAACTGGTTATTGAGATATGGTTTGAGTCCGGAATATTAATTATCGCACTGTGTATATTAAAATATTATTTATATTCTTAAATTTGTTAATGTAATTTTTTGTTGAATGCTTAACGATTATAATATTTTGTTTGTATAATAGCATAATAGCGAGCGAGCGAACTCCTCGAAAATGTTGTTTTTAAAAAGTATATCAACAATTTTGTGTATTTCTTTTTGATTATTTATTAAATTATTTTATGTTTTTTTAACATTTTTCAATATTATTATTTATTTACATATATATCAAAATATGCGTTATTTTACTAATATTCTTTATCAGTCAGGAAAAAAAATTGTTATTGACATTTTTTTTAATAGAAATTCTTTTCTTTTATGCGTTGATTTTATTCTTCTATACGCGAAAAAGTTATATATTTTTATATTAAAGATATCATAGAATTATTTATCACTTACAATCGTGAAGTTTTTTCTATTCCAATATCCAATTTTTTTTTTTGTTCATTACTACAGCAGAATCGGTTTAGCGCCCGTAAAACCTCGGAATTCTATTGCCGTGAGCCCGTAACGAAATCACTTAATCAGGTGATGAACCTTAGATGCATTGAATACACTTAAGTGATTTTGGGTGGTAAATCTATTATAATATGTGGATTAATTTATGAAATTTTGAAAATAAACATATTAGATAAAAAAAAACTTTTACTAAAACGAAATACGAAAAAATCACTGATACAAAAAATCACTGATACATAGCCATCCCGGAATATAGCTTTGAAAAGTGTTTCGATGATTGGATTGTTCGTTGGAAGAAGTGTATTGCCTCAGAAGGGGCCTATTTTGAAGGGGATATAATAAATTTAGATGATTAATAAGTTGTTTGTGTTTAATTTCAAATTTCCGGGTACTTATTTGACAGAATGTATGTTTTCAAAAAATTGTCCAAGTTGCAATTTAGGTGGATTAGTTTTTAGATAAGATTAAATATAAATAATTTAATATAAATAACTGATAATCAAAAGTAGGGGGAAATACCATAATCTTGCTGTTCTTGGGAAAAATTAATTTCCAAATCTGTTTGTTCGCAAAAAACTAATAGTTACAGAATATGAATGAGCCTTTTGTGAATTTCTCGAATTATAAGAGAAGTTAATTGGTTCAGGGATTAGCTTTAAAATTTCATTAGAGCATTCATGGTAATAATACCTATAAAATGTGCACAATGCAGCTACTGATCGTCTATGATCCAATGATTCAATGGAAATTTTTGATATTGTTTCATTTCTGATCAGCGAAATAGCATGTTTTTGGATCCTGTCACTAAACTGCAGTGTAGTAATTGGTGCACCAGCCCATATGTCAGAATTGTACTCTAGAAGTGGTCTTATAAAAAAGACCTATAAACTAATGCTAAATTTTCAGAATTGAGAAATTGTTTCGATCTTCTTAAAAATCCAATGCGACTAGCCGCCTTTTTAGCTGCAATTATTATATTATTACTCCATAAAAAGTTGTTTGACAAAGACATTCCCAAATTTAATAGGTCATTAGATTGTGGAATAATTGTATTATGCATAAGTATTGGGTCAACATTTATGGATCGTTTGTTTGAGAACAAACATGCCTTTGTTTTAGATGGATTAAATTCTACTAAGTTTATCCTTCCCCAATTAGATATTGAATCTAAATCTTTGTTAATTGAAGAAAATATTGATTATCCAATATCCAATTATACATTTGGAAAGAGTTATATGATATATGAAATTTTGCATGTCCGTTAACACTATATTTTTTAATAGTAATTTTCATCAATTACTTGTAATAAAGATAGGGAAATCATAACAATATATTTTATTTATGTAAAGCTGGGAGCATAAAATTATCTTTCCAGTTTCCTCTACCAACCACTAAACGTTCAGATCCTGCTATCTGGTATAAGAATTTCGGTAAAATTTAGTATAAATCTTACAGACCATTTAATACATATTAATAATGTTTACATATACATAATAATAACATATACATAATAATATTAATAATGTTTTTTTTTATTATTTACAATTAAAATATCTCGAATTTATTCATATATAGGAAAACCAGAAGGTATGTTTTCATGAACTTTTCAATTATACAGTATAAAACGTCCTAAGTTGACCATCAATGCTTATGTTGTTGACCGATTTTGATGAGTGTCCTGACCTATGACCAATACCAATCAATGGGAAATGGGAATTTATGTTACAAAAAATTGACCAGGACAACTTTGTATATATAATCATTCAATAGAACTTTACCATACCTTTGCACATACCAATAATTTCCCGTTTTTGCTAACTGGAGAATTTTTCTTTTTAATAGTCTGTCAAAAATAGTACATAATTTCAAGACCAAATAACATATACCAAATGAATGGTTTATTTCAGAACATATTCTATAATAGGATATTCTATAAAATTATATAGAAATCGCTTCACAGAAGATGAAATAATCGTTGAATATAGAAGCTATAGTGTTGAAAATAGACGCTAAAAAGAGAAAATATACGAATGCAGTTTCTATAATATATATGCTGTGATTAGTAATGATTATAATGAAGATTTTCTTAACGATTTTATGTCTTGAATATGCGGTGATGTAAACTCATCGGTATGGATCTTACCGGTATCGGATGATGATGAATCGTTGCGTTGAATTTTCTATATTATTTTTTACTTTTCATGTCAATAAATTAACAATAGAAATTATAGTAACTATATTTTCTTTAAACAGAGCTATATTTTTTAATTGATTTGTTTTTTGTGCGATCGCATTCTAAGGTCTATGGAGCGTGTGTCTAAGGATTATCGATATGTTAAAACATTAACAGATCATAAACCTACATTTATTTCTAGGTTCGAACTTTCCCAAAAACCGGCGTTTTTTCATTTATGAAATTAATTGAATTTTAATATGACATTGAGACAAAATCAAAATGTAAGGAAAATCAGGATCAGGTAATTCGAAACTTGGACAAAATCGATTTTTCGGAAAATTTAGTATGTTGCATCCTTAAGCATCGGAGTATAACCTTATATAAACGAAAAATCTTATTACGTTTATATCGACATTTAAAATGTTAAATTGTTAGATTTATACTTACTTCTTACTTCTGCGCGCCTACAACCTACAATTGGTTTTGGCGTCCATTAACAGCCTTCTCCAACCGGACCTATTTACCGCCAACGTCCGCCAGTCGGAAACGCCGAGGGCCCGAAGGTCCACTTCTACTTCGTCTTTCCACCTACCCCGCGGTCTTCCTACACTCCTAGATCCGCCCGGCTTACTGTCCAGCATTTTTGACGATATACGATCGCCATCCATTCGTACCACATGACCAAACCACCTTAGGCGACCGATCTTAATGAACCGAACGATGTCGGGTTCGGTATATAATTTATATAGCTCGAAATCGAACCGCCTACGCCACCATCCCCTTTCCTTTGTCGGTCCAAAGATGAGGCTTAGTATTTTCTTTTCGAACCCTCCAAGTCGCCGTTCGGTGACCTGTGTCATGCACCACGTTTCAGAACCGTAGGTCACAATTGGTCGAATCAGTGTTTGATATAGCTTTAGTTTCAATGTTTTACTCAATGTCTTCGAGAAGAACATCTTTCGCAAACCGTAAAAGGCCTTGTTTCCCGAAGCAATCCGGGATTGAACTTCCTGCGCTATATCGTTTTCGCTGTTTATGCTGCTTCCAAGGTAGCTAAACCTGTCCGCCGTTTCATATTTGTTCTGACCAATTGATACGCTTTGATGTTGTGCCATAAACCTACTGTTCGTTGGTGCGATCATATACTTGGTTTTCTCCTCGTTTCCCTTAATCCCATTTCCGAAGCTTCACGTTCCAACAGTAAGAACGCTTCTTTAACGGCACCCATACTTCTACCCACCACGTCAATGTCATCGGCATAGCCGAGTAATTGAAGATGACGTAAAAATAGTACTGCTGGTTTTAATGGTCGTCCTCCTTATACATTTTCCCAATATAACATTGAAAAACAATGTAGCCAAAGGGTCCCCTTGCCTTACTTCGTCAATGGTTTCAAATGCATCCGATTTGATCCCCCTTATTTGTACCTGAGATGTAACTTGCGTCAGTGTTAGTTTTGACATGGCGATCAATTTTTGTGGGAATCCAAATTCCTCCATCGTGCGCCATAATTTTTCTCTAATAACACTGTCGTATGCGGCCTTAAAATCAACAAATAGGTGGTGTGTTACCACGTTGAACTCCCTACACTTTTCCATTATCTGTCGTATGACGAACAGTTGATCAGTTGTTGAGCAATCATTACGGAATCCACATTGGTATTCACCAATGACTTCCTCCGCATATGGTAAAAGGCGCTTATGTAATACATAAGCGAGTACCTTATATGTTGCATTCAGCAAAGTTTTCTGCATTTCTACCAATTGGGTTGCTTGCTGTAAGTAGATCTTTAAAATACTCCGCCCATCTCGCGATGGCTCTTTCTTCATCCGCCAAAATTTCACCGCTGGTATCCTTACGTTGTATAAATCCGCTAGTTACAGATCTTATTCTCCTGTACAAATTTTTACTGTCATTCATGTTGGAAAGCGTGTCTATATCCCGCAAAATATCCTGCTCATGACGCATTTTCTTGTTTCGGAATAATTTGCGTTCAATGGATCTTTTGGTTCTGTAGTCATCCATGGCAGTTCGTGTGGCGCGCTGAAGATATTTTAAACGCGCTTGGTTCTTTTCTTCATGAGCCGTTTTACATTCGTCATCGAACCAACCATTTCTGACCACGCCAGGTTTCAACTTTACCGTCTCCGCTGCCGCCTTTTTCATGCAATTACGTAATCGATTCAACATATCATTACACGTGTTTTGCTGTTGATCCACATCTGTTCGAACAATTAACTCCACCAATTTATCTTCGTACTGTTGTTTTACTTGGTCATTTTTGAGATTTTCCAAATTGAATCCTCTCGCAATGACTTTTTGGCGGTTTGCACTAACACGATATCTGAACAAAGCTCTTACGAAATAATGATCAGAATCAATGTTAGGTCCCCTACAGCTCCTTACATCCAGTATGTCGGACGAATGACGACTGTCAATGAGTACGTGGTCTATTTGGTTTGTTGTTTTTGTATCGGGGGAACACCATGTTCCTTTGTGTATGTTCTTATGTGGGAAACGTGTGCTGGCTACTATCATATTGTTTGATATTGTGAAATCGACTAAACGCTCGCCGTTATTATTGCAGTGTGTATGAAGGCTATGTTGACCAATTGCCGGTCGATATACAATTTCCCTACCCACCTGTGCATTAAAATCGCCAAGCACGATTTTAATGTCACGACTAGGAGCTTGATGCGATTGAGCTTTTCGTAAAACATATCCTTCGTGTCTGCATCTTTGTTTTCTGTTGGGGCGTGAACAATAATAAAGGTTACATTAAAAAATTTTCCCTTTATTCTTAATGTGCAAAATCTTTCATCAATGGGGTTGAAACCGATGACCGATTCTTTCGCTTTACCCATTACAATAAAGCCGGTGCCGAATAACCCTGTTTTATTTCTACCGCTATTGTAGAATTTGTATTCTTTACGGGATAAGATGTTCTTTCCAGGCCACCGTGTTTCCTGGACCGCTGTTATGTCCAGTTTAGCTTTCTTTAGGCAATCCGCCGGGCGGATCTAGGAGTGTAGGTAATTAGCCGTACGACCAGCCGCATGGGATTCACACTTACAATTTTAGCCTGAATGATACGGATTGTATCATTCAGTTACCGTTGGTTACCACGTGGAGGTAAAGTAAGCACTTGATCAGGAACTCAACAGTTGCAACACTGGGTCAGCGACCAGTCAGTGCCTACCCTATTGATCCCAATCCAAACCAACCAAATCCCAATCCAAACCAACCAACCAAACCAACCATTTAGTATAGATTTATACTAAATATTCTAAATACTCCGAATCCTTTTTGTTTTTACTCTGTATTTTCAAACGCATCCGCCTCGTCCTCAAAATTGCGGAGACTCCAAAACATATTAGGTGTAGGAATTAATAATGCGGATTTTTTGGCTTGAAAATGGCATTTATTTGTATAATAAAATGTAAACGTTTTAAAATGGTTGTTTGGTCGACATTCAACGCCATTGCAAGTTCATGTTGCGTTCTACACGAATTTTCATCCAATAATGCTTGCAATTCTTCGTCTTCAAATTTTTTTGGCTGACCTGGACGTTCTTTGTCTTCCAAGTCAAAATCACCATTTCGGAAGCGTGCAAACCACCATTCACAAGTTTTTTGAGTTGGAGCATGTTCACCGTAAGCTTCTACCAACAATCGATAACTTATCAGCAGCGGTTTTCTTCAAATTAAAGAAAGTTATTAAACTTCCCCCGAAAACAACTTTTTCAGGCATGTGTTTCGACATATTCGAAGCAAAAAAAGGCTTTGTTGTTTACACTTCAATGAAATGACATATACTGAAATTTATAGCCTAATGACAGAAAAAAAAAAAGAAAATGGCCGCGGTGTGCTGCGATACACTCAACGCTAGTTGCGCCATTTGTTATCTAAATCCGCATTTTTAATTCCTACACGTAATATAATATTCCTCCTTTCCCAATTAAGCCTAAATGTAAAAAATTCCTCAGTGAAACATTATGTAAACACTATCGAGACAAATTTGTAATATCCTAATATTTTATAACTATAAAATTTAAAACTGTAAATGAGAAAATTGTTATTTGGAATCTATCAAATATGTTCGTATAGCAAATTAAGCAAATATCTTCAATATATCTTAAATAAATGAATTTTTAAGATGAAGGTTAATATAGAATATACTTCTATATTTTTGGAATCATACAATAAAATATAAACTGTTATAGAGATATATACGTACAAATATACAATTAAAAAAATTGTGTTTATTGTCAATCATCATCCATAGCAATATTATAATTGTGCGGTATTATAATAATATAATATTATATTAAAACAAAGAAACTTTTCTACTATTATACAGGGTGTCCCAGTACAGGGTGCCAACCCGAAACAGGCAGGTTCTACACCTCATTTCCAATCAAAAAATGTATGGCGACCCCATGTCTATCTGCCTTGGTTTTCGACCTAGCCCGAAAAAACGATTTCGTTGAAGTTCAAGGTAGTACACAGATGTTATTTACCATATCTCAGCAACCACTTATCGGAATCCAATAATTATAACCTTGTTGGAAAGGTATTTTAACTATCTATAACTGTTTCTAAAAACACAAACATCGGCTACAACCCGTTTTCATTCTATAGCTGGTCAAACACAAGAAATTTCAACGACCTCAAATATTTTTGTTATTTTGCAAGCCGATAGCTGTTGAACTTTTATGTATATCAGATGTCGGCTTTTAGAAAAACTTCTTTGAAGTTTTAGCTTTAATTTGATGTACAAACTTTTAAAATATGTCAACTCGTCTTAGAGATATGACGAAAATAATATTGAAATATGACGAAAATAATGCAAAATTTTCAAAAATTTAAAACACATTTATTACATTGCAAAGTTCAATGTTCTGTTGTTATCGCGTTATCTAGGTAACATAACTTCAAGGGATTGTAATTAATTTAATGGTTACTTAGAAATAAAAACAGTTAAGAGTATTACCGTCATAAATTCATTCAATTCTTTTGTTTTTTGTGCTACATCTCTTCGGCATTTGTATGTTACATTGTTTTACGTTTAATATTCATTAGAAAATTAAGTTTGTTTTATAAAGAATAATTCGGAAGTTTGAAATGGTAAAAAACAGTAAAAAATAAATTTCAAAAGCAGCCATCCAAATTGGTGTAAGTAAAAACTATGCTTGGCGTGCAATGAAGGCTGATGGTTTACATCCTTATCATTTGCAAAAAATTCAAGCACTTAAAGAAAAAATTTTGTGATTGGGTGATTCGTTGTTATGAACAAGATCCCAGGATATTAAATCAAATTTTATATACGGATGAAGCAATGTTCACATGTGAAGGGATATTTAATACTAAAAATAATCATCATTGGTTAAAGGAAAACCGACATTCAGTTCGGCAACACGCATTTCAGGAACGAATAGCAGTCAATGTATGGGCAGGAAAGATTGAAAATCAATTAATTGGTCCATAGTTTCTACCTGGGCGACTGGATTCAGATTCATATTTAGTTTTTTTGCGAAATAGGTTATTCGACTTACTCGATGATGTTAATTTAACTGATTTGCGATTCATTCATTTTCAACATGACGGTGCACCCCCACATTTTGCACGAAGTGTAAGAGAACACTTAAATGACACATTCGGTCAAAGATGGATTGGAAGAATTGGCCCATTAAATTGTCACCATGGTCGCCATTAGATTTTTATCTATGGGGGGTTTGTAAAGACATGGTTTATAAAACACCAGTTCATAACAGGGAAGATTTAATGAATGGCATTAATAATGCGTTTGAAGTTTTAAAAATAATCCGAATCAAATTCGATCAGCTACTAGGATAGTATTAAAACGGTGTCGAATATGTCGATCACATAATGGACCCCATTTTGAACAATTTTTGTAGTAAAAATTAAAATTTAATTTAATAAATATGTTTTAAATTTTTGAAAAATTTGCATTATTTTCGTCATATTTCAATATTATTTTCGTCATATCTCTAAGACGTGTTGACATATTTTAAAAGTTTGTACATCAAATTAAAGCTAAAACATCAAAGAAGTTTTTCTAAAAACCGAAAGCTGATAAACATAAAAGTTCTATAGTTCTCGGCTTGCAAAATAACAAAAATATTTGAGGCCGTTGAAATTTCTTGTGTTTGACCAGCTATAGCATGAAAACGGGTTGTCACCGATGTTTGTGTTATTAGAAACAGTTATAGATAGTTAAAATACCTTTCCAACAAGGTTATAATTATTGGATTCCGATAAGCGGTTGCTGAGATATGGTAAATAACATCTACGTACTACCTTGAACTTCAAGGAAATCGTTTTTTCGGGCTAGGTCGAAAACCAAGGCAGATAGACATGGGGTCGCCATACATTTTTTGATTGGAAATGAGGTGTAGAACCTGCCTGTTTCGGGTTGGCACCCTGTACTGGGACACTCTGTATAGAAAGATGAAGGAAAAAAAAGCAAAAAAATATATGTGCGGACGAGTGGGTGAATCTAATTATATATTTTATATATGGTATGTATGAATGCTTTAAAATATATATTGATAAACTAAAACATATGTCTATAAATAACTAAAAAAAAAATTATAATGTACTATTGATATCAAAAAAAATTAAAATAACTTTATAAAGTTGTTTATCTGAAGAGATGTAATGAATGAATAAAATTGTATGAATGAAAAAATAATATAATGATAATTTTTTATATTTGAGATAAACTCACTGTAAAACTGTCGGATAATTCGTATAAATATATATATATAGTTATAATAAATGCTGCTGTGTTATGTTAATTTTATATATATAAATATAGATAAATAGCCGGTTCGTATTGGGACCCTGCATTAAAAATGTCGATTTTTTGGCTTGAAAATGACATTTATTTGTATAACAAAATGATTGAGTACATTAACCAATATATTGCCCATCGTTAGCTATGACTTCCTCACATCTTTTAGGAAGTTTGTTGATTCCTCGTTTGAAGAGGTCCTCATCTTTTGTCCCAATCCATTCATCGACCCATTTTCGCACTTCTTCAGCATTTCGAAAGCGTACATCTGTCAGGCTGACCTGCATTGATCTGAACAAATGGTAATCAGAAGGAGCAAGGTCTGGAGAGTACGGGGGGTGTTTGCACGATGTGGTCTCGCATTGTCATCGTGTATTAAAACTTTGTGGTGATTTCGAACTATCAATGTGAGTTGATTTTTATTCAGTTGATGTGGGACCGATTTTCCTAGCTTTCTCATCTTTTCCATTGAATGCAAACGTCTAGAAATGGTAGAGGCATCTACATTTAACTCTAATGCAAGCTCTTGTTGCGTTCGACACGAATTTTCATCCAACAATGCCTGCAATTCTTCGTCTTCAAATTTTTTTTGGCTGACCTGGCGGTTCTTTATCTTCCACTTCAAAATCACCCCTTCTGAAGCGTGCAAACCACCGTTCACAAGTTTTTTGGGTTGGAGCATGTTCACGGTAAGCTTCTACCAACAATCGACAACTATCAGCAGCGGTTTTCTTCAAATTAAAGAAAGTTATTAAACTTCCCCGCAAAACAACTTTTTCAGGCATGTGTTTCGACATATTCGAAGGAAAAAAAAGCTTTGTTGTTTACACTTCAATGAAATGACATATACTGAAATTTATAGAGTAATGACATACAAAAAAAAAGAATATGGGCGCGGTGTGCTCCGATGCACACAACGCAAGTTACGCCATATATTATCTAGATCGACATTTTTAATGCAGGGTCCCAATATATAGAACTGCGGTATAGAAGGCACATTTAGCAATTTTAACGTTTTATTAATAATATATAGAATATTGGAAATTTAATATTGATTTTTTATCATTTTTTATTTTCAATTACAGTAAATCATATACATATAATAAAGGTGGTATGGATAAATACTGCAGTGATGAGATAAAAAGATATGGCGATGATTCGGAAAAACCTCCGGTAGATTCGTTATTGGAGTTTTTTTTACTGCTGGAAGACGTTTTTGTGTTTTTGCGGTGAATAGACTCTATTATGCAAAACGATACTAAAATGAAAAGTAAGTTTAAAAAAGAACATAAATTAATTTGAGGTACAAAATTCGAACGAATTTCATTTTCCTTTGTATTGTTGTATATATACGTACAGGGCAATTTTTCACAGTATCATATATGAAAGTCCTATATATAAAAATTCTGTACATTTGCATCAATCATTTGAGGTAAAGTTTCCTTAGAAAGTTTATAAGGATCAAATTTATATATGGAAATAAATTATAATCTCTATATGTATTGTACTATATAAGTTTCCAAGATTTTAGCATCCAATTTTCAAATCTAAATCGATTTTATCCTTGAAAATTTGATAATCGCAAATTTGTATATTGACCAATTTTACTGAATATTGACATTTATTGAAATGGTATTGTATGGAAATTTGATTTCTGTTGAGTTTTTATTGTGTTTTTACTATAGAGATGTTTTAGGGAAATTCCGAAAACTAACGGTCTAAAAATCATGCATTAAAAATCGCGCAGTTAAAAAAAAATGCCTATAAATAAATTTATTATAAATCAAAACAATTTTATAGTAATATAAATTATACGATAGTATTACAATAAAAAAATTGTTTATAAAACATTATTATATATTTAAGCGACGATATAAAAAGCAACAATAATTAGTATAAAGTTAGTATAAAGTTAACATATGTATATTATGAATCATTTCCGAAACTATCATCCATAATTCTGTATATTATATTTGTAAATATTATAGAATATAATCTATATAAATATTTTAATCACAGAAATTTTTTCGATAAAATCAAAAATTATTTATATTTAGAATATATTTAGAATATATTGTCATGAGCTCATCCGCAATTTACCGGTTGTATATTTGTATATATATCATTTTAACAGGTACTATGGTACTATATATATATAGATAATTGTATAAAATTTTAAAAATATACAAGGTGTTATGGTCGAAGAAGGTTTACAATATTTTATTATGTAAAGGGTGATTTTTTAGTTATTATCTTTTTGGCAACACTGGTTTAAACAGCTGACGCACATTTCGTGTTTTGTTTCACTGTCAAACATCTTCAGTTTGGTCTATAATTTAACCATGAATCGTCTTACAAACGAACAACGCTTGCAAAATATTGAATTTTATTATCAAAATGCGTGCTCTGTTAAGAAAGTTCATCGCGACGAAATTGTGTTCAGCGACGAAGCTCATATTTGGCTCAATGGGTACGTAAATAAGCAGAATTGTCGATTTTGGAGTGAATATCAGTCAGAAGCATTGCAACAGCTACCAAAGCATCCAGAAAAATTCACAGTTTGGTGGGGTTTATGGGCTGGTGGCATCATTGTACCGTACTTCTTCAAAGATGATGCGAATCGTAACGTAACTGTGAATGGTGAGCGCTACCGTGAGATGATATCGAACTTTTTTTTGCCCAAAATGCAAGAGCTTGACTTGCATGACATGTGGTTTCAACAAGACGGTGCCACATGCCACACAGCACGCGCAACAATGGACCTATTGAGAGGGAGTTCGGTGAACATTTTATTTCACGTTCGGGACGGGTCAATTGGCCCCCTAGATCGTGCGATTTAACGCCTTTAGACTATTTTTTTTGGGGCTATGTTAAAGGTCATGTCTATACAGACAAGCCCGCTTCAATTTACGCATTGGAAAACAACATTGAAGCATTTATTCGTGAGATACCGGCCGAGATGTTGGAAAGTGTATGTCAAAATTGGACTAAGCGGATGGACCATTTGAGGCACAGTCAAGGTCAACATTTGCATGAAATAATCTTCAAACATTAAATTATATGGACCGTACTATCGATTCAAATAAAGATTTCATGCATTTTTCTGAATTTTATGTGTTTTTTTTTGAAAAACTTTCCTATAGGTTTTAAAACATCACCATTTATAATTGAATAAACTCGCTTCTGCGTTAGTCTGCTAAATGGCTGGATTTTCATTTATTTTTTCATCTTTTCACATAAATATGTCAAGTGAGTCTTTCAAACATTTCTTTATGAATGTTTTTATTTAAGTTTTTCAAATATCTCTGCTTTGTTTGTTTGTTCTAGTGATATGCTAGAATTTTGTGGAAGTTTAACATGTTGACGGACAGTTGCGTCTATAGCCGTCAAGTTCAAGTTCACTATGTGACATGACGGCAATAGCCGTCCAATACGAAACGGTCGTTTTTAGACACTGCGGCTGTAGCAGCACAAATGTGCATTTACCAGCGTACAAGTAGAAGCCTAGTGTCATGGCATACCGAAAATAATGTATAATAATTATAAAATTATAATAAATTTATTTGTCATTTATTTATTTTTGTTTGATCATGAACTAACATTTCGTGTAAAACTCCCAAAAATACTTTGTTGCTCACAAAAAATTGCTTATTTCAGTCATTAAACCTGTCATTTACGTTTTTAAATTTTTGCTGTTATAGCCGCCATCGTCCCATTACATAGTGTCTAGAGTCCGCTGGCGCCATGACGGTTGTAGCCGCAACCTAATTAAAGGTGCTGAATTAATCAAAATTAAGTGTATTTAAGCAGAAAGAGTAAAACTATACTTCTAATATTCTAAAAATTACAATAACATATAGTGTCAATTTTCGAATTTCACTTGTTTCTACTGTCCGTCAACGTGTTAAAAGGAAATCTAATCGGGTATGTTTATTTTCATCGTCAGTAGATCCATTCCTTGTAGTAATTGATTGTGAAAACTATCAATATCTTGCAGTAATTTCATTCTAATATTTAATGTATATGAAGTTACATAATCTTGTTGAAATCAAGAACAAGGAATCCGATTCTGTAATGTTAAAAAGTTATTAATCATCAGTTATACGATAACGTATTTCATATAGTAACCGTAATATACCCATCTTCAAAAAAAAAGGAAAAATCTATGATTCCTTCAGACCTCTTCAGACTATACAAACGTTCAGACTCTTCAGAATACTTTCACTTTTAATTGTTCCAAAGGTGACTAATTCATTCGAGGATTTTCTGTTGCACATTTCCATGGAGCAAGGAAGGAGCTTAGGAAAATCTTGCAATGCTATCTGCAAAACATAAAGTAAAAAGTGCAAAAAATAAACCTTCCCGCAATAAAAAACCACACTGTATGAAAATATAGAGATCGTTTTTTATATATTATATTAGATGCGATAAATTTAATTTGAATAGTTTTTTTATTTGTTTTATAATTATTATAAAGTCATTAAAATCGAATCGTATATAAAATATGAATATCATCACAATTTCGCGCGCTCTATACGATGTATATAAAGTAATTTTTTTATTTTTTTTTTAAATATTTGTAATAGAAATTGTTTGGTAGAAATAAATTATTATTTTAAGTGTAGTGTACGAATATTAAATAAAAATAAAAATAAAAAATGTATTTTTTATATTTTATATTATGTATTTTATTGACAATAATAATGATATTTTTTGAAATATCTATGGCTTGTGTAAGTTTAAAAAAAACGATTTTCTTAATTTTCTTATAAAGGGTGATTTTTTAGCTATTATCTTTTTGGCAACACTGGTTTAAACAGGTGGCGCACGTTTCGTGTTTTGTTTCACTGTCAAACATCTTCACATTGGTCTATAATTTAACCATGAATCGTCTTACAAACGAACAACGCTTGCAAATTATTGAATTTCATTATCAAAATGCGTGCTCTGTTAAGAAATTTCATCGCGCTCTTCTTCCATTTTATGGAAATAGAAGTTTAATCGACCCACTGAAGCGGCTATTCGGGCTATTGTGACTAAATTTCGCACCAAATTTACATTGTTGGACATTAAACCACCAATACGCTTACGTAGAGTGCGAACTGAAGAAAATATCGCAGCTGTATCGACCAGTGTTAATGATGACCATCAATTATCGGTTTGTCGCCGTTCGCAGCAATTGGGCCTCTGTTACTCAACAACGTGGAAAATTTTGCGGAAGGATTTAGGTGTGATGCCTTTCAAAATACAGCTGGTGCAATAATTGAAGCCGAACGACCTACCGCACCGTAAAATTTATGGTGAATGGGCTTTTGGAAAGTTGGCCGAAGATCCACTTTTTTTACCGAAAAATTGTGTTCAGCGACGAAGCTCGTTTTTGGCTCGATGGGTACGTAAATAAGCAGAATTGTCGATTTTGGAGTAAATATCAGTCAGAAGCATTGCAAGAGCTACCAATGCATTTAGAAAAAGTCACAGTTTAGTGCGGTTTATGGGCTGGTGGCATCATTGGACCGTACTGCTTCAAAGATGATGCGAATCGTAACGTAACTGTGAATGGTGAGCGCTACCGTGAGATGATATCCAACTTTTTTTGCCCAAAATGCAAGAGCTTGACTTGCATGACATGTGGTTTCAACAAGACGGTGCCACATGCTACACAGCACGCGCAACAATGGACTTTTTGAGAGGCGAGTTTGGTGAACATTTTATTTCACGTTCGGGACCGGTCAATAGATCGTGCGATTTAACGTCTTTAGACTATTTTTTGTCATTAACATAGCCCCGTTAAAGCGCATGTCTATACAGACAAGCCCGCTTCAATTGACCCATTGGAAGACAACATTGAAGCATTTATTCGTGAGATACCGGCCGAAATGTTGGAAAGGGTATGCCAAAATTGGACTAAGCGGATGGACCATTTGAGGCGCAGTCAAGGTCAACATTTGGGTGAAATAATCTTCAAACATTAAATTATATGGACCGTACTATCGATTCAAATAAATATTTCATGCATTTTTCTGAATGTTATGTGTCTTTTTTTTTAAAAACTTTCCTATAGCTTTTAAAAAATCACCCTTTATTTAAAATTGAAAATTTTTCTATTCATAAATAAATACTCATTCATATTTAATTGTAATTTTACTTAAATAACAAAATAAAATGAGTTTTATTATTACCCAATGAATTTCACACAGAATGGTTTTAAATTAAAAGTACATAAAATACAAAATTGTGGTGTTGATCAAAAAGATAATAGCACCACATCAATTATAAAATTAACAAAAAATTTTACGGCAACATTAAATCGTAATTGTGAAATATCAACAAATGGTTGTATTGAAACGATTGGTTTTAAAGAAGCATTGGTTTGTATATTAATTGTAATAATTTATATATCTGTTATAACTTTATTATATCTCTATCGTGTGATTGCAGATAAATTATAATATAACAAAAAATGGTATGCTATTGATAACGGGCGGTGCTGATGTTTGTGCTGAAATGGATAAAAAAAATCCAGAAGCAATGAATAAATTACAATTGATTGGTTTTCCAACGGAATGTCCGGTAGCGGCCAAATCCCAATGTACCGATCCAACAAAAAAATTAAATATTAAAGAACATAAAAAATATTTGAATTTAGCCAGAGGAAAAGTTGATATCAAAGCAAATATTATACATGATAATGTAAATTTGTATATTTAATATTTTAATTAGAATATATATAAAGTTTTTTTTTACTAAATCAAAATATATATATTTAGGGATCTTCATGTTTACGTATCATTTTTGAAATATATAAATAATATTGGACCAGTAAAACAGATAAAAGACGATGTATATTTTACTTATAGGTACAGCAGTGATGATCTTTTTTTTATAGTAAAAATATTATTTAAATCAAAATAACATTTACTTATCCAAAAAAATTCAAAAAATTAATATTTATTATAATAACATTTTAATATATATTTGAAAATAAAAATTTGTTGTTAATGCGGGAATGTTTTTTATTTAATTTGTTTTTTTTTTCTATATATAATAGTGATGAATCTAAACTCAATATCTGCGGTCCCTAAGAAAATCCTGCACTTATATTTTGAATGCTTCTTTGTACATAAAAAAAAATTCACAATTTCTATTCTAAGAATTACTTTGTTTTGTAAATTTATTGTCTATTCACATGAATATAGATCTTCATGGTCGCAGCTAAACCTTCTTAAAACCGCAGCTAAATCATTATTTAATTCAAATAGTTGAGGTTTTAGAAATTACTATGAAAACGTATCGAGGATAAATAATAATAAATAATATACAGGAGCACTGCGTTGAATGCGTTTAGGACCTGCTCTGTGGTTTTTACTACAACAAAGATATATTATTAACCCTAGCTTAAATCGAAAATAATTCATAATTTTATTACGTTTTTTTTTTAATTTTAATTTTAATATATATGGATTAACAACAGCACTTAAATCAAAATTTAAATGTATATTTTGTTATATAAGTACATATAAAATAAATATATTTATGAGTTTTTTAATCTTATGAATTTTTACTATACGTTTAACATACCTATTTGAAAACCCAATCTCGCGTGTGTTCATCATCTTGTTTATAGGATAACTTAATTTTATACATATTTTTCCATTACAAGAAACATGTAAATGTTGTGTTAATGAAATTAATTTATTTATTTTATATATATAAAGTAAATTTTTTACCAGAAATAGAATCTTAAAAAGTACATAAATAAATTTAATTGTTTTAAATATATCGCGTTAATTATTATGGATAAAGATAATATATTGAAAGTGATGATGGTCTGAAACATTAATATTCTTCTATATTTATATATAATAGAGGAATTTATTTAAAAAAATATTCCAATAATATACAGGGTTACTCGTTATTAAGAAGATATTTAATAATTTTCAATTTTCAATGACTCCCAACTCCGGGTTTTGCCGTTTTTGGTCTGATTTTTGTTGACATTGCGACCGTTATTTCTGTGAAAACGAACAAAATCACGATACATAAAAACAGATGCAGAAAATAATATAAATAAAAACATCCAACATTTTATTTGATCCATAATATAATAAAATAAATAAAAATAAAATACATATAAATCACAATAAATATATATTTATATATAAATTAATGAATATTTTCTATTTTTAGATAAACACCAGCCAATGGAATGTATAATAAATTAACTGGATCGATAACTAATGGAATTTCTGTTTTTTCACATACGGTAAATCGAAAATTTTTTAATAGCATTGATATGGCTAATTTTGTTTGTAAAATACCAAAACGCATTCCAACACAAATTCGTGGTCCTTCACCGAATGGTAAATGTAAAAATGGATGACGTTTTGAACGATTCAATTCATTAAAACGATCCGGATCAAATTGTTGTGGTTTGGGAAAATACCGTTCATCCATATGAAACCCATACGTTGGCAATAGAATATTTGTACCTTTCGGTATAATTGCACCATTATTTGGTAATTGATAATCTTTTAATGCTACCCGGTGTATTGTTGCAACAGCTGGATATTTACGTAGTGTTTCTATAAAATAAATATAAAATTGGGGTTTAACATTTGCATATTGCTATAACAACCGTAAATTATTATGAAAGAAGTAAGCATAACTTAATAAAATTCCAAAAAGTTTTTAATTGAATTAAATAATTTTATTTTCAGTGTATTTTGACAAAATAATAATATGGAAGGTTTCTTTAAGTTCAACAAGCAGAAAAATTATGGGATTTTAATTAAGAAAACGAGCAGTTTCCGATCAAAAACACCGGATACAAATAAAAAGCAATTTGAATTGGATCATATGTATACTACAGCATATACATATAGAATAAGTATAATTAATGTCAGTGCGCAATAATTTTGTACATACCATTAAATATTTGATCTAAATATGACATTTCATTGATATTTTCATAGGTAATTTCACCATTATTATGATCATTATTTATAATGGTTAGAATTTCATTTCTTGCACGATCTTGTATCTCTTGATTTAATGCCAATTCATATAAGACATAGGCGCTAGTGGTCGATGATGTTTCAAAACCAGCCAGGAAAAATACAAATACTTGTGCAGCAATTTCATTTAATGTTAAACAATCTTCTGATTGTGAAGAATCGGAATCAGTTTTATCATTATTATTATTATCCGTATTTTCTTTATACATATCAATCATTAATTGTAGAAAATCATTACGTCGTTCATTATTATCACGTCGATATTTTATCGTTGATTGTACAATATCGATAACAAATCGGGTAACTTCTTCTTCATTTATACGAAAATGTAAACTTCTGGCCGTATCACGAAATAACATTGCAAAAAACATTTTTAATGTTTTCAATTTTGAAAATGAAAACATTTTCTTTCCCATTTGACGAAATTCCACATCCGGATCTTTAATGCTATTACATTCCAGACCAAATGCACATGAACCAATGACATCCGTTGTATACCGAGCCAATAGATCACGAACTTCAAATGTTAATTGGCCGGTCCCATTAGACTTTGTTGTTATGGTATCTTGAATGTGTTCACATAGCTGCTGACCAATTGAATGTATTATATGAAACATCATTTTCATTTTACCCGATGTAAATGTTGGTGAAATTTTACTACGTAATAAACGCCATTCATTACCTTCGATGAAAAATAAATTTGCCGATAAGGGATCATCGATTTTATTAAAATAAACACCACGATCAACAAAATATTGAAAATCTTTGATGAGTATTGTTTTGGCAAATTCCGGTGTAAGTATCATTAATACGGGTGCTTTAAAAAAGAAAATACCAATATAATCATTGGCTTCACGTACCCATCTTGAACGTTCATATAATTCCTGTGAAATGTACCCAAAATGTTTACGTTCAAATATACCATTTAGATTACCATTTGGGAATATCGGCGGTAAAAATGGTACATTTAATTTTTTCCAAAAATTAAATCCACTTTTAAAATTACCATAAACATATAATGCACTTAATATTAAAACAATTACAATTAATAATAATATCAGAGACATTATAAATACTAAACAATTTTAATTCACTAATAAATAAGTAAAATATATAATATTTATTACGAATAAAAACACTTGCAATATTTAAAAAATTTAAATTATCACTGCGAATTCATATATAATTTCAAATTTGATTTATCACAATTCTATCTGTATTCAAATATATAAATAGATAATAAGTACACCAAAATTCAACAAATATAGAGTGGGAATGAATTTTTTTTTATATATATAATAAGATTAAACAAAAATAATCAATTTCCCAGTACATTCGATATATTATTATATATATGATGGTATTGAAATTATGTACCTGTTGGTATATATTGTATATTATTAAAATGATATCAATATTAGATAAAATACAAATAAAAATATTGTTTTTTTTCTTACCAAACAATATACAAGCAGGTTAGATTTTTGCAACTATAGATGACTGCGTATCCAAATCAAATAACTATAGAAACACATCCGCTAATACAATATAGATTTAATACCATCGCAGATATATATTTTTTAGTTTCCATAGTTAACTAAAATCAATACAAATAAACACAAATTAATCAGGTAAATATCAAAAAACCTTAAACAGAAAGCACCTACATACGTGTTACGTGCGTGAAAAGTGGGATCAGAAAAAATTCCTCGATATTAAAGTTTAACCATATTTCATTAAACTCCATACGCTGATAATAATTTGATAATTCTTTTTGTGAAACGATAGATGTTCGTACATTCTCACACTATAATATCTAATAATAAGACACCTGCTATACTAATAACGTATCTGCTTTAAACACATTTATATATATATATATACTAAAGAGTTAAACACGCACATTTATATATAGATTCAAGTTCAGGTAAATTTGAAGGTTTTCTGTCGTCATGCCGAAATTTTCAAATACAATCCTATAATTAAAAAAAATAATATAATCTCAATTGTATATGAATTCACATTTCAGATAAATGTATAAATGAACACAATACCAAAGTTTATTTGCTTCATAGACTCCCGATTTGCATTAAACGTCGATCTCTATAAATGGATGATGTATCAGGATTTTCATATAATTCTTGAAGTAATATCCAAAATATCACATTTTTTTTTAAATATAAATTATTAATATATAATTCTTTGTTGAATAGTTAAGGAAGACGAACGAGCGCAAACACAAATTAAATTATTCAAAAAAATTACAATAAAAATTCTACATTTTCAAAATTTATTCGAAAACATTTATATACATCTTTAAAATTTAATAACTTACATGTAGGTAAGATGTCGTTACTACACATTAAAAAATAAAACCATTTCATCAAAATGGCAAATAAAACGCCAAAGTATTAAATGACGTCACTTATCTTGTGTGCGCGTATGGTTTTTATTTTTCTCAAAATTCTTTTTTCTTTTTTTCACATTTTCATGTTGTATGATCATCGGCCATTTTGAATAAACGTGTTGGACGGTTTGGATAGTGGTGTTTTTTTTATTTTTTTTTTATTAGTAATAAAATTAAAAAAAAGAAAATACCATATATTTTTTTTTTAAATAGTGTACTGTGAAAAGATTCCTAAAAAAAAAAAGAAATAATCGAAACCGTTTTATATAAATTTTCAATAAAAGTGTAATAATCAATTTTGTTTTTTTTTTAATAAATTTTATCCAATCGTATACATTATTTTTTTTTTATAAAACAAATTTTTAATATACTTATTTTTTCACCATCACCACATGAATTGAAAATTTTTTGTTGTTGTTTTACTCATCATCATCGCAAAGAATAGAAAGAAAAAAAAATATCAATCATTAAATAACACACAACCACCGCACAACGGCCACACACCACCACCACCACCGCCAACAACAACAACACAAACAACACCATCATCATCATCATCGTCCTATGAATTTCAAAGAAATTACTACTCATACTACTGTTACTACTGCACCACTACACCAGTAGTAGTATCAAACGAAGGAAAAAAAACTTAGCATCGCCAGTAATTGTGTGTTTTTTTTTGTTGTTAAATTAGTTTTGTTTTATATCGTAATTAAAATAATTGCAGTAGTTGTTGGTTGATTGGTGATAAAAACATAATATTAAAATTTGGCCAATTGTGAAAATGGAGGATAAAGCTACGTTAAAAGATTTGGATCAATGGGTAGAACAACTGAACGAATGCAAACAATTAACGGAATATCAAGTTAAAACTCTTTGTGATAAGGTAAGTGGTAAACAAAATAAATCTTCATCTTTATGCAAAAAAAAAAAAAAACGTATTTTTCCTATACACATTTTTATGATGAAGAAAAGTATGCGTCTTATGTTTGCATGGGATTTGTATTTTTACGGAATGTATAGATGAGATATTGAAAATGTGATTGTGTGTGAATTTAAATGGATGGATATAATAAAATTGTGTATGAATGGATTCATTCGATGATGCCGCATGAATGTGTGATATATCCTTGTGTTTATGTATGGTGGTTCATTAATTTTATTACTTTATCATTTAAAATATATTTTATTATAATTTTACAATATTTTGAGATTAATCTCAATGTTTTTGATAAAATAATAATATATATATATTGAAAATATTAAAATGGATGAAAAAATTATCCTACGGAAAAACATAATGATGATAATAATAAAATAAAATTCCATTACGATTTTCTTCATACACACACACACACACACACACGGATATAAATATTTATCTATATAAACATCGGGCGGCATTTTCGTTTTTTTTTTCTTCTAGTCATTTTTTTCATTTTGGCTGCTACTCCATAAACGTGGTCACTCCATGCTGCCTTTTTATTAGATTATAAATTTTCCCAAATCAAATTGAACTCTTTTGGATTTGTTATTATTAAAAGAAAAAAAAAAGCAACTAATTTTTTGCTATTTATAATTTCAATTGTAATTTTCTTTTACACCATAAATAAAAACCCATTTACACACACACACACACACTTATAAAATTTAAACAGCCCAAAAAAAAAAAACGACAAAAACGTCATTCATCATGTCGATGATGACGATGATCGATTTTATTATTTAAATGATGATGATTACACACAGGAATCTGCACACCTACACACACATACGAAACCATATAAAAATTAAACACATTTTTTTTTTTTTATAAAATTTGCAAATTTTTTTTTATTATAATTTCAAAATAAAGCAAAAAAAAAAATGATGTAATTTTTCTTATTTGCTTCCATTTTTTTTTTTTTTTTTAATATTTAATTAATCGGTATTTTAATAGGAAAAAATAATCAAAACAATTGATGAATTTTGTGTTAAAAAAAATCGTTTATTTATTTCCAATTTGACATCGGGTCGGGATAAACGAAAATGCAAAAAATTAAAAAAAAAAAATGTGGAAAACTCCAAAAATACGTCATTTTTTTCATCATTGTTTATATTTAAATATATAAAATAATATTAGTGATGTGTTGGTGTGCTTGTAGTTGTAGTGTTTTTTTTTTTTTTTTTTTGTAAAATGTGATTACGAGACGTGATAATTAAAAATGTATCATTCAAGTTTCTGTTGTTTTTTTTATTTGTTTTTTTTTTTGCATTGTTTAAAAATATGAAAACGTAATTTTTTTTTGTTTTGTTTTTGTTATCTTTACTTTGTTATTTTTTTGAGAAATATTTTCTTTAACACAGTGATAAAAAAAAAATGTGAATTGTTTGTTTTTTTTTTATAGTAAAAATCATCTCACGTTTATCAAATGTAAGAATCTCCGTCTATTTATTATTATTAATGATGGGAGATGCGGCGATCATTGTTTAGATTTTGGAAGAAAAAAAAAAAAAAAAGAAAGGGTGTGTTTTTTTTTTACACGTGTTTTAAAATAATTTGATTAAATTGCATTTGAGGACTTTCGCAAAAGTTTAATAAACCGCCCACGAGTTAGTTCATCGTGACAAAAATAGAAATGGTTTAAGACTTTGAATATGTTTGGATTGGTTGAATACCTTTCATTTCCGGTTCTCGGGAAAATGTCAAACAAACTTCGTTTAAATCCTGCTTTTAAAAAAAAAACATGTTCAAATCCATCTAAACGCTTTTCTATCAATTATAACACATAAAACCACTTCGACCATTATCATCATTATTATAACGTCATTTAATAAAAAAAACCGATTATGGAATGCAATTGTTTTTTTTCTACATACTTTTCTTAATAGCAATTATCTATCCATTTAATAATAATAAATATATTGATTAAGAAAAAAGAAAGACTCGCAAGTGCTTCTTCATGCTTGAACAATAACAACAACAAAAATAAAAAAAATATCCTACAGTATATTGTATTGTATTATGTTTATTTATGAATCAAAAATAGATTTTTCTTATCTTATACTGAATTATTTATTTCTTTTCATTCACTAACAATATAAAATAAATTAGATTAAAATCTTTTTTTATTTTATTTTTTCAATAGAAATGGAAAATTTGTTTTTATTTTTATGTACAATAGAAAATATAATCAATAAAATTAATTTAATATTGATCATTGCTTTGAATAAAAAATTATTTTGTTATTATTATTATTATATTGGAAATTTCACTGTTTTTTTTTTTTGCTTCTTCTTTTAAAGATAATTCAATAAGTAAATGGAAGAGTTGAGGTAGTCCTAAAGTATGTATATGACTAGTATGACAAGTTTTGAAGTCTAATATTGAATTGGGTGTTTTGATTTTGAAATTTTCACATGTTTTTTTTTTCTCCATAAAATCATTAATAATAATAGAATTAGTAGTTTTAATAACATGGTTTCCAATATAATACTCGGTAAGGTATAGAATAGTCGAATATTTATAGAATTGTTGATAAATAAAACAACAATATAACTTAATTCATAATTATCGTAAAATTTATTTTTTTTTTTAATAAAACTAAAATAGAAAAAGGCAAAAAAAAAAAAAAATCTATCAATAAATAAGCGGAAATTGGCATATATAAAAAAAAAAGAAGTATTTTACAAAATCTATTATCAATTGTATAAAAATCAATAACAAAACAATCAAAAATAGCCACTCAAATCATCACCACAACCACCACCAACAAAACAAAATCAAATCAAAAACATTGATTTTAAATTATCATATAAAATCTTACTCGCACTCGCATAAAAAAGTTTTAAATAAAAAAAAACGAATTAATTAATGAAATTGTGATAAAATATTGAAATATTTGTCACACCCGTTTACATTATCCGTACATTGTATAAGATTTAAAATATTCCATTGATAAAATTCAACATATCAATAGTTCAATAAAATTTTGCGTATTTATTTCACTTTTTCTTTAACATTTAAAAAAATCATTTCATTTAGACACACAAATTGTAATGATTGTAATAAAATCATTTTATTCTTACATGTAAATAAAGAACAAAATAAAAAAAAACGGTAGTACTTGATTCGATTCGATTATTATTTTCATTATATTTATTTTAATCTCATCATTCACATCAACAACCGCATGTTTCTTTATTTTTTTTTTTTACACTCTTGAATCATCATCATTGTATTATTTTTATTATCTTTTTATTTATTATCTCTACGACTAATTTCAAATCTAATAATTATTATTCCATTATATTTTTTTATGGAAAACAGAAATACATTTTTTTTTGTAATTTAACTTTCAGTAAATTACTTATTTCAGTAAATTACTTATATTATAAGAAACATATTTATATAGAAATTCATTCATGCAATGTAACATAACATAACAATAAATATAAAAAACTAATAACTCTCTCTCTTGTATAGAATATCATTATCATTATTATTATTATTGGTAATGAATGATGGAAGTCATATAATATAAAATAATATCATATTTTTGGATTAACTTGTGAGAAAATCTAATTGTCTTTATACTTTTTTTTGGTTGGTTTTGCTGAATTATCTAAAAATTTATTAAAAATACATTATTTCTTTAAAACAAAAACCAAAAAGTATATCAGAGGGATCTGATAATTTCTAGTTGCGTTGATGTTAAAATCCATTAAAATCACTTGATGATATATGAAATTAAGTTACGTCAATTGTAATATGTTTTATTATAATTTTGTTAATCCATTTAACAATTTGATGATGTATTAAAAAAATAAAACCTTTTTTTTTTTTTTTTACCAAATTTATTGTGTTAAAAATGACATTTTTTTTTTATATGTTTATTTTTATTTTTACTACTATGCATAATAATAGAAATTTAAATCGATAAAAACGAAAAACAAAAACAAAAAAATAAACACGCGTCAATTAAATCCATTATAGAATTGTTTTTTTGTTTTGCCTATTATAGAATCAAGGTATAGATAATAATTTGATTTGTTTTTGGTTTTAAATATAAATAATATAATGGAAAGTAGAAATTGAATTATTTCAGTTTAGTGACATGTGATCCAAAAAAAACCAAACCAATGTTTGCGAGACGTTAAACTGATTCTATTTGTCGTAATCACCTATAAAAGAAAAGATGAATTCAATAATTTGCAATCGGACAATTTATTGTTGATGGTGATGGTGAATGATTCAGATTATTAGATTACTACATAAATTGGGTTGGGTTTCTAAGTCCCCGAAATGACTTAAGTCGCTTGAGGTTATTGTGCTACAGCCTGAATCTGTTTCATATTCATACCTGTTCAGGAACCTGACGAATAATTGGTATGGTCAAAACTTTCACGGTCATTGGAAATAAATATAAAGGGTGATTTTTTAAAAGCTATAGGAAAGTTTTTCAAAAAAAAAAAAACACATAAAATTCAGAAAAATGCATGAAATCTTTATTTGAATCGATAGTACGGTCCATATAATTTAATGTTTGAAGATTATTTCATGCAAATGTTGACCTTGACTGCGCCTCAAATGGTCCATCCGCTTAGTCCAATTTTGGCATACTCTTTCCAACATTTCGGCCGGTATCTCACGAATAAACGCTTCAATGTTGTCTTCCAATGCGTCAAAAGAAACGGGCTTGTCTATATAGACATGAGCTTTAACATAGCCCACAAAAAATAGTCTAAAGGCGTTAAATCGCATGATATAGGCGGCCAATTGACCGGTCCCGAACGTGAAATAAAATGTTCACCGAACTCGCCTCTCAATAAGTCCATTGTTGCGCGTGCTGTGTGGCATGTGGCACCGTCTTGTTGAAACCACATGTCATGCAAGTCAAGCTCTTGGATTTTGGGCAAAAAAAGTTGGATATCATCTCACGGTAGCGATCATCTTATGTTACGATTCGCATCATCTTTGAAGAAGTACGGTCCAATGATGCCACCAGCCCATAAACCGCACCAAACTGTGACTATTTCTGGTTGCATTGGCAGCTCTTGCAAAGCTTCTGGCTAATATTCACTCCAAAATCGACAATTCTGCTTATTTACGTACCCATTGAGCCAAAAATGAGCTTCGTCGCTCAACACAATTTCGTCGCGATGAACTTTCTTAACAGAGCACGCATTTTGATAATAAAATTCAATAATTTGCAAGCGTTGTTCGTTTGTAAGACGATTCATGGTTAAATTATAGACCAAACTGAAGATGTTTGGCGGTGAAACAAAACACGAAACGTGCGTCAACTGTTTAAACCAGTGTTGCCAAAAAGATAATAGCTAAAAAATCACCCTTTACAATGGGACTGTTTTATATACAATGGGCAATTAATTTTGAGTATGCACATTTGTAGAGGGTCTTATCCTGACCAACTTTTGTTCTGGGCTTAGTGGCGGACCCTGCCCCTTTGGCCGGGGCAAGGGAGCAAAGTTTGTATGGGAAAATTTTAAATTTGTTTTCCCCCTTGGCCAGGGGAGGAGAAACAAAATTGTGAAAATCTCAAAATCCAAAAAAGTTAAGCCCAGGGAATTTTTTGTTTTTGTATCTGAAGTGGTAGAGAGGTCCCTTGTCCCCGCCAAATGGGAAGAGTCCGCTACTAAGTTCAGAACAAAAGTTGGTCAGGATAATACCCTCTACGAATGTGCATACTCAAAATTAATTTTGGTGAGTTCGCCGGTAGTCTGTAGTATTACCAATTCCAGTGCTTCTGTGGGACTCCCCCGTAACAGCAGTTCTCTTAATCTGGTCTTAATCACTGCATTAGCTAAACCACAAAATGGTCTGAGTTGAGTGATTGGACAAACGGAGCTATTTCTTGCGATATAGCGACTGTACTATGTTCAGTCAAATCAAGAATATTCATAATTTCTTTATTTCATTCATGGTTTTTTTATGATTATTATCTGTTTAAAATCAAATGCTTAATATTCCTGACATGTCAATAATAATAATATTGAATGGTTTTTTTATATATCATATTATTTTGTTAGGTTGATGTTCTGTACGTGGACGAACGATTTATGCATATTGAGTTGATAAATTGTTTATTTTCTGTAAACATCTATATATGAATTATAGGGTCACGTATTTAGTAGATTTTGTCAGTGCTAACGGTTCGATAACATTATTACTATATACTGGCAAGTGTTTTAAATAACATAAAGTACAATTACAATGAATGATTAATTGTTTTTGTTGTATAGTTACTATACACAAACTATTAAATAACGCATAGCGTAGCAAATTTATATATATATATACATATATTTTAAATGACTTTGGACCAAGGATGTTTCTTGACCTTTATTTACCTTGTGTATATTTTCTATATATATATATATATATAAAAAATTGTATAATAAAAGATATATGTTTCGCGTTGATTGTGTACAAAATTTTTGAACAGGTAATTTTATAAAATATATTTATATATATATGTATATAATAAGAGGTAATCACACAATACTGAAAAGAAAATTAATAAGATTACAAACACACACACACACCAAGTTAAATAATTTGCCGTTGGTATTGTAACAGTAATAATTAAGGTACAATTTCATATAACTCACGTACTCTATATTATAGGTACGTAAGCGATTAAAATAAATATTTCTTATCTACACTGACTGAAAACTAACTGAGATATTGATGACGGAAATACACAAAAAAACACATTCTATAAAAGAAGAGTAGAAGAAATATATAAATATATTTATATATTAACATAAAAATAAAATAGTGTATATATACAACGATATACATATATATATATAATGATGAAGATCAATTTTTGCAAACGTGCTGTTGTCGTATATATTGTATTTGTGCCTTGTATTTGTATGTGACCGACCAAAATGTTTCTATATATTTATGATGATTCAATGTTTATTATTATTATTATTATTATTATGTTATTCATATTCATTTTATTTTTATATTAAATGGTATTGAATTCATCGTCAAAAAAAAAAAAATCATTGTGTGAATTTTAAAATAGTATTTTTAAATAAATATAGCTCACAAACAAACACATACAACAATATATTCAGATTTAATTATTTGGTTTAATAAAACAAAAAAAAAAAAAAATAAATTATATTTTACAATATATATATGTCTGGGGTCTGCTGGTTGGTATATGCGGAACGCAATTCAATGCAAAACATTTATTATTCGGGTTCAATAAACACATTGTGCTTACTGCAAATATATTATATATAAAGTACCAACTAATTAACACAATAAAAGGTGATGACGTAATGTGAAAAATTTATATATTTCGGATAGGTTAACTTTTAGAGATCTTAAGAAGTTTTTTCGTATCCAAAAGATTTGGAAATTCTTATTTTTTCCCAAGAATATCTATGGAACAGTCTTCCACAGCTAGTACTAGAGTTACCCCTTCTTATTACTTTCTATCAGTTAAATTAAATCTTTCGTTCTATCTAAAGGCTCGCTTCCAATCACTTAAATGTGTTCATTGTACACAATCTATCATAGGTTCGTCGTACCTCACACGGCAATAAAATTCCGAGGTTTTGCGGGCGCTAAAATAATTTTGTCGTAGTAACGAACACATCCTAATCTGGATCCAAATTCGAATCGATACTGAGATATGTTGTTTTGAGCGCCAACCTTATGCCGCTTTTGCCGGGAACCGGGAACTTGAAGTAAAGGTGACGATGATTACTTTTCCTCAATTGGGTTTGGAGTTCAACAATAAACTTCTGCTATTCCGGGCATATTCACCGCCAACGTGTCTGCCAATCGGTTACTTCAAGATCCGCTCCCGGAGATCCGCTTTTATTTCAACCGTCTTCTTCCACTTCATTTTGCCACATACCCTACTGTTTTCCAACACTCCGATGATAGGTAGAAAGAACTGACATTTGTCCGTGCATCAGACAATTTGAATTTTTCCAGAAATTTATTTAGTGAAGAATGGAGGAGGAATTATGTCAAAGTCGAATATTAGCAAAATCCCGCATGTTATTCGTGAGCTATGTTTCGGAAGAATTGACTCCATTTAAAAGTTTATGAACGTTTTTTTTTTGAATAGCTTAGAAATTATCATCTATCTTTGTCATTTAAACGGATAAAAATTAAAGATGATGACTTTTTTATTGTATTAAAAAAAACAAATGTATGAAAATCGGAACTCTAAATGGAAGGAAGTTACTGAAGAAAGTATTGTTTTATTGTTCAACAACAAAAAGTTTGCTTATTCATTTCTATGACAATTATTTTGTTTAAACTTTGAGATATTCGAATTAGTTCGTGTGGGTTTTTTTTGTTTTGGGGCGACAAAAGCTAATCTCAAAGGTTTAGTAATATTAAATTTATATTTAAACTTTGGAACTTTTGTTTGCGGTTCAGACAGCTCAGAATTTGTTTTGTGCCTTTTAATATAATAAATTCTATTATTCAATGTAAAAAAAAAATAATTATTTCTTGTGGGGGAATTTCAAGACCTTTAAGGAATTACCCATCATTGATCAAACTAAATTAATGAATCATACCAACAAAAAATCGTCATAAGTGTAAAAATTCGATTATTCAACTAAGATATGAACATGAACTCCATTCATCTTCTATATATGACAATGGCTAAAAATTATGATTCATTTGTTTATTTAACGTAACTTCGCTTCCACCAACAAGAAGTTTTAATGGTTAAAATGAATTCCATTTTGGTAGTTAGCAATACAAATTATTTATTTTCTATTTCATGTAAAAATTTCCAATCATAATCAATGGATTTCAACAATTTCTATTATTTAAAGATCATCAATAGAATGAATGATGTTTTTTAAATAAGAATTTTCATTTGTACGAAAGTCTAAAACTGCATACATTTTTGTCTATATATATTCAAGAGAAATTATTCCCATCATTGATTGTGTGATTTATTATCATTAATAAGTTATTATCTTTATATTTTCTTTTACCATCATGATATTTACTTGTTGTATTGTGACCCTGCATTAAAAATGTCGATTTAGATAACATATGGCGTAACTAGCGTTCTGTGCATCGGAGCACACCGCGCCCATATTCTTTTTTTTGTCTGTCATTATTCTATAAATTTCAGTATACATATGTCATTTCATTGAAGTGTAAACAACAAAGCTTTTTTTTGCTTCGAATATGTAGAATCACATGCCTGAAAAAGTTGTTTTGCGGGGAAGTTTAATAACTTTCTTTAATTTGAAGAAAACCGCTGCTGATAGTTATCGATTGTTTGTAGAAGCTTACGGTGAACATGCTCCAACTCGAAAAACTTGTGAACGGTGGTTTGCTGCACGCTTCAGAAGTGGTGATTTTGAAGTGAAAGACAAAGAACGGCCAGGTCAGCCAAAAAAATTTTAAGACCAAGAATTGCAGGCATGGTTGGATGAAAATTCGTGTCGAACGCAACAAGAGCTTGCATTAGAGTTGAATGTAGATGCCTCTACCATTTCGAGACGTTTGCATTCAATGGAAAAGATCAGAAAGCTAGGAAAATGGGCCCCACATCAACTGAATGAAAATCAACTCAAAGCACGAAACGATGCATGCCATAAACATCTTGCCGGGCACAAAAAAACATAGTTTTTTGAGTCGAATTGTCACTGGCGATGAAAAGTGGGTGTATTACGAAAACCCTAAACGTAAAGCAACATATGTTGATCCCGGCCAACCATCAACTTCACAATCATAACGCGATATTCATTGCCAGCTAATGTTGTGCATTTGGTGGGATCAGAAGGGTGTCGCGTATTATGAGATGTTAAAACGGAATGAAACGGTTACATTTGATCGCTACCGACGACAACTGCGCGAATTGGCAAAGAAATTGAACGAAAAACGGCCATTGATAGCTCGAAAACACCACAAAGTTTTAATGCACGATGACAATGCCATACCACATCGTGCAAACATCTTTAAGGAAAAAATAAAGAGGCTCGGGGGATCATCTTGATCACCCCGCGTACTCTCCAGACCATGCTCCTTCTGATTACCATTTGTTCAGATCAATGCAGGTCAGCCTGACAGATGTATACGCTTTCGAAATGCTGAAGAAGTGCGAAAATGGGTCGATGAATGGATTGGGACAAAGATTAGGAGTTCTTCAAACGAGGAATCAACAAACTTCCTAAAAGATGGGCGGAAGTCATAGCAAACGATGGGCAATATATTGGTTAATGTACTCAATCATTTTGTTATACAAATAAATGCCATTTTCAAGCCAAAAAATCGACATTTTTAATGCAGGGTCCCAATATATAAAAGTAAATTTCGCTTTTCATTTCAATTACCACCTTCAATGAACTTTACCAGAAAAAAATAAATAAAAAAATACATTTATGAATCTATTTTTATAATGTATAGAGTTTTATCTGATGTTGTTTTTTATTTTGTTATTAATCTTTTTTTTTTGACTTAATGCATCACTTTTTTAAACTTCTTTTTAATATACATTTATTTATAAATGTTTATTAAAAGTTTATTTATTTATATATATATATATATATATAGATATAGATATATTGTTAAATTTGTATTCTTGTTGTTGTTGTTATTCTTAAAAATATAATTAATAACATCTGGTCGAATAATTTCTATTATATTTCACCACTCCATGATGATGGGAAAAACGATGATGATCATTTTCATTAATTACGTATTATTTTTTGGTTCGTTTTCGTTTTTGATTCAGTTTAGATTTTTGTGTGTTTGGTTTAATTTTTTTAATAAAAAAAAAAAAAAACAAAACCCACCGGATATTTAATCATATACAAAAATGTATTATTACATTGAATGGAATGATGTTGATGGCTTAATGTGAAGATATCAATAGAGTTTTAATAATGTTTGCAGACAGAACCCAATTTCAATTTGATGTTTTTTGGGATATCTCCTCTAAACTGGCAATTGAAAAGTTGTTTTTGTATAGACAAAATTTAAGAATACAAAATATGATTATCGAATCTGAATTTATTTAAAAATGATGCAATTTTGAAATGTACAATTTTATTGAATTATTTATGGAAGTACTTTTTTTTGTTTTGTTTGTAAATGACTGTATGATATGATGACGGTCGCCTGACTCATTAATTTACCACAATATATCTGTATGTATATATATAGTATTGTTAATAATATCAATACCGTCATTATCCTCATTATTATATTTTATCGCATGTTTGAATGTTTGCATGTCTTTTTGTGTCGTCTGATTTTCATTTTTTTATTTATCTATAGTCGAGTTATACTTGGTATATTTTTCAATTGTATATCCATCAAAATTTCTTTATGGTATATTGGATTGGATTGGATTGGTTGTTTTGTTGTTATGCTGAATGATGGTGGTGACTGAGATTGAGTGCCATCGTCAAAATAAAAAAACAATAATTTTGATTATGTTGTTTGTAAAAATTTGTTGTTGACATTGACTATTGTTTATTTCTATATATTATTATATAATCAAAAAGCTTATTCGTTAATTAATTATTGATTTTTTTTATTTTCATTCTTCAATTGTTAGGCAAAAGAAATATTATCAAGGGAATCAAATGTACAAGAAGTGAAGTGTCCCGTAACAGTTTGTGGTGATGTACATGGACAATTCCATGATTTAATGGAATTATTTCGGATAGGCGGACGATCACCAGATACAAATTATTTATTTATGGGTGATTATGTTGATCGTGGTTATTATTCAGTTGAAACGGTAACATTATTAGTTGCATTAAAAGTAAGATATCGTGAAAGAATTACAATTTTACGTGGTAATCATGAATCACGTCAAATTACACAAGTCTATGGATTTTATGATGAATGTCTTCGTAAATATGGAAATGCCAATGTATGGAAATTCTTTACGGATCTCTTTGATTATCTACCGTTGACTGCGTTAGTCGATGGTCAAATATTTTGTTTACATGGCGGTTTAAGTCCATCAATTGATAGTTTAGATCATATACGGGCATTAGACAGATTACAGGAGGTACCCCATGAAGGACCAATGTGTGATCTATTATGGTCAGATCCAGATGATCGAGGTGGTTGGGGTATTTCACCACGTGGTGCTGGATACACATTCGGACAGGTAAAATATTTAAAAATGTTAATTTTTGTATTGTTAATTTTGATTAACTATAATTTTTTGTTTTAATTATCAGGATATATCGGAAACCTTTAATCACACCAATGGTTTAACGCTAGTCTCAAGAGCTCATCAGTTAGTTATGGAAGGCTATAATTGGTGTCATGATCGTAATGTAGTAACAATCTTTTCAGCACCAAATTATTGTTATAGATGTGGTAATCAAGCGGCATTAATGGAATTAGATGATTCACTGAAGTTTTCATTGTAAGTTGTTGAATGGGTTTTTATTAATTAAAAATATAATTTTATTTATTTTGTATTTTTTTTTTTTTTGTTTGTTCATTTTAGCCTACAATTTGATCCTGCACCGCGTCGTGGAGAGCCTCATGTTACTAGGAAAACACCCGATTATTTCCTATAAAAACATACACAAAAACCCATCCATACACCCAAAATACACAAATACACACCACCACCACACACAAATAAACAACAACAACAACAACAACAAGAACAACAAAATAAACATAATATTATATATTCTATTATTATTATTATTATTATTTAAATTTAATAGTAAAAAATTATTATTATTAATATAATAAATTTTAATAAAATTAATAAGAAATAATAATAAAAAAAAAAACAAAAAACAAAAAAAATACAAGATAACAAAATTAAATATAATAATAATAATAAAGTTTGAAATAAAACAAAAAAAATGAGAACGAAAGAAAGAAAATATAAAATAAAAATCAGATAGAGAAGAAAACAAAAAAAAACAATTTAATAGATAAAAATTAAAATTAAAAAAAATAATAAATATAATAATGAAGACGATAAAATTAAAATAATTGATATATACTTTAATATGAAAATAAAAAAAAAAACACAACTACTATATATTCATTTAGAAAAGCAATTAAAAAGGAAAATCTTTTTTTTTTTCTTTTTTATTTAAAAATAATAACAAAAAAGAAATTAAACATCTACAAATTAAAAAATGGAAAGAATAAAATATTATATATATAAAAATTAAAAAGAAAAAAAATTAAAAAAAAAAACATAAAAAATTAATTATAAAATAAATCAAAAAATAAAATAATTTAAGAGTAAGGATAATAAAATTAAATGATAAATTAAAATTCAAATCAATCAACCAGCCACCATCCCCCCCCCCCCTCCAATAAACAAACAAATCCCAATTCAAGTTTGATGAAAAAAATAAAATCAACTTAAATTTTAAATCAATTTTCCAAACACACTCACAAACACAAACACAATCACAAACACAAATAATATTTTCATGACTTAAAAAAAACTTAATTTCATTCTATTTTACAATTCAATCACAATCAATCAAACATTAAAGATTTTTTTTTGTATGGATTATGCATTGTGATGGATCTTTTATTGTATCTTCATGTTCATTTAGTTTTTTGTTTTTTTGTTTTTTTAATTATTGCTATTTAAGCTTTTTGCCTATATTACGAAAAACACGTTAAATTAATCCCTCTTAAATATCACATCTGTTCATTATCATCAGCATCATATCATAATCAGTATCATCATCATCATCATAAAATCATAATTCTATTTTAATATTTAATAAATCATATTCATCATTATTCATCATTCGAAAAATTTTTGCATCCATAGAAATAATTTTAAAATTACCAATCAATTATTGTAAAATTAATGAATAATAATAATAATAATAAAAAAAAAATAAATAGAAGAAAAAAAAAACAATAAAAAGATATTTTCAATCTCTCCACCAAAAACAAAAAAAAAACAAAAAAAGTGAATAAATTTCAAATAAAATGAATTTAAAAACAGATAATTTTTTTTTTCTATATATTTAAACAAAAAATTAATAATTATTTTTCTAAATATTATTAAAACAATGAAAAAAATATTCAGTGTTCAGTGTATTTTGAGTGTGATTGATTCTAAAAACAATAAAATAAAAAATATATTCCATATTGAGGGGGAAAAACAAAATCTAGTGTACACAGATCACAGATCAGAAAATTGTTGTTTGTGTGTTTATTAAAAATGCATGCAAATGAAATTAATTTATTTAACTTATTTAAAACACAAAAAAAAAAAAAAATCTATATGAATGAATATATAATTGGTTTTTAATTTATCCAAAACGACGATGATGAGGATTAATCACAACGCAATCCATCTGATGATTAATCTTATTCATTTGTGTTTTTCTTTTTTACATACATAGATTATCGTTATATTATTGGAGGAGAGACGCGTTTAAAAGTAAAAAAATAAAATGCTTCTTAATTATACTTTAATAATATTCAATATATAAATGAAAAGTAAAAAATAAATAAAAAAAAAAAAACTATCATATATTAAAATGTAAAATTTCATTTGTACATTGTGATTAAAAAATAGTTTTAAATAAAATTTATAAAAATTCTAGATAGAGATTTTATTTAATAATAATAATAATGAAAAATGTAACAGAAAATAGTAGAACAATCCCATTTCTTCTATTATCTAAACATTATTTATATCACATTGGTTATTGGTTTCAATTTGAATTTTTGTGTAATTGATGCGAATGCTCTGTGTGTCTAATCTAATCTATTTCATTAATATTTGAAACAAAAATAATCTGATTGAATGTGAGGTAAAAAATAAGAGCACTGAATAGTTTTTTGTTTATGTTTTTATAGATATATAGGTCCTATCAGAATGACTTATGGATTATGCTTACAATTTTTTTTTTTTTTGTATAATTCAATAAGTTATTTTAATAAAATTTGTTTCATAAACTTGTAAAATTACCGCATGAAGTTAAACAATAAAAAATTAAAGTCCTAATTAATAATTATTTCATACAGAAAACACCAATAAAAAAGATGGTCAAACAATTTAATTAAGAAAATTTTAATATTCCCTTTACCTTAATCGTGATATTTCAAAAAAAAAAAAAATGAAAATAAAAACCACAAAAGTTAATCCTACTTCCTACTTTCGTAAGGTTTTCGTTAAATTTTTATACTAGAAATTAAAATAAAAGCATCTTTTCCTTTTCATCTCCATCTATTTAAAAACGCTCACACTTAAACAAAACGGAGAAAAAGCCTATGATCAATGTGTCGATTTCGGCTGAATTTTTTTTTATCAGTAAATAAAAAAAACTTTGAAAATGTTTGAATTTGTCAAAAAATATTTACTTTTTTTTATCAAGAAATAATAAAAAAAAATATAAAAACAAAAACTTTGTACGGCGATTGCATTTCTTTATTTTTTTTTTTTTATTTATTATAATTTATAAATAAATAATTAATTAAAATTAAATAGATAAAACTAAAAATTAGAAAGAAAAAAAGAAAGTGTTTTAAAATAAATTAAAGAACAATGGGATCGTGTACAAAACAGGTAAAAATTCATATTTAAATTATTATTAATTTTTCCAAAATTGAAATTAACCTCACAAATTATTTGTTTTTTAATTTTTTTATTATTTTTAAATTGATTTTTTATAATTTATAATTAAACCCATAATTATAATTAATTTATTATAATATTTATTGTGATTAATTGTAATTAAATAATTAATTAAAAAATGTAGTGTTTTTTCTTTTACAAAAAAAAACCTTTTGTTATTTATGATGAAATCGGTGATGTGATGATATTTGTTTTTTTTTAATTATTATTTTAAGGGGTTTAATCAATTGTATGGATTTAAAAAGAATACAAAATGGACAACGGGACTTGGTGCTTTACTACCGGAATCCTATAAAAAATTCTATGCCGAATGGAAATTAAAAAAACCGACAGCGGTTCATTATATACCAAAAGAGGGTCTATTTGAACGTGATGAAGTTACCGGCATCGTTAAACCAATTCAAGATATACCCATTCAAGTTATGTATCCACCGGAACACGATACGGGAATTTGGGGTGGTGAGGGTATCATTAAGGGTTTTACAAAACAACGTCAAAAACGACGTGTACCACATTTTTGGATGCCACAATTATTTCGATCGGTATTGCACAGTGTCGTATTGGATAAATATATGTCGGTGATCGTGACACCTCGTGCAATGAATTTAATTCATGAAAGTAAAGGTTTTGATCATTATATATTAAAGGTGGGTTATTTAATTTTTTGATATTTATTGTGATCGGATGGGTTTTAGTAATACAAAAGAGGTGAGGTTTTATTAGATGTTAATTTGAAGGTATTGAAATTGATAGTAAATTGAATTTCTTTCCATTCATCAATTGTTTTTGTATTTTTTGACCTTTTTTTTTTTAACCCTTTTCATTATTTCATTTCTAAACAGACACCGGCTTGTGATTTAAAATCAAAATTAGCATTGAAAATCAAACGGAATATATTAAAAGAATTACACGATGGATGTCCAAATTTAATGTCGAAACCAGAAAAACAAAATGATGTACTTGGTGAATACAAACGCTATTTGGAACAAGTAATTAAATTAAATTATAAATTATTTCCCGTTGTCCGCTGCTGATTTATAATAATAATAATTTTTTTTTTGTATTAACTTTAAAGTATACAGCGGAAGAAATTGATTGGTATGGACTAACATTTTTAGAAGCAATTGCAAAATTGAATTTAGAATTGAATGGAAATAAACAAATTGTACCACAAAAAATGGAATTTCGTCAACGTTTAATTGAACAATTAAAAGAGGCGGGCATTCAAGAGGCACAAGGCAACATTTCCAATTCAACTGGTGATCAATCACATATACAGTAAGTTTAAATTAAATTTATATCTTGATGAAGATTGTCCTGGTTATATGTTTAATTGATTGTTTTTTGTTTTTATTTTAAATAGATCTTCATGGTTATCGAAAATGAATCCATTTGGGAAAAAGCAAGATATGAAATAATTTGTAAGGTTTATTGTCATCAATTGAATGTGCTAAATTTAGTAAAATAGTCAAGATATTTTTGGTAAATTAAACGATTTTAGGATTTAATCGAAATTGTTTTTTGTTTTTTTTTTCTTTAACGAGTTATAAAGATTCAAATACCTAAGGTATATGTTTTTTGGAACGTAAAGATAAAGATTTAGATAAATCCTTTGGGCTATACTAAAATACTTAATATTTTACATAATTTCTTTTTATTGATTGTTAGTATGTTAAAATAATATACATTTTAATATTCAGTCAGTACAAATAAATGAATAATAATAAAATCTAATCCAAAATTTTTACCATAATTAATAATTATATTATTATATCTGCGGTTATCTTAAAAAAACAAAAATTGTAATATTAATTATCTTAATTAAATACAACGTTGAACCACAATTGTTCAAGCTCTACAAAACAACAAATAATAATACATTATCTTGATAATGTTAATTGTATTAATGGTAAAATGTTGATTGACGATAGATCAGCTAAAATTGTTTCAATACTTTCTAAATTTTGTACTTGCATTAGACTTTCTTTACGAAAACTTAAAATAATCGTTGCCAATAATGGTATAATTTCTAAACTATCATATCCCAATATTAAATCCCATAAAATTAATAATTCTTCGGGTGGCAGATGACCACTGAATGCTCTCATTAACCATTTAAATACTATACGAATTCTGAAATTCAACATATTAAAATTTTTTACTTTTTGCAATATAATTTCGTAATATATAATAAATGTGTACTTACGGTTGAATTTGTATATCACGAAAATGTGACCATAATTGTGGTTCATGTGTTTGTAATAGTTTTTCAAATAATAAACATAAACTAACGATTCCCTATAAATCGGATTTTGTTGAATAAAATGATATTAATTAAATAATGTGAAGGATGGGGTATGGAGAGATTGCACACAAGATGTATGATATTATAAATTATTTTTACCTACCTGTGGATGTGTATTAATGGTTGTTAAACGATAACAATAACGTACGTAAAATGCACGAAATGTAAAATACAATTGAAGTGGTGAATCACAAATATAACAAAATGGTGCGGCTATGAAAATATAGAGAAAGAAAATAAAACGGTTATATAACTTGAATAATCGAAGGCAAATTTTCACTTGGATTTGTATATAGTCGTACAGTTCGAATTAATAATCATGTGGGCGAGTGGTCATCGATCCGTATAAGAATCTTATCATTTATATAGTTTAGGGTTTGATCTTATGGATAATCTCAATCGAACAATGTAATTACATCTCGATTTATTCAATTACAGATCAATTAATGATATTTCATTATCTGAATGAGTACAGATTGTTAAAGCGACCGATGGATGACTGCTTAAATGATAAGGCGAATGGATGATCGTGAAAGATAGGATTCTGTATAGGATTTACAGAATAAATGGAAAATAAATAGATAGATAAATAAATAAATATTGATTGGAATGGAATGATTTCATGGAATATCATATCATGGATAGAATATTGAAGGCGAAATGATATTCTGATTCTAACTGGATTAGAATTTTTCATCGATATGGGTCTGTGATTGGAACAATGCGATTTCCAAAAAGAGTTATTCAAAGTATTATTTCTGTTTTTTAAAAGTTTTTAGTCTGATATACGAATTACAAAAGATAGTATTGGGACCTTGCATTAAAGATGTCGATTTAGATAACATATGGCGTAACTATAGCGTTGTGTGCATCGGAGCACACCGCTCCAATATTCTTTTTTTTTTGTCTGTCATTACCCTATAAATTTCAGTATATGTCATTTCATTGAAGTATAAACAATAAAGATTTTTTTTGCTTCGAATATGTCGAAACACATGCCTGAAAAAGTTGTTTTGCGGGGAAGTTTAATAACTTTATTTAATTTGAAGAAAACCGCTGCTGATAGTTATCGATTGTTGGTAGAAGCTTATGGTGGACATGCTCCAGCTCAAGCAACTTGTGAACGATGGTTTGTACGCTTCCGAAATGGTGATTTTGAAGTGGAAGACAAAGAACGGCCATGTCAGCCAAAAAAATTTGAAGACGAAGAATTTCAGGTATTGTTGGATGAAAATTCGTGTCGAACGCAACAAGAGCTTGCATTAGAGTTGAATATAGATGCCTCTACCATTTCTAGACGTTTGCATTAAATGGATAAGATCAGAAAGCTAGAAAAATGGGTCCCACATCAACTGAATAAAAATCAATTCAAAGCACGAAACGATGCATGCCATAAACATCTTGCCGAGCACAAAAAACTTAGTTTTTTGAGTCGAATTGTCACTGGCGATGAAAAGTGGGTGTATTACGGCAACCCCAAACGTAAAGCATCATATGTTGATCCCGACCAACCATCAACTTGACAATCAAAACGCGATATTCATTGCCAGAACCGTATGCTGTGCATTTGGTGGGATCAGAAGGGTGTCGTGTATTATGAGCTGTTAAAACCGAATGAAGGGGTTATATCTGATCGCTACCGACGACATCTGGGCGAATTGGCAAGGAAATTGAACGAAAAACGACCATTAATAGCTCGAAAACACCACAAAGTTTTAATGCACGATGACAATGCCAGACCACATCGTGCAAACATCGTTAAGGAAAAAATAAAGAGGCTGGGTTGGAATGATCTTGATCACACCTCGTACTCTCCAGACATTGCGCCTTCTGATTACCATCTGTTCAGATCAATCCAGGTCAGCCTGACAGATGTACGCTTTCGAAATGCCGAAGAAGTGCGAAAATGGGTCGATGAATGGATTGGGACAAAAGATTAGGAGTTCTTCAAACGAACAATCAACAAACTTCTTAAAAGATGGGAGGAAGTCATAGCTAACGATTGGCAATATATTGGTTAATTTACTCAAAAAATCGACATTTTTCATGCAGGGTCCCAATATATAGCCGGATAGTTTTATATGTGTCCTAACTTAACTATAATCTCAAAAGATTATATACAATTTGATTTATTGTATATATACTTACCAAACATGCAAATACCATGAAATGGTACGATACCCGATGGTGGTCCGTCATATGATTTAATTTTATTATTTAAAAATTCATAATGTATCATTTGATTAATTTCTGTATCACGTGAAAAGCATAACATAATCTATATGAACATAAAAATATTATTAATATATTTTAATTTTCCCGTTTAGGCGAACCTTATAAGGATTCATGTTACGAAAACTAAATGGGCTCTAAATTACAGAAAATACCTGATAAAGTACATCTTCATAGACAAAATATTGATCATCATTGGTGGCCGTCAATTGGACATCTTTGAATACTAATTTATCAACGATTAAATCCGTTGTGATGACGGCCATTTTTAATTTATCAAAATGTTCCGCGTGATTCAACGATTCAATTTGACTGCCCAATGTGTATGACCATAATTTACCACGAACTTGTGTTGGGGTTTGACCTTTTTTCAATAGATGTTGACACAATGGAGCATGTTTAGAGTGTAGAACACGTTGACACAATGCATTCCAATTGATTAGACGTACATCAGAACGTAACAATTCTGCATAATGTTGTTTTAAATCAAATAGATTTTTGACCGTCAATTGAATATGTGAAAATTCCCATTTTGGATAAAGGCTACATATCAATAAAACGATAGTTAAATTGTTAGAATTTATAATCTTATTTTAATATATATGCGATTATTTAAATTACTCATCATCTTGTCGTTGTGGACCTTTTAACGATAGTAATACTTCTAGTAAATCTTTTGGTGCATATACAGGACGATAATTGGTTAAATCTATTTGATAATTACTAAGTTCATCCCATTTCGTTAGCAGTTCTTCTTTATCCGGGCCGGTTCTTGGTTGTCCTTGTAACGTTACGTTTAATTCGGTACACATTGCATTCAATGATTTACGTACACGACGTTCCCATTGTATACCAGCACGTCGTAAATAATTTAATTGATCATTCTATATGGCGTGGCGAAAAATTATATATAATAATAATAATAATAATAAGAAAGCGATTAAACTATAAAAAAGAAAAACTGAAATATACTTAAATTGATTGACTTACCGCGGATTGAATGGATGATCGTAAATCCGATCGAAATGAATTTCGAATTAGTTGATAAATTATATTTCTAATTTCAGTTTCTAAACCATTTGATTTTATTGCAATTTCTAATGTATTTTTCATATCATCTTTAAGGACATCCGGTGAACATGCTAATTTCTTTATTAGGAGTTGGTTTACAAAATTGAAAGTATTTAACATCTTCATATATAGATATATAAAAAAACTGTAACTCACTTGAACCATTTTATATAAATTTTCATATAATTTCATATTTTTTATATCACATGATAATTTTATAGCTGTATGATGAATACTTGTATCTTTTAATTCTTCCATATTATTTATTATTATTTATCATGTATTGGAAAATTCACCCGGAAAATTTCTGTTTATAATTTATTGATTTAGTATTTCAAGATCCTTTTGAGTAGTAAAAATAGTAAAAAAAATTTTGGTACAAAAAATAGGAAAAAAAAAACTTTGTAGTATATCTTAACAGAAAATTTTTTTACCGTGAATTACAAAAAAAAATTCCGATAATACCCGAATTGAATTGAATGGGAAACTGCACAAATAAAATACCTTAAAAAAATATATATATAGAAAATATCTATGGATATATTATATAAAAATAAATAACTAATATTAATATATAATAATATATGTATATGGAACTGAATGGAACGGAAATTGATTGATTTAACAAATTTGCATATATATACAAATAATTTTTCATTTGTTTTTATTACAAGCAATTTACATATACGGCCACGATGATCGACGGGCAAACGTTGCTATGAAAATTTACAAATATATAATAGCTATAGAGTAGTATATAGTCATTTAAATAGATATATATAAATTATATATGATATGATGTATTTTATAGATAGTCATATAGTATATATATTCAAATCAAATGAGTTTTCCATTCATAAAAATATAAAGACTTATAGAGGTATAATAAACCCCAAATTCATATTCAAACGATATATGATATACAGAAAATTTTATTCATACAAAGGAAAATATATATTAAAATTCAATAAATACATAGTCAATATAATACATAATATAACGTAGAAATATTCACGATTCTTAATTCGCATTGTAGAAATCCCATTTCTAATCACCCCCTCGCATCCAAGTTTGGAAACACACAATAAAATTTCATTAACCTGACAAAGAAATTGTAAAAAATTAATAATTTTCCTTTTTATATATTGTTTTCATACAAAATCCATTTGCTTCCAAAGTATTTCACATATTAAATCAAAGATCCAGACAATGTCCGCGAAAATGTATTCATCTCAGGTACTTAAATCGCGGTCAGCAATCGATTCATAATAATTTGAACATTATAAATTGTAATGTTTTGAAATAATTATCAATGATAAATAACTTGGATAGAATATTTTTAGAAAATGAGTTATTTAATAGGAATATCTTGCAAAGGGTTATGTGGATAGAATATAACCACATCTGTGGAACTTAAAAGGTATAAGAACTGATCAGAAATTGACATATTACTATACGACTAAATTATCTATACAGCAATAAAAGAAAGTTATGGATTTTCCACCAATGTGCTCTTGCGGATCATAGCTAATGATCTGAAATTTACCAAAATGTTGGACCTATTCTTCATCTATTATGTGTAGGAATTAATAATGCGGATTTTTTGGCTTGAAAATGGCATTTATTTGTATAACAAAATGAATGAGTACATTAACCAATATATTGCCCATCGTTAGCTATAACTTCCTCCCATCTTTCAGGAAGTTTGTTAATTCCTCGTTTGAAGAAGTCCTAATCTTTCGAGGCAATCCATTTATCGACCCATTTTTGCACATCTTCAGCATTTCGAAAGCGTACATCTGCCATGCTGACCTGCATTGATCGGAACAAATGGTAATCAGATTCAGGATCAAGGTCTGGAGAGTACGGGGGGTGATCAAGATCATCCCAACCTAGCCGCTTTATTTTTTCCTTAACGATGATTGCACGATGTGGTCTGGCATTGTCATCGTGCATTAAAACTTTGTGGTGTTTTCGAGCTATCAATGGTCGTTTTTCGTTCAATTTCTTTGCCAATTCGTTCCGGTTGTCGTCGGTAGCGTTCAGCTGTAACCGTTTCATTCGGTTTTAACAGCTCGTAATATACCACACCCTTCTGATCCCACCAAATACACAACATAAGCTTCTGGCAATGAATATCGCGTTTTGATTGTGAAGTTGATGGTTGGCCGGGATCAACATATGATGCTTTACGTTTAGGGTTGCCGTAATACGCCCACTTTTCACCGCCAGTGACAATTCGACTCAAAAAACTATGTTTTTTGTGCTCGGCAAGATGTTTATGGCCTGCATCGTTTCGTGCTTTGAGTTGATTTTCATTCAGTTGATGTGGGGCCCATTTTCCTAGCTTTCTGATCCTTCCCATTGAATGCAAACGTCTAGAAATGGTAGAGGCATCTACATTCAACTCTAATGCAAGCTCTTGTTGCGTTCTACACGAATTGTCATCCAACAATTTGCCTGCAATTCTTCGTCTTCAAATTTTTTTGGCTGACCTGCCCGTTCTTTATCTTCCACTTCAAAATCACCACTTCGGAAGCGTACAAACCATCGTTCACAAGTTGCTTGAGCTGGAGCATGTCCACCATAAGCTTCAACAAACAAACGATAACTTTCAGCAGCGGTTTTCTTAAAAATGAAAGAATGTAACTAAACTTCCCCCCAAAACAACTTTTTTAGGCATGTGTTTCTACATATTCGAAGCAAAAAAAAGCTTTGTTGTTTACACTTCAACGAAATGAAACATACTGCAATTTATAGCCTAATGACAGACAAAAAAAAACAAAATGGCCGCGGTGTGTTGCGATACACTCAACGCTAGTTGCGTCATCTGTTATCCAAATCGGCATTATTAATTCCTATACCCAATATATAAAAGATACACTGAATTTTTAAGTTCCTATAATATTACGGGGAGCTTCATCAGAAATCCCATTTTCTTGCATCAAGATTTTAAAAAAAAAGACTAAAAATTCGCATTAAACTGACAAAGAAAAATGCAAAATAAAATTTTATTGGATTTTTATTAGATTTTTTTTAAAAAATAATTCTCAGGATGTCAAAGGATCCGCAGGCCAGGTCCAAGGATATTTATGTACTTAAATCGGTGTAGAATTTTATCAACAATCGATTTATCATCATAGTTTGAGATGTATATAAACTTATGTTTTAAGGTGATAATCTATGCCTCAACGTGTATGTCATATTAATGGATTTAAAACATTTTATTGAATCTTATTGAAATCTTATTGATTGTATTGAAAGTCGTTATAGGAGTATAGTAGTGATAGTTGCGTGTTTGATTTTCAAGAGATTCTTGTCGTTCTGGAATTCTGGATGGTTTTTGAAGATATTCGGATTCAGCGTCCCTTAGGCAATAAGTATTCAAATTTTCAGACATTTTCATCCATTGGTTTTTGAGTTATTAAATATGGTAGTTATTGTAAAAAATCTTTAATAACCCAAAAAGCAAAGGTTATTCGGGAATATCTAAAAAAATGGTTATAGGGATAGAATCATCAAAAAACTTCGCGGTACATGAAAAGTATATATCAGAAGTGATCAGAAATCTAACCACAGTAAAGTAACTAAAACCGCATTTGAATTTAAAGCTATATAAATATATTAAGATATATAGTTTTTTTTTTTTTTTTTTTGGTTAAACTATGCATAAACAATTTTATTCTATATATACATCGCGATAACATCAACATCAAAAGATATAATTTGCGTGCGATATCGCACAGATCGATGATGGCATTCTCTATTAATAAATACATATTTATTATATTGTATTTTTTTTTTTATAATATCTCTATGCTTGAAAGGTTAATTATTTCACATATACTTTAAGTTTAAACGTGATAAGCTATCATAAAAAAAATATATATGGCATATTGTTTTGGTGTTTATAAACAATCAAATAATACAAATGTAAACTTATATTTTCTCACTAAATATATCTAGGAGGGTCAGATAAAGTATAGTACACATTTTAAATAATTATATACATAAACAATAATAATACTACATCATATTTATCTGTAAAATTATAATTCATATATAATTCTTTTAAAATTAAAGTATATATAAATAATAACATCATAACATAATATATGATGTTGTACGCGGAGCCTAATCGTCTACATATATATATTATTAAAACCGTGAACGATGATTCAAAATATGTATATTATTGAAAATTTTACATGTAAAAAATAAAAAAATACTTTGATTTTATAATATTAAAAGGTGTTATAATAAAAAAAAATACAAATTAACAATTGCGTAACCATTTTTTATGGGGGTTCAGTATGGTTTGGATATATTTATATAACCAGTTTAGGATGTAAAATCTTTTTTGGTTCATTTTATCTTGATTTTAGCAAAATATTCACTGTTCTTAAGGGTTGGATGTAGAGCCTTTTTGAAAAGTTCCCATATTACTTTCCTATTACAGAACATGAGAGTAAAAAAATTAATAAAAACCATATTGTACAAGAACATCAGAAGATGAACATCCTCGTTAAGGAATACCACCATATCGTTAAGCAATTACAAAAAAAAATATATATAAGACTAATGAAAACATAAAAAATATTCAATAATAAAGTAAACAAAAAGATCCTTGTATATAAAGTTTCGTGAGCTCGCTATTGTTAAAATATCGTATGATATTGTGAAAATCTCTATATACATACTCATATGGACTCTTTATGGAAATTGATTTCTTTGCGGTATTTTACTGCAGAAATATAAAAGTTTAAATATGAATGGTTTTAAATATATGCACATATATTTCCAAATAGTACGAGGGCGGAACGATAAAGATCCGGTCTAACAACCAAAAAAAACCATTTTTTCGTTTTAATTTAATTTTATTTCTCAACATAGTCACCTTTTAGCTCTAAACGTTTATTACAAAGATTTTCCAACTTTTTTATGCCATTTAAATAATACGATTTCGGAAACTCCTCAAAATACGCGTTTGTTTCATATTGATTGCTTCTTGGTTTGATGTGAATTTATTTACTGTGAGCTATTTTTTCAAGTATGGAAACAGGAAAAAGTCGCTGGATGCTAAATCTGGACTGTAGGGTTGATGCGGTAACAATTCGTAACGTAATTCGTGGAATTCAGCCATTGCAATTGTTGACGTGTGCGCCGATGCGTTGTCTTGAAGAAAGATCACTTTTTTATTTTTTAACTGTGGTCGTTTTTCCTTGATTACATATCGTTCAATCGATCCAATAATGTAGCATAATAATTTCCTGTTTTGGTTTTTCTTTTTTTAAGATAGTCGATGCGTGCAATATACCGTTCGCATCCCAAAATACAGCCGCCATAACCTTATCCGCTGATTTAACCGTCTTTGCCTCCTTTATTGGAGCATTCCACCTGCTTATATCCATTGTTTCCGTTGTATAGTGATGAATCCATGTTTCATCAACCTTTATTAATCGACGCCAAAATCAATCTGGATTATGCTTTGTCCAAACATTGTTTTGAAGTGATCACACCATTTCGTTTTTGTTCGATTGTGAGTAAACGCGGCACCCATCTTGCTGATCTCTTTCTCATCAAATGTTTATGTTCAAATGTTCAAATGTTTATTTATGCAAATGTTCGTGTAAGATGTTGGAATACACGTTCATATGAGATGTTTACGATGTCAAAAATCTCTCTAAACTTCGCTCGACGATCATTCAAAAGAATATCATGGATTTTGTCGACCATTTCTTCAGTTCTTCCTCTTTACCTCTTTAGGTCTTCCCGGTCATGGTATTGTTTCGGTGCATGTACGACCACGTTTAAATTCAGCAAACCAATAAATTACGATTGAATTCACTGGAGCAGATGTGCCATAATACTTATCAAGCTTTTCTTTTGTTTTTTTTTTGCGGTTTTTCCACACAAAAAGTAATGTTTTATCAATGCACGATATTCACTTTTTTCCATTTTCAAGAAAAATCAAAAGTTGTCTACCGTTTACCGCGCTACCAAACCAAAACTAAATGACGGATCGCTCTAAAAATTTACAGGCCGCCTACTAACAGATTATATTTACCAGTAGCGCCATATCTTAGAAACCGGATCAATATATCAATCCGCCCTCGTATAGAGGTTATTGGTAAAAATATAAGAATTGTGTTAAAGAAACGGAGTAATACATTTTGAATGGCGATTTTTCTGCGATCGCAATAATCTGTTTTTCTATAGCGAACCGGACATATACCGGAAATATAATATACCGATGAATATGCGTATATAAAATAATATCAATTATTCAAGAATCAAGATATCTGTTGATAATAATTTTCCAAGTTATGACAAAGAAGTTTATATGTTAATAATATATTGAAAAGCATGGAAAATTTTACGAGGTCCAAGAAATATTTATGAGGACGCAATTGCTATTATTATATATTATTGCGTAAAGTTGACTTAGGAGGTAAAAAAACAGATCTATATTCTGCGGAGTGGTCTATATAGTTTATATAAAGTTCTTCCCCGCAGAAAATTCGTCGCTACTACGCTATTTAAATGTTTTCTATTTAAAATTAATGTATACAAAATCTGAACAATGGGAAAAAATACCTTATTTGATATATAAATAAACTTTTTTTATATCATTTTTTTTTTATATATCATCGCAGATATATGATAATGAAATTATAAGTGATAAAAAAAAAATGAAATGATACCATATAAAAACGTAGGTATAGATGACAAAATTTATATAATTGCATATATTTTATAATTGCAATTATTAATAAAAATAAAAAATAATATCTTTATTTATTTATATTTATATTGTATAATATTAGTCATTAAAAATCGAAACGATATACATAGACAATCAATAATATATAACAATAAATAAAATTTGGTGATGCGATACCTGCGTAAATTATAAGATATCCCCAGCAAATCAAATCATCAAACAAGTGAATCATCGTATATTTTATATCGTATTGGATAATTTTGAATTCACATATCACATATCGCAGAAGGAATTTTTTTGTTTAAATAATTTTTTATATATGAACGCCTAATCATCAGAATAGATATAATTTCATTTTAAGATCTCTATATTTACATGAAACATTTCATTTTCGTTACCAATCAAAAGATACTTATTTACTTACTTATGCAGGCTATTACAATTGGTTTTTTCATCCAACAACATACCCTTCTTTCAACCTGTTCAACTGCAGCCAACGTCTTCCAGCCGTAAACTCCATAAAATCCCGAAAATCCACTATACCATTTAATCTTTCCATCTACTCCCGCACGGTCTTTCAACACTCCTTGATCCACCTAAACGCGGTTTGCCATTCAGCATTTTTGAATATTGAAAAACTGAACAATATCGGGTTCGCCTACAGGTTATACATTTCATATGGTCGTATTGCCTTGCCTATACGACCATTAATCCACTTTCCGGTCCTAAAAGATAATACCAAAGATGAGGCCGTAACATCATCAGTATTTTCTTGTCGAACTCCCAAGATACGTTGTTCGTTAGCCTACTACATGTCTTGTATATCACGTTTCCACCGAAAATATTTTATCGCATACATGGTTATATACTTCCCGCATCTATATTATTGCTTAACCATATATAGTGAAAAATATATAAATATTTTTTCATAATCAATTCTCCATATTTTCTATACATAAATTAGTTAAAAAAAAAAAATAAACGTTTTGTTAAAACAATTTAATTTTTTTTTTTTATCAAAAAATTAATGATAACATAAAATGATATAAAAAAAAAAATAAAATAAATATAAAGCTCGACGCGCTCGATACCTTCTCCATAATATATGCATATATATACGACCAAAAACATTTTATATCTATATTTTGTTACATTTATATATACACCTGTATGGATGGATGGTATATTACTCGTGTATGAGTCCCAAATGGTTTTAAGCACAATCAATAGGTATACATATATGTATATATATAATATCTGCCCTGTGTGCAGGTATCGTACCTGCTACGTCTATATATTATTATAGATTTATACATATATAGAAGAAAAAAAATCCTATATATATATATATTTATGATAACAAAAACACAAAAAATGATAACATTCATTAATTTTTTTTAATTTTTTTTTTCATTAATCATATAATAGAAATAATTTTCAATAAATTATTTTTTTTTCGATGTCGATTTGGCCAGTTTTCTTCAATCAATTGTCTGCTATGAACCTGTAATTATTTTTTATTTATCGTAAAAATAAAAAATATTTAATTATTAACTATATAATTAATTAATTAATTTTTCGTTATGTGACGTATATTAATTATGTGGCGGCGTGAACTTTAAAACTATAATAAAAAAATTAAAATAATATTTTGTATAGTGAAAAGTTTAAAAAACCGTTTATCGTTATATAAAATTTAACAGGGTGTTTTTCCTATTATATATATATATATAATATATATATATTTAAAAGTGTTAAAAGAAAATTAAAATTAGTGAATTTTTATATATCATATAATAATAAAACAAACATAGTTTTTAAGTGTAATTTATATTTTTGTGTTATTGGTATTATATAGTTTTATAAAAAATATATTATAGATTATAATAAAATTAATTAAATATTAATTCAATTGTTAATTAAAGCAAAAAAAAAATCAAATAGATCAAAAGAAAATGTTTCGATTAGAAGAGCACGTAAGTTAATTTTCATTATTATTAATTTTTTTTATTTTTTGTTTTGTATTCAAGAGAATTGTTTATTGTTTAATTTTTTTTTGTATTATTAATTATATGATTATCAATATTATTATTATTATTATTATTAACCATTTTAAATGTTTTGTATGTGTGCCTGCGAGCAGAACAAAAAAAAAAAATTTAATAAAAAAATATTATAATATTAAAATTAAAGCTACTAAAAATTATTAATATTTATATTGCGATTGTGTTTGTTTACCTCTCTACCTGTGTATATTAAATAAATATATATATTTAATTATCTTGAGTTTTCTTTGAAAAAAAAAATAAAAAATAAAAACGATATATAATATAATTATTATATACTTTTATCGCAATTATCTTTAAAAAGATAATTTAATATACAATTTTTTTTAATCATTAAAAAAATAGAAAAAAGATACATATTATATTGATTTTTTATTATTATACAAATTATATATTAATAAAAAAAAAATAAAAAAATTATATTATTTATAATATGTGATCTATTTGTTTATGGTTTTTTTTTTTTTTTGAAAGCGCTGATCAGCTGATCTCTGTTGAATTCTTTATTAAACAATTTTCTCTATATATATATATTGAAAAATATAATATGGAAAATTAAAATTCGGTGGAAATCGCTATAAATTTAATTGTAGTTGAATTCTAAATAATTATATGTGAATTATATATATAAATCATCCCGTTTCCGCATTTACAAATCTCGTGATATAAAAATGTATTTATTTTAAAAAAAAAGAAACGAAAAAAGTTAAAGAAACATTTAGAAAAATTAGAGAACAATTCAATTTTAGATCATATATTGGAATTATTAAAATTTACTAATTCAATAAATTTACTAATTCAATTCACCATTTCCAGTGTGTGCGAGCCATTTCATTTCACCATTTCCAGTGTGTGCTTTGAGATATTCCAAACAATTTTATATTCATCATCCAAATCCAGAAATTAATATGAAATCATCAAGCAAATTTGATGGATGGGTTTATAATAATTTTGATATTTATTTCACGGGATTTATTGTTTCAATAAGAAGAAAACCGCAAAGATGAAATATTTGTTTATTCTCACAATTTTTACTTTTAACTTTGAATGCGCTTTTGCGAATTGCTTTGAATTTTTTAATTAAAATGGATTGATTTGAAATTTTATGAGTTTAGTAATTTTTCTATATCATATTTATATGTATATATAGGTTTTTATTTTCATTTTAATTTTTGCCAAATCTGCAAGAGATCTTGACAAATTGCGTCTGTATTCTGCTGACACAGTCTTAATATAAATATAGTACTATAGTAAAAATTTAAAAATGTTAAAAATTGTAAATTTATCAATACTTTTGTATGCAGATCCCTTAATATTATTGGTTTTGTTTTTACTCAAGTTTCACCCTTAAAATACTTAAAATACAATTTTATGGAGATTTCACACTTAAAAATTTACTCTTTACCATTTAAAACATCTTTTTAATAGAAAGGGGTTAAGAATCTTTTCATATCTTGAACATGATAGCTAGGAACGGGTTTGTATAGTTCTTTGACATTTTTCTGTAGCTCCCATCAGCAATAATCATAGCTACATCATAGTGTAATTTTTTAAATAAATTGTCAAATTAATAAACAGAGAGTTTTTTACAATTTGAGTACCTAGAAATGTTTTTATCATTTATAAATCGAAGTTTAATCTGTAATATTTGTATATTAGAGTGGCCCTTATTTACAAAAGTCTTTTTTTTCTGGGTCTCATAGGCTAAAAATATTCGATTACCTAAAAAATTACAAAATATAAATTTTCAGAGTGATTGGTGAAACTCGCTCAAGAGGCCTAATGTCGGAAAAAACGGATTTTCATACATTTTCGTAATATTTCCACATCACATCGGTTGAATTAACTATATTAACACTTTACATTTCCCAAAACGTAATAACGTTTTAAAAAATACCGTTATACGCGTGTATGATACCCTCCATTATCTTAGACATGGTATTTACTAAATTTTTGCATTCATCCGGCGATTTTGAGTTCCACATTTCAATGATTTTTGCTTTCAATTCTTCACTCCTTCAATTATATCATTCGATTTATTTTTTAACTTTATTTATTTTTTAAGTTTTATTAATACCCACAATAGAATCAGTATTTCAATGAGGACTTGAAGATGTCCATTACCAAAAAATGGATTTCTTTAGCTGCCAACCAGTTCTTAGTTGATTAAATGGTTTGTGGTTTGTGGAGCAAAATATTTTTGAAATGTGTTTTTGCCGTTTGAACATAATTTAATAGTCGATGGCAAAAGGTAGTCATTTAATATATGAATGTATTTTTGGCCCTCAATGAAATATAAATTACAGACCCCTTTACCGACATACAACCCCACACCATGGCACGGACTGGACATTTCATAGTGAATTTTAAAAAATCACGATATAATTCTTCATTTTTTGTGTGAATTACTGGATTATCGAAATCATCAACATCAAATAACGTCAAATTTACATTCATCACTAAATATATTGCTATCCCATTGACGCTGAACCCAAAAATGTTCAGTAGTCGCACATTTCAAATGTTTTGTCTTTTGCAAAAAAACAATTAAGAATAGCTTTGCTGTGAGCTGAAAAGAGGTTAGGGATATTATTATTAGGGGGAAAAAAATGTTTAATAAAATATGTCTTTATTTTTATCTTATAAAATTTCTAATTCGGATTATGAATCCATTGCACTATCGTGCGATAGGTTTTTGGGTTGCTGTTGACCATATTAGAGTTAGATCACGCACAGCACTTCTAATATTTTTTTCACAATTGCGTTTATCATCACGATCAGTAACATTAGATTTTCCACCATTTTTAATTTTCTGTGATTCAAATGAACCGGTTAAACGATTTTTTTGTACAAATATCCGATACGATAGACTTACACTTAGCTTCATTAAGTTCTTTTGGAATATTTCGTATTGTTCGGTATCATAATAAGAATGATCAAAAATATATCTTGATATAAGTACAATGGAATCATAAAACAAAGTTAAAATATGATCGGAAAGTCACAATTCACTTTACAGTTGAATTTTGGGTTAGTAAAGTAAAGTGTTAGTATTTTAAATATTGCATGAAAAACACTTTGGTGATTTAGTTGTATTAGGCATAACTCCTGAAATATTCGACGTACGAAAACGTTCTACCCCATTTTGGAAAGGTAAAATTGCATAGAATACGTTTATCTTGGCTATCTTTAATTTATATAGTTAATTCAACCGATATGATGTCCAAATATTACGAAAATGTATGAAAATCCGTTTTTTCCGATTTTAGGCCTCTTGAACGAGTTCTAAAATTTCACCAATCATCCTGAACATTTATATTTTGTAGATTTTTAGGTAATCGAATATTTTTAGCCTATGAGACGCGAAATCCGTGTTCTAAATTTTTTTCCCATACATTTGGAGGCCACCTTAATGTATATAGTTGAATAATTGATTAATACATAATAAAAGTAATAACGCGGTTTTATATCTTTAGACAAATATTCAGTAGGACAAATAGTACGACTTAACTAGATAAAATTCTATTATCCTCTCTGCGGCCCTATAGTTTTAAGTCTTAAAACAAAAAAGTATAAAATATTATTAATCAAATTTTAAAAAACAAATATCACCGAAATCGATTTATTTATATTTAACAATGAGTTTTAAAACATAAATTACATAAAAAAATAATTTTTACAATAATGAAATGGGAATTGAACTGAAAATATAAATTATAAATATTGTTTAAGACACTATCAGGAAAATATTTTGATAAAATTATGTTATATTTAAAAAAAAGCAATAAAATAAATTATTTGAAATTATATTTATTTTTATTTTTTTCAATTTACAAAAATCAATACAATCATAATAATAATAATAATTTGTTAAAAATATCTCTTCTGTGCAAATAAGGAATTTTTTTTTATCATATCATAAATCGCGTAACATATATTATATATAAACAAATACTTGGATAAAAATAAATAATAATAATAATGATATTTTTAAAATAAAACCAACAATTACACAAGCAATTTGTATTTTTTTTATCGTATTTTCATATATAGTTATATGTAGAAAATGTATAATAAATACATATAAACATCACGTAATGATAAGCGATATTTTTGTGTTTAGACGACACATAAAACAATATATTATTATATATACCATAGTTATATATTTCCTGATATGAGGAAAAATTATAATCATAAAAAAAATATGACTAACCAAAAAAATATATATATATTATATATATATATAATTAAAATCGAAACTTTACGTTAACATTTTTACAATCGCGGTAAAATATTTCTTTTCTATGATTAAAAATAAAATAACAATAGAAAAGAACTATATATTTTTCATAATTGTATATATGCGAGGTGTTTAAAAAAAAAAAAAATGTATTCAATCAATTATTATACAAGTAAATATTTTGATCGGTGAATATTTTAAAAAAAAAATAAATATAATTTAATGTTAATTATTTATTCTCTGTCAATTCCGCAAATAGATTGATGAATATTAGGGATATTTATTCATTATTATATATAGATATTTGGATGTTTTTTTTTTTCATTGATTTTATATATTTATAATTAGTTTTTCAAATTGTATAAACTTATTTCAAAAATCTCCGGCACTATTAATAATTTAATATATATATGGATGATGTTTACGTGGTTAACCGTAGACCGATCTTTAAATTTTACGAATAATCTTATCCTTCGGGTACAGATTTCTATATCATGGCAGTATAAAGTTCAAACTCCAAATAACAAACTCATCTATAAGACATCAAAATATTGATTTTTATATAATATATAGATTTCGCCAAAAATTAGAAATTGATATTAGAAAACTACCTTAGATAGGTTCATGATTCAACGGTTAACAAAAAATACCTATTCATATTAAAATACTTAAAAATATATAATATTTTTATAGGGATTATAGGATTTTCACTTAATTTTCTAACCCTTTTAGATATCAAATCAACGTTTTCCTTATCAACTTTAACTTTAACCAGATTAAATAAAAAATTTTCCATATAAAATTCACCATTTTCCATATCAAACTCAATCCTTATTAAGTTTTTAAGTTAAATTTATAAATTTGAAAAACTATTCAACTTAAAATTGTTGGTATATATAGCAAAAGGATTCATTTGGTGTCGATTTTATCCATAGGGATCCTGGACCTGGATCAGTTTGCATTTAGGAATACAAAAAATAAATCAATTTTTTATCACCATAAAATAAATCAATGCAATGAACAACGAAACAACTTCCTTGACTGCGTCTTTCAATCAACATTTCTCATCTATAGCTTTTATTTGTTTTTCTTTCTCTCTCAATTTATATAAAAAAAAAATTTTTCGCTATACAACCAACAATCTGGTTTTAGCGTCCAACAACAGTCTTCTGTTGTTAGTTTCTTAATTTGTGCCTTTTACGGTGTCGGTAATTAGCCGTACGACCAACCGCAAGCGGAAAATACAACTCTGTGTGGTAAAATTCAGATTCGAAAAATAACCGAAAACACAAAACATATTTTATGCATTCAGTAGGAATCGAACCCACGACCCCAAAATTTCCTTAGAATTTTAGTTTGGCATTTTTAACATTTACACCACAGAGTTATTCATTTGCACCTCACCACTCAATTCATATAAGGAAATCATTTTCCTTCCAATTTTCCTTCCTTTTTCCATATTGATTTTAAACCATTTCGAAATTACTGGGCTCGACATAAACATTTAATGAATCACTGCATATATTTCAAAATTCATAATTCGAATTGGGAAATAAATGCAATCTTTAATTACGATTTGAAAATTTAACAATATAATAAAACTATAGGTAGATATTCTTATACTTTCTACGAATAATTTGAAAATACGATCAATTTCCGATACATTTCGTAGAAGAAAATTGGAAAATCGTCCAATTGGTTTAAAAACCACAGTTGATTTTCCAAAAAGTGTAATTTGTTCCCATTTTATGCGGATAAAATATATTTAAATATTATTCATTTTTACATTATCGGAAAATTACTTTGAATTTTCATTGACATCAAATGGAAAATCGCGACTATATCTTTTGAACCAATAGGGCGATTTTCAAATTTTCTTCTATGAAATATCAGAAATTGATTGAATTTTGAAATTATGCAAAGAAAAATCCAAAAAAAGGTTTATAAATATCGATTTTCCGTGAAATTTGGTATTGGTAAACAACCAAATTGTTTACAATCAATTCGGTTTGATGAAGAAGTTTTTTGCTTATTATATACAGAGACGAACAATTATGCAAATAACGTAAATAACTGTTAAATGTATTTTATTTTTGGTATTTTCATTACTCATGAAGCGGTTTTCTTTTAAAGCATTATAAAAAGAATACGACAATTTAGAATTCCGAGGTTTTACGAATACTAAACCGATTCTGCAGTAGTAAAACTAATAAAACAAAATGATAAGGATAATAAAATTATCCATTTTCCGTTTGAAATGTCCATATATGCAATAATATACAAATCAACTAAAGTATAATTTAACTATAATTATAAAATCGAACAATTTCTGTATTATTGAATATAGGAAAAGTATAGATCATCAATAATAAAATGCATTAAATTTGAATTTTTTATTAATATTCACCTGTGTAATCCTTTGGGATATATATTTGCGTAATACCACTGAATTTATATATATAGAAATGAGATGATTTTTGAAAAACAAAAATAACAGTGTGTTATTATATAGGAATTATATAGGAATGTGTTATTATATAGGAATTCGGAATTTAAAAGTGAATTGGCGGCTTATAATAAAAGAAAATTAAAAAAAAAAAAGCATACCGCAATTATAGATATACTATAAGAAATGGTAAATTGGCACAAAAAAAAAATGGCAAATTGTGATAGATTAAATAATTTATTGTCTTTGATATATTTTAATTATTTTGTTGATTATTGTTTTTGTTTTACAATTTAATAAATTAACCGATTAAAAATAAAATATTAATAGGAAATATCACTTATCATAAATGAATTCATTAATAATAAATATATATATACATTTTTTTTTAGATTAATTCGATTATTATTATTATTGTTATAATTTTTTTTTTTGATTAATTAAACTGCGATATTTTCTTGGAATATATAGTTATAATAATGCATATTCGTTCATTAATTACACGGTTTATTATTGTTAAATGATTTTTTTATTTCCTCTTGTATATATTGTATAATATTCTCTTATAGGGTGAATGGATTTGGATAAAACCACGGGGAAAAGATGAATTTGCTGTACCACTTGGTGCCCGTTTATTGCGAACCGATAAAGATAAAACATTAATTAAAGATGATGAAGATAATGAATATTGGATACAATCCGATCAGGTATTTATTTATTTTTTTTGTTGAAAACATATATAATATAGGAGATCTTAACTTTTATGAATACAGAAGATGGGCAATTTTCATTAAATCTTAATAAATTCATTATCTATATATAGAAAATGTGTTTTTCATATTCAAGAGCATTTTTATGCGAGAATGAAAATTAAATATAATTATCTTATTACAATTCAAATTCTGATTTCAAATTCTATAATTCCATTGTACAATAAAACAAAACAAAAATTGATAAATTAATTAAAGAAAAAAATAATAATATTATAATTTTCACAAAAAAAGGTTATCAAAGGAATGCATATAACATCACAAAGAGGTGTTGAAGATATGATAACGTTGGGTGATTTACAAGAATTTGCTATTTTAAAAAATTTATTTATGCGTTATAAGAAAAAAATGATTTATGTAAGTATTATATAGAAAATGTATAAAACAATAAATAATTTTCATATGAATCATAATTTAATTATTTTTTCTATATAGAAAATGTTTTTCATTCATATCAATATTTTGGCTTTTTTTTTTAATTGTTATTTGAATATGTGTGTGTGTATGTGGGTTTTTTCTCTATATCGCAGGTACACCATCGCAATTTTAAAGGCATTTTTGGTGTATTTTTTTTCAAATATGCATAAATTCTATTTCGTAAAAACAATTTATTGATTTTGATGATGATTTTTTTTGTAAATAAAAAAATATTTTTTATGATGCGGTTCGGTTAAAAAATTGGTTTATTTTTTTTTTATCTTATCTTTTGCTGATGGTTTTTTATGTATTTTTGTTTTGATATTGTATATGAAAAATACTTGTTATAAAAGTGTATGGATATGGATGTATATTATATATAGAATATTTATCCTAAAATTGATATCGCATTTATAATAAAATAAATAAAAAAAAAATATATACATATATGTTTTATATTTAATTATATGCATAAAAAAAAAGTATGTAATTGAAATTATATTTTTGTTTTACCACCAATCGGTGGTATTATTTATTAAACATCTATATATAGACATATACAGGAAGCATGTTGGTAGCAATAAATCCATATGAAATTCTTCCAATATATACAAATAATGAGATAACATTATATCGTAATAAAAAAATCGGTGATTTACCACCGCATATATTTGCAATTGGTGATAGTGCATTTCAAGAGTTATTACGTGAACATCGTGATCAATGTATTGTAATTTCGGGTGAATCGGGTGCTGGTAAAACAGAAAGTACAAAATTAATATTACAATATTTGGCGGCGATCAGCGGTAAACATTCATGGATTGAACAACAGATCATTGAGGCAAATCCCATTATGGAAGCATTTGGTAATGCTAAAACATTACGTAATGATAATTCATCACGTTTTGGCAAATACATTGATATCCACTTTAATCGAAATGGTGTTATACAGGGAGCAAAAATCGATCAATATCTATTGGAAAAATCCCGTATTGTATCACAAAATAAAGGTGAACGTAATTATCATATATTCTATTCGATGTTGGCGGGGCTCAGTAAAGACGAACGTAAACGATTAGAATTGGAGGATGCATCAAAATATCAATATTTAATCGGTGGCGGTACAATAAATTGTGAAGGACGAAATGATGCAATGGTATATATATATCATTATAATAGTTTTATTACATGTACTCAATGATTATTATTATTTCTATTATATGTATGTATATATTATTAGGAATTTGCTGATTTAGTGGCGGCCATGAAAGTATTATCATTTACCGATGAAGAAATGTTTGAAATATTTCGTTTGTTAGCCGCACTTTTACATTTAGGTAATTTAAAGTATAAAGGTAGTGTTGTACAAAATATTGATGCAACGGAAGTGAATGACAGTGCAAATGCAGGACGTATTGCAACACTTTTGGGTGTACCAAAAAGTTTACTGTGTGATTCATTGACACGTAAAACAATATTTGCTCATGGTGAACGGGTGGTATCGTCAATAGCGAAAGAGCAGGCAATTGAAGCACGTGATGCATTTGTTAAGGCAATTTATGGTAAAATATTCATTATGATTGTTGATAAAATAAATAATACCATTTATAAACCGGAATCAACAAGAAATAAATTATCAATTGGTGTATTGGATATATTCGGTTTTGAAAATTTCTTAACCAATAGCTTTGAACAACTTTGTATTAATTATGCCAATGAAAGCCTACAACAATTTTTTGTTCGTCATATTTTTAAGGTATTTATTAGTATATTTTTGATCTCATAATATAATATCATCAATTTAATTAATCGCATCATCCCAAATATATATAGATGGAACAAGAAGAATATACAAAGGAGGGTATTAATTGGGAACATATTGAATTTATTGATAATCAAGAAATATTGGATATGATCGGTATTAAATCGGTAAATATAATGTCATTGATTGATGAAGAATCAAAATTTCCAAAAGGAAGCGATAACACAATGTTAACAAAATTACATACAACCCATGGAACGAAAACAATTTATTTAAAACCAAAATCCGATCAAGTAACAACATTTGGTATACAACATTTTGCCGGCATTGTTCATTATAATCCAAATGGTAAATGATATACAAAAGAAATAAAAAAATACTCATCAAATCCATAAAATTTAATCCATTTTTTTAATAAAATTGTAATACAGGTTTTTTGGAAAAAAATCGTGATTCATTTAGTACCGATTTAAAAGAATTAATAACACAATCATCAAATAAATTTCTATTGAGTATATTTGCAAATGATAATTCATTGGATCCAGCAAAACGATCCGTAACATTATCATCACAATTTCGTGCATCACTCGATGCTCTAATGAAAACCCTATCAGCATGTCATCCATTTTTCATTCGTTGTGTTAAGCCAAATGAATTGAAAAAACCAAATGTAAGTTAAAAAATTGGTTTTCTATTAAATAAATAAATAAATAAAAAATTTGTTTTTTTTCTTCTTCTGTTTTTTTTATATCTAGACATTTGATAAATCGTTATGCGTTCGTCAATTACGATATTCGGGTATGATGGAAACGGCACGTATCCGACGAGCCGGTTATCCTGTCCGTCATATTTATAAGGATTTCGTTGAACGTTATCGATATTTGGCTCCGAACATTGGAATGGCCCAAAAAATCGATTGTAAGGTGGCGGCCAAACGTATTTGTGATCATGTTTTGCAGAAGCGGACGGCCGACTATCAATTTGGTCATTCAAAGGTATTCCTAAAAGATGCACAAGATATATTTTTGGAAGAGGAACGCTCTCGGGTATACCTAAAATATATATTAATAATACAACGTGGTTTTCGACGTGTACTATTTCGTCGATGGTTACGCAAGCATCGTAATGCAGCCATTACAATACAGAAATTTTGGCGAGCACGTGGATATCGCCGAAATTTCCTTATCATTCGAAAGGGTATTCATCGTTTACAGGCATGCATACAATCACGACAGTTGGCCCATTCATTTTCACGAAAACGAAAACGTATTGTCGGTATACAGGCCCACTGTCGTGGTTATTTAACGCGAAAGAATTTAAAAGGGAAAATTTCGGAAAAATCACGACGGCTACAAGAATTACAAATGTTACGACATCAAGAGGAAAAAGAATTTCGTCGTGCGGGTAATCCCAATTGGGAAGATGATGCTAAAGTTAATTTTATGGCACGTTTTGCGGAATTATCACGAGAATACGTCGTTGAACGTGAACATTATGATGATAATCGAAATCAATATCAACATCAAAATGGTCATAATAATCATCGACATTACATTGACATTGAAGAGGACAATAAAGTGGTTGATGATGTTTTTGAATTTTTACAATATTCAACGAGTCCCGAAACAGAAGCAAAATTTGCAAATAATCACAGCGGTAACAATAACAATCACATCAATAATAAAGTAATTGGCGTAAGCAAAATGTTATTATATTTTGAAGAAAAAAGTAAAATTAAAAAGAAAGTACCAAGTAAATTACTATCGAGACCTGTTAACTTTTATACATATGAAACATATGAATCTAGGCTATAGATATGAGAAAGAACTATATATATTAGGGATAAAAAATATTATTTGAAAAAAAAAAAAAATAAAAAATAATATAAAAAAATATCAAACAAAGGAAAAAATAGGCAAAATTTTAAAATAATTCACACATTCAAAATCTCATGTTCATTTATTAGGAAAAATCGCGTCGCATAAAAGATACAAAACGACAATTTCACATAATTTAATAGAATTTTAATCAATGGTTTCAATGGTTTATTGCTAATTGATTATTCAATGGCAGCGCAATGGAAATGATTTAAATTCAATTGATAATCACAAAGACGGATAATTATAGAGTTATTATTGATACGGATCAAGCTATAAAATTTTGCATTTATTAAATTAATATATATGAGATTATTTCTGTTGAATGTCACTACGCAATAAAGAAAACAATTAAACTACGGTATATTGTTTTATTGTTAAACACCCCAATAATTACATTGAATTTGAATTGTTTGTAAATCAAAAGTATTAAATTCTTTTAATGGATTCATAAATTTTAAATTTTAACTTTTGTTCCAATTTTTTTCCTTTTTTCCATATGATTTTTTTTAATTACGATATTATTTTATTTTATTAATTGTCAATAATCCCAAAAAATAAGAGAATTTATCAATTGGAAATCCCAATATCGTTGTTCATTGGTATTTATTTTTATTTTTTTTTTTAGAAAATTAATTTTAAAATAATAATTTTTTAAATATTTATTATATAAAATTAAAACATAGATATTAAAACCATTTTGTACATATAATATACATATTTTTTTTTTTTTTTTCATAAAACACTGTACATAAAATTTTACTATTATATATTTATACATAATACACTTTATTATTTTTACACAAAATCAAAAACAAAAATTGTATATTATTTTAAATTTACACACCTGAAAGCATCTCATAACAACAACGCAATAACAACATATATTTGGTTATAGTCTTCTATTTAAATGCACAATCATCATATCACATATTTTTAATGGCGAGGAAAACAGAATCAAATGACATTAAAACAATTTTCATTGGATTCCGGTTCATAGAATCACTTTAAAAAATGATGCGAATTATATCACCTTTCAACCTTTTTTTTGTGATGTCTTGAATTTTTAGAAAAATCATCCATTCATATTAGAGCATTTTCAAATCATATTACATTTTATATTTATATATAAATTCTTTGGTGGGAACTTTTCTTAATTCTATATATTTAATCTATTATAGTCGCATCATTATACTTATTAAATAATAAATTCATTATATCGCACCATCACCACAAATCATTATAATTAGGATTCTATATATAAACATTTTCACGCACGCAATGTTCAATGATATATTTTAAGCCAATTTAGATTTTACGGATTCTAAAAATGGTTATCGATATAATTATAATAATAATAATAATAATTCCAAATATATAGGATTCAAAAGGTCCAATTGGTTTACCAAAATATAAAAGAAATGAAGAAGATATAAGTGAATATAATTTTGCAAAATATGCAGCCACATATTTTACCGGTAATCAATCGTATCAATTTAGTAAACGTCAATTGAAAACATCATTAACAGAATTATCGAATGTTGATCAAATGTCATCACAGGTAAATATATGATAATAACAAGCAGCATAAGTGATTAAATGAATTTGAATAAAATTATAAATAACAAATTTTGTATATCCATTACTCGTTCGTATTTATATATATATAGGCAATTTGGGTAACATTATTACGTTTTATGGGTGATATGGCTGATGCAAAATATGATTCAGATGATTCAGCTGAAAAAAATACACCGGTTATGATAAGTTTAAATAATACAATTGGACGAATTGCTGGTCGTACGGTAAACGATCAAACGGCCTATCAAACAGAACAACAAAAATTATTACATCGTACGCTAAAACGTAAATCGAAATTAACCGATGAATTAAAACGTTTGATGGAGAGTAGTCCAGAGGCGGCTTACTATCAAAATTGGATACATTCACGTAGTTCCAATTTAGATAAAATACATTTTATTATTGGACATGGTATTCTACGGGCTGAATTACGTGATGAAATTTACTGTCAAATATGTAAACAATTAACAAATAATCCAAATCATACATCGTACGCTAAAGGTTGGATTATATTATCGTTGTGCATCGGATGCTTTCCACCATCCGTTAAATTTCGACAATATTTACGTGCATTTATACGTGATGGACCCGAATTGTATGCACCGTATTGTGAGGAACGATTAGATCGTACATTAAAGGTATTTATTTTTAAATGTAAAAATTTATCTTAAACGAGGGCTTTTCCTGGTCAAATTAATTTAACTGAAAAATTAAAATCAAAAAAGAAAATCGCAATATCTTTTAGAAAAATTATTTATTATTTATTCTATGCCCCCGCTAGAATGGTTTACGAACTCAACCGCCGTCATGGATGGAATTGCATGCAACACGTTCAAAATCACCAATGGTATTAAGTATAACCCTAATGGATGGACAAACACGTGAAATTCATGCTGATTCAGCATCAATTGCCAATGAAATTGTATTACAAATTGGTAAAAGTATTGGTGTTCGTGATATATTTGGATTTTCAATATTTGTTAAATTGGCCGATAAGGTTTGTTTCTACACAGATATATAAATTATATTTTATGGTTTTTACTTTTTGTGAATATATGTGAAAAATATTGTTTTCAGATAATGTCATTGGGCGGTGGCCGAGAACACATTATGGATGCCATTTCAAATTGTGAACAATATGTTAAGGAAGAGGGTGGTAACGAACGTAATGCAAAATGGAAATTATTTTTCCGTAAAGAAATGTTTGCACCATGGTATAATCCATCTGATGATAAATTGGCAACCGAAATTATTTATAAACAAATTGTACGAGGTGTACATTTTGGTGAATATCGTTGTACAACCGATAAGGATATTATAACATTGGCCGCCTTACAATATTACGCGGATAATGGTTCTAAAATGGATACGAATGTAAAAAAATGATTTTATTTTATTTCTGATAAATTTCAATCAAAAAATTTTCTTCGATAAATAGGTTTTAAAAACGAAAATTGCTGAATATTTACCAAAAGATCTTGTAACATCACCGGGAAATCCAATAGATGATAAATGGGAAAATTTAGTTATTGAAACACATAAAAAAATTAAATATACAAGAGAACAATTACCACAAATTATGGCTAAAGTATAAGTTAATTTATATATATAATTGCAATTTAAAAAATTATTGAAAATCTTTGGATGCAAATTGAAATATTTTATTTATTATATTTTTTCTATAATTAGGAAGATATTATTGTATTTGCACAAATAACATGGTCAATGATGTTTTCACGATTTTTTGAAGCAGTTCGCGTTGATGGTCCTCAATTACCCACAAATAATATTATAATTGCTGTTAATTGGACTGGAATATATTTTATTAATGAAGAGGAAAAAATATTAGTAAGAAATATATTTTCTAAATTATTATATACACGCCAGGAATATGAATTTTTACTATTGTATATTAAAAAATATTACAGACAGAATTTTCATTTTCTGAAATTCTAACAATAAATCGGGCTAACAATGAAGATTCAAATATTGATGATTTACATTTGAATACGGTGCAAAGAGATGATTTTGTATTTAAATGTTATGATGCCAATGAAATTTCACTATTGGTTAATTATATTTTACAAGTGTTAAAGAAAAAATCTATTTATGCGGTTGCTGTACAGGTAATTTTTTCACGATAAATTCATTGATTCATTGATTTCGCTTTTGATTATGTTTTAATTAATATAGGATTTTACACATCCCGATACAACATCCGAAACAACGTATTTAAAATTAAAAAAAGGTGATTTAATAAAATTCAGTGATGGTATATTTGGTGAAACGGTTATGTCAACGGATACCACATGGTCACGTGGTGAATCAAATCAATGCACAGGTGAATTTCCAACGGATGTTATTTATGTGTTGCCAACAATTGAACCGCCAACCGAACAAATTTTACAAACATTTAAAGACGGTGCCGTAAAACAACGCAAATATGCAGCACCCAATTATAATACATTACAACGTCAACGTATGCATACATTAAAGAAATATGCATTAGAAAATTTCCGAACAAATATTGAGTAAGTATTTGATTTATATTATAAATTCGCAGATCTATAGTAAAATCATTATTATATATAGTCTTGAACTTAATAAAAAAAAATCATTATATCTCGCAACCTAGCATTTAGAATACAAATATTTTTTATTAATAGAAATGATTTTGTTCTAATAATTTAAATTTCATTTTTACCGCAGAAACGCTCGTCGTACCTCAACAATAATGTCAGTGAAACGATCAAGTCAAGATGAATTATGGCGTCATACACGTGAACCAATTAAGGCACCATTATTACAAAAATTACAAAAACAAAAGGAGTTATTTGAACAGGCCGTTGTCATATTCATATACATTTTAAAGGTATATATATAGCAAATATAATAAACATGTAATTAATTAAAAAAATCTATAAAATCTATATACCGATATTATAAATCATTTTTTTATTTTCACATCAAATAAACATATATAGTATATGGGTGATTTACCAAAAGGTCGTACATCTATCAATACAGATTTAATATTTGAACCAGCATTAAAAGATGAACTGCTACGTGATGAAGTGTATTGTCAAATAATGAAACAATTAACAGATAATCGTATTGTTGTCAGTGAAGAACGTGGTTGGGATTTATTATGGTTGGCAACCGGTGTTATGGTACCAAGTGCTATATTATTAAAAGAACTTAATGAATTTTTACGTACACGAAATCATCCGTTAGCCGCTGAATCCCTACAACGTATACAAAAAACAATTAAAAATGGTCAACGTATGTATCCGCCGTATATCATCGAAGTGGAAGCCATTCGATTACGAACAATGCAAATTTATCATAAGGTAAACAACAAACGCATTATATCAATGAATTTATCACGCTGAATTATTATAATCATTTTCAATCTATCTAAAATCCATAAGATATATTTCCCCGATGATACGGATGAAGCATTTGAAATTGAATCGTGCACAAAAGCTAAACATCTTTGCGAATCAATTGCAAAACGTTTGGAATTGAAATCAAATGAAGGATTCAGTTTGTTTGTTAAAATTTTAGATAAGGTATGTGAATTGAAATTTGAATAATTATGGTTGATGAAACAATGAGTTAATGAATGAAAATTTTTGTTATATATAGGCTTTTTCCGTACCAGAAGAACAATTTATATTTGATTTTATTTATGAATTAGTTGCTTGGATGAAGACAACATTACCGTCAAGAACAAGTAAATTTTAGATTTTATTATATAGTACATTATCATCTATATAGTACATTATATAGTATCATTATATAGTACATTATCATCGGGTACCATTGATATAATAATTGACATTGTTTTCATATTAATACAGCTGAAAATCAAGTACTATGCAATTATCAATTGTTCTTTATGAAAAAATTATGGATAAATACAACACCGGGTAAAGATAAAAATGCTGATCAAATATTCTATTTCCCACAAGAGGTTCCGAAATATCTAAATGGTTATTATAAAATATCGAAAAATGATGCAATAAAATTTGCAGCACTTTTATATCGCATACAATTCGGTTCCAATGCAACGTATTTTTCACAAATCCAACATATTTTACCACAATTAATACCGGAAGATGTTATTAGTGTGGCCAAAACGGATGAATGGCGTAAATCAATATTAGCCATTTATAATACACAAATTGGTATTAATAGATATTTAAATTTTCATTTGATTAAAACAATTAATATAATTTGAATAATTTTTTTTGTAAAGACGTAAATGAATTTGAGGGAAAATTGCAATTTTTAAAATTACTACAAGAATATCCAACATTTGGATCAACATTTTTCGTGGCCAAACAAACAACCGATCCAAATTTACCCGAAACAATATTGATTGCAATTAATCGACATGGTTTTAATATTATTGATCCATTAACGAAGGTAACCATTTTTTTATTTTTATTGTTAATAACCTATAGACTATATAAAGATTTTATAGTCTGTGCGTTCAAAGATTCAGTTTTTTGTAATAATTGATTATTTTTTCCACATAGGATATTATTGTTACATATAATTTTTCACAATTGAATTTCTGGAGTTCGGGTAATACATATTTCCATATACGTTTTGGTAATATGATGGGTGCCTCAAAATTATTATGTGAAACTACACAAGGCTATAAAATGGATGATTTACTGTCATCGTATATAAAATGTTTAAATTCATTAACAAATAATATGAATAATAATAATAATTATAATAATCATCATGTACATAATCACAACAACAGTAAAGATAATCATAAAATTAATGGTGATATCAATAATAATGAAATTTAATCCACTTATTATTAGATTTAAGTTAAAAAAAAATTATATTAAACTTTATGAAAAATTCACAATTATTATAATGGTTATTTTTAACGGAATCAATTCACGGGAATTATAATCAAAACAGAAGACGCAATGAGATTAAACAAACACATTTAATCTCACGCTAAGCTAACAACAACACGATCTTGGTGGCGGCCCATTAAGGATATATACAAAAGATTAAGATTACAATCAAAATCACATTCACAGAGTTATGAAATAGTATTATAATCTGTATTTCTAATTACTCCTTCCTGGTGAAAGTAAAGCTCGTCTGAAATCGAAAGAATTGGTTAACATTTAGTTATATCATAACCAATTAACAGAACTTCTTCAAAATAACGTAGCCTTATGAAAAACCGCATTTTAAGTTATTAGGTGTAGGAATTAATAATGCGGATTTTTTGGCTTAAAAATCGCATTTATTTGTATAACAAAATGTAAGCGTTTGCCAACGGTTGTTTGGTCGACATTCAACGCCATTGCAAGTTCATGTTGCGTTCTACACGAATTTTCATCCAATAACGCTTGCAATTCTTCGTCTTCAAATTTTTTTGGCTTACCTGGCCGTCCTTTGTCTTCCAAGTCAAAATCACCATTTCGGAAGCGTACAAACCATCGTTCACAAGTTGCTTGAGCTGGAGCATGTCCACCATAAGCTTCAACCAACAAACGATAACTTTCAGCACCGGTTTCCTCAAATGAAAGAATGTAACTAAACTTCCCCGCACAACCACTTTTTCAGGCACGAAATTCGACATGTTTGATGCAAAAAAAAAAGCTTTATTGTTCATACTTCAATGAAATGACATAAACTGAAATTTATAGCCTAATGACAGACAAAAAAAGAAAATGGTCGCGGTGTGTTGCTATACACACAACGCTAGTTGCGGCATCTGTTATCTAAATCCGCATTTTTAATTCCTACACCTAATATATAGAGTTTTTTTAATTGAATATGAAAAGTGCCTTTGTTTTTAACAATATATTTTAGACAAATTTAACAAAATATTTCCATTTCATTTACAGTAAATATTTAATTTTTTTTTTAAATTCATTTTAAATGTTTGTTCCATATGCATACAACACAACAATACAATTAAAGTGTCGGTTCAATCGGTGCCGGTGGTATATATAACAAAATACGACATTCATTGATCATAGCCTTAAGGCCTTCAAATGATTCTCTTGCATTCGGAATAATTTGATTGGCTGGCAAAACAAAACCATTTGCACCCGTATCACGTAATTCAATGGTATATGAAACCTGTTGATTATGAACACCTCTTACCCAATCACGACTACTACCAGAATTATAATCTACATCCGAAAAAAAGATCAAGATTTTAAAATAATATAATAATCTAATGTAAAATATCGAATTGTTGCACATACACAATACATTTGCTGTACTTCCAACGGTGTACGTTGTATTGTATAATGCATAAACGGCTGCAGCACCAGCCATTCCAATTTGATGTAAATCATCAAAATTTTCTACACTCTCTTGTGTATAACCAAATGGATATAACATATATTGACCGTATGAATGATATGCAATATAAGCATCGATATTAGTCATAACCGATTCATAGAAATCACGTACAGCCGAACTTTCAGGATCGGAAAATCCTATCGGTCCATGATATGTTTCGTCACATGGATTATCGGATGCACCAATAACTAAATTTGTTTTTTTATTTTGAATATATTATTATATTATCACTTTGATCACCTGTTCATAAATACACTGAACTAACCTCCAAATTGAAAATTGAAATTTCTATTTAAATCAACCCCGTAACATATTTTGTATGGAGCATGTAATGAACGTGTTTTACGCCACAAACGATTCTATAGATGTAAATAAATATTAATATATCAAGATTATAACATCATCAAGATTAAAATGATTTTTATTATTATTATCATAAATTTATAAGAAAATACCCACAACTGTATGTGTATAATGTAAACCATCAATATTTAAAATTGGTATAAAATACCAATCGATATTCCGTGAAAGTTCAATAACTGTCGGATCTTCGGATGTTAACAATTCATTTAAAATCCATGTAGATGTTGCCGATGATATCCATTCACGTGCATGTATATTCGATTCAATGATTACACCACGATTTCCCTATGGGTTAATTTAAAGAAAAAATTTATATATATGTTTCGTTATATAGCGATTTTCACTTATACTTTTATTTTTACGGGTATGCCATCAATATTCATAATTTATTATGATTTAATTTAATATATTACATAATCAATATAACTTTTTTTTTTCACAAAAATTACCTCTTGTCGTGACAATTTATATACACGAATTTCACGTCCTTCTGTTGAATGTCCTATAACTTCCATTGATAGATTATTTTCGGGTACGGCAACCAATCCATCTAACCAACCGAAAATCTCTTCATATGTATAATAAGCTTCCCATCCAAATGCTCTTGGTTGAATTTTTGGTTGTTCATTGTCAATTAGTCTGCGTACGTACGTATATAAATAATAAAAATTTTATATTCTATCCACTCATCTAAAAATGGATTAAACACCTTTTTTGGACTGTACTGTACTTACTCTTGTACATTTTCAATTTTTACTGATATTTCAATATTATTACTTTCAATAATATCATGGAAATGACCGAGTAAATGTGGTGGTACCATTACATCCGCAATTTTTGAAATAATCGGTGTATTCCATATTTGATAACCGGATTTTTCAAAATTTTTAACTAAATTTAATTGCTCTTCATTTGCAATGAACACATTATAAACACGATAATTATCAAAACGTAATTTTTCACTATTTATAATATTAAATTGTCCGGTAAACGTTGCAATAATTGCAATTAATAATAATAAAAATCGTTTCATATTTATATTTTGTACCTTATAATCACTTATTTATAAACTACTGCGTGTCGTCGTAATTCAATAAAATAATACTCTGCAGTGTATAGAATAGATATTTTCAATTAAATTTTTTATTTTTTATTTAAATCCCATCTCTTTTGAGTTCTTTATCAATTTTTTTTTCACTTTGAAAGCATTTGAAATTGATTAGAGAATCAAATGAAGACAAACAACAAAAAAAAAATGAAAATTCATGGTGGAAAATTAATTATCTTAAGTATGCGCGATTATAGTATAGGTATGGTGATATGGATGAATTTTTTTTATATATCTTGTTATTTATTTCAAAATTTTTCAATGGTTTAATAAAATTATCTATATATTGTATATAAAACTGTTTAAGTATCTATCTATTTTTATAGAAAATATAATTAATATAATTAATAGCATATATAGTGTATGAGAAAACAAATCACTTATAAATACTATATTTAGTATTTATTATAAGTTAAGTATACAAAATTAATCTTTTTTTTTCTATATAGCTTATCTGAACAATATACAATACGGGATTATAATTATAATATCTGATATATAGACGAATGAGATAATTCTATAATATATAGTGCTTAGTGCCGTTTATTTTAACAAAAAAAAAAGAAAATCATTAATCACATTAGGTCAAGTGCGGTTTATATCTTAAATTCAACAATATCATACGATAATTTAATTATAATTTTAATCATTCTTAAATTCATTATACTTTTAAGCAACATATTTTTCTTATTTATCTTATAATAAAATGAAATCACTGATTTTTTTACCTTTCTCCGCATGAGATTTTATTGACAAACATTCGTTGCTAGATCGCTTCCATATTTCTTTCGCAAGATTCAATTCTCCATTGATTTAACTGGAATATTCAACAACAGCTGCCTTTTTTTTCATGAGCTTAATACAAATCTTAATTTGTATATCGAAGTTGGAAAAATATTACAATCTTTCAATTTCCATTTACATTTCTCCATGAGATTTTATTGACAAACATTCGTTGCTCGCTCACTCAGATTTCCTTCGCAAGATACTCCATTGATTTGACTGAAATTTTCAACAACAGCTGCATTTTTTTTCCATTAGCTGATGAAATGCTAAAGTAAGTTAGAGCCTTTGAAAATACTCCCAATTTTTAATTGATTTTATATATTCCCAGACATTTTGTCTGATCCAATTCAGAATTTCCCAGGCAATAATCCATGAAAAGATTAGGATAAAGGATAAAAAAAATATTTTTAAATAATAAATTTAACTTTTCCATTTTTCTTTTAATTTATATTTATATATATATTTATTTGTTCTCCAATTCTTTCTACATTTATTTCTAAATATATTTTATAATATTATATAATAAAATAATAATAATTATTATTTGTTATAATTTTTTTTCACTTTGTTTTTCTTATTTTTTTTTTTTTAATTTTACCTTTTAAACATTAATATTAATATTAATATAATATATTTATACATTTAATATATTAAATTGTCTAAAAAAAAACAATTTTTTTTTTAAATCCTTTATTTTGTTTTGTTATTAAATATATTTACAAAATTATTATAAAAATTATTAATAATTATTTTAAATTTATTATTATTAATAATTTAAAATATATATTTATTTATAAAATAATACATATAATAACGAATATATGAAAGATTTTATATATATATATATATGGCAAAACGGGTATTATTATTAATAATAAAAATGCGATAAAGTGACAAAAGATTCTGGCAAAAATGAAATAGATAGAAATTAATAAAAATGTTTTAATAAGATTTTGCAAAAAAAAAAAACCAGGGAAGACAAACAATAGATTATAAATAGTAATTTATAATTATTTAAAAAAAAAAACAAATCAATTAAAATTGATAATAATTAGACATATATAATTAAACTTTAAACACATCTTATATTTTTAAAGGCAGTTTCTTTTGTCATCTCTCAAACATTTATTTAAAATAATAAAAATTTTTTTCAATATATATATATATATATATATAAGATAACTTAATAATATATATATAAATGTTTACTTCTTATATTTAAAAATTTAATTAAATTTGTTTTGTTTTGTAATTATATTTTCGGTTTAGATTAATTACAAAAATTTAACGGGGTTATGATATTTTATTGTGTTTTTGTGTTTATTGGATATTTAAGGGAATCCATCCATTCTCTTAGATAATCATGTGTTTTATTTTATTTAAATAAATAAATAATTTTATTAATTATTGTTTTGTTTTCTTGTTTTTTTTTGGTCTATTAATTATTTAGGCCATATATAAATAATGTGAAAAGAAAAAAAAAAGGCACATCATTATCAGAAATTATCACATTTTATTATTATTATTATTATTATTTGTAAGTATATATATAGATATATAAGAATAATTTTTGATGTTAATTTAATTATTTTTCCGTTACTGATTTATAAAATAAAAGGTTTGATACCTTTTTTTTTTTTTAACTTTTTCTTTCATTTCAATAAATCAGATATTTTTTTTTTAACTTAATTGTAAATAAAACATTTATAATAATGAATTGTTTAATAATATTCAATATTAATTATTCATCATTAATTAATTATTTATAAGTCAATTATTTTGTACATTAATTAATTTTTTTTTTTTATTTATATAGCTGCTTAATTAATAATAAGAAAAAAAAATCATATATTTATTATACATGTTAAAAATCTCACATATATAAAATTATTTTTATAGGGTAAATGATTTTTTTTTTAATTCTTTGCTGTGTTTCATCATAAATCATCGTAAATTTTCATAAATTAAAACAAAAAGTTTTCTATTTTGGATTTTTTTTTTTTACTATTTCTGTTTCTTTAATGTTCGCACACATAAAACAAAAATCCTTAAATTAAAATTAATTATTTTTTTTTTATATTAATTTTAATAAGAAATAAAATACAATCACATTCTTCATTTTTATGTTAATTTAAAAAAATATTAATTATTTTATTGTTTATTTTTATAAATTATTACAAAATTTCATTTAAAAAAAAAACAGAATTACAATTAATATATTATGTAACAAAATGAATTATAACAAAAAAAAAAAAATACAAAAAACAAAATGAAGAAAATTAATACATAAATGAAAACTTAAAAACATTTTGATAAAATTAGAAAAAATAATTAATTAAATAATTATTTTCCATTTCATGTGGGGTTTTTTTTTTTTTTTTAATAATATTTTGATTGTTTTGAATCATTCGAATGGTGCGCCGCTCTATTATGAAAACTATTTTTTGTTTTTATTTTATTAAATATTAGTAATAATAATAAAAAAAAAAGGGATATCTTAAAAAAAAAAAAAACTCTTTTTAATAAAACTATTTTTTTTTTGTCAGGGAATTTTTGTTTTCCAATCACTCTAAAAAATCTATTAATTATTTTAGATAATAATTACTATTATTAATATTATTATTATTATTATTATTATTAATAAGCAATATTTATATATAAAATTATACACAAACTATATAACTAAAGCATACGAAAAGGAAAGGTTTTTTTTATTTTTTTTTTTAATAATAAAAAATTAATAATATTATACAAAATAAAATAATTGATAATAAAGGACTGTGTGGACTGTGGGAGTGTGTGGGTTGGATGATGGTTGTGCAAATGTTTTATTATAAAAAATTATTATTTAGTGGGGAACGATAATAATTATACAATTTTTTGGGAATTGTCAGGATCAATTTCTATTTTACCTAATGTTTTTTTAACACGTAACGCTGTCAGTCGTACAGCTGGATTATGATGCCAACATTCAAGCATAATCTTTGATAAAGCACATAAAATGTCAATGTCTTGCCAACGTGATGGCACTGGTGGACGAACACCCTTTAGGCACACCACCTCATGCATATCGGCGAAACTCGGATCAGACGGCACTACATCATGATAGGGTAATGCATAATCTTCACATGTTGTACTCTTTGTACCACGTATTGGGGTAACACAACGACGACACAATTCCCAATAGACAAGTGCCACCGAATACATATCGGCCATTTTAAATGCATCAAATTGTGTTGCATTTAATGTTTCATTTAGAACTTCCGGTGCCATATAACGACGTGTACCAACTCGTGTATTCGGTGCAATATGAATTTCATCTAATTCACTGGTGTATTTTACCGCCAATCCAAAATCGGCAATCGCACATTGTCCATTACGTTTTACCAAAATATTTTTTGTTTTAATGTCACGATGGGCAATTGCTGGTTTACCGGGTGTACCAAATATTTCCGTATGCAAATGGGTAATACCCGATGCTATTGAGAATACCATTGAATGCAATAGACTTGGATTTAATACATGTTTTTGTAGATAATCGTGTAAACTTCCCAATTCATGATAATCGGTTATCAATAACATTTGAGTCCATGAACCAGTTCCTTTAATATCGGCCGCAATAAAACCTAATATATTTTCGTGACGCATCAAAACAGTTTGATAAATTTCCGTTTCACGAAACCATGAGGCTTCTTCCGTTGTATAAAACACTTTAGTGGCCACCTTTTCATCACGCCATTTTGCTAACCACACTTCACCGTATCGTCCTTTACCAATTGACATGGACAATGTCATTTGTTTGGCGATTGTTCGTTGTACCAACAGAGGTAAACCGGAACCAGAACCTGAACTGATGTCAACGTAATCGGCTAACGGTGATGTTTGACTACTGTTTATCGATTCCAAAAGACGTGCACGATGACGTGATTTCTCTTGCCGCCTAAACGTTACATAGAATACAACTATGACAATTATGAATGCTGTTACACACACTGACATCGATATGAATAATGCTAAATAGTGTACGGTTCCCTCATCAAATATGGATGTCGGTGGTGCTTCGGTGGTCGTTGATTTTGCTATATATTCCGGTTGAATATCACGATTACAATAATCCGCATTATCACAGCATACTATATTTTTTCCGTGGATTTGTGGGACGCTACCGACTTTACACTGGAAATTATGAAATAATGTGGGTTAAATTAAATAAAACTCTCTACTTCCTTTTTCTGTATTTCTTATTTGAGGAACCTTATATATACATTAAAACTATTCGACGAAGAGGTTATCCACGCCATAGGTATAGAATATATTAATGTATACGGAGCAGAAGAAGAAGACGAAGAATTTTTGTTAAGGATTTTCTAAATATTTATATATATATAGCTGCGTACATCGAATAATAGAATAATTAGGACTGGAGATTATATAAACTGTGAACACTACAGTTCAAAATATTCATTTGGAAAAACCAAATTACGCTTATCATATATAGAATAATAAAGAATTTGATATGTCTCTTCATCATCAACACACAACACAAAAAAAATACAAATAACTTTAAATATATTGTATTGTATTTTAAATGGAATTTCATTTAAATTTGTTTATCAAAATAAAAATTAAAAAAACATGTGTAAACATTTTTAATATAGAAATGAATCAATTGCAGCGTAAAATATTTTAATGTAATGTTTCGATTTATTAATTTAATTTAAATCATATCGTCATATCGTGTATAGATATTTAACAATAATAAAGTATTTATAACAATTATATATATAGAACGACTTATATATAGCAGCGTGTATATGTAAACAATCTATTTTTAAAAATTATATATTTTTGTTAAACATTCTTTTTATGAAATACAAAAAAAAAACAAAAAAATTAATCATATCTAATAGATTTTTTGTTAAGTAACATATAAGTACTACTAAACATGTACTATTATTTATATATAATAATAATAATACATTAAATGATGTCAGTTTGGGTTGAATATCGATATATATGGTATATGAACAAATAATATATACAATTTGATTGAATTCATTTCTATTTTTATTCTTAATACTTAATTTTTAAATTTGAATATCGAAACTGGAAAAATATTACAATCTTTCCATTTAGAAAAGATATATTATTATAAAGAAAATAAATCTTATTTAATTGATAAATTAATTTGATTTTCGTTTCTGAATTCCAATTTTAAAAATAATGGACCGAATTTTATTATATTTATATTTATATATTAATTACCTGTAATAAACCACCACTTTGTTCCGGTGACATACATCCATATGTTCGTTCCTCTTCATAAATACCCTTTTCATCATTAAATACTTCTTCAACGGAACTAAAACATGAACCGCCCGGTCTTGTTTCACACGTTCCATTTGCTAAATTATCAGGACAATGACCATCACAGTAACATGTTAATACTCGTGCTAAAGAGAAAACAAAAAATAATAACAAATTAATTAATAATTTTGTTGAATTAAAAAATTAAATTTCATTTCATTTTGCCATCAAGTAAAATATAAAAAAAAATATTATGTGGTAATGATCAATACATCAAAAAACACACACGAGAGATATTTTGAATATTATTTCATTTAAAATCGCTAAAACATTTATTATTATTATATTATTTAGATAAATATAAATTCTTCTTTTTTTCTTTTAACACACAAATATTTGGTCTAAAAAAAATCAATATAAGCACCAGCAAAAAAAAACCAGCTTTCATTCCTAAAAATAAATTAGCGCATTAAGTAAATTCTATCGTTTAACCATACCGCACAATCGTGGGTAATCAATGTAAAAACTAATCAATCAATCAATGATTTCTTAAATATATATGATGATGTATATATTAATTAAAAAAAACATTGCGGTATATGCAAATAATTCCTAAAAAATATTATAATTTATTTTTGTATATTTGTATAATATTTTTGGTAAATGTTTATACGAAATATATGTATATATATTAATACATATTTTTCGGTTGTTAACGCAAAAGAAAAATAAAAATTTTTTAAGATATTGTTGGTAATAAAAAATAAAAATGCCTTGAAAGATAAAACAATTATGGAAATTTATGGGTAAATAATAATTTTTTTGGTTTATTAAGCAAAATAAAGCATAAACTTTGGTTGTTTGATTATTACATATACAGAGAGATTTTTCAATTTTTATAGAATTATAGTAATTGTTAAAAATTTACAAATTATCATTTTTAAAGATTTATGTATATAGACGGTAGTTTCCCAAAATTACCAATTATATAATAAATTTTATAGGAAAAATTCGAATAGGTATTCTTGACTGAAACCTTGGAGTTCAACAGAGAAAACCCATTTAACAAAAATATTTCCAAATATATTTTATATAAAAGAAAGACCACAGATACGCCAATATTTACTTAAAATTGATTAAAATCTTTATGGAACGGAACATACATTTTAATACAATATTTTCATATATTGAAATATTACTACGGAAATAAATATCCTACCTCCTCCTCCTCCTCCAGATTTTACACGCATTGAATATTTACTACAATATACATATATGTTGTTAATATAAACAGTATATTAACAGGTAAGAAAATAACAGTTGGAGATCAAAAAAATTATAAATAAATAAAATTTGATAGATTTGATATTATTATTATTACTATTATTATTGATTTAATGATTTTTAAGTGTTTTTTTTTCAGTAGTATGTTTTTCAAAATCACATGCAATGCAATGTTTTTTTATTTTTTTTTTTAAATAAAAATCTATATATAAGATGGATTTGTTGAACCCATGCGGTGGTAATTTAATGGGAAGTCTTTATATAAATATACGAGAAATTGATTTGTTTTGTTTAAATCATTAAAAAAAAAAACAATTTAAGAGCAAAAAAAAAAAAAAATAAAACAAAACTAAAAGTTAAAATAAATAAAAGTATATTGAGTTTATAAAAATTTATTTAGGAAATTATTCAATTCAATTTCATTTACTAATAGAGTGAAATAGTGAAAAATTTCTTTGAATCGCAGTAATAAAAATATTTTATCAAAAAATTGTTTTTGCAATAAGACTAATGATTTTTTTTTAATTGCCACAGGTGATTATTATATAATTTATAAAAAAAAACGAGAACTTTTATAAATTACTTTAAAAATATTAAAAAATCTTAATTCCATTCAAATTCTATAATCAGGTGCAATGTTCGAAAAACCTGTCCTGATTAGAATTTGAATAGTATTTCTAGTATTTGACCATTCAAAAGATTCATTCAGTAGAAATAATAAGCAAAATTATCTTTTTCAATATAATTCTGTCTTAGACCAACCAGTATAAAAATGGTTTAAAGTATAGAAATGGTTTAAAGTATAGAAAAGGTTTAAAACGTGAGAACGTTCTGAACAAATCAAAGACTATTTCATTGAACATTGAACTGATATTTTTGAATGGATAAAAATAATATATAGAAATTAAAAAACAAAAAAAACATAACTTCAACATTGACCTCCAGAAATTCTTCACCATATATTTGATGATAAATATTTAAATACATTCTATAATATTGATAATTTCAAAAAAAAAATATTTACAATTAATTTTTTTTTTTATGTATTTTGTTTCTTTTTCTTTAATTATCATTTGTTTTTTTTTTGTGTTTTTAATTTAAAAAATCCTATATATGTTGTATATATATTCAAAAATAATTATCACATACCACGCATAAGATAGATATAATACATTCAAAAATGTTTAACAAAAAATATTTAAAACATTAAAAAGAAATTTATGATTATATTTACATATTAAAAAAAATGTTAAAAATATATATTGGTTTAAAAATTGTTTAAAATATTTCTATATATTGTTTTTTTTTTAATTGTTTTCAATTATAGATACATTATTTATAAATTATAGTTATAGATATTTGTGGTTTTAGAAATAAAATAATTTTTTAGTGTTTTGTCATATACTATATAAGAAATTATTATGTTATAAAATCTATCTGGCAAAAAATTATTATTATGTCATTGAATATGATTTTTAGCTTTGAAATTTTTAATATATACCAACAAAAAAAAACCACATTCAATCATTTTAAAACATACAGAAAAAAAAACAAATAAATAATAATTTCTAATTTATATTATCAATTTAATTTTTTAATAAATTTATGAATTATTTAATTAATCCAATAAGTAATTATTAAATGGACACATACAGAGACAGATAGAGCGAGAGCAATAATCAGAATCAGATTGCGTGTGTGCTACTTCATATTAATAATATATTATATATGCATATATATAAAAATAAATTTACTATAAATATAATTTATACAATTTCTATATGGTATTTTTACCTTTTTTTTTTTTTTTTAAAATAATAATAATAATAAAATAAAAATTTCAATATCAAAGAAATACCACCGCGTATTCGGATTGTTTCTTAACATATATATAAACACAACAAGTCCATATATACACATGGATGTATGTATACGGATGATGGTTGTTAATTTGTTATGTATAGACCAATTTATATACCAATGAAAACGACGACTACGACGACGACGATGAGGTTGTTATACGACAAGTTTATGTTTTTTTTTCTTCCTTCACCATTTATATATGTGATATTACTACATAAAAATATGTAGGTATATTATAAAAAAAAAATAAAAAAATAAAGACGACAAAGAAGAAAAGCACAGAAAAACAGAAAAAGATTTAATAATATTCTTTTTTTTTTTTTTTGGAGGAATTGGAATATTTATAAACATATATATAAGAAAGATATAACACCCTCTGTATATATCTATATATATATACATATTGCATATTATAATAATATATTTATTCACATTTAATTAAAATTACGTGTTATTTTGATAATTTATAATATATATTATTACTAATATCGTATTATTAAATGAAATGAATGTGGTAAAAAATAAAATGAAAATAAAAAAAAAAGAAATACAAAAAAGAATTAAAAAAAAAAATCTAAAAATAAAGAACAAAAAAAAAAATAAAAACTAAAAACACAGAATAAATATGCGTGAAAGAATTATTCATTTTCTTGTGGAATTTTTTTTCGTTATGTATGCATACAAATAAAATTCTTATAAGATATTACTTTCAGTTAAAGAAAAATACTCCTCTGTTAAAGTTCTTAATAATAAGGTTTGTATATATTCTATAAAACCTTTAAGATGTTTATTGTTAATTATCATACTGTTATAAAGTCTATTTTTTAATCAATTATTAGCATTTGGTTCGATGGCCATTAATTAGATCGCCTGGACAATTGAATCTTTATGTATTTTTTACCCAAAATTTATTACTTCAATTGTTATATATTGGGACCTTGCATTGATAATGTCGATTTAGATATTATATGGCGTAATTAGCGTTGTGTGCGCAACAAGAGCTTGCATTAGAGTTGAATGTAGATGCCTCTACCATTTCTAGACGTTTGAATTCAATGGGAAAGATCAGAAAGCTAGGAAAATGGGTTCCACATCAACTGAATGAAAATCAACTCAAAGCACGAAACGATGCATGCCATAAACATCTTGCCGAGCACAAAAAACGTAGTTTTTTGAGTCGAATTGTCACTGGCGGTGAAAAGTGGGCGTATTACGACAACCCTAAACGTAAAGCATCATATGTTGATCCCGGCCAACCATCAACTTCACAATCAAAACGCGATATTCATTGCCAGAAGCTTATGCTGTGCATTTGGTGGGATCAGATGGGTTTCGTGTATTATGAGCTGTTAAAACCTAGTGAAACGGTTACATCTGATCGCTACCGACGACAACTGCGCGAATTGGCAAAGAAATTGAACGAAAAACGGCCATTGATAGCTCGAAAACACCACAAAGTTTTAATGCACGAAGACAATGTGCAAACCACATCGTGCAAATATCGTTAAGGAAAAAATAAAGAGGATCGGTTGGGATCATCTTGATCACCCCCTATACTCTCCAGACCTTGCTCCTTCTGATTACCATTTGTTCCGATCAATGCAGGTCAGCCTGGCAGATGTACGCTTTCGAAATGCTGAAGATGTGCGAAAATGGGTCGATAAGTGGATTGGGACAAAAGGTGAGGAGTTCTTCAAACGAGGAATCAACAAACTTCCTAAAAGATGGGAGAAAGTCATAGCTAACGATGGGCAATATATTGGTTAATGTACTCAATCATTTTGTTATACAAATAAATGCCATTTTCAAGCCAAAAAATCGACATCATTAATGCAGGGTCCCAATAGCTTGAAATGTATATTCGTTTTATGCAGGTAGGCTGGGTTTGTTAAATACTTTATAATGTTTATTTAATTCTTATAAAGGGTGATTTTTTAAAAGCTATAGGAAAGTTTTTCAAAAAAAAACCCCTAAAATTCAGAAAAATGCATGAAATCTTTATTTGAATCGATAGTACGGTCCATATAATTTAATGTTTGAAGATTATTTCATGCAAATGTTGACCTTAACTGCGCCTCAAATGGTCCATCCGCTTAGTCCAATTTTAGCATACTCTTTCCAACATTTCGGCCGGTATCTCACGAATAAATGCTTCAATGTTGTCTGCGAATGCGTCAATTGAAGCGGACATGTCTGTATAGACATGAGCTTTAACATAGCCTCACAAAAAATAGTCCAAAGGCGTTAAACCGTACGATCTAGGCGGCCAATTGACCGGTCCCCAACGTGAAATAAAATGTTCACCGAACTCGCCTCTCAATAAGTCCATTGTTGTTCGTTTGTAAGACGATTCATGGTTAAATTATAGACCAAACTGAAGATGTTTGACAGTGAAAACTAAACACGAAACGTGCGTCAGCTGTTTAAACCAGTGTTGCCAAAAAGATAATAGCTAAAAAATCACCCTTTATATATAGTGCATGGAAATACTCTTCTATCGGTGTTTTTATTTGCTTAGATTGGTTAATAGGTTCGGAAAAACAACAATAATTTTATTAGGTGGTATATTTTCAAAAATGATTCGCTTATACACGACGTATATTTTCCGTATATTGATCCAATAATATATAAGATTTTCTTTCCATTATCATTAAAAAAATTTGATGATTTCAATCGAAAGGTAATTTCTTCGTCTTCAGAATTCATACAAAAATGGTCTTTTTTATCAAATATCGTTCAACATAGGAACTTTTCATTAAGAATTGCAAGCTTTCCAAGATATTCAAAATGATTTTTACATTTTTTTTACAAAAAAAAATAGTGATTTCGTTGATTAATCCTTAAACCAATATGGGGTTGAAAATTTTACCAAAATGTTAATGATTTACACAGAGATGTGTATATGTGTATCTTTTATATGAACAATTTTTCCTCAACCAAAATTTTCGAAAGCAAATTTAATTTTTTATTAAAAATTGCATAATTTGGATTTTATAAATAGAAAATTATACATTTTTGAATTGCAAATAGTAAGAAAACGTTCGTAAATCATAGAAAAAATTTGCAAAATTGCATTAAAATAATTTAATAACATTTATAATATTAATATGTGATCGCCGGGCGTCGCCAATGATCAAACAAACCCCAACAAATTGACAATTTTTGGTTATATATACAACAAAAAAAATTATATTTACAAATAAATATATATTATTATAAATAATATATAATATTATTACTATAATTATCTTTATAATATAAATAATTATTCGATTTAATTGAACCACACCACACACCATATATAAAAATATATATTTTTATCGCAGATATAAAATATAATCCTATTTGCATATATCCATAAAGTTTACACTATATATACACATTAAATGTTTTAAATATCAAAGGTAAAACAAAAATTAAAAAAAAACATACACTTAATAATAATATTTGAATATATATATATGCGTATAATAAAATTTATAAACTCGAAAACTAAACTAAAAAGAAAATCTTTCTAACGTATATAGTATTATAAAATAAAATTAAAAAACATTATCCAGCATATAAATTTTACTAAAATGCACACGTAATTAATAAACAGAAAATATTACAATATTATTATATTAAAAATATATAAAATAATTTTATTTATATTATATTTAGTATTAGATGGTTATTTGTGTTGAAAAAAAAATATGCAAATTGTTGGAACTCCATAAAAATAATTTAATAAAATCATTTGAAAACAGACAGACAAAAAAATTAATATAGTTTTTTTTTCTTAATATTATAATTGAATATATAAATATATAGATCATAATAATATTTTAATTATTGTAAACGTGAAATAAAAAAAAAAGGACGTTATGACTGAGATCAATTGAAATTTCCGATAATTTTACTATAAAATTCATTATCCAGAGTAATTTCTTATTTGTAAGAATAAAATTTCATTTAAATTTATAGTGGAGGAATGAAACATCTTTTCTTTCAGTCTATTATTTTCGAATATCCCCTTCAGTTGCAAATATTCTGCCATGCGGTTGGCTAATTATCATTAAGGTAATAACAATAAATTATGAAACCAACAACAGAAGGATGTTTTTCGATCGCTATATAAAACCAATATCGCGTTGGTTGTAAAATTAAATTAATAAAATATTTGTTTCTATTGATGGATAATCAATGAAAATTATTGTAAATTATCTTATTCTTTATATAGAAATTTCTGAATTTTCCATAAACCTAGTTAAAAAAAAAAACTTACAAGTAACACTACCCAAGTGTGACACCCCGATTAGGCTGAATTTTTGATATGTTGTAGTACTCGAAAAATAAAGAGACCCATGTTTTTTCTTAGCTGCCCAAATTCACTTTAAGGGGGCTAAATCCAAGATGGCGGCGAAAATGAAAATCCGCCATAACTTCAATAATTATTCATCGATTTTACCGGAATTTGAACAAAACTCTATTTTGAACTAATTCCTATACAATGTAGAAGAAACTTTTTTTACAAATATCAAAATGGCGATTTGATTCAAGATGGCCGAAACCCTTGCATGCATGGAAATCAATCCATAATTTCAACATTTTTGGTCCGATTTCGATGAGCTTTGGATATTTTGTAGTGCTCATGAATGTGAACAATACGTTTTTTCAATTTTTTGAAAAAACGCTTTTTTGAGGTTAAATTCGATAAACGAAAATTGGTCATAACTTTCACAATTTTCATCCGATTTGCATCAAATTTGGTTTTTTGCTTCATTTACCTTTGTCTCACATTTCCTAATAATCATTTTCGAAAATATTTTAACCAGTTTTTTATATGTGCCTTTATTGTCAATAAACGGGAGAAATGCAACAGTACAAAAAAAATTAATTTTCACACCCAAATTTGAAGTTAAATTTTTATTACTTTTATGCATGTAGATTTTTGTATGTGGATTTTTTTTTGGAGTAAATTACGTTAATTAATACAATAATGTAGGTTCTCGCTGTCTGCCGAGCCCAGGAATAACCAACGTGGAGGCGGATTTTCAAAAAATGATGTATGTATTTATGTATTAATATTATAGTATATATACGTACTTATGCAGTAATGTATATATACTATACTAGTAATGTATATATACCGACCCCCCCCCCCCCCGACCCCCCTACCGACCCCCCATGGACCCCCCTACCGACCCCCCATGGACCCCCCTACCCACACCCCACCGACCCACATCCCTCCTTATATTCCAATCACATCAACATCATCATATACATATATATATACTAATGCCCAAAATCCATATGTACAAAATGTATATACTAATGCGCATAATCCCTACATATTGGTTATTTACAAACATACAAACATTTCTGGCGTTTTATTTATATTAATTATTTATAACAGTTGTTGCCTATGTAATAATGTAGTATGCTTTGTCTATGTTTTTAGAAAAAATAAAATACGATTTATAAAAATATAATATACATTTTAAAAATCCTTATTTTTTATTTTATTATCCAAACAACGAATAAATAAACAAATTGAATTGTCATTTTACAAAAAAATGGCCATGAATCCTAAAAATATTTTAAAACTATTAAAAGATAAATTTAATATCCCCCAATACGATCTAGAATCCATCATTACCGACAAAGAAAGATTGTTCGCATCTCATTTACAGAATTTAATTGAAGATTCTATAAACGGTCAATTATATATAGATAGTTATAATACACTAACTTACGACGACAATAGTGTTATTCCTGATGCTGTCGCAGTTGAGGATGAGTTCGACGATGATTTTGACGAGATTGAAGTAGACAATAAAAAAATGAAAGTTGCAATTGATATTGAATACAAAAGACGTGTAGTTGAGTATTGGCATTCAGGTAAAAAAAAAAAGAATAGTTTCGAATCAGTTCAGCATCGATTCAGAAAAGTTAAATCTAGGCAATTACTATATAGATGGGAAGCACAAATTATTGACGGTGGAACAAGAATTGAAAAATTGTTAGAAATTTCAAAATACGTACTAAAGCAATTCCAGAATGCATACGATAAATTGTTGCCTGTTCATGATTTGGATTTGAAACGGTGGGCTATGATGGCCAGTGTTTCAGTTAATTTGTCTAACAAATTATTCACGGCTTCATTGAAATGGATTCATAATTTTAAAATCAGGCACAACATTATTTCAAGGAAAATTAATAAATTTGTTACTACCAAGCTTTTGAAAAATGAAGAACAACTGGTAGAAAGCAGTAAAACATTTGTGTCCGAAGTAAAATCGTATATTTCGTTATTGGGGGCGGAAAATGTGTTTAATTCTGATCAATCCGGATTTAATTTCGAGACACATGCCGGTCGTACATTATCCTATAAAGGAACATTAAAAGTTGAATGTATAGCCCAATCTTTGAATTCATTAACCCACAGCTATACCATACAGCCAATCATATCTGCAAGCGGTGTTCTAAAATCCCCCATGATCATAGTGTTGCAAGAAATAGGTGGTAATTTTGGACCCACAGTTCAAAAAAATATGTATACAGCGGACAACATTGTTGCATATGCATCAACATCTGGTAAGCTAACATCAGATCTTATCATAAAATGGTTCCGTGAGGTCTACTTACCTAATGTTAAAGAAAAATCTGTTTTGTGTTTGGATTCGTGGACAGGACAAACAAAAAATAAGTTTGACAGTATAGACAAAGGGCATAAGGATGTAAACGTTATGAATATTCCTGCTGGAGTAACTAGTATGATTCAACCGCTTGATGTTTATACATTTAGACCGTGGAAGAACTTTTTGAAGCAGTTTTCTGATATTATCATTTTATATGATTATAACGTAAATTTGCATTTGAGGAATAATGTTTTAAAAATACAATCGCTAATACATAATCAATTTTCATCACCAAGATTTATAAATATGTTTAAGTATGCCTGGTTCAACAGCGGATATATAACTGAAAAACCTGAAAAATGCGATACTCCTGCGAACTTCTGCTTTAAAAACTGTGATATACGCTGTAAATTATGCAATGATGTCGCAATTATCAGATGCGCATGGTGCACCAAGTCGATGTGTATAGAACACTTTTTCGGTGTTACTTCAGAAAATTCTCCACATTATTGCACAAATTATCAAGTTGCATAAACTTCAATTCGGAATATTTTAGAAAGAATGTATGTGGATTTTATTTATTGTTATTATTAAAATATATATGCCAATATGTATTTACATACTATATATACTCACAACCACCACAACAAAAACAAAAGGGAATATTTTCTCGCCACCTCCACGTTGGTTATTCCTGGGCTCGGCAGAGAGCGAGAACCTACATTATTGTATTAATTAACGTAATTTACTCCAAAAAAAAATCCACATACAAAAATCTACATGCATAAAAGTAATAAAAATTTAACTTCAAATTTGGGTGTGAAAATTAATTTTTTTTGTACTGTTGCATTTCTCCCGTTTATTGACAATAAAGGCACATATAAAAAACTGGTTAAAATATTTTCGAAAATGATTATTAGGAAATGTGAGACAAAGGTAAATGAAGCAAAAAACCAAATTTGATGCAAATCGGATGAAAATTGTGAAAGTTATGACCAATTTTCGTTTATCGAATTTAACCTCAAAAAAGCGTTTTTTCAAAAAATTGAAAAAACGTATTGTTCACATTCATGAGCACTACAAAATATCCAAAGCTCATCGAAATCGGACCAAAAATGTTGAAATTATGGATTGATTTCCATGCATGCAAGGGTTTCGGCCATCTTGAATCAAATCGCCATTTTGATATTTGTAAAAAAAGTTTCTTCTACATTGTATAGGAATTAGTTCAAAATAGAGTTTTGTTCAAATTCCGGTAAAATCGATGAATAATTATTGAAGTTATGGCGGATTTTCATTTTCGCCGCCATCTTGGATTTAGCCCCCTTAAAGTGAATTTGGGCAGCTAAGAAAAAACATGGGTCTCTTTATTTTTCGAGTACTACAACATATCAAAAATTCAGCCTAATCGGGGTGTCACACTTGGGTAGTGTTACTTGTTAGTTTTAAAATTTTACTTTTTTATTTATGAAATATTTTTAATCTATTATTATGTACCCGTTTTTTCTTTTTACCGATTAAAATTGTCGTGTTTACCGCGTTATTAACTTCGATGACCTCATACGGTCCCAACCAAATATTTGATAGTTTATTTTGTTTTGTTTCATTTTTGAGTAAGACAGAATCTCCCATTTGAAAATTTGTTTCTTTTGAATTTTGATCATAGTATTGTTTAGATTTATTCTTTGATTTTAAACTATTTTTCCTAGCAATTTCATGGGTTTTTTGTAGTTTGAATTTTAACTGATTGTAATAACTTTCATGATCGTAAATTGGTTCTGGAGGTTTCTGTAAGTTTGTTGGAACTTCGGCTGTGAAACCGAATAAACAATCCGAAGGGGTTAGCCTTGTCGAACTATGAATTGTGTTATTGTGGACATGTGTGGCCTGACGTAACCAGCCATCCCAATTTTGAGGGCTTTCCTCGACAAAACATCTTAGATATTCTGCCAAGGGCCCATGGCTTCTTTCCAACATACCATTTGACTGTGGATGGTACGCAGTTGTTTGGATTTTCTTTATTTTTAATAATTTGCAAACTCCCTTAAAAATGTGACCTACAAAATTTGAACCTTGGTCAGTAACTAAAATTTTTGGTATTCTATACCTGGAAATTATCTCATTATAGAATGTTAATGCTACGGTTTCTGCTGTAGCATCAGGGATTGGATAACAGTCCATGAATCTTGTTAAGTTATCTTGAAAAGTTAATATATACTTGTTTCCTGAATGTGTTGTAGGTAGCGGGCCTACGATATCTAAATATACTTTGTCAAACGGTAATTTTGGTGTATCGGTAATGGTCATTGGCATTCTATTACTTTTTGAATTTTTGTTCTTTTGGCATATCTTGCATTTTTTTATGTATTGTTTAATATCATTTATCATTCCTTTCCATTGGTATTGTCTTCTTATTCTTTCAATAGTTTTCCACATTCCTTGATGACCACCCAATGGTGTGTCATGAAAATCCCTTAAAATTGTTTGTATATCTTCCGCATTTCTTAATGTTTCTGTTTCCTTTAATTTTTCGACTTGCATTTTGTTAATATCATTTTCTTCTTCAATATTTTCTTTCGTGTAATTATTACTGGTGTTGTCTTCCTTATTATTGTTGTTGCTTTCTGCATTATCTTTTAATAACTTTTGATTTTCTAATTTGACCCTTGCGCGTGTTTGAATGACTTCTATTTTATTATTGGTTTCTGGTTTAATTCTGCTTAATGCATCCGCATTTGTATTCATTTTTCCGGGTTTGTATTCCGTGTTGTAATCATATTCTGATAATTTGTGGTGAAACCTTAATAGTCTTGATGTTGGATCTTTAATATTAAACACCCCCAATAAAGGTCTGTGGTCTGTATATATTGTGAACTTTCTTCCTAATAAATAACTTCTAAAGTTTTTTGTTGCCCAAACCATTGCGAGCAATTCACGTTCAATTGTGGAATAACGCCGTTCAGCGTTGTTCAACGATCTGCTAGCGTAAGCGATAGGCCGATCTTCACCAGGCGTCCCTTGTGAGAGAACCGCGCCTAGAGCGTCACCACTTGCATCCGTTGTGAGAATAAATGATTTTTTGAAATCAGGGTATATAAGTACAGGTGGCGAAATGAGTGCCGTTTTTAAATCGTTAAATGATTTTTCACACTTGTCTGTCCAAGTGAAAGTTGAAGATTTTTTCATTAATTCATTTAATGGCAAAGCCATTTTCGAAAAATTTTGAATAAATTTCCTGTAGTAATTGGCGAATCCAAGCCACGATTGTAATTGTTTAATATTTTTTGGGGTTGGGTAATCCCGCACGCACGCGGTTTTTGCTGGGTCCGGTCGTGCGCCTTCCTCCGTGCATTTATGTCCGAGGTAAAGAATTTCCTTCTTAAGAAATTGACATTTTTCTATTTTGATTTTTAAATTGAATTTTCTTAAACGTTCGAATATTGAAGCCAATTTTTCGTTATGTTCTGATAAATTTTTTCCATAAATAACTATATCGTCAATATACACGAAACATTCCATGCCGTGTAAACCCATTAGTACGTAATTCATTATACGTTGAAAAGTAGCCGGTGCGCTCGTTAATCCAAAAGGCATCCGTTTGAACTCGTAATGGCCATACGGAGTACTGAATGCCGTTTTTGGGGCGTCCTGCGGATCCATCAATACTTGATGGTATCCACTTGCTAGGTCCAATGTGCTAAAATAACGTGAATGTCCTAGTTGGTCCAAAATGTCCTCTATTCTGGGTAACGGAAATGCATCTTTTATCGTTATTTGATTTAATTTCCTAAAATCAAATACTAGTCTCCAGCGTTTATTGCCATTCTGGTCTGCCTTTTTGGGCACTACCAATAAAGGAGAATTCCAGGGGCTTTTACTGGGACATATGATGTCATCCTCCAACATATTTCGGATTTCTTCACTTATAAAACCCTTGTGTACCTCGGGTAAACGGTAATTTTTTTGATTAATGGGGGCATGGTCATGTAACGTTTGAATATTATGTCCTATTACTTCTGTATATGATAGTTTGTCTCCTTCCAAATAAAATATGTCATTAAATCTTATGCATAATTCGATTAATGTCTGTTTTTCTTCTGCGTTCAAATTTTCTTCGGTATTTAATTCTTTTACTAACCTTTTTATTCTCTCTTCATAATTTGTATCTTTTTGTATTTTGTTTGTATAAATTAATTTTACATTTGTTTTTCGTTCAATGTCGTAATTCTTTAATTCTTCGTAATCCACTTTAATATTTTTTAATTCTGTTTTCGTTGTGTTTATATTTAATAGTGATATAGGTGCTTTATAATCTAAAATTTTGGTAATTGTGTTACCTATGTAAATACCCTCGTCTATTTCTTTAGCTTTTACTAAAATAAACCCCGTACGTATGGGCATTTTTATTGATAATACCATCTTGCATCTTGGTGGTATTTCATAAATTTCCTCTTCTTTTATAACATTAGGTTCCTTGTGAATATCTTTATCTATTTTATTTTCTCTTTTAAATTTATTCATTATAATATTTTTTGTTATATTTTGATTTTTCATTTTATTAATTGTATATATATCTTCCTCATTTTTATTTTTATATATTTGTTTTGTGGTGGATTTGTCTTCACCTATTATTGTATTTAATTTATTAATATCATTTTTATTTAATTTAAACTGTCTTTCATCCTTTTTATATTCGCTGTAAATTTGGGATTGTGTTGGCGATCTGTCGGATAATTCCCGCGGAGAATTTTTGTCAGGATCCTCTTGTACTTTGCCTTGTAATCGTGTGTCGTTTGTAAGTGCTTGTAATGCCTTCGTGACCGTATCGATCAACAAACTACTAATAGATTTTTCTGATTCCTTCATTTCCACCTTAGTATCCCCTTTTTTACTTTCAATTATTTTATTCTTTGATTTTTTATTATCCATTTTATTTTCTTTTTGCATTGTAGCATTCTCTTTATTTATTTCATTATGTTTCATTTTAATTTTATCTTTTAATTCTTCTTTAATTTCTTTTGCTTTGTTATTTATCTTATATTTTCCCTCTGTATTACATTCGGTGGGTGACTTTCCCAAGTATTCAATACCTTTGGAATCTTTATCGTTCAACTCTGCGGTTTTTTTTAACAAATCGTGCGAGAAATGTTTGAGCGATTTCATGGGTAATGTCATGAGTAATGTACCATCCTGGCCAAACAATGATAATGTATTGGCAATGGCATTGATTATCGATGTACCGTTTAAAAAATCCCTCCCTATTAGACCATTAGCAGGTATTCCTTCGGTATCTTCTATGATACCTAAGGTGATTGATAATTGATTTCTATTATTTGGTAACTTAATGTTACCGGTAATTGTACCTTGAGTCATATCGACTCCTCCGAATGCTCCTCCTATTTGAACCCTAATATCATTATTTATCCCATCGAAATTCTTTAATGCATTGTTTTTGATTAAACTTATTTCTGCACCCGTGTCTACTAAAAATATGTTTCTACCGTCTTTGCATATATCCATTGGTAACCTAATAAAAATTTTCTCTGTATTATTGTTTATTATGTATTGATTTCTTCTATTGAACAAATATTTTTCCTTCTTTATTTTTTCTGTTTCTTTTTCTAATAATGTAATTCTGTTTTCTATTGTTTTTAGGTTACTTATTTTGTCTTCATGACCATAACTGCGGATTTCCAGTTTGGTCGTTTTTAGTTTTTTTGTGTATTACTTTGTTGATTATCGTTATCATCGGCCCCTTTAATCATTGGTCTTGAGTTATTATCTTGGAAACTTGTGGTTCTTCTATTATTACATTTTGCGAATGTGTGACCGATACGATTACAATATGAGCATTTCAGATTGTTATAATTATTTATATAATTACTGTTTTGGTTTGTATTAAAGTTATTGTTCCTATTATAATTTGGATTGCTTGCATAGTTACTTTCTACGTTGAAATTACGGTTTTGGGTTCCCATCGTATTACCATTGTTATTATAATTATTTTGATTGTTACCATTATTGAAATTATTATTCGAATTATTATCATTATTATTATGATGATTATTATTATTATTATAATTATTATTATTATAGTTGTTATTGATTCTATTATTTGGGTTATTCCAATTAGATGTATTTATTGGCCTTTGATTGTTTGAGAAATTGTTATTAAATGTATTTAAATTCTTGGGATTGTTTCCCATGGTATTGAAATTCGAGTATGCTATTTTATTTTGATTAAAACCCTTTATTTGGCATGTTTGAAAATTGTGTCCATAAACCCTGCAATTTGTGCAAAAAGGTGTGTTTTTACGTAATCTACAGTCTGCGTATGAATGAAATAATTTACTACAAAATCCACATTTAATTGGGTTTGGGTTAAAGTTTTGTGTCGGTTGCTTTTCTGTTGAAATCAAATAATTGTGTTGTTTAACTAACGGCTTAATGAACGGATTGTTTGCCTTGATTATACCTTCGACGTTTAATAATTTTTCCACCGCTTTTTCGAAATTGATCTCATCCAATGTGAGTGCGAATTGTTTTAACGCTTGATCCAATAATCCAGATTTCAATACTCTTAATTTTAAATGTTCCGTTTCGCCGGTCAAAACCTTTAATACCTCCCTGTTGTAGTTAGCCCTCATAATTTCAGTGACGTTTAAAGCCATTTTTTCTATTCGACGAGCAAAGGAAGACAATGTCTCGTTGGGCAGTTGGTAAGTGTTTCTTAATTCGCCATTTGCGATCTCTAACGATTTTTTGGATATGTATCGATCTTTAATTAGTTGTATAAATTCTTTCAGTGTTTGGACAGTTTTGCTGCGTATTAATTCAAATGCATCCCCTGATAATCTTGTACATAAAGCCGTTACGAATATTTCCTCTTTTATTTGGCTTTCCTCTATACATCTTGCCGCATAATTACATGCTACCACAAACTCGTGTACTTGGCCTACCAGATTTGGATGCGATTCTCCCGTGAAACGTGGTATCATGGATGATACCAGTTTGCCAATTTTCTCATGGTCTATTGCGTGGTTTTGTTCCTCCATTGTTTCCGTATTATTTATGCTTATTATATTCTCGCAACTATTTCCCTCCAGAATTTCTATACTATTTATTACTCTTTCTTTTAGTGTTTGGATATCCTCGTTTGTTGTTTTAATGAATTTGAGTTTCCTTGATGTTTTTTCCTGATTTTCTTCTACTATTTGTAACTCCTCACTTAGAGATATTATTTCCGATTGTCCCTCGCTTACACTTTTATTTAAACCTATATATTCCTCTGAATCCTTTCCTATTGTTAACGATCCTATTCTTATTAATTCTTTTTCTAACGATATATTTCTATCCTTTATAAACTGTATTTTTTTCCTTAATACAATTTCCGTTACTGATAAATTTTTTAATTTCTCATTTAATTCAACGATTTTTTCTTCATATTCATTTGCAGTTGATTCGCTGTTTTTTTGTATGAGTTTTTGGGTTCTAATAGTTTCGTTTAAATGTGCTATTTCTGCCTTCAAATAGTGAACGGCCTTATCGTTTTCTGAATTTGGCCTAGATAATAATTTGTCAATGATATACTCTGTCGTTTCTAATTGTTCGATAGCGTTGTGTTTCAACGAGATATATTTTTTCACGTCCCTATTTTCCCTTTCGGTAAGAATATTTTTGCATGTTACAAGTAAATTCTCGTTGAGATGTTTGATTCCCTGTTTTAAATTTCTTTGGTCGTGTCTGTTCTGTAAGTATACTTCCTCCATTTAAGGTTGCTAACCATTATGTAAAATTGGAAAGAATAAAATTTTTATTTGGAATAATTAAACGTTTGGGTATAATAATAATTTTGGTTTTTGGGTATAATAATAATAATTTTTTATTTAATTTGTTTTTGTTCTATGCATAAATGTTATTTCTTATCTATTAATATATGTATTATTATTAAATTAATTATATTTATTTTTATTTATTCTTTTTATTTTTATTTTCTCTTATTCATTTCCTCTATATTTTTAAATATTTTATCGAATGCCGCTTGAATTTTTCGGTTTTTGTCGTTCTTGTATTGTTTATTTTCATTGAATTTCTCCTTAAGCTTGGTTATTAATTTTGCCCTTAATTTTTTATCCGTGGTTATGTTTATAACATTTTTCAATTCATAAATTTCTCTTTTTAATGCTACTTTTTTCCCCCATCGTTTTTGAGGTCTGTTTCGTTTAATTGGTGTTGATGGTGTTTGTAGGGGTTTTATGTGATTTCGTTTTTTGTATTCCTCTATAGATAGGGGCTTTGGTCCCAATCTGGGGTTCGTTGCTATTAATTTTTCTATTTGTTGTAAATGTACCGATTTTGGTGTCGTTTCCATCTAGATAATTTTAATATGATATTATTTGATTAAAATGACGTAAATACATTAAAAAAATGCCAAGAGTAAGAAAGCAACAAACATGTAAATGAAACGAATAATTATTTTGCTTGTGAAATACTTATTTCTATATGTACTTTAAATATCTGATGTACATATATCGATATATATATTTTAAGATTTGAGTATAATGGTATAACTTAAAAAAAAAAAATTTTACGAATTGACTTCAAAACAAAACATTAGCATAATTAGTATTATTCTTTTAAAATATATATATGGTGTGCATAATTTAGGTGAATAAGTTTCTATTTTGTTTATTTCCCTAAATATTTTCTATATTTGGTTGGGTAAGGTCTATCGTTTAATTGTTCAAAATATATTTCATAAAAGATTAATATTTATTATCGCATATTATTTTAAATATAGTATAATATGAAACAAAATCAATTATTTTCCCTAAAACTTTTGTAATTTTCTACTCTATTTTTATGCCAATTATGTTGGTGCATCAATTTAAAAATAATAAAAATGAAATTAGTATAACAATGATTAATTAATTTTTATACATAAATTTATATAAACTGTTTTTGAAAATACCGGCTACGCCAATTATGTTGGTGCAGCAATTAAAAAATAATTTAAAAATGAAATTGAAATTAATTTAAACAAATTTCCTATACTGAGAGCAAATTCGGAATACCGGCTGCGCCAATTATGTTGGTGCAGCAATTAAAAAATAATTTAAAAATGAAATTGAAATTAATTTAAACAAATTTCCTATACTGAGAGCAAATTCGGAATACCGGCTGCGCCAATTATGTTGGTGCAGCAATTAAAAAATAATTTAAAAATGAAATTGAAATTAATTTAAACAAATTTCCTATACTGAGAGCAAATTCGGAATACCGGCTGCGCCAATTATGTTGGTGCAGCAATTAAAAAATAATTTAAAAATGAAATTGAAATTAATTTAAACAAATTTCCTATACTGAGAGCAAATTCGGAATACCGGCTGCGCCAATTATGTCGTGGTCCGAGTGGGTAAGACATAATAAACAAAACATAATTCAACTTGAAAATCTTTCAAAAAATGTATATTTATTCAATAATAAAAACAACGGACTATTAAAAATACAAGATTATTAAATTAAAATTACAATTACATTTATTTCATTTACCTTATTGGTTAAATGGAAAAAAAAAAAATACAAAAAATTTACTTTACTATTATTTAAAAAATTATTTAAAAGATTATTATTTAGCCGAATCACTTAACTAAATTCAAAACTTTATCAGTCAGGCAGTGGTGCCCTGGACTTGGTTTTTAATTGCAAAGTAAATTCTATCTTAAAGATGTCAACTGCTTTTAGGCAAGACCATTCTTTAAGAACATTACTTTGCAATGATTTAGTTAGCAATTACCTTATTTGTGTCCGTGCAAGCTCTTTTAAAGGCCTTTTTATCTCCCTACTCCTTACCATTCTGCATTTCCCTGGTTGTGGATTTTCTTTTTACCATCTCCAAAACACTCTGGTTTAAGGTGATAATATGATGGATGAAATTATGGTGGTATATGGGATTATTATAATATATCAATGTATGTGAGTTAATTTGCTTTTTCAAGTATAACCACTCCTATATTTTAATGTTTTCCCTATAATGATTTGGGTAGGCGATGATCTACATACCCAGATTTTCAAGTGACATCGTAATTTCCTATTTTCATATTATCCCATTGGTCATTTGTTTTGTTATATATATGGATTTTCCTTTTAATATTTTATTATATATATATACATATACATTAATATACAATCATATGGTTTAAGTTAAGTATGTTATGTTTATATATATATGTAGGAAAACTTATTTTTTAAGGTTTCATAAATCGAAAAAAAAACTACTTGATTTAAATAAAATTGTGAACTTCTTTATTTCATGGTTAATTTACGACTCTTCATTTTTTCATAATTCATATAATACATAATTCAATATAATATTCATATATCCAATATATAATTTAACATACAGTTTTCAACATAATTCATTTTACTTTAACAATAGGTATACATTTTAACTTAGTATTATAATCAGAAATAATTGTTATAAATACAGTGAATCCCACACTCGGCCATTCTGAAACTATTCATCTGGCTCAGATGACAGAGCTGATTCATCATTATCATCAACTGTTACCCAACCTTTCATATAGTCGGCTGCTGTTGACGTGATTGCCGGTCCCTCGTGATTGCCGATCTTCTGCACATCGTATCGATCATTTCGCTTAATTTTTATTACCTCATAAGGTCCTAAAAACTTCGCATAAAGTTTTTGTCCCGGTCCAAATTGGGTACGTTTGATCGCCACCAGGTCATGCAATTTGTATTTGCGACTTACCTTTCTGTTTTTATTGTATTGCTTAATGTTTTCCTCTTGTATTTTTGCAATTTGTTGTTTCGCAGACTGTCGCATTTCACGTCGATCATTTTCGAATTGTTCAATAATCGCTTGATCTAACATTTCCGCCAGTTTTATATCCTGTTTTAAAAACATTTTAACACCTACCAGTAATTCAAACGGTGTTTTGTTTGTACTCCTGGTCACCGTTGAATTCATAAATTGTTGCAGTCGATTTACATGCTTAAACCACTGTAATGGATCATCCACAGAGAGACGACCCAGTGCGTTTACAATTATAGCATTCACTCTTTCTACTTGTCCATTTGAACGAGGAACACCGGTTGTCGAATGCACTAATTGTATGCCATGTTCTTTGCAGAATTCTTTAAATTCGTTCGATGTGAAAGCTGTGCCCTTATCGGCTATGATGCGATGAGGATTTCCAAATATATCCTGTAACAGTTGCAACTTTTTGAGTACCTCTTCCGTTGTAGTTGATTTCACCGGAAATATCCACGAGAACTTTGAAAATCCATCCACTACAACCAATAAATATTTATAGTTCTTATTCGTCGCAGGCAGTGGACCTAAATGGTCAATATGGAAAGTATGCAATGGAACATCGTACTTTTCAATTGGATTTAACAGTCCGTCCTGCTTTCCACTTTTCCTTGCAACCAATATACAATTAATACAATTTGATATAATTTTTTCAATTTTATGGTGTAAACCTTCGATATAATATTCTTGCCGTATTGCGTCTTCCACCTTGCTAACGCCGACGTGTCCCCTATCATGCACATCCTTTATTATTTCTTTTTGCATACTCCTTGGAATCACTAACAAATAATTACCCATGACCATGCGATATAGTATATCTCCTCGTAAAATAAAGTCTTTATAATTACCCTGTTGTAATAATTTTATGATCGCATCACATTCGGTGTCGTTTCGTTGGCACTTCTTAACTCTTTGTAATAATCCACTTTCAACCTGCATAATGTTTCGACTTAGTGCGTCCACATGTCGCATTGAGCTGCCTGCACGGTGATGCACTGAACAATCATACTCACCTAAAATTAATGCCCATCTGGCTATTTTTGTACACAAATCTTTTTTTTTCATTGTCATTTCAAACGCCTTGCAATCGGTAAATATTTTAAATTTTATTCCTAATAAATATACTCTAAATTTTTTCAGAGCACGAATAACGGCCAATACCTCCAACTCGTAACTTGAATATTTCATTTCGGCATCTGTTGTTTTAAAGCTGGCGTAAAATACCGGATGCAATTTGTTATCATCGTGCATTTGGAGTAGACATGCACCATATCCAAATTTACTTGCATCAGTGTGAACCTCTGTATGCAACTTCGGATTATACAATTTCAACACCGGTTCTTCACATAACATGTTAACTAATGTACGGAAAGAAACTCGCTCCTCCACACCAAAATCAAACCCATTATCTTTTTTTGTCAAATCACTTAATGGTTTTGCAATGATAGAGTAATTTGGTATAAATTTCCTAAAATATCCGGTTAAACCCAAAAATCTCTGAATTTGTTTTAGATTTCGAGGTTCCGGAAAATGTCTTACTGATTCCGTCTTAGCTATAGATGGTTTTATTGAATTGTTTTCGATAACATATCCAAGAAATTCAATACTATTTTTAAAAAATCTGCATTTCGGCCAATTAATTATTAGACCGCTGCTTTCAGCATTGATCATTACCTTTTCCAAAATAACCAAATTTTGTTGTACCGTCATTGTAGGTATGATCAGATCATCAATATATACTGAAATATCGCCATTTATGATCAATTCTTGAAATATAGTATTGATATAGCGTTGGAATACCGCTGGTGAGTTACATAACCCAAAAGGAACTTTTTTAAATTGGAAGTGCCCATTTGAAGTTACGAATGCGGTATATTTTCTACTTTCGGGTTGGATATCCACGTGAAAAAATCCGTTCTTTAAATCTAGAGTTGTAAAAATATTAGCTTCATACAAACCTTCTACAATGTCTTCGATCAGTGGCAACGGATATCTGTCCTTTATCATTTTCATGTTCAACTTTCTGTAATCAATGCACAGTCTTCGAGTACCATCTTTCTTTGAAACCAACACAACTGGGCTTGCGTACTCCGAATTACTTTGTTCTATAATACCTTCTGATAACCATTGTTTCACTTGCTCATTTATAATTTGCTTTTCCTTCAACGCAAATCTTCTCGGACTTTGATGTACTGGAATTTCATCACTTAATATAATTTTCATGTCAATGCAGGAATTCACGGGTCTTTTTGGATTATAGTTTTGAATTAATTGATTTATAAATAAACGTGATTTATTATCTGGAATTTGTTTGACGTTATCCAGTTCATTATCTAGCACCAACGCCATAACATCCATGTCGTTTAGAAAATTAGTGTCCAACACTTCCTGCTTTTTGACCTTATTTATAGAAACTCTGCCTCGGTTTATAATTAGCTCAGCATCACATAAAATATCTTTACCAATAATCATGTCCTGACTCAAATACGTATCTGCAACAACATGACAATTAATATAAAATTCATCATTATTAATTATTACCTGTGCATTGAATACTCCTTTTGATTTTTTCATGACTTTTCCAAAGCCTGACAAACAAACATTTGACTCCCGTAAACTTGATACATCGCTTAACTTATTATATACTGTCTCCCGTATTAATGTGATGTCACTGCCAGTGTCTATTAAAGCGTTAATTGGGCTACCGCAACACATTACCTCTGCATGCATATCAATGGCGTTAATTTCGTTTACCTCTCGATATTGTTTTTTGTTATTATCGGTACAATCCTTGGCTAAATGCCCAAAACTGTTGCATTTAAAACAACGTGTTCCCCTATCTTTAAACGGACAGCTACCAGCTGAATGACGTTTATCACCACAATTGTAGCATCTTCTTATCACCGTCTGTTGTTGTTGGGGTGTGTAGCTTTGTTTTTGAGAAGCACCAGCATATTGTTGTGTTTTCTTACCTACTTCAGGATGTTTGGTTGTTCTTTGCATTTTGATTTGTTCATATACTCGATATTGTTGTTTTAATTCCGAAAAATCTCGTGCTTCGTAGAGTACCATTTTCTGATTCGGATCATCGGGTATTCCTGCAATAATATATGCTAAAAGTGACGGCTCATCCACCTTACCTTTATTTCCTATCTGCCGCATACTAAACATGTACTCCAAAAACGATTCGGATGGCAATTTCTTCCTTTTACTTAATGACTGATGTACTTCTATACTTGTAGACGTGTCATCGAATTCCGTTTCCAATGTCTTTTTTAAAAATGCGTAACTGTGCACCTCTTTTGCGGACTCGATAGCAAGTTTGGCTGCACCCTTCAATAAACGCCTTAGATACAAATATTTTTGTACCTCGGTCCATTCACAAACGCCTGCAATATCTTCAAATTGTTTAATAAAATCTTTTGCATTCTTACCTCCCTCACCACTAAACGTTTCCAATGAATCTTCCACGTCTCGAAAACTATAACCAGCCATACTTACAGGATTACCAACGATATTGATCTTGTTTTCAGATTTTGGTGAATTTACTATAAAGCCACTATTTATAAAATCTTTCGAACACCCTGGATCGATAGTACCTTCCGCACAATCCTCGAAACTTTTGTTAGGTGATGTTCCAAATAATTCTTGCTGCATATAATTATTTAATCTTTCGAGTAATTCTGATTTTTTATAATAAAATGTAGATAACCCCTTTTCTCTTAATATCTGCTGCAACTCCTTGGTTTTCAAATTATTTATGTCCATATATAAAATACAATATAATAATATTCTATACGCGATAAAAATAATTGCCAAACGCGATATATAACAAAATATAATAATTATAATATTTATGTTTTTTTTTTCTTTTCATATACTGATATAAATGATAGTGTCATATGGTCATATACAATTTATAATCAATATAAACTTTTTTTTTTTTCACTTTATTATAATTATTCGCGAATATACTCTCGAATATTTGAAAAGATTAAAATTTCATATAGCGGTATGCAATGTATAAAATTTATTCAATTCAAATATCAATCAATTTAACCGTAACTTTTTTTTCAATTCATATATTGCACATATGTTATACAATAGTTTCTTCTTTTCAATTTATTTAAAATTATTTCTTATATGATTTTTAATATAATCAATTAATCAAATATTCTTTAAATTTTTTAACGTCTTAAAACAATTAATGTTCAATTCAAATCTTACAAGTTTTTTTTTTTTTAAAAAAAAATCAATTCAATAGTTTATATTTAATTCTTAATATTCTTATAATCGTTTAACTTCTTAATGTTGAATACACTTCGTACCACTTCTTAATAATTGACAATCCGTAAAACTTCTTAATTCAACACAATTACATTATACTGCTTAATACGACTTAAATCTTCTTCACGCCTTAACACTTCTTTATTATTATATATACTTCTTTAATATAATAACTATTTATTAATATTCTTATTTCACAATTTTTTAAATATCACCATATTACTTCATATTATTTTATTCTTGAGCAATCCCACTTCTGACACCATGTAGGAAAACTTATTTTTTAAGGTTTCATAAATCGAAAAAAAAACTACTTGATTTAAATAAAATTGTGAACTTCTTTATTTCATGGTTAATTTACGACTCTTCATTTTTTCATAATTCATATAATACATAATTCAATATAATATTCATATATCCAATATATAATTTAACATACAGTTTTCAACATAATTCATTTTACTTTAACAATAGGTATACATTTTAACTTAGTATTATAATCAGAAATAATTGTTATAAATACAGTGAATCCCACATATATTTTTCTTAACCTTCCTGGTATATGTGACGTTTATATATATATTTATTATATATGTCATATTTGTTTATGTAAAACATATGTGCTTAGCATATAGGTTGTATTAAATATTATCTATATATATATATATTTGCATATAGTGTGTATTATGCATAATATGCATATTACATCGTTTCCTTTGTTGATAATTAGGTTTTTCAAGATCGTGGGATTAATATCATTTTTTATGCACTTTAATATTTTTTATTGCAAACACATTTTTCTACGTTTTTTTTTTATAAGTGTAAATGCATTCTGACCCATGGTCTAGGTATCCTCATATTTCACAATTCATTGTTATAATTTTTACTATAATTATAATTGTATATATTTTTAAACGACCTTCTGTTAATACTTATTTTATTTTAATATTCTCTAATTACTTTTCTTTATATTACTCATATTACCATTTTTATTATGTAATAATAATATAATATACTATTAACATATTTTCCCGGTCAATATTGTTTTCTTAGTGCATATGTTTAATATTATATAAGCAATATTGTCGGATATAGTAAACATTATTAATTTGTAGATGTCGTTATTATGAACGTATTTTGTATTAATGATGTTATATTTGTTGATGATATTATTTCATGATAAAATGTTTTTAATGATTGTTTAATGGTTGGTTTAATGGTTTATGATAGTGTGATATTAGTTTGTAGATGTCTCATTATCTACAGGGTGTGTTATGGGACCATAACATAAGCGTCACCCTCTCCGCGATGATGAAATGGACCATCAGAATCGTAATTAAATTTAATATGTATTGAAATTTTATTTTTCGGTTTTATTTTCAAATCAAATTAACAATATGGAATAGTGCGTTTTTTTTTTAAACAATGATTTATAATTCTTTTCAAATTTTCTCTTAAATTATCTATTGCATAAAAATAAATCGTATTAATATAGTATTTATTATAGTAATATATATAGTAAGTGTATATAATTGAAAAATATAATTTTGTAATTGAACGAATATATGTATATGTACATAATAAAATTGTATATCTATAATTAAATGAAATATATGTGTATAAATGATTAAATGTATAAGGGAAAATAATAATTATTTTATTGCAATTTAAATTTAATATATTTATTTTACTCAATGGTGTAAACAGGGTTTATGGTAGTTGGTTGTACTACCGTACCTGTATTATCATTATTTTCTAAAACAAGTACTCGTTTCTTTTTGCTTCTTTTAATTTTATATACAATCATTAAGATAATAATTGTAATAATAATAATAAAAATTGATGCATACCCTAATGAATAATGATGTATGTCATGTTTGTTTAAATTATTTAATTTAGTAAGATCTTCAATGTATCTCACATCAGTACTTATTTTATCTAAACTATTCTTATTATCTATAAAATTTGTTAATTTTTTAATATTGATTAATGTATGGTCAAAATGCTCTAATTGCAAGTCAAAGGTTTTGAATTTTAGCAAATTTTCATCTAATACAGTTATGTTATCTTGGTTGGCATAAATTTTTATGAAATTCGTTTTTATGCTACAATCTAGTTCTATTTTTATCAACCCTTTATTTGCAATTAGATAACTTTGTTCCTTTTGATTTTTACAATGATATCGTAATCTAGTAGTATTTCTTGAATAAAAAATAGAAAGAAAAAAAGAAACATAAAAAAAAAAAATTTAAAATTCACATACAAAATGAAAAAAAAAAGAAGAAAAAAAAATAGAATTTTGTTTATACAAAATTATTATAAAGTTTTTTTTTTTTTTTTTTAATAATATTTTAAAGAATATTTTAATTAAGTTTGTTTTTTTTTTATTTTTTTATTTAAATGCAAATTAATTTTTTTCACGTTCCGCTTCCGCTTCTAATTCTTCTGTTTTTGACATTTTATTTGGTGGTTGATCGTCTTGATCAGAAGAATCAGCTTTTTTCTTTGATGCTTTTGTTGTTGTTGAATCATTCGGTTCATTTTTATTTTGATTTTCAATATTAGAATTTCCATCAGTACCGCCGTCAGCATCCGGTTTTGGTTCATTTTCATCATCGTCGTCTTTGTCTTCTTTACGATTTTGTTGTTCTTTTTCTGCATCATCCTCCTTTTCTTCATCATCTTCTTCGTCGTCGTCGTCGTCGTCGTCGTTGTCACCTTCTGGTGCGGCCGCTTCATTATCTTCATCACTGTCACTGTCACCGATAACGATAACATCTGATGAAATTGTAGCAACAGCGGCACGAGCTGCAGCCGATGCTGCAATTGCATTTCGTACACGTTCTTCTGCAGCTGCAACAATTTCACGGGATACACCTGGCGGCGGTCCAATTTGTCCACCAACTTCAACATCACTACTACTATCTTCATCATCGTCATCTTCATCGTCGTCGTCGTCATCGTCATCATCATCAACATCTTCATTAATATGTTGTTCCATTTCCATTTGTTGTTGTACATTATCATGATGTTCATTATCTATGGCTATATTATTATCATCATCATCTGCTTCTTGAACATTTGCTTCATAATCGGGATCATTATTTTGATCATCATCATCAAAATCGTCTGGTAGATCTCCGGTTGGATAAGCGTCACCCTCTCCGCGATGATGAAATGGACCATCAGAATCGTAATTAAATTTAATATGTATTGAAATTTTATTTTTCGGTTTTATTTTCAAATCAAATTAACAATATGGAATAGTGCGTTTTTTTTTTAAACAATGATTTATAATTCTTTTCAAATTTTCTCTTAAATTATCTATTGCATAAAAATAAATCGTATTAATATAGTATTTATTATAGTAATATATATAGTAAGTGTATATAATTAAAAAATATAATTTTGTAATTGAACGAATATATGTATATGTACATAATAAAATTGTATATCTATAATTAAATGAAATATATGTGTATAAATGATTAAATGTATAAGGGAAAATAATAATTATTTTATTGCAATTCAAATTTAATATATTTATTTTACTCAATGGTGTAAACAGGGTTTATGGTAGTTGGTTGTACTACCGTACCTGTATTATCATTATTTTCTAAAACAAGTACTCGTTTCTTTTTGCTTCTTTTAATTTTATATACAATCATTAAGATAATAATTGTAATAATAATAATAAAAATTGATGCATACCCTAATGAATAATGATGTATGTCATGTTTGTTTAAATTATTTAATTTAGTAAGATCTTCAATGTATCTCACATCAGTACTTATTTTATCTAAACTATTCTTATTATCTATAAAATTTGTTAATTTTTTAATATTGATTAATGTATGGTCAAAATGCTCTAATTGCAAGTCAAAGGTTTTGAATTTTAGCAAATTTTCATCTAATACAGTTATGTTATCTTGGTTGGCATAAATTTTTATGAAATTCGTTTTTATGCTACAATCTAGTTCTATTTTTATCAACCCTTTATTTGCAATTAGATAACTTTGTTCCTTTTGATTTTTACAATGATATCGTAATCTAGTAGTATTTCTTGAATAAAAAATAGAAAGAAAAAAAGAAACATAAAAAAAAAAAATTTAAAATTCACATACAAAATGAAAAAAAAAAGAAGAAAAAAAAAATAGAATTTTGTTTATACAAAATTATTATAAAGTTTTTTTTTTTTTTTTTTAATAATATTTTAAAGAATATTTTAATTAATTTTGTTTTTTTTTTATTTTTTTATTTAAATGCAAATTAATTTTTTTCACGTTCCGCTTCCGCTTCTAATTCTTCTGTTTTTGACATTTTATTTGGTGGTTGATCGTCTTGATCAGAAGAATCAGCTTTTTTCTTTGATGCTTTTGTTGTTGTTGAATCATTCGGTTCATTTTTATTTTGATTTTCAATATTAGAATTTCCATCAGTACCGCCGTCAGCATCCGGTTTTGGTTCATTTTCATCATCGTCGTCTTTGTCTTCTTTACGATTTTGTTGTTCTTTTTCTGCATCATCCTCCTTTTCTTCATCATCTTCTTCGTCGTCGTCGTCGTTGTCACCTTCTGGTGCGGCCGCTTCATTATCTTCATCACTGTCACTGTCACCGATAACGATAACATCTGATGAAATTGTAGCGACAGCGGCACGAGCTGCAGCCGATGCTGCAATTGCATTTCGTACACGTTCTACTGCAGCTGCAACAATTTCACGGGATACACCTGGCGGCGGTCCAATTTGTCCACCAACTTCAACATCACTACTACTATCTTCATCATCGTCATCTTCATCGTCGTCGTCGTCATCGTCATCATCATCAACATCTTCATTAATATGTTGTTCCATTTCCATTTGTTGTTGTACATTATCATGATGTTCATTATCTATGGCTATATTATTATCATCATCATCTGCTTCTTGAACATTTGCTTCATAATCGGGATCATTATTTTGATCATCATCATCAAAATCGTCTGGTAGATCTCCGGTTGGATAAGCGTCACCCTCTCCGCGATGATGAAATGGACCATCAGAATCGTAATTAAATTTAATATGTATTGAAATTTTATTTTTCGGTTTTATTTTCAAATCAAATTAACAATATGGAATAGTGCGTTTTTTTTTAAACAATGATTTATAATTCTTTTCAAATTTTCTCTTAAATTATCTATTGCATAAAAATAAATCGTATTAATATAGTATTTATTATAGTAATATATATAGTAAGTGTATATAATTGAAAAATATAATTTTGTAATTGAACGAATATATGTATATGTACATAATAAAATTGTATATCTATAATTAAATGAAATATATGTGTATAAATGATTAAATGTATAAGGGAAAATAATAATTATTTTATTGCAATTTAAATTTAATATATTTATTTTACTCAATGGTGTAAACAGGGTTTATGGTAGTTGGTTGTACTACCGTACCTGTATTATCATTATTTTCTAAAACAACTACTCGTTTCTTTTTGCTTCTTTTAATTTTATATACAATCATTAAGATAATAATTGTAATAATAATAATAAAAATTGATGCATATCCTAATGAATAATGATGTATGTCATGTTTGTTTAAATTATTTAATTTAGTAAGATCTTCAATGTATCTCACATCAGTACTTATTTTATCTAAACTATTCTTATTATCTATAAAATTTGTTAATTTTTTAATATTGATTAATGTATGGTCAAAATGCTCTAATTGCAAGTCAAAGGTTTTGAATTTTAGCAAATTTTCATCTAATACAGTTATGTTATCTTGGTTGGCATAAATTTTTATGAAATTCGTTTTTATGCTACAATCTAGTTCTATTTTTATCAATCCTTTATTTGCAATTAGATAACTTTGTTCCTTTTGATTTTTACAATGATATCGTAATCTAGTAGTATTTCTTGAATAAAAAATAGAAAGAAAAAAAGAAACATAAAAAAAAAAAATTTAAAATTCACATACAAAATGAAAAAAAAAAGAAGAAAAAAAAAATAGAATTTTGTTTATACAAAATTATTATAAAGTTTTTTTTTTTTTTTTTTAATAATATTTTAATTAATTTTGTTTTTTTTTTTTATTTTTTTATTTAAATGCAAATTAATTTTTTTCACGTTCCGCTTCCGCTTCTAATTCTTCTGTTTTTGACATTTTATTTGGTGGTTGATCGTCTTGATCAGAAGAATCAGCTTTTTTCTTTGATGCTTTTGTTGTTGTTGAATCATTCGGTTCATTTTTATTTTGATTTTCAATATTAGAATTTCCATCAGTACCGCCGTCAGCATCCGGTTTTGGTTCATTTTCATCATCGTCGTCTTTGTCTTCTTTACGATTTTGTTGTTCTTTTTCTGCATCATCCTCCTTTTCTTCATCATCTTCTTCGTCGTCGTCGTCGTCGTCGTCGTCGTTGTCACCTTCTGGTGCGGCCGCTTCATTATCTTCATCACTGTCACTGTCACCGATAACGATAACATCTGATGAAATTGTAGCGACAGCGGCACGAGCTGCAGCCGATGCTGCAATTGCATTTCGTACACATTCTTCTGCAGCTGCAACAATTTCACGGGATACACCTGGCGGCGGTCCAATTTGTCCACCAACTTCAACATTACTACTACTATCTTCATCATCGTCATCTTCATCGTCGTCGTCGTCATCGTCATCATCATCAACATCTTCATTAATATGTTGTTCCATTTCCATTTGTTGTTGTACATTATCATGATGTTCATTATCTATGGCTATATTATTATCATCATCATCTGCTTCTTGAACATTTGCTTCATAATCGGGATCATTATTTTGATCATCATCATCAAAATCGTCTGGTAGATCTCCGGTTGGATAAGCGTCACCCTCTCCGCGATGATGAAATGGACCATCAGAATCGTAATTAAATTTAATATGTATTGAAATTTTATTTTTCGGTTTTATTTTCAAATCAAATTAACAATATGGAATAGTGCGTTTTTTTTTAAACAATGATTTATAATTCTTTTCAAATTTTCTCTTAAATTATCTATTGCATAAAAATAAATCGTATTAATATAGTATTTATTATAGTAATATATATAGTAAGTGTATATAATTGAAAAATATAATTTTGTAATTGAACGAATATATGTATATGTACATAATAAAATTGTATATCTATAATTAAATGAAATATATGTGTATAAATGATTAAATGTATAAGGGAAAATAATAATTATTTTATTGCAATTTAAATTTAATATATTTATTTTACTCAATGGTGTAAACAGGGTTTATGGTAGTTGGTTGTACTACCGTACCTGTATTATCATTATTTTCTAAAACAAGTACTCGTTTCTTTTTGCTTCTTTTAATTTTATATACAATCATTAAGATAATAATTGTAATAATAATAATAAAAATTGATGCATACCCTAATGAATAATGATGTATGTCATGTTTGTTTAAATTATTTAATTTAGTAAGATCTTCAATGTATCTCACATCAGTACTTATTTTATCTAAACTATTCTTATTATCTATAAAATTTGTTAATTTTTTAATATTGATTAATGTATGGTCAAAATGCTCTAATTGCAAGTCAAAGGTTTTGAATTTTAGCAAATTTTCATCCAATACAGTTATGTTATCTTGGTTGGCATAAATTTTTATGAAATTCGTTTTTATGCTACAATCTAGTTCTATTTTTATCAATCCTTTATTTGCAATTAGATAACTTTGTTCCTTTTGATTTTTACAATGATATCGTAATCTAGTAGTATTTCTTGAATAAAAAATAGAAAGAAAAAAAGAAACATAAAAAAAAAAAATTTAAAATTCACATACAAAATGAAAAAAAAAAGAAGAAAAAAAAAATAGAATTTTGTTTATACAAAATTATTATAAAGTTTTTTTTTTTTTTTTTTAATAATATTTTAAAGAATATTTTAATTAATTTTGTTTTTTTTTTATTTTTTTATTTAAATGCAAATTAATTTTTTTCACGTTCCGCTTCCGCTTCTAATTCTTCTGTTTTTGACATTTTATTTGGTGGTTGATCGTCTTGATCAGAAGAATCAGCTTTTTTCTTTGATGCTTTTGTTGTTGTTGAATCATTCGGTTCATTTTTATTTTGATTTTCAATATTAGAATTTCCATCAGTACCGCCGTCAGCATCCGGTTTTGGTTCATTTTCATCATCGTCGTCTTTGTCTTCTTTACGATTTTGTTGTTCTTTTTCTGCATCATCCTCCTTTTCTTCATCATCTTCTTCGTCGTCGTCGTCGTCGTCGTCGTTGTCACCTTCTGGTGCGGCCGCTTCATTATCTTCATCACTGTCACTGTCACCGATAACGATAACATCTGATGAAATTGTAGCGACAGCGGCATGAGCTGCAGCCGATGCTGCAATTGCATTTCGTACACGTTCTTCTGCAGCTGCAACAATTTCACGGGATACACCTGGCGGCGGTCCAATTTGTCCACCAACTTCAACATCACTACTACTATCTTCATCATCGTCATCTTCATCGTCGTCGTCGTCATCGTCATCATCATCAACATCTTCATTAATATGTTGTTCCATTTCCATTTGTTGTTGTACATTATCATGATGTTCATTATCTATGGCTATATTATTATCATCATCATCTGCTTCTTGAACATTTGCTTCATAATCGGGATCATTATTTTGATCATCATCATCAAAATCGTCTGGTAGATCTCCGGTTGGATAAGCGTCACCCTCTCCGCGATGATGAAATGGACCATCAGAATCGTAATTAAATTTAATATGTATTGAAATTTTATTTTTCGGTTTTATTTTCAAATCAAATTAACAATATGGAATAGTGCGTTTTTTTTTTAAACAATGATTTATAATTCTTTTCAAATTTTCTCTTAAATTATCTATTGCATAAAAATAAATCGTATTAATATAGTATTTATTATAGTAATATATATAGTAAGTGTATATAATTGAAAAATATAATTTTGTAATTGAACGAATATATGTATATGTACATAATAAAATTGTATATCTATAATTAAATGAAATATATGTGTATAAATGATTAAATGTATAAGGGAAAATAATAATTATTTTATTGCAATTTAAATTTAATATATTTATTTTACTCAATGGTGTAAACAGGGTTTATGGTAGTTGGTTGTACTACCGTACCTGTATTATCATTATTTTCTAAAACAACTACTCGTTTCTTTTTGCTTCTTTTAATTTTATATACAATCATTAAGATAATAATTGTAATAATAATAATAAAAATTGATGCATACCCTAATGAATAATGATGTATGTCATGTTTGTTTAAATTATTTAATTTAGTAAGATCTTCAATGTATCTCACATCAGTACTTATTTTATCTAAACTATTCTTATTATCTATAAAATTTGTTAATTTTTTAATATTGATTAATGTATGGTCAAAATGCTCTAATTGCAAGTCAAAGGTTTTGAATTTTAGCAAATTTTCATCTAATACAGTTATGTTATCTTGGTTGGCATAAATTTTTATGAAATTCGTTTTTATGCTACAATCTAGTTCTATTTTTATCAACCCTTTATTTGCAATTAGATAATTTTGTTCCTTTTGATTTTTACAATGATATCGTAATCTAGTAGTATTTCTTGAATAAAAAATAGAAAGAAAAAAAGAAACATAAAAAAAAAAAATTTAAAATTCACATACAAAATGAAAAAAAAAAGAAGAAAAAAAAAATAGAATTTTGTTTATACAAAATTATTATAAAGTTTTTTTTTTTTTTTTTTAATAATATTTTAAAGAATATTTTAATTAATTTTGTTTTTTTTTATTTTTTTATTTAAATGCAAATTAATTTTTTTCACGTTCCGCTTCCGCTTCTAATTCTTCTGTTTTTGACATTTTATTTGGTGGTTGATCGTCTTGATCAGAAGAATCAGCTTTTTTCTTTGATGCTTTTGTTGTTGTTGAATCATTCGGTTCATTTTTATTTTGATTTTCAATATTAGAATTTCCATCAGTACCGCCGTCAGCATCCGGTTTTGGTTCATTTTCATCATCGTCGTCTTTGTCTTCTTTACGATTTTGTTGTTCTTTTTCTGCATCATCCTCCTTTTCTTCATCATCTTCTTCGTCGTCATCGTCGTCGTCGTCGTTGTCACCTTCTGGTGCGGCCGCTTCATTATCTTCATCACTGTCACTGTCACCGATAACGATAACATCTGATGAAATTGTAGCGACAGCGGCACGAGCTGCAGCCGATGCTGCAATTGCATTTCGTACACGTTCTACTGCAGCTGCAACAATTTCACGGGATACACCTGGCGGCGGTCCAATTTGTCCACCAACTTCAACATCACTACTACTATCTTCATCATCGTCATCTTCATCGTCGTCGTCGTCATCGTCATCATCATCAACATCTTCATTAATATGTTGTTCCATTTCCATTTGTTGTTGTACATTATCATGATGTTCATTATCTATGGCTATATTATTATCATCATCATCTGCTTCTTGAACATTTGCTTCATAATCGGGATCATTATTTTGATCATCATCATCAAAATCGTCTGGTAGATCTCCGGTTGGATAAGCGTCACCCTCTCCGCGATGATGAAATGGACCATCAGAATCGTAATTAAATTTAATATGTATTGAAATTTTATTTTTCGGTTTTATTTTCAAATCAAATTAACAATATGGAATAGTGCGTTTTTTTTTTAAACAATGATTTATAATTCTTTTCAAATTTTCTCTTAAATTATCTATTGCATAAAAATAAATCGTATTAATATAGTATTTATTATAGTAATATATATAGTAAGTGTATATAATTGAAAAATATAATTTTGTAATTGAACGAATATATGTATATGTACATAATAAAATTGTATATCTATAATTAAATGAAATATATGTGTATAAATGATTAAATGTATAAGGGAAAATAATAATTATTTTATTGCAATTTAAATTTAATATATTTATTTTACTCAATGGTGTAAACAGGGTTTATGGTAGTTGGTTGTACTACCGTACCTGTATTATCATTATTTTCTAAAACAACTACTCGTTTCTTTTTGCTTCTTTTAATTTTATATACAATCATTAAGATAATAATTGTAATAATAATAATAAAAATTGATGCATACCCTAATGAATAATGATGTATGTCATGTTTGTTTAAATTATTTAATTTAGTAAGATCTTCAATGTATCTCACATCAGTACTTATTTTATCTAAACTATTCTTATTATCTATAAAATTTGTTAATTTTTTAATATTGATTAATGTATGGTCAAAATGCTCTAATTGCAAGTCAAAGGTTTTGAATTTTAGCAAATTTTCATCTAATACAGTTATGTTATCTTGGTTGGCATAAATTTTTATGAAATTCGTTTTTATGCTACAATCTAGTTCTATTTTTATCAACCCTTTATTTGCAATTAGATAATTTTGTTCCTTTTGATTTTTACAATGATATCGTAATCTAGTAGTATTTCTTGAATAAAAAATAGAAAGAAAAAAAGAAACATAAAAAAAAAAAATTTAAAATTCACATACAAAATGAAAAAAAAAAGAAGAAAAAAAAAATAGAATTTTGTTTATACAAAATTATTATAAAGTTTTTTTTTTTTTTTTTTAATAATATTTTAAAGAATATTTTAATTAATTTTGTTTTTTTTTATTTTTTTATTTAAATGCAAATTAATTTTTTTCACGTTCCGCTTCCGCTTCTAATTCTTCTGTTTTTGACATTTTATTTGGTGGTTGATCGTCTTGATCAGAAGAATCAGCTTTTTTCTTTGATGCTTTTGTTGTTGTTGAATCATTCGGTTCATTTTTATTTTGATTTTCAATATTAGAATTTCCATCAGTACCGCCGTCAGCATCCGGTTTTGGTTCATTTTCATCATCGTCGTCTTTGTCTTCTTTACGATTTTGTTGTTCTTTTTCTGCATCATCCTCCTTTTCTTCATCATCTTCTTCGTCGTCGTCGTCGTCGTCGTCGTTGTCACCTTCTGGTGCGGCCGCTTCATTATCTTCATCACTGTCACTGTCACCGATAACGATAACATCTGATGAAATTGTAGCGACAGCGGCACGAGCTGCAGCCGATGCTGCAATTGCATTTCGTACACGTTCTACTGCAGCTGCAACAATTTCACGGGATACACCTGGCGGCGGTCCAATTTGTCCACCAACTTCAACATCACTACTACTATCTTCATCATCGTCATCTTCATCGTCGTCGTCGTCATCGTCATCATCATCAACATCTTCATTAATATGTTGTTCCATTTCCATTTGTTGTTGTACATTATCATGATGTTCATTATCTATGGCTATATTATTATCATCATCATCTGCTTCTTGAACATTTGCTTCATAATCGGGATCATTATTTTGATCATCATCATCAAAATCGTCTGGTAGATCTCCGGTTGGATAAGCGTCACCCTCTCCGCGATGATGAAATGGACCATCAGAATCGTAATTAAATTTAATATGTATTGAAATTTTATTTTTCGGTTTTATTTTCAAATCAAATTAACAATATGGAATAGTGCGTTTTTTTTTTAAACAATGATTTATAATTCTTTTCAAATTTTCTCTTAAATTATCTATTGCATAAAAATAAATCGTATTAATATAGTATTTATTATAGTAATATATATAGTAAGTGTATATAATTGAAAAATATAATTTTGTAATTGAACGAATATATGTATATGTACATAATAAAATTGTATATCTATAATTAAATGAAATATATGTGTATAAATGATTAAATGTATAAGGGAAAATAATAATTATTTTATTGCAATTTAAATTTAATATATTTATTTTACTCAATGGTGTAAACAGGGTTTATGGTAGTTGGTTGTACTACCGTACCTGTATTATCATTATTTTCTAAAACAACTACTCGTTTCTTTTTGCTTCTTTTAATTTTATATACAATCATTAAGATAATAATTGTAATAATAATAATAAAAATTGATGCATACCCTAATGAATAATGATGTATGTCATGTTTGTTTAAATTATTTAATTTAGTAAGATCTTCAATGTATCTCACATCAGTACTTATTTTATCTAAACTATTCTTATTATCTATAAAATTTGTTAATTTTTTAATATTGATTAATGTATGGTCAAAATGCTCTAATTGCAAGTCAAAGGTTTTGAATTTTAGCAAATTTTCATCTAATACAGTTATGTTATCTTGGTTGGCATAAATTTTTATGAAATTCGTTTTTATGCTACAATCTAGTTCTATTTTTATCAACCCTTTATTTGCAATTAGATAACTTTGTTCCTTTTGATTTTTACAATGATATCGTAATCTAGTAGTATTTCTTGAATAAAAAATAGAAAGAAAAAAAGAAACATAAAAAAAAAAAATTTAAAATTCACATACAAAATGAAAAAAAAAAGAAGAAAAAAAAAATAGAATTTTGTTTATACAAAATTATTATAAAGTTTTTTTTTTTTTTTTTAATAATATTTTAAAGAATATTTTAATTAATTTTGTTTTTTTTTTATTTTTTTATTTAAATGCAAATTAATTTTTTTCACGTTCCGCTTCCGCTTCTAATTCTTCTGTTTTTGACATTTTATTTGGTGGTTGATCGTCTTGATCAGAAGAATCAGCTTTTTTCTTTGATGCTTTTGTTGTTGTTGAATCATTCGGTTCATTTTTATTTTGATTTTCAATATTAGAATTTCCATCAGTACCGCCGTCAGCATCCGGTTTTGGTTCATTTTCATCATCGTCGTCTTTGTCTTCTTTACGATTTTGTTGTTCTTTTTCTGCATCATCCTCCTTTTCTTCATCATCTTCTTCGTCGTCGTCGTCGTCGTCGTCGTTGTCACCTTCTGGTGCGGCCGCTTCATTATCTTCATCACTGTCACTGTCACCGATAACGATAACATCTGATGAAATTGTAGCGACAGCGGCACGAGCTGCAGCCGATGCTGCAATTGCATTTCGTACACGTTCTTCTGCAGCTGCAACAATTTCACGGGATACACCTGGCGGCGGTCCAATTTGTCCACCAACTTCAACATCACTACTACTATCTTCATCATCGTCATCTTCATCGTCGTCGTCGTCATCGTCATCATCATCAACATCTTCATTAATATGTTGTTCCATTTCCATTTGTTGTTGTACATTATCATGATGTTCATTATCTATGGCTATATTATTATCATCATCATCTGCTTCTTGAACATTTGCTTCATAATCGGGATCATTATTTTGATCATCATCATCAAAATCGTCTGGTAGATCTCCGGTTGGATAAGCGTCACCCTCTCCGCGATGATGAAATGGACCATCAGAATCGTAATTAAATTTAATATGTATTGAAATTTTATTTTTCGGTTTTATTTTCAAATCAAATTAACAATATGGAATAGTGCGTTTTTTTTTTAAACAATGATTTATAATTCTTTTCAAATTTTCTCTTAAATTATCTATTGCATAAAAATAAATCGTATTAATATAGTATTTATTATAGTAATATATATAGTAAGTGTATATAATTGAAAAATATAATTTTGTAATTGAACGAATATATGTATATGTACATAATAAAATTGTATCTCTATAATTAAATGAAATATATGTGTATAAATGATTAAATGTATAAGGGAAAATAATAATTATTTTATTGCAATTTAAATTTAATATATTTATTTTACTCAATGGTGTAAACAGGGTTTATGGTAGTTGGTTGTACTACCGTACCTGTATTATCATTATTTTCTAAAACAAGTACTCGTTTCTTTTTGCTTCTTTTAATTTTATATACAATCATTAAGATAATAATTGTAATAATAATAATAAAAATTGATGCATACCCTAATGAATAATGATGTATGTCATGTTTGTTTAAATTATTTAATTTAGTAAGATCTTCAATGTATCTCACATCAGTACTTATTTTATCTAAACTATTCTTATTATCTATAAAATTTGTTAATTTTTTAATATTGATTAATGTATGGTCAAAATGCTCTAATTGCAAGTCAAAGGTTTTGAATTTTAGCAAATTTTCATCTAATACAGTTATGTTATCTTGGTTGGCATAAATTTTTATGAAATTCGTTTTTATGCTACAATCTAGTTCTATTTTTATCAACCCTTTATTTGCAATTAGATAACTTTGTTCCTTTTGATTTTTACAATGATATCGTAATCTAGTAGTATTTCTTGAATAAAAAATAGAAAGAAAAAAAGAAACATAAAAAAAAAAAATTTAAAATTCACATACAAAATGAAAAAAAAAAGAAGAAAAAAAAATAGAATTTTGTTTATACAAAATTATTATAAAGTTTTTTTTTTTTTTTTTTAATAATATTTTAAAGAATATTTTAATTAATTTTGTTTTTTTTTTATTTTTTTATTTAAATGCAAATTAATTTTTTTCACGTTCCGCTTCCGCTTCTAATTCTTCTGTTTTTGACATTTTATTTGGTGGTTGATCGTCTTGATCAGAAGAATCAGCTTTTTTCTTTGATGCTTTTGTTGTTGTTGAATCATTCGGTTCATTTTTATTTTGATTTTCAATATTAGAATTTCCATCAGTACCGCCGTCAGCATCCGGTTTTGGTTCATTTTCATCATCGTCGTCTTTGTCTTCTTTACGATTTTGTTGTTCTTTTTCTGCATCATCCTCCTTTTCTTCATCATCTTCTTCGTCGTCGTCGTCGTCGTCGTCGTTGTCACCTTCTGGTGCGGCCGCTTCATTATCTTCATCACTGTCACTGTCACCGATAACGATAACATCTGATGAAATTGTAGCGACAGCGGCACGAGCTGCAGCCGATGCTGCAATTGCATTTCGTACACGTTCTTCTGCAGCTGCAACAATTTCAAGGGATACACCTGGCGGCGGTCCAATTTGTCCACCAACTTCAACATCACTACTACTATCTTCATCATCGTCATCTTCATCGTCGTCGTCGTCATCGTCATCATCATCAACATCTTCATTAATATGTTGTTCCATTTCCATTTGTTGTTGTACATTATCATGATGTTCATTATCTATGGCTATATTATTATCATCATCATCTGCTTCTTGAACATTTGCTTCATAATCGGGATCATTATTTTGATCATCATCATCAAAATCGTCTGGTAGATCTCCGGTTGGATAAGCGTCACCCTCTCCGCGATGATGAAATGGACCATCAGAATCGTAATTAAATTTAATATGTATTGAAATTTTATTTTTCGGTTTTATTTTCAAATCAAATTAACAATATGGAATAGTGCGTTTTTTTTTTAAACAATGATTTATAATTCTTTTCAAATTTTCTCTTAAATTATCTATTGCATAAAAATAAATCGTATTAATATAGTATTTATTATAGTAATATATATAGTAAGTGTATATAATTGAAAAATATAATTTTGTAATTGAACGAATATATGTATATGTACATAATAAAATTGTATATCTATAATTAAATGAAATATATGTGTATAAATGATTAAATGTATAAGGGAAAATAATAATTATTTTATTGCAATTTAAATTTAATATATTTATTTTACTCAATGGTGTAAACAGGGTTTATGGTAGTTGGTTGTACTACCGTACCTGTATTATCATTATTTTCTAAAACAACTACTCGTTTCTTTTTGCTTCTTTTAATTTTATATACAATCATTAAGATAATAATTGTAATAATAATAATAAAAATTGATGCATACCCTAATGAATAATGATGTATGTCATGTTTGTTTAAATTATTTAATTTAGTAAGATCTTCAATGTATCTCACATCAGTACTTATTTTATCTAAACTATTCTTATTATCTATAAAATTTGTTAATTTTTTAATATTGATTAATGTATGGTCAAAATGCTCTAATTGCAAGTCAAAGGTTTTGAATTTTAGCAAATTTTCATCTAATACAGTTATGTTATCTTGGTTGGCATAAATTTTTATGAAATTCGTTTTTATGCTACAATCTAGTTCTATTTTTATCAACCCTTTATTTGCAATTAGATAACTTTGTTCCTTTTGATTTTTACAATGATATCGTAATCTAGTAGTATTTCTTGAATAAAAAATAGAAAGAAAAAAAGAAACATAAAAAAAAAAAATTTAAAATTCACATACAAAATGAAAAAAAAAAAAGAAGAAAAAAAAAATAGAATTTTGTTTATACAAAATTATTATAAAGTTTTTTTTTTTTTTTTTTAATAATATTTTAAAGAATATTTTAATTAATTTTGTTTTTTTTTTATTTTTTTATTTAAATGCAAATTAATTTTTTTCACGTTCCGCTTCCGCTTCTAATTCTTCTGTTTTTGACATTTTATTTGGTGGTTGATCGTCTTGATCAGAAGAATCAGCTTTTTTCTTTGATGCTTTTGTTGTTGTTGAATCATTCGGTTCATTTTTATTTTGATTTTCAATATTAGAATTTCCATCAGTACCGCCGTCAGCATCCGGTTTTGGTTCATTTTCATCATCGTCGTCTTTGTCTTCTTTACTATTTATTGTTCTTTTTCTGCATCATCCTCCTTTTCTTCATCATCTTCTTCGTCGTCGTCGTCGTCGTCGTCGTTGTCACCTTCTGGTGCGGCCGCTTCATTATCTTCATCACTGCCACTGTCACCGATAACGATAACATCTGATGAAATTGTAGCGACAGCGGCACGAGCTGCAGCCGATGCTGCAATTGCATTTCGTACACGTTCTTCTGCAGCTGCAACAATTTCACGGGATACACCTGGCGGCGGTCCAATTTGTCCACCAACTTCAACATCACTACTACTATCTTCATCATCGTCATCTTCATCGTCGTCGTCGTCATCGTCATCATCATCAACATCTTCATTAATATGTTGTTCCATTTCCATTTGTTGTTGTACATTATCATGATGTTCATTATCTATGGCTATATTATTATCATCATCATCTGCTTCTTGAACATTTGCTTCATAATCGGGATCATTATTTTGATCATCATCATCAAAATCGTCTGGTAGATCTCCGGTTGGATAAGCGTCACCCTCTCCGCGATGATGAAATGGACCATCAGAATCGTAATTAAATTTAATATGTATTGAAATTTTATTTTTCCGTTTTATTTTCAAATCAAATTAACAATATGGAATAGTGCGTTTTTTTTTTAAACAATGATTTATAATTCTTTTCAAATTTTCTCTTAAATTATCTATTGCATAAAAATAAATCGTATTAATATAGTATTTATTATAGTAATATATCTAGTAAGTGTATATAATTGAAAAATATAATTTTGTAATTGAACGAATATATGTATATGTACATAATAAAATTGTATATCTATAATTAAATGAAATATATGTGTATAAATGATTAAATGTATAAGGGAAAATAATAATTATTTTATTGCAATTTAAATTTAATATATTTATTTTACTCAATGGTGTAAACAGGGTTTATGGTAGTTGGTTGTACTACCGTACCTGTATTATCATTATTTTCTAAAACAACTACTCGTTTCTTTTTGCTTCTTTTAATTTTATATACAATCATTAAGATAATAATTGTAATAATAATAATAAAAATTGATGCATACCCTAATGAATAATGATGTATGTCATGTTTGTTTAAATTATTTAATTTAGTAAGATCTTCAATGTATCTCACATCAGTACTTATTTTATCTAAACTATTCTTATTATCTATAAAATTTGTTAATTTTTTAATATTGATTAATGTATGGTCAAAATGCTCTAATTGCAAGTCAAAGGTTTTGAATTTTAGCAAATTTTCATCTAATACAGTTATGTTATCTTGGTTGGCATAAATTTTTATGAAATTCGTTTTTATGCTACAATCTAGTTCTATTTTTAACAACCCTTTATTTGCAATTAGATAACTTTGTTCCTTTTGATTTTTACAATGATATCGTAATCTAGTAGTATTTCTTGAATAAAAAATAGAAAGAAAAAAAGAAACATAAAAAAAAAAAATTTAAAATTCACATACAAAATGAAAAAAAAAAGAAGAAAAAAAAATAGAATTTTGTTTATACAAAATTATTATAAAGTTTTTTTTTTTTTTTTTTAATAATATTTTAAAGAATATTTTAATTAATTTTGTTTTTTTTTTATTTTTTTATTTAAATGCAAATTAATTTTTTTCACGTTCCGCTTCCGCTTCTAATTCTTCTGTTTTTGACATTTTATTTGGTGGTTGATCGTCTTGATCAGAAGAATCAGCTTTTTTCTTTGATGCTTTTGTTGTTGTTGAATCATTCGGTTCATTTTTATTTTGATTTTCAATATTAGAATTTCCATCAGTACCGCCGTCAACATCCGGTTTTGGTTCATTTTCATCATCGTCGTCTTTGTCTTCTTTACGATTTTGTTGTTCTTTTTCTGCATCATCCTCCTTTTCTTCATCATCTTCTTCGTCGTCGTCGTCGTCGTCGTCGTTGTCACCTTCTGGTGCGGCCGCTTCATTATCTTCATCACTGTCACTGTCACCGATAACGATAACATCTGATGAAATTGTAGCGACAGCGGCACGAGCTGCAGCCGATGCTGCAATTGCATTTCGTACACGTTCTTCTGCAGCTGCAACAATTTCACGGGATACACCTGGCGGCGGTCCAATTTGTCCACCAACTTCAACATCACTACTACTATCTTCATCATCGTCATCTTCATCGTCGTCGTCGTCATCGTCATCATCATCAACATCTTCATTAATATGTTGTTCCATTTCCATTTGTTGTTGTACATTATCATGATGTTCATTATCTATGGCTATATTATTATCATCATCATCTGCTTCTTGAACATTTGCTTCATAATCGGGATCATTATTTTGATCATCATCATCAAAATCGTCTGGTAGATCTCCGGTTGGATAAGCGTCACCCTCTCCGCGATGATGAAATGGACCATCAGAATCGTAATTAAATTTAATATGTATTGAAATTTTATTTTTCGGTTTTATTTTCAAATCAAATTAACAATATGGAATAGTGCGTTTTTTTTTTAAACAATGATTTATAATTCTTTTCAAATTTTCTCTTAAATTATCTATTGCATAAAAATAAATCGTATTAATATAGTATTTATTATAGTAATATATATAGTAAGTGTATATAATTGAAAAATATAATTTTGTAATTGAACGAATATATGTATATGTACATAATAAAATTGTATATCTATAATTAAATGAAATATATGTGTATAAATGATTAAATGTATAAGGGAAAATAATAATTATTTTATTGCAATTTAAATTTAATATATTTATTTTACTCAATGGTGTAAACAGGGTTTATGGTAGTTGGTTGTACTACCGTACCTGTATTATCATTATTTTCTAAAACAAGTACTCGTTTCTTTTTGCTTCTTTTAATTTTATATACAATCATTAAGATAATAATTGTAATAATAATAATAAAAATTGATGCATACCCTAATGAATAATGATGTATGTCATGTTTGTTTAAATTATTTAATTTAGTAAGATCTTCAATGTATCTCACATCAGTACTTATTTTATCTAAACTATTCTTATTATCTATAAAATTTGTTAATTTTTTAATATTGATTAATGTATGGTCAAAATGCTCTAATTGCAAGTCAAAGGTTTTGAATTTTAGCAAATTTTCATCTAATACAGTTATGTTATCTTGGTTGGCATAAATTTTTATGAAATTCGTTTTTATGCTGCAATCTAGTTCTATTTTTATCAACCCTTTATTTGCAATTAGATAACTTTGTTCCTTTTGATTTTTACAATGATATCGTAATCTAGTAGTATTTCTTGAATAAAAAATAGAAAGAAAAAAAGAAACATAAAAAAAAAAAAATTTTAAATTCACATACAAAATGAAAAAAAAAAGAAGAAAAAAAAAATAGAATTTTGTTTATACAAAATTATTCTAAAGTTTTTTTTTTTTTTTTTTAATAATATTTTAAAGAATATTTTAATTAATTTTGTTTTTTTTTTATTTTTTTATTTAAATGCAAATTAATTTTTTTCACGTTCCGCTTCCGCTTCTAATTCTTCTGTTTTTGACATTTTATTTGGTGGTTGATCGTCTTGATCAGAAGAATCAGCTTTTTTCTTTGATGCTTTTGTTGTTGTTGAATCATTCGGTTCATTTTTATTTTGATTTTCAATATTAGAATTTCCATCAGTACCGCCGTCAGCATCCGGTTTTGGTTCATTTTCATCATCGTCGTCTTTGTCTTCTTTACGATTTTGTTGTTCTTTTTCTGCATCATCCTCCTTTTCTTCATCATCTTCTTCGTCGTCGTCGTCGTCGTCGTCGTTGTCACCTTCTGGTGCGGCCGCTTCATTATCTTCATCACTGTCACTGTCACCGATAACGATAACATCTGATGAAATTGTAGCGACAGCGGCACGAGCTGCAGCCGATGCTGCAATTGCATTTCGTACACGTTCTTCTGCAGCTGCAACAATTTCACGGGATACACCTGGCGGCGGTCCAATTTGTCCACCAACTTCAACATCACTACTACTATCTTCATCATCGTCATCTTCATCGTCGTCGTCGTCATCGTCATCATCATCAACATCTTCATTAATATCTTGTTCCATTTCCATTTGTTGTTGTACATTATCATGATGTTCATTATCTATGGCTATATTATTATCATCATCATCTGCTTCTTGAACATTTGCTTCATAATCGGGATCATTATTTTGATCATCATCATCAAAATCGTCTGGTAGATCTCCGGTTGGATAAGCGTCACCCTCTCCGCGATGATGAAATGGACCATCAGAATCGTAATTAAATTTAATATGTATTGAAATTTTATTTTTCGGTTTTATTTTCAAATCAAATTAACAATATGGAATAGTGCGTTTTTTTTTTAAACAATGATTTATAATTCTTTTCAAATTTTCTCTTAAATTATCTATTGCATAAAAATAAATCGTATTAATATAGTATTTATTATAGTAATATATATAGTAAGTGTATATAATTGAAAAATATTATTTTGTAATTGAACGAATATATGTATATGTACATAATAAAATTGTATATCTATAATTAAATGAAATATATGTGTATAAATGATTAAATGTATAAGGGAAAATAATAATTATTTTATTGCAATTTAAATTTAATATATTTATTTTACTCAATGGTGTAAACAGGGTTTATGGTAGTTGGTTGTACTACCGTACCTGTATTATCATTATTTTCTAAAACAACTACTCGTTTCTTTTTGCTTCTTTTAATTTTATATACAATCATTAAGATAATAATTGTAATAATAATAATAAAAATTGATGCATACCCTAATGAATAATGATGTATGTCATGTTTGTTTAAATTATTTAATTTAGTAAGATCTTCAATGTATCTCACATCAGTACTTATTTTATCTAAACTATTCTTATTATCTATAAAATTTGTTAATTTTTTAATATTGATTAATGTATGGTCAAAATGCTCTAATTGCAAGTCAAAGGTTTTGAATTTTAGCAAATTTTCATCTAATACAGTTATGTTATCTTGGTTGGCATAAATTTTTATGAAATTCGTTTTTATGCTACAATCTAGTTCTATTTTTATCAACCCTTTATTTGCAATTAGATAACTTTGTTCCTTTTGATTTTTACAATGATATCGTAATCTAGTAGTATTTCTTGAATAAAAAATAGAAAGAAAAAAAGAAACATAAAAAAAAAAAATTTAAAATTCACATACAAAATGAAAAAAAAAGAAGAAAAAAAAAATAGAATTTTGTTTATACAAAATTATTATAAAGTTTTTTTTTTTTTTTTTTTAATAATATTTTAAAGAATATTTTAATTAATTTTGTTTTTTTTTTATTTTTTTATTTAAATGCAAATTAATTTTTTTCACGTTCCGCTTCCGCTTCTAATTCTTCTGTTTTTGACATTTTATTTGGTGGTTGATCGTCTTGATCAGAAGAATCAGCTTTTTTCTTTGATGCTTTTGTTGTTGTTGAATCATTCGGTTCATTTTTATTTTGATTTTCAATATTAGAATTTCCATCAGTACCGCCGTCAGCATCCGGTTTTGGTTCATTTTCATCATCGTCGTCTTTGTCTTCTTTACGATTTTGTTGTTCTTTTTCTGCATCATCCTCCTTTTCTTCATCATCTTCTTCGTCGTCGTCGTCGTTGTCACCTTCTGGTGCGGCCGCTTCATTATCTTCATCACTGTCACTGTCACCGATAACGATAACATCTGATGAAATTGTAGCGACAGCGGCACGAGCTGCAGCCGATGCTGCAATTGCATTTCGTACACGTTCTTCTGCAGCTGCAACAATTTCACGGGATACACCTGGCGGCGGTCCAATTTGTCCACCAACTTCAACATCACTACTACTATCTTCATCATCGTCATCTTCATCGTCGTCGTCGTCATCGTCATCATCATCAACATCTTCATTAATATGTTGTTCCATTTCCATTTGTTGTTGTACATTATCATGATGTTCATTATCTATGGCTATATTATTATCATCATCATCTGCTTCTTGAACATTTGCTTCATAATCGGGATCATTATTTTGATCATCATCATCAAAATCGTCTGGTAGATCTCCGGTTGGATAAGCGTCACCCTCTCCGCGATGATGAAATGGACCATCAGAATCGTAATTAAATTTAATATGTATTGAAATTTTATTTTTCGGTTTTATTTTCAAATCAAATTAACAATATGGAATAGTGCGTTTTTTTTTTAAACAATGATTTATAATTCTTTTCAAATTTTCTCTTAAATTATCTATTGCATAAAAATAAATCGTATTAATATAGTATTTATTATAGTAATATATATAGTAAGTGTATATAATTGAAAAATATAATTTTGTAATTGAACGAATATATGTATATGTACATAATAAAATTGTATATCTATAATTAAATGAAATATATGTGTATAAATGATTAAATGTATAAGGGAAAATAATAATTATTTTATTGCAATTTAAATTTAATATATTTATTTTACTCAATGGTGTAAACAGGGTTTATGGTAGTTGGTTGTACTACCGTACCTGTATTATCATTATTTTCTAAAACAACTACTCGTTTCTTTTTGCTTCTTTTAATTTTATATACAATCATTAAGATAATAATTGTAATAATAATAATAAAAATTGATGCATACCCTAATGAATAATGATGTATGTCATGTTTGTTTAAATTATTTAATTTAGTAAGATCTTCAATGTATCTCACATCAGTACTTATTTTATCTAAACTATTCTTATTATCTATAAAATTTGTTAATTTTTTAATATTGATTAATGTATGGTCAAAATGCTCTAATTGCAAGTCAAAGGTTTTGAATTTTAGCAAATTTTCATCTAATACAGTTATGTTATCTTGGTTGGCATAAATTTTTATGAAATTCGTTTTTATGCTACAATCTAGTTCTATTTTTATCAACCCTTTATTTGCAATTAGATAACTTTGTTCCTTTTGATTTTTACAATGATATCGTAATCTAGTAGTATTTCTTGAATAAAAAATAGAAAGAAAAAAAGAAACATAAAAAAAAAAAATTTTAAATTCACATACAAAATGAAAAAAAAAGAAGAAAAAAAAAATAGAATTTTGTTTATACAAAATTATTATAAAGTTTTTTTTTTTTTTTTTTAATAATATTTTAAAGAATATTTTAATTAATTTTGTTTTTTTTTTATTTTTTTATTTAAATGCAAATTAATTTTTTTCACGTTCCGCTTCCGCTTCTAATTCTTCTGTTTTTGACATTTTATTTGGTGGTTGATCGTCTTGATCAGAAGAATCAGCTTTTTTCTTTGATGCTTTTGTTGTTGTTGAATCATTCGGTTCATTTTTATTTTGATTTTCAATATTAGAATTTCCATCAGTACCGCCGTCAGCATCCGGTTTTGGTTCATTTTCATCATCGTCGTCTTTGTCTTCTTTACGATTTTGTTGTTCTTTTTCTGCATCATCCTCCTTTTCTTCATCATCTTCTTCGTCGTCGTCGTCGTCGTCGTCGTTGTCACCTTCTGGTGCGGCCGCTTCATTATCTTCATCACTGTCACTGTCACCGATAACGATAACATCTGATGAAATTGTAGCGACAGCGGCACGAGCTGCAGCCGATGCTGCAATTGCATTTCGTACACGTTCTTCTGCAGCTGCAACAATTTCACGGGATACACCTGGCGGCGGTCCAATTTGTCCACCAACTTCAACATCACTACTACTATCTTCATCATCGTCATCTTCATCGTCGTCGTCGTCATCGTCATCATCATCAACATCTTCATTAATATGTTGTTCCATTTCCATTTGTTGTTGTACATTATCATGATGTTCATTATCTATGGCTATATTATTATCATCATCATCTGCTTCTTGAACATTTGCTTCATAATCGGGATCATTATTTTGATCATCATCATCAAAATCGTCTGGTAGATCTCCGGTTGGATAAGCGTCACCCTCTCCGCGATGATGAAATGGACCATCAGAATCGTAATTAAATTTAATATGTATTGAAATTTTATTTTTCGGTTTTATTTTCAAATCAAATTAACAATATGGAATAGTGCGTTTTTTTTTTAAACAATGATTTATAATTCTTTTCAAATTTTCTCTTAAATTATCTATTGCATAAAAATAAATCGTATTAATATAGTATTTATTATAGTAATATATATAGTAAGTGTATATAATTGAAAAATATAATTTTGTAATTGAACGAATATATGTATATGTACATAATAAAATTGTATATCTATAATTAAATGAAATATATGTGTATAAATGATTAAATGTATAAGGGAAAATAATAATTATTTTATTGCAATTTAAATTTAATATATTTATTTTACTCAATGGTGTAAACAGGGTTTATGGTAGTTGGTTGTACTACCGTACCTGTATTATCATTATTTTCTAAAACAACTACTCGTTTCTTTTTGCTTCTTTTAATTTTATATACAATCATTAAGATAATAATTGTAATAATAATAATAAAAATTGATGCATACCCTAATGAATAATGATGTATGTCATGTTTGTTTAAATTATTTAATTTAGTAAGATCTTCAATGTATCTCACATCAGTACTTATTTTATCTAAACTATTCTTATTATCTATAAAATTTGTTAATTTTTTAATATTGATTAATGTATGGTCAAAATGCTCTAATTGCAAGTCAAAGGTTTTGAATTTTAGCAAATTTTCATCTAATACAGTTATGTTATCTTGGTTGGCATAAATTTTTATGAAATTCGTTTTTATGCTACAATCTAGTTCTATTTTTATCAACCCTTTATTTGCAATTAGATAACTTTGTTCCTTTTGATTTTTACAATGATATCGTAATCTAGTAGTATTTCTTGAATAAAAAATAGAAAGAAAAAAAGAAACATAAAAAAAAAAAATTTAAAATTCACATACAAAATGAAAAAAAAAGAAGAAAAAAAAAATAGAATTTTGTTTATACAAAATTATTATAAAGTTTTTTTTTTTTTTTTTTTAATAATATTTTAAAGAATATTTTAATTAATTTTGTTTTTTTTTTATTTTTTTATTTAAATGCAAATTAATTTTTTTCACGTTCCGCTTCCGCTTCTAATTCTTCTGTTTTTGACATTTTATTTGGTGGTTGATCGTCTTGATCAGAAGAATCAGCTTTTTTCTTTGATGCTTTTGTTGTTGTTGAATCATTCGGTTCATTTTTATTTTGATTTTCAATATTAGAATTTCCATCAGTACCGCCGTCAGCATCCGGTTTTGGTTCATTTTCATCATCGTCGTCTTTGTCTTCTTTACGATTTTGTTGTTCTTTTTCTGCATCATCCTCCTTTTCTTCATCATCTTCTTCGTCGTCGTCGTCGTTGTCACCTTCTGGTGCGGCCGCTTCATTATCTTCATCACTGTCACTGTCACCGATAACGATAACATCTGATGAAATTGTAGCGACAGCGGCACGAGCTGCAGCCGATGCTGCAATTGCATTTCGTACACGTTCTTCTGCAGCTGCAACAATTTCACGGGATACACCTGGCGGCGGTCCAATTTGTCCACCAACTTCAACATCACTACTACTATCTTCATCATCGTCATCTTCATCGTCGTCGTCGTCATCGTCATCATCATCAACATCTTCATTAATATCTTGTTCCATTTCCATTTGTTGTTGTACATTATCATGATGTTCATTATCTATGGCTATATTATTATCATCATCATCTGCTTCTTGAACATTTGCTTCATAATCGGGATCATTATTTTGATCATCATCATCAAAATCGTCTGGTAGATCTCCGGTTGGATAAGCGTCACCCTCTCCGCGATGATGAAATGGACCATCAGAATCGTAATTAAATTTAATATGTATTGAAATTTTATTTTTCGGTTTTATTTTCAAATCAAATTAACAATATGGAATAGTGCGTTTTTTTTTTAAACAATGATTTATAATTCTTTTCAAATTTTCTCTTAAATTATCTATTGCATAAAAATAAATCGTATTAATATAGTATTTATTATAGTAATATATATAGTAAGTGTATATAATTGAAAAATATAATTTTGTAATTGAACGAATATATGTATATGTACATAATAAAATTGTATATCTATAATTAAATGAAATATATGTGTATAAATGATTAAATGTATAAGGGAAAATAATAATTATTTTATTGCAATTTAAATTTAATATATTTATTTTACTCAATGGTGTAAACAGGGTTTATGGTAGTTGGTTGTACTACCGTACCTGTATTATCATTATTTTCTAAAACAACTACTCGTTTCTTTTTGCTTCTTTTAATTTTATATACAATCATTAAGATAATAATTGTAATAATAATAATAAAAATTGATGCATACCCTAATGAATAATGATGTATGTCATGTTTGTTTAAATTATTTAATTTAGTAAGATCTTCAATGTATCTCACATCAGTACTTATTTTATCTAAACTATTCTTATTATCTATAAAATTTGTTAATTTTTTAATATTGATTAATGTATGGTCAAAATGCTCTAATTGCAAGTCAAAGGTTTTGAATTTTAGCAAATTTTCATCTAATACAGTTATGTTATCTTGGTTGGCATAAATTTTTATGAAATTCGTTTTTATGCTACAATCTAGTTCTATTTTTATCAACCCTTTATTTGCAATTAGATAACTTTGTTCCTTTTGATTTTTACAATGATATCGTAATCTAGTAGTATTTCTTGAATAAAAAATAGAAAGAAAAAAAGAAACATAAAAAAAAAAAATTTTAAATTCACATACAAAATGAAAAAAAAAGAAGAAAAAAAAAATAGAATTTTGTTTATACAAAATTATTATAAAGTTTTTTTTTTTTTTTTTTAATAATATTTTAAAGAATATTTTAATTAATTTTGTTTTTTTTTTATTTTTTTATTTAAATGCAAATTAATTTTTTTCACGTTCCGCTTCCGCTTCTAATTCTTCTGTTTTTGACATTTTATTTGGTGGTTGATCGTCTTGATCAGAAGAATCAGCTTTTTTCTTTGATGCTTTTGTTGTTGTTGAATCATTCGGTTCATTTTTATTTTGATTTTCAATATTAGAATTTCCATCAGTACCGCCGTCAGCATCCGGTTTTGGTTCATTTTCATCATCGTCGTCTTTGTCTTCTTTACGATTTTGTTGTTCTTTTTCTGCATCATCCTCCTTTTCTTCATCATCTTCTTCGTCGTCGTCGTCGTCGTCGTCGTTGTCACCTTCTGGTGCGGCCGCTTCATTATCTTCATCACTGTCACTGTCACCGATAACGATAACATCTGATGAAATTGTAGCGACAGCGGCACGAGCTGCAGCCGATGCTGCAATTGCATTTCGTACACGTTCTTCTGCAGCTGCAACAATTTCACGGGATACACCTGGCGGCGGTCCAATTTGTCCACCAACTTCAACATCACTACTACTATCTTCATCATCGTCATCTTCATCGTCGTCGTCGTCATCGTCATCATCATCAACATCTTCATTAATATGTTGTTCCATTTCCATTTGTTGTTGTACATTATCATGATGTTCATTATCTATGGCTATATTATTATCATCATCATCTGCTTCTTGAACATTTGCTTCATAATCGGGATCATTATTTTGATCATCATCATCAAAATCGTCTGGTAGATCTCCGGTTGGATAAGCGTCACCCTCTCCGCGATGATGAAATGGACCATCAGAATCGTAATTAAATTTAATATGTATTGAAATTTTATTTTTCGGTTTTATTTTCAAATCAAATTAACAATATGGAATAGTGCGTTTTTTTTTTAAACAATGATTTATAATTCTTTTCAAATTTTCTCTTAAATTATCTATTGCATAAAAATAAATCGTATTAATATAGTATTTATTATAGTAATATATATAGTAAGTGTATATAATTGAAAAATATAATTTTGTAATTGAACGAATATATGTATATGTACATAATAAAATTGTATATCTATAATTAAATGAAATATATGTGTATAAATGATTAAATGTATAAGGGAAAATAATAATTATTTTATTGCAATTTAAATTTAATATATTTATTTTACTCAATGGTGTAAACAGGGTTTATGGTAGTTGGTTGTACTACCGTACCTGTATTATCATTATTTTCTAAAACAACTACTCGTTTCTTTTTGCTTCTTTTAATTTTATATACAATCATTAAGATAATAATTGTAATAATAATAATAAAAATTGATGCATACCCTAATGAATAATGATGTATGTCATGTTTGTTTAAATTATTTAATTTAGTAAGATCTTCAATGTATCTCACATCAGTACTTATTTTATCTAAACTATTCTTATTATCTATAAAATTTGTTAATTTTTTAATATTGATTAATGTATGGTCAAAATGCTCTAATTGCAAGTCAAAGGTTTTGAATTTTAGCAAATTTTCATCTAATACAGTTATGTTATCTTGGTTGGCATAAATTTTTATGAAATTCGTTTTTATGCTACAATCTAGTTCTATTTTTATCAACCCTTTATTTGCAATTAGATAACTTTGTTCCTTTTGATTTTTACAATGATATCGTAATCTAGTAGTATTTCTTGAATAAAAAATAGAAAGAAAAAAAGAAACATAAAAAAAAAAAATTTTAAATTCACATACAAAATGAAAAAAAAAGAAGAAAAAAAAAATAGAATTTTGTTTATACAAAATTATTATAAAGTTTTTTTTTTTTTTTTTTAATAATATTTTAAAGAATATTTTAATTAATTTTGTTTTTTTTTTATTTTTTTATTTAAATGCAAATTAATTTTTTTCACGTTCCGCTTCCGCTTCTAATTCTTCTGTTTTTGACATTTTATTTGGTGGTTGATCGTCTTGATCAGAAGAATCAGCTTTTTTCTTTGATGCTTTTGTTGTTGTTGAATCATTCGGTTCATTTTTATTTTGATTTTCAATATTAGAATTTCCATCAGTACCGCCGTCAGCATCCGGTTTTGGTTCATTTTCATCATCGTCGTCTTTGTCTTCTTTACGATTTTGTTGTTCTTTTTCTGCATCATCCTCCTTTTCTTCATCATCTTCTTCGTCGTCGTCGTCGTTGTCACCTTCTGGTGCGGCCGCTTCATTATCTTCATCACTGTCACTGTCACCGATAACGATAACATCTGATGAAATTGTAGCGACAGCGGCACGAGCTGCAGCCGATGCTGCAATTGCATTTCGTACACGTTCTTCTGCAGCTGCAACAATTTCACGGGATACACCTGGCGGCGGTCCAATTTGTCCACCAACTTCAACATCACTACTACTATCTTCATCATCGTCATCTTCATCGTCGTCGTCGTCATCGTCATCATCATCAACATCTTCATTAATATGTTGTTCCATTTCCATTTGTTGTTGTACATTATCATGATGTTCATTATCTATGGCTATATTATTATCATCATCATCTGCTTCTTGAACATTTGCTTCATAATCGGGATCATTATTTTGATCATCATCATCAAAATCGTCTGGTAGATCTCCGGTTGGATAAGCGTCACCCTCTCCGCGATGATGAAATGGACCATCAGAATCGTAATTAAATTTAATATGTATTGAAATTTTATTTTTCGGTTTTATTTTCAAATCAAATTAACAATATGGAATAGTGCGTTTTTTTTTTAAACAATGATTTATAATTCTTTTCAAATTTTCTCTTAAATTATCTATTGCATAAAAATAAATCGTATTAATATAGTATTTATTATAGTAATATATATAGTAAGTGTATATAATTGAAAAATATAATTTTGTAATTGAACGAATATATGTATATGTACATAATAAAATTGTATATCTATAATTAAATGAAATATATGTGTATAAATGATTAAATGTATAAGGGAAAATAATAATTATTTTATTGCAATTTAAATTTAATATATTTATTTTACTCAATGGTGTAAACAGGGTTTATGGTAGTTGGTTGTACTACCGTACCTGTATTATCATTATTTTCTAAAACAACTACTCGTTTCTTTTTGCTTCTTTTAATTTTATATACAATCATTAAGATAATAATTGTAATAATAATAATAAAAATTGATGCATACCCTAATGAATAATGATGTATGTCATGTTTGTTTAAATTATTTAATTTAGTAAGATCTTCAATGTATCTCACATCAGTACTTATTTTATCTAAACTATTCTTATTATCTATAAAATTTGTTAATTTTTTAATATTGATTAATGTATGGTCAAAATGCTCTAATTGCAAGTCAAAGGTTTTGAATTTTAGCAAATTTTCATCTAATACAGTTATGTTATCTTGGTTGGCATAAATTTTTATGAAATTCGTTTTTATGCTACAATCTAGTTCTATTTTTATCAACCCTTTATTTGCAATTAGATAACTTTGTTCCTTTTGATTTTTACAATGATATCGTAATCTAGTAGTATTTCTTGAATAAAAAATAGAAAGAAAAAAAGAAACATAAAAAAAAAAAATTTTAAATTCACATACAAAATGAAAAAAAAAGAAGAAAAAAAAAATAGAATTTTGTTTATACAAAATTATTATAAAGTTTTTTTTTTTTTTTTTTTAATAATATTTTAAAGAATATTTTAATTAATTTTGTTTTTTTTTTATTTTTTTATTTAAATGCAAATTAATTTTTTTCACGTTCCGCTTCCGCTTCTAATTCTTCTGTTTTTGACATTTTATTTGGTGGTTGATCGTCTTGATCAGAAGAATCAGCTTTTTTCTTTGATGCTTTTGTTGTTGTTGAATCATTCGGTTCATTTTTATTTTGATTTTCAATATTAGAATTTCCATCAGTACCGCCGTCAGCATCCGGTTTTGGTTCATTTTCATCATCGTCGTCTTTGTCTTCTTTACGATTTTGTTGTTCTTTTTCTGCATCATCCTCCTTTTCTTCATCATCTTCTTCGTCGTCGTCGTCGTCGTCGTCGTTGTCACCTTCTGGTGCGGCCGCTTCATTATCTTCATCACTGTCACTGTCACCGATAACGATAACATCTGATGAAATTGTAGCGACAGCGGCACGAGCTGCAGCCGATGCTGCAATTGCATTTCGTACACGTTCTTCTGCAGCTGCAACAATTTCACGGGATACACCTGGCGGCGGTCCAATTTGTCCACCAACTTCAACATCACTACTACTATCTTCATCATCGTCATCTTCATCGTCGTCGTCGTCATCGTCATCATCATCAACATCTTCATTAATATGTTGTTCCATTTCCATTTGTTGTTGTACATTATCATGATGTTCATTATCTATGGCTATATTATTATCATCATCATCTGCTTCTTGAACATTTGCTTCATAATCGGGATCATTATTTTGATCATCATCATCAAAATCGTCTGGTAGATCTCCGGTTGGATAAGCGTCACCCTCTCCGCGATGATGAAATGGACCATCAGAATCGTAATTAAATTTAATATGTATTGAAATTTTATTTTTCGGTTTTATTTTCAAATCAAATTAACAATATGGAATAGTGCGTTTTTTTTTAAACAATGATTTATAATTCTTTTCAAATTTTCTCTTAAATTATCTATTGCATAAAAATAAATCGTATTAATATAGTATTTATTATAGTAATATCAACGATAATATAATTATTTAAAGATACGAAAATTAACAAATTATGCTTCGTAAATTTCAAATCAGAGCTTTGAGCTTTCTGATTGAAATGAAAAGAGATGGTAACAATCATTTTAATTTATTTATTTATATAGCTATCGCATGCATCACAATATCATTTGGATATTACGTTTTTTTTTGTTTTGTGCTTTTTTTGTTGGTGTTTTCTATTTTTTCGTATATATTAAATACATTATATTTAAAATACGATCCATTTGTAGTCAGGGCCGCCACAACATACAAGATATTGGTACGAACGAACCACACGCCGTTGCCTAGGGGCGCTGAAAACGATCAGATATTTTAAATAATAAAGCAAATTCTTAGAGTTCTAGAGAAAATTTCTGGAACAAAGAACTACGGACAGAGAACTGATAAATTAAACTTATGCTTGCCAGATGTTCCTAGAGCTCCTTGTGGGACATACCTTATGTTTTGATTTTGAAGCGCAAAAAATAAATTAATAGGTTTTTCTTGTCATATTTCAGGGCGCTTTATTTTAATAATTCAGCCAGGCGCATAAATGGTCTAAAACTGCCCTGTTTGTAGTACAAATTAAATTTTATTTTTCTTTTTGTATATAAATATATTATTATAAATATATTAAAATATTATGTATGCATGTACCAGGTTGATTTTTTTTTATATTCTTATTCTTAGATATGCTTCATTGTTGTTATAATTTTTGTATTTTGTTATATTTTTTGTTATTCTGTTTTGGTTTTATTTGTTGTTGTTGTTGTCTTATTTTTAGCCAATAAAATAACTACTTATAAACGATATATATATATATATACAACAAATATTATATATACACCAAAATTATTGTTGGTTTTTTGGTATATATAAAATAGAAGATAGAAAAGTAAAAATTATTTTGTTAATAAAAATCAAATAATGTTTTTTTTTTGTTTTCTGGTTTTTTTGTTGTCTATTTTTAGATCGTCGACTTATTTTTTCGTATATAACTTTAAAATAAAAATACAATCCATTTTTATAGCAAAATTAAATATTTCTTTTCTTTTTGGATATAAATATAAAATCTATTTGATATATATACAGATAACCCTTCATTGAACGAGCTGTGTATTACATGACTTTTTAATTTTTTTTATTTACAAAAACGATTTTTTGTATTTTTTCATTCCCTTGAAAAATCTGAAAATAAAGTGTTAACTGTATATCATATTTACTTACATCGCAACACTTATTTTGCTATTATTTTGTTTTATTTTTTGTTATTCAGTTTTATTTATTGTATTTTATTTGTTGCTTTTATTTTTCATTTTTTGTCTTGGCATTTGGTTTTTGTTTTTGTTTTTTGATATATATAAAAATATCCAATATAAAAAAGATCTAATCTTGTATATTTGAAACGATAACAGCTACGAATACTGGCCTTTGAAAATTGGATTAACAATAACACATTTCAAGACGTTTGAAATGTTCATACATTTTTTTTCGTTACATGGAAAAAATTTACGTTCCTTTTTTAATTTAGCATAAATTTATTAAAGGAAATTAAATATTGATGATAATAATATTAATATCAATAATGTTTATAATGCTAATAATGAGAATAACACTATAATAAGAATAATAATAATAATTCATCCTGTTATAAATTAGATTGCAAAAAAAAAAATCATTCAATATGGTATTAAAATCGGCTAAATAATATTTGTAAATGATGGAGTATATTTTCACAATCATATTTCATATAGATCCTCATAAAAGGAAATATTTAATTTGTTTAGTTACATATGTGTATATAAAATTTATTAAAAAAAAATATCCAGAAGAAAAAATCATATATTGCGTATCATGATAACTGTATAACATGAAAAAAAAACATTTGATTTATCATACCAAAATAGTTTTTACTTTTCTATATATCAAAAAACCAACAATAATTTTGGTGTATATATAATATTTGTTGTATATATAAATATTTTGTTTTTTTTATGTGATTTATAAGTAGTTATTTTATTAGCTAAAAATAAGACAACAGCAACAACAACAAATAAAGCCAAAACAGAATAATAAAAAATATAACTAAATAAAAAAATTATAAGAGCAATGAATAATATAAATATATATATATATACATACATAATATTTTATATTTATATAGAAAAAGAAAAAAAAATTATTGAAAAAAAATACAAATGGATCGTATTTTAAATATAAGGTGTATATACGAATATATACGAAATAAAAACACCAACAAAAAAAGCAGAAAATAAAAAAAAAACATAATTTGATATTTCATACCAATATAGTTTTTACTTTTCTATATACCAAAAAACCAACAATAATTTTGCTATATATATAAATATCACAGTTTATATATATATCGTTTATAAGTAGTTATTTTATTGGCTAAAAATAGCCAACAACAAATGAAACCAAAACAGAATAACAAAAAATAAAACAAAATAATAGCAAAATAAGTGTTGCGATGTAAGTAAATATGATATACAGTTAACACTTTATTTTCAGATTTTTCAAGGAATGAAAAAATACAAAAAATCGTTGAAAAAGGTTGTTTCCTATATAAAAAAATTAAAAAGTCATGTAATACACAGCTCGTTCAATGAAGGGTTATCTGTATATATATCAAATAGATTTTATATTTATATCCAAAAAGAAAAGAAATATTTAATTTTGCTAGAAAAATGGATTGTATTTTTATTTTAAAGTTATATACGAAAAAATAAGTCGACGATCTAAAAATAGACAACAAAAAAACCAGAAAACAAAAAAAAAAACATTATTTGAATTTTATTACCAAAATAATTTTTAGTTTTCTATCTTCTATTTTATATATACCAAAAAAACCAACAATAATTTTGGTGTATATATAATATTTGTTGTATATATAAATATCACAGTTTATCTATATATCGTTTATAAGTAGTTATTTTATTGGCTAAAAATAAGACAAGTTATATATATATATATATATATATATATATATATATATATATATATGCATACATAATATTTTATAGATAAAAAGAAAAAAAAAATAATTTTGCTCAACAAATGGATCGTATTTTAAATATAATGTATTTATACGAAAAAATAGAAAACACCAACAAAAAAAGCACAAAACAAAAAAAAACGTAACATCCAAATGATATTCGATAGCTATATAAATAAATAAATTAAAATGATTGTTACCATCTCTTTTCATTACAATCAGAAATCTCAAAGCTCTGATTTTAGATTTACGAAGCATAGTGTTTGAATTTTCCTATCTTCGTATAATTATATTATCGTTGGTAATACCAACGATAATATAATTATTTAAAGATACGAAAATTAACAAATTATGCTTCGTAAATTTCAAATCAGAGCTTTGAGCTTTCTGATTGAAATGAAAAGAGATGGTAACAATCATTTTAATTTATTTATTTATATAGCTATCGCATGCATCACAATATCATTTGGATATTACGTTTTTTTTTGTTTTGTGCTTTTTTTGTTGGTGTTTTCTATTTTTTCGTATATATTAAATACATTATATTTAAAATACGATCCATTTGTAGTCAGGGCCGCCACAACATACAAGATATTGGTACGAACGAACCACACGCCGTTGCCTAGGGGCGCTGAAAACGATCAGATATTTTAAATAATAAAGCAAATTCTTAGAGTTCTAGAGAAAATTTCTGGAACAAAGAACTACGGACAGAGAACTGATAAATTAAACTTATGCTTGCCAGATGTTCCTAGAGCTCCTTGTGGGACATACCTTATGTTTTGATTTTGAAGCGCAAAAAATAAATTAATAGGTTTTTCTTGTCATATTTCAGGGCGCTTTATTTTAATAATTCAGCCAGGCGCATAAATGGTCTAAAACTGCCCTGTTTGTAGTACAAATTAAATTTTATTTTTCTTTTTGTATATAAATATATTATTATAAATATATTAAAATATTATGTATGCATGTACCAGGTTGATTTTTTTTTATATTCTTATTCTTAGATATGCTTCATTGTTGTTATAATTTTTGTATTTTGTTATATTTTTTGTTATTCTGTTTTGGTTTTATTTGTTGTTGTTGTTGTCTTATTTTTAGCCAATAAAATAACTACTTATAAACGATATATATATATATATACAACAAATATTATATATACACCAAAATTATTGTTGGTTTTTTGGTATATATAAAATAGAAGATAGAAAAGTAAAAATTATTTTGTTAATAAAAATCAAATAATGTTTTTTTTTTGTTTTCTGGTTTTTTTGTTGTCTATTTTTAGATCGTCGACTTATTTTTTCGTATATAACTTTAAAATAAAAATACAATCCATTTTTATAGCAAAATTAAATATTTCTTTTCTTTTTGGATATAAATATAAAATCTATTTGATATATATACAGATAACCCTTCATTGAACGAGCTGTGTATTACATGACTTTTTAATTTTTTTTATTTACAAAAACGATTTTTTGTATTTTTTCATTCCCTTGAAAAATCTGAAAATAAAGTGTTAACTGTATATCATATTTACTTACATCGCAACACTTATTTTGCTATTATTTTGTTTTATTTTTTGTTATTCAGTTTTATTTATTGTATTTTATTTGTTGCTTTTATTTTTCATTTTTTGTCTTGGCATTTGGTTTTTGTTTTTGTTTTTTGATATATATAAAAATATCCAATATAAAAAAGATCTAATCTTGTATATTTGAAACGATAACAGCTACGAATACTGGCCTTTGAAAATTGGATTAACAATAACACATTTCAAGACGTTTGAAATGTTCATACATTTTTTTTCGTTACATGGAAAAAATTTACGTTCCTTTTTTAATTTAGCATAAATTTATTAAAGGAAATTAAATATTGATGATAATAATATTAATATCAATAATGTTTATAATGCTAATAATGAGAATAACACTATAATAAGAATAATAATAATAATTCATCCTGTTATAAATTAGATTGCAAAAAAAAAAATCATTCAATATGGTATTAAAATCGGCTAAATAATATTTGTAAATGATGGAGTATATTTTCACAATCATATTTCATATAGATCCTCATAAAAGGAAATATTTAATTTGTTTAGTTACATATGTGTATATAAAATTTATTAAAAAAAAATATCCAGAAGAAAAAATCATATATTGCGTATCATGATAACTGTATAACATGAAAAAAAAACATTTGATTTATCATACCAAAATAGTTTTTACTTTTCTATATATCAAAAAACCAACAATAATTTTGGTGTATATATAATATTTGTTGTATATATAAATATTTTGTTTTTTTTATGTGATTTATAAGTAGTTATTTTATTAGCTAAAAATAAGACAACAGCAACAACAACAAATAAAGCCAAAACAGAATAATAAAAAATATAACTAAATAAAAAAATTATAAGAGCAATGAATAATATATATATATATACATACATAATATTTTATATTTATATAGAAAAAGAAAAAAAAATTATTGAAAAAAAATACAAATGGATCGTATTTTAAATATAAGGTGTATATACGAATATATACGAAATAAAAACACCAACAAAAAAAGCAGAAAATAAAAAAAAAACATAATTTGATATTTCATACCAATATAGTTTTTACTTTTCTATATACCAAAAAACCAACAATAATTTTGCTATATATATAAATATCACAGTTTATATATATATCGTTTATAAGTAGTTATTTTATTGGCTAAAAATAGCCAACAACAAATGAAACCAAAACAGAATAACAAAAAATAAAACAAAATAATAGCAAAATAAGTGTTGCGATGTAAGTAAATATGATATACAGTTAACACTTTATTTTCAGATTTTTCAAGGAATGAAAAAATACAAAAAATCGTTGAAAAAGGTTGTTTCCTATATAAAAAAATTAAAAAGTCATGTAATACACAGCTCGTTCAATGAAGGGTTATCTGTATATATATCAAATAGATTTTATATTTATATCCAAAAAGAAAAGAAATATTTAATTTTGCTAGAAAAATGGATTGTATTTTTATTTTAAAGTTATATACGAAAAAATAAGTCGACGATCTAAAAATAGACAACAAAAAAACCAGAAAACAAAAAAAAAAACATTATTTGAATTTTATTACCAAAATAATTTTTAGTTTTCTATCTTCTATTTTATATATACCAAAAAAACCAACAATAATTTTGGTGTATATATAATATTTGTTGTATATATAAATATCACAGTTTATCTATATATCGTTTATAAGTAGTTATTTTATTGGCTAAAAATAAGACAAGTTATATATATATATATATATATATATATATATATATATATATATATGCATACATAATATTTTATAGATAAAAAGAAAAAAAAAATAATTTTGCTCAACAAATGGATCGTATTTTAAATATAATGTATTTATACGAAAAAATAGAAAACACCAACAAAAAAAGCACAAAACAAAAAAAAACGTAACATCCAAATGATATTCGATAGCTATATAAATAAATAAATTAAAATGATTGTTACCATCTCTTTTCATTACAATCAGAAATCTCAAAGCTCTGATTTTAGATTTACGAAGCATAGTGTTTGAATTTTCCTATCTTCGTATAATTATATTATCGTTGGTAATATATATAGTAAGTGTATATAATTGAAAAATATAATTTTGTAATTGAACGAATATATGTATATGTACATAATAAAATTGTATATCTATAATTAAATGAAATATATGTGTATAAATGATTAAATGTATAAGGGAAAATAATAATTATTTTATTGCAATTTAAATTTAATATATTTATTTTACTCAATGATGTAAACAGGGTTTATGGTAGTTGGTTGTACTACCGTACCTGTATTATCATTATTTTCTAAAACAACTACTCGTTTCTTTTTGCTTCTTTTAATTTTATATACAATCATTAAGATAATAATTGTAATAATAATAATAAAAATTGATGCATACCCTAATGAATAATGATGTATGTCATGTTTGTTTAAATTATTTAATTTAGTAAGATCTTCAATGTATCTCACATCAGTACTTATTTTATCTAAACTATTCTTATTATCTATAAAATTTGTTAATTTTTTAATATTGATTAATGTATGGTCAAAATGCTCTAATTGCAAGTCAAAGGTTTTGAATTTTAGCAAATTTTCATCTAATACAGTTATGTTATCTTGGTTGGCATAAATTTTTATGAAATTCGTTTTTATGCTACAATCTAGTTCTATTTTTATCAACCCTTTATTTGCAATTAGATAACTTTGTTCCTTTTGATTTTTACAATGATATCGTAATCTAGTAGTATTTCTTGAATAAAAAATAGAAAGAAAAAAAGAAACATAAAAAAAAAAAATTTAAAATTCACATACAAAATGAAAAAAAAAATAGAATTTTGTTTATACAAAATTATTATAAAGTTTTTTTTTTTTTTTTTTTAATAATATTTTAAAGAATATTTTAATTAATTTTGTTTTTTTTTTATTTTTTTATTTAAATGCAAATTAATTTTTTTCACGTTCCGCTTCCGCTTCTAATTCTTCTGTTTTTGATATTTTATTTGGTGGTTGATCGTCTTGATCAGAAGAATCAGCTTTTTTCTTTGATGCTTTTGTTGTTGTTGAATCATTCGGTTCATTTTTATTTTGATTTTCAATATTAGAATTTCCATCAGTACCGCCGTCAGCATCCGGTTTTGGTTCATTTTCATCATCGTCGTCTTTGTCTTCTTTACGATTTTGTTGTTCTTTTTCTGCATCATCCTCCTTTTCTTCATCATCTTCTTCGTCGTCGTCGTCGTCGTCGTCGTTGTCACCTTCTGGTGCGGCCGCTTCATTATCTTCATCACTGTCACTGTCACCGATAACGATAACATCTGATGAAATTGTAGCGACAGCGGCACGAGCTGCAGCCGATGCTGCAATTGCATTTCGTACACGTTCTTCTGCAGCTGCAACAATTTCACGGGATACACCTGGCGGCGGTCCAATTTGTCCACCAACTTCAACATCACTACTACCATCGACCATATAATAATAAGACACGAAAATTAACAAATTATGCTTCGTAAATTTAACATCAGAGCTTTGAGCTTTCTGATTGTAATGAAAAGAGACGGTAACAATCATTTTAATTTATTAATTTATATAGCTATCGAATATCATTTGGATGTTACGTTTTTTTTTGTTTTGTGCTTTTTTTGTTGGTGTTTTCTATTTTTTCGTATATATTAAATACATTATATTTAAAATACGATCCATTTGTAGTCAGGGCCGCCACAACATACAAGATATTGGTACGAACGAACCACACGCCGTTGCCTAGGGGCGCTGAAAACGATCAGATATTTTAAATAATAAAGCAAATTCTTAGAGTTCTAGAGAAAATTTCTGGAACAAAGAACTACGGACAGAGAACTGATAAATTAAACTTATGCTTGCCAGATTTTCCTAGAGCTCCTTGTGGGACATACCTTATGTTTTGATTTTGAAGCGCAAAAAATAAATTAATAGGTTTTTCTTGTCATATTTCAGGGCGCTTTATTTTAATAATTCAGCCAGGCGCATAAATGGTCTAAAACTGCCCTGTTTGTAGTACAAATTAAATTTTATTTTTCTTTTTGTATATAAATATATTATTATAAATATATTAAAATATTATGTATGCATGTACACCAGGTTGATTTTTTTTTATATTCTTATTCTTAGATATGCTTCATTGTTGTTATAATTTTTTTATTTTGTTATATTTTTTGTTATTCTGTTTTGGTTTTATTTGTTGTTGTTGTTGTCTTATTTTTAGCCAATAAAATAACTACTTATAAACGATATATATATATATATACAACAAATATTATATATACACCAAAATTATTGTTGGTTTTTTTGGTATATATAAAATAGAAGATAGAAAACTAAAAATTATTTTAGTAATAAAATTCAAATAATGTTTTTTTTTTGTTTTCTGCTTTTTTTGTTGTCTATTTTTAGATCGTCGACTTATTTTTTCGTATATAACTTTAAAATAAAAATACAATCCATTTTTATAGCAAAATTAAATATTTCTTTTCTTTTTGGATATAAATATAAAATCTATTTGATATATATACAGATAACCCTTCATTGAACGAGCTGTGTATTACATGACTTTTTAATTTTTTTTATTTACAAAAACGATTTTTTGTATTTTTTCATTCCCTTGAAAAATCTGAAAATAAAGTGTTAACTGTATATCATATTTACTTACATCGCAACACTTATTTTGCTATTATTTTGTTTTATTTTTTGTTATTCAGTTTTATTTATTGTATTTTATTTGTTGCTTTTATTTTTCATTTTTTGTCTTGGCATTTGGTTTTTGTTTTTGTTTTTTGATATATATAAAAATATCCAATATAAAAAAGATCTAATCTTGTATATTTGAAACGATAACAGCTACGAATACTGGCCTTTGAAAATTGGATTAACAATAACACATTTCAAGACGTTTGAAATGTTCATACATTTTTTTTCGTTACATGGAAAAAATTTACGTTCCTTTTTTAATTTACCATAAATTTATTAAAGGAAATTAAATATTGATGATAATAATATTAATATCAATAATGTTTATAATGCTAATAATGAGAATAACACTATAATAAGAATAATAATAATAATTCATCCTGTTATAAATTAGATTTCAAAAAAAAAAAATCATTCAATATGGTATTAAAATCGGCTAAATAATATTTGTAAATGATGGAGTATATTTTCACAATCATATTTCATATAGATCCTCATAAAAGGAAATATTTAATTTGTTTAGTTACATATGTGTATATAAAATTTATTAAAAAAAAATATCCAGAAGAAAAAATCATATATTGCGTATCATGATAACTGTATAACATGAAAAAAAAACATTTGATTTATCATACCAAAATAGTTTTTACTTTTCTATATATCAAAAAACCAACAATAATTTTGGTGTATATATAATATTTGTTGTATATATAAATATTTTGTTTTTTTTAGGTGATTTATAAGTAGTTATTTTATTAGCTAAAAATAAGACAACAGCAACAACAACAAATAAAGCCAAAACAGAATAATAAAAAATATAACTAAATAAAAAAATTATAAGAGCAATGAATAATATAAATATATATATAAGAATAATATATATATATATATACATACATAATATTTTATATTTATATAGAAAAAGAAAAAAAAATTATTGAAAAAAAATACAAATGGATCGTATTTTAAATATAAGGTATATATACGAATATATACGAAATAAAAACACCAACAAAAAAAGCAGAAAATAAAAAAAAAACAATTTGATATTTCATACCAATATAGTTTTTACTTTTCTATATACCAAAAAACCAACAATAATTTTGCTATATATATAAATATCACAGTTTATATATATATCGTTTATAAGTAGTTATTTTATTGGCTAAAAATAGCCAACAACAAATGAAACCAAAACAGAATAACAAAAAATAAAACAAAATAATAGCAAAATAAGTGTTGCGATGTAAGTAAATATGATATACAGTTAACACTTTATTTTCAGATTTTTCAAGGGAATGAAAAAATACAAAAAATCGTTTTTGTAAATAAAAAAAATTAAAGTCATGTAATACACAGCTCGTTCAATGAAGGGTTATCTGTATATATATCAAATAGATTTTATATTTATATCCAAAAAGAAAAGAAATATTTAATTTTGCTATAAAAATGGATTGTATTTTTATTTTAAAGTTATATACGAAAAAATAAGTCGACGATCTAAAAATAGACAACAAAAAAAGCAGAAAACAAAAAAAAAACATTATTTGAATTTTATTACCAAAATAATTTTTAGTTTTCTATCTTCTATTTTATATATACCAAAAAAACCAACAATAATTTTGGTGTATATATAATATTTGTTGTATATATAAATATCACAGTTTATATATATATCGTTTATAAGTAGTTATTTTATTGGCTAAAAATAAGACAACATATATATATATATATATATATATATATATATATATATATATATATGTGCATACATAATATTTTATAGATAAAAAGAAAAAAAAAATAATTTTGCTCTACAAATGGATCGTATTTTAAATATAATGTATTTAATATATACGAAAAAATAGAAAACACCAACAAAAAAAGCACAAAACAAAAAAAAACGTAACATCCAAATGATATTCGATAGCTATATACATAAATAAATTAAAATGATTGTTACCATCTCTTTTCATTACAATCAGAAATCTCAAAGCTCTGATTTTAGATTTACGAAGCATAGTGTTTGAATTTTCCTGTCTTGTTATTATATGGTCGATGCTACTACTATCTTCATCATCGTCATCTTCATCGTCGTCGTCGTCATCGTCATCATCATCAACATCTTCATTAATATGTTGTTCCATTTCCATTTGTTGTTGTACATTATCATGATGTTCATTATCTATGGCTATATTATTATCATCATCATCTGCTTCTTGAACATTTGCTTCATAATCGGGATCATTATTTTGATCATCATCATCAAAATCGTCTGGTAGATCTCCGGTTGGATAAGCGTCACCCTCTCCGCGATGATGAAATGGACCATCAGAATCGTAATTAAATTTAATATGTATTGAAATTTTATTTTTCGGTTTTATTTTCAAATCAAATTAACAATATGGAATAGTGCGTTTTTTTTTAAACAATGATTTATAATTCTTTTCAAATTTTCTCTTAAATTATCTATTGCATAAAAATAAATCGTATTAATATAGTATTTATTATAGTAATATATATAGTAAGTGTATATAATTGAAAAATATAATTTTGTAATTGAACGAATATATGTATATGTACATAATAAAATTGTATATCTATAATTAAATGAAATATATGTGTATAAATGATTAAATGTATAAGGGAAAATAATAATTATTTTATTGCAATTTAAATTTAATATATTTATTTTACTCAATGGTGTAAACAGGGTTTATGGTAGTTGGTTGTACTACCGTACCTGTATTATCATTATTTTCTAAAACAACTACTCGTTTCTTTTTGCTTCTTTTAATTTTATATACAATCATTAAGATAATAATTGTAATAATAATAATAAAAATTGATGCATACCCTAATGAATAATGATGTATGTCATGTTTGTTTAAATTATTTAATTTAGTAAGATCTTCAATGTATCTCACATCAGTACTTATTTTATCTAAACTATTCTTATTATCTATAAAATTTGTTAATTTTTTAATATTGATTAATGTATGGTCAAAATGCTCTAATTGCAAGTCAAAGGTTTTGAATTTTAGCAAATTTTCATCTAATACAGTTATGTTATCTTGGTTGGCATAAATTTTTATGAAATTCGTTTTTATGCTACAATCTAGTTCTATTTTTATCAACCCTTTATTTGCAATTAGATAACTTTGTTCCTTTTGATTTTTACAATGATATCGTAATCTAGTAGTATTTCTTGAATAAAAAATAGAAAGAAAAAAAGAAACATAAAAAAAAAAAATTTAAAATTCACATACAAAATGAAAAAAAAAGAAGAAAAAAAAAATAGAATTTTGTTTATACAAAATTATTATAAAGTTTTTTTTTTTTTTTTTTTAATAATATTTTAAAGAATATTTTAATTAATTTTGTTTTTTTTTTATTTTTTTATTTAAATGCAAATTAATTTTTTTCACGTTCCGCTTCCGCTTCTAATTCTTCTGTTTTTGACATTTTATTTGGTGGTTGATCGTCTTGATCAGAAGAATCAGCTTTTTTCTTTGATGCTTTTGTTGTTGTTGAATCATTCGGTTCATTTTTATTTTGATTTTCAATATTAGAATTTCCATCAGTACCGCCGTCAGCATCCGGTTTTGGTTCATTTTCATCATCGTCGTCTTTGTCTTCTTTACGATTTTGTTGTTCTTTTTCTGCATCATCCTCCTTTTCTTCATCATCTTCTTCGTCGTCGTCGTCGTTGTCACCTTCTGGTGCGGCCGCTTCATTATCTTCATCACTGTCACTGTCACCGATAACGATAACATCTGATGAAATTGTAGCGACAGCGGCACGAGCTGCAGCCGATGCTGCAATTGCATTTCGTACACGTTCTTCTGCAGCTGCAACAATTTCACGGGATACACCTGGCGGCGGTCCAATTTGTCCACCAACTTCAACATCACTACTACTATCTTCATCATCGTCATCTTCATCGTCGTCGTCGTCATCGTCATCATCATCAACATCTTCATTAATATGTTGTTCCATTTCCATTTGTTGTTGTACATTATCATGATGTTCATTATCTATGGCTATATTATTATCATCATCATCTGCTTCTTGAACATTTGCTTCATAATCGGGATCATTATTTTGATCATCATCATCAAAATCGTCTGGTAGATCTCCGGTTGGATAAGCGTCACCCTCTCCGCGATGATGAAATGGACCATCAGAATCGTAATTAAATTTAATATGTATTGAAATTTTATTTTTCGGTTTTATTTTCAAATCAAATTAACAATATGGAATAGTGCGTTTTTTTTTTAAACAATGATTTATAATTCTTTTCAAATTTTCTCTTAAATTATCTATTGCATAAAAATAAATCGTATTAATATAGTATTTATTATAGTAATATATATAGTAAGTGTATATAATTGAAAAATATAATTTTGTAATTGAACGAATATATGTATATGTACATAATAAAATTGTATATCTATAATTAAATGAAATATATGTGTATAAATGATTAAATGTATAAGGGAAAATAATAATTATTTTATTGCAATTTAAATTTAATATATTTATTTTACTCAATGGTGTAAACAGGGTTTATGGTAGTTGGTTGTACTACCGTACCTGTATTATCATTATTTTCTAAAACAACTACTCGTTTCTTTTTGCTTCTTTTAATTTTATATACAATCATTAAGATAATAATTGTAATAATAATAATAAAAATTGATGCATACCCTAATGAATAATGATGTATGTCATGTTTGTTTAAATTATTTAATTTAGTAAGATCTTCAATGTATCTCACATCAGTACTTATTTTATCTAAACTATTCTTATTATCTATAAAATTTGTTAATTTTTTAATATTGATTAATGTATGGTCAAAATGCTCTAATTGCAAGTCAAAGGTTTTGAATTTTAGCAAATTTTCATCTAATACAGTTATGTTATCTTGGTTGGCATAAATTTTTATGAAATTCGTTTTTATGCTACAATCTAGTTCTATTTTTATCAACCCTTTATTTGCAATTAGATAACTTTGTTCCTTTTGATTTTTACAATGATATCGTAATCTAGTAGTATTTCTTGAATAAAAAATAGAAAGAAAAAAAGAAACATAAAAAAAAAAAATTTAAAATTCACATACAAAATGAAAAAAAAAGAAGAAAAAAAAAATAGAATTTTGTTTATACAAAATTATTATAAAGTTTTTTTTTTTTTTTTTTTAATAATATTTTAAAGAATATTTTAATTAATTTTGTTTTTTTTTTATTTTTTTATTTAAATGCAAATTAATTTTTTTCACGTTCCGCTTCCGCTTCTAATTCTTCTGTTTTTGACATTTTATTTGGTGGTTGATCGTCTTGATCAGAAGAATCAGCTTTTTTCTTTGATGCTTTTGTTGTTGTTGAATCATTCGGTTCATTTTTATTTTGATTTTCAATATTAGAATTTCCATCAGTACCGCCGTCAGCATCCGGTTTTGGTTCATTTTCATCATCGTCGTCTTTGTCTTCTTTACGATTTTGTTGTTCTTTTTCTGCATCATCCTCCTTTTCTTCATCATCTTCTTCGTCGTCGTCGTCGTTGTCACCTTCTGGTGCGGCCGCTTCATTATCTTCATCACTGTCACTGTCACCGATAACGATAACATCTGATGAAATTGTAGCGACAGCGGCACGAGCTGCAGCCGATGCTGCAATTGCATTTCGTACACGTTCTTCTGCAGCTGCAACAATTTCACGGGATACACCTGGCGGCGGTCCAATTTGTCCACCAACTTCAACATCACTACTACTATCTTCATCATCGTCATCTTCATCGTCGTCGTCGTCATCGTCATCATCATCAACATCTTCATTAATATCTTGTTCCATTTCCATTTGTTGTTGTACATTATCATGATGTTCATTATCTATGGCTATATTATTATCATCATCATCTGCTTCTTGAACATTTGCTTCATAATCGGGATCATTATTTTGATCATCATCATCAAAATCGTCTGGTAGATCTCCGGTTGGATAAGCGTCACCCTCTCCGCGATGATGAAATGGACCATCAGAATCGTAATTAAATTTAATATGTATTGAAATTTTATTTTTCGGTTTTATTTTCAAATCAAATTAACAATATGGAATAGTGCGTTTTTTTTTTAAACAATGATTTATAATTCTTTTCAAATTTTCTCTTAAATTATCTATTGCATAAAAATAAATCGTATTAATATAGTATTTATTATAGTAATATATATAGTAAGTGTATATAATTGAAAAATATAATTTTGTAATTGAACGAATATATGTATATGTACATAATAAAATTGTATATCTATAATTAAATGAAATATATGTGTATAAATGATTAAATGTATAAGGGAAAATAATAATTATTTTATTGCAATTTAAATTTAATATATTTATTTTACTCAATGGTGTAAACAGGGTTTATGGTAGTTGGTTGTACTACCGTACCTGTATTATCATTATTTTCTAAAACAACTACTCGTTTCTTTTTGCTTCTTTTAATTTTATATACAATCATTAAGATAATAATTGTAATAATAATAATAAAAATTGATGCATACCCTAATGAATAATGATGTATGTCATGTTTGTTTAAATTATTTAATTTAGTAAGATCTTCAATGTATCTCACATCAGTACTTATTTTATCTAAACTATTCTTATTATCTATAAAATTTGTTAATTTTTTAATATTGATTAATGTATGGTCAAAATGCTCTAATTGCAAGTCAAAGGTTTTGAATTTTAGCAAATTTTCATCTAATACAGTTATGTTATCTTGGTTGGCATAAATTTTTATGAAATTCGTTTTTATGCTACAATCTAGTTCTATTTTTATCAACCCTTTATTTGCAATTAGATAACTTTGTTCCTTTTGATTTTTACAATGATATCGTAATCTAGTAGTATTTCTTGAATAAAAAATAGAAAGAAAAAAAGAAACATAAAAAAAAAAAATTTTAAATTCACATACAAAATGAAAAAAAAAGAAGAAAAAAAAAATAGAATTTTGTTTATACAAAATTATTATAAAGTTTTTTTTTTTTTTTTTTAATAATATTTTAAAGAATATTTTAATTAATTTTGTTTTTTTTTTATTTTTTTATTTAAATGCAAATTAATTTTTTTCACGTTCCGCTTCCGCTTCTAATTCTTCTGTTTTTGACATTTTATTTGGTGGTTGATCGTCTTGATCAGAAGAATCAGCTTTTTTCTTTGATGCTTTTGTTGTTGTTGAATCATTCGGTTCATTTTTATTTTGATTTTCAATATTAGAATTTCCATCAGTACCGCCGTCAGCATCCGGTTTTGGTTCATTTTCATCATCGTCGTCTTTGTCTTCTTTACGATTTTGTTGTTCTTTTTCTGCATCATCCTCCTTTTCTTCATCATCTTCTTCGTCGTCGTCGTCGTCGTCGTCGTTGTCACCTTCTGGTGCGGCCGCTTCATTATCTTCATCACTGTCACTGTCACCGATAACGATAACATCTGATGAAATTGTAGCGACAGCGGCACGAGCTGCAGCCGATGCTGCAATTGCATTTCGTACACGTTCTTCTGCAGCTGCAACAATTTCACGGGATACACCTGGCGGCGGTCCAATTTGTCCACCAACTTCAACATCACTACTACTATCTTCATCATCGTCATCTTCATCGTCGTCGTCGTCATCGTCATCATCATCAACATCTTCATTAATATGTTGTTCCATTTCCATTTGTTGTTGTACATTATCATGATGTTCATTATCTATGGCTATATTATTATCATCATCATCTGCTTCTTGAACATTTGCTTCATAATCGGGATCATTATTTTGATCATCATCATCAAAATCGTCTGGTAGATCTCCGGTTGGATAAGCGTCACCCTCTCCGCGATGATGAAATGGACCATCAGAATCGTAATTAAATTTAATATGTATTGAAATTTTATTTTTCGGTTTTATTTTCAAATCAAATTAACAATATGGAATAGTGCGTTTTTTTTTTAAACAATGATTTATAATTCTTTTCAAATTTTCTCTTAAATTATCTATTGCATAAAAATAAATCGTATTAATATAGTATTTATTATAGTAATATATATAGTAAGTGTATATAATTGAAAAATATAATTTTGTAATTGAACGAATATATGTATATGTACATAATAAAATTGTATATCTATAATTAAATGAAATATATGTGTATAAATGATTAAATGTATAAGGGAAAATAATAATTATTTTATTGCAATTTAAATTTAATATATTTATTTTACTCAATGATGTAAACAGGGTTTATGGTAGTTGGTTGTACTACCGTACCTGTATTATCATTATTTTCTAAAACAACTACTCGTTTCTTTTTGCTTCTTTTAATTTTATATACAATCATTAAGATAATAATTGTAATAATAATAATAAAAATTGATGCATACCCTAATGAATAATGATGTATGTCATGTTTGTTTAAATTATTTAATTTAGTAAGATCTTCAATGTATCTCACATCAGTACTTATTTTATCTAAACTATTCTTATTATCTATAAAATTTGTTAATTTTTTAATATTGATTAATGTATGGTCAAAATGCTCTAATTGCAAGTCAAAGGTTTTGAATTTTAGCAAATTTTCATCTAATACAGTTATGTTATCTTGGTTGGCATAAATTTTTATGAAATTCGTTTTTATGCTACAATCTAGTTCTATTTTTATCAACCCTTTATTTGCAATTAGATAACTTTGTTCCTTTTGATTTTTACAATGATATCGTAATCTAGTAGTATTTCTTGAATAAAAAATAGAAAGAAAAAAAGAAACATAAAAAAAAAAAATTTAAAATTCACATACAAAATGAAAAAAAAAGAAGAAAAAAAAAATAGAATTTTGTTTATACAAAATTATTATAAAGTTTTTTTTTTTTTTTTTTTAATAATATTTTAAAGAATATTTTAATTAATTTTGTTTTTTTTTTATTTTTTTATTTAAATGCAAATTAATTTTTTTCACGTTCCGCTTCCGCTTCTAATTCTTCTGTTTTTGATATTTTATTTGGTGGTTGATCGTCTTGATCAGAAGAATCAGCTTTTTTCTTTGATGCTTTTGTTGTTGTTGAATCATTCGGTTCATTTTTATTTTGATTTTCAATATTAGAATTTCCATCAGTACCGCCGTCAGCATCCGGTTTTGGTTCATTTTCATCATCGTCGTCTTTGTCTTCTTTACGATTTTGTTGTTCTTTTTCTGCATCATCCTCCTTTTCTTCATCATCTTCTTCGTCGTCGTCGTCGTTGTCACCTTCTGGTGCGGCCGCTTCATTATCTTCATCACTGTCACTGTCACCGATAACGATAACATCTGATGAAATTGTAGCGACAGCGGCACGAGCTGCAGCCGATGCTGCAATTGCATTTCGTACACGTTCTTCTGCAGCTGCAACAATTTCACGGGATACACCTGGCGGCGGTCCAATTTGTCCACCAACTTCAACATCACTACTACTATCTTCATCATCGTCATCTTCATCGTCGTCGTCGTCATCGTCATCATCATCAACATCTTCATTAATATGTTGTTCCATTTCCATTTGTTGTTGTACATTATCATGATGTTCATTATCTATGGCTATATTATTATCATCATCATCTGCTTCTTGAACATTTGCTTCATAATCGGGATCATTATTTTGATCATCATCATCAAAATCGTCTGGTAGATCTCCGGTTGGATAAGCGTCACCCTCTCCGCGATGATGAAATGGACCATCAGAATCGTAATTAAATTTAATATGTATTGAAATTTTATTTTTCGGTTTTATTTTCAAATCAAATTAACAATATGGAATAGTGCGTTTTTTTTTTAAACAATGATTTATAATTCTTTTCAAATTTTCTCTTAAATTATCTATTGCATAAAAATAAATCGTATTAATATAGTATTTATTATAGTAATATATATAGTAAGTGTATATAATTGAAAAATATAATTTTGTAATTGAACGAATATATGTATATGTACATAATAAAATTGTATATCTATAATTAAATGAAATATATGTGTATAAATGATTAAATGTATAAGGGAAAATAATAATTATTTTATTGCAATTTAAATTTAATATATTTATTTTACTCAATGGTGTAAACAGGGTTTATGGTAGTTGGTTGTACTACCGTACCTGTATTATCATTATTTTCTAAAACAACTACTCGTTTCTTTTTGCTTCTTTTAATTTTATATACAATCATTAAGATAATAATTGTAATAATAATAATAAAAATTGATGCATACCCTAATGAATAATGATGTATGTCATGTTTGTTTAAATTATTTAATTTAGTAAGATCTTCAATGTATCTCACATCAGTACTTATTTTATCTAAACTATTCTTATTATCTATAAAATTTGTTAATTTTTTAATATTGATTAATGTATGGTCAAAATGCTCTAATTGCAAGTCAAAGGTTTTGAATTTTAGCAAATTTTCATCTAATACAGTTATGTTATCTTGGTTGGCATAAATTTTTATGAAATTCGTTTTTATGCTACAATCTAGTTCTATTTTTATCAACCCTTTATTTGCAATTAGATAACTTTGTTCCTTTTGATTTTTACAATGATATCGTAATCTAGTAGTATTTCTTGAATAAAAAATAGAAAGAAAAAAAGAAACATAAAAAAAAAAAATTTTAAATTCACATACAAAATGAAAAAAAAAGAAGAAAAAAAAAATAGAATTTTGTTTATACAAAATTATTATAAAGTTTTTTTTTTTTTTTTTTAATAATATTTTAAAGAATATTTTAATTAATTTTGTTTTTTTTTTATTTTTTTATTTAAATGCAAATTAATTTTTTTCACGTTCCGCTTCCGCTTCTAATTCTTCTGTTTTTGACATTTTATTTGGTGGTTGATCGTCTTGATCAGAAGAATCAGCTTTTTTCTTTGATGCTTTTGTTGTTGTTGAATCATTCGGTTCATTTTTATTTTGATTTTCAATATTAGAATTTCCATCAGTACCGCCGTCAGCATCCGGTTTTGGTTCATTTTCATCATCGTCGTCTTTGTCTTCTTTACGATTTTGTTGTTCTTTTTCTGCATCATCCTCCTTTTCTTCATCATCTTCTTCGTCGTCGTCGTCGTCGTCGTCGTTGTCACCTTCTGGTGCGGCCGCTTCATTATCTTCATCACTGTCACTGTCACCGATAACGATAACATCTGATGAAATTGTAGCGACAGCGGCACGAGCTGCAGCCGATGCTGCAATTGCATTTCGTACACGTTCTTCTGCAGCTGCAACAATTTCACGGGATACACCTGGCGGCGGTCCAATTTGTCCACCAACTTCAACATCACTACTACTATGTTCATCATCGTCATCTTCATCGTCGTCGTCGTCATCGTCATCATCATCAACATCTTCATTAATATGTTGTTCCATTTCCATTTGTTGTTGTACATTATCATGATGTTCATTATCTATGGCTATATTATTATCATCATCATCTGCTTCTTGAACATTTGCTTCATAATCGGGATCATTATTTTGATCATCATCATCAAAATCGTCTGGTAGATCTCCGGTTGGATAAGCGTCACCCTCTCCGCGATGATGAAATGGACCATCAGAATCGTAATTAAATTTAATATGTATTGAAATTTTATTTTTCGGTTTTATTTTCAAATCAAATTAACAATATGGAATAGTGCGTTTTTTTTTAAACAATGATTTATAATTCTTTTCAAATTTTCTCTTAAATTATCTATTGCATAAAAATAAATCGTATTAATATAGTATTTATTATAGTAATATATATAGTAAGTGTATATAATTGAAAAATATAATTTTGTAATTGAACGAATATATGTATATGTACATAATAAAATTGTATATCTATAATTAAATGAAATATATGTGTATAAATGATTAAATGTATAAGGGAAAATAATAATTATTTTATTGCAATTTAAATTTAATATATTTATTTTACTCAATGGTGTAAACAGGGTTTATGGTAGTTGGTTGTACTACCGTACCTGTATTATCATTATTTTCTAAAACAACTACTCGTTTCTTTTTGCTTCTTTTAATTTTATATACAATCATTAAGATAATAATTGTAATAATAATAATAAAAATTGATGCATACCCTAATGAATAATGATGTATGTCATGTTTGTTTAAATTATTTAATTTAGTAAGATCTTCAATGTATCTCACATCAGTACTTATTTTATCTAAACTATTCTTATTATCTATAAAATTTGTTAATTTTTTAATATTGATTAATGTATGGTCAAAATGCTCTAATTGCAAGTCAAAGGTTTTGAATTTTAGCAAATTTTCATCTAATACAGTTATGTTATCTTGGTTGGCATAAATTTTTATGAAATTCGTTTTTATGCTACAATCTAGTTCTATTTTTATCAACCCTTTATTTGCAATTAGATAACTTTGTTCCTTTTGATTTTTACAATGATATCGTAATCTAGTAGTATTTCTTGAATAAAAAATAGAAAGAAAAAAAGAAACATAAAAAAAAAAAATTTAAAATTCACATACAAAATGAAAAAAAATAGAAGAAAAAAAAAATAGAATTTTGTTTATACAAAATTATTATAAAGTTTTTTTTTTTTTTTTTTTAATAATATTTTAAAGAATATTTTAATTAATTTTGTTTTTTTTTTATTTTTTTATTTAAATGCAAATTAATTTTTTTCACGTTCCGCTTCCGCTTCTAATTCTTCTGTTTTTGACATTTTATTTGGTGGTTGATCGTCTTGATCAGAAGAATCAGCTTTTTTCTTTGATGCTTTTGTTGTTGTTGAATCATTCGGTTCATTTTTATTTTGATTTTCAATATTAGAATTTCCATCAGTACCGCCGTCAGCATCCGGTTTTGGTTCATTTTCATCATCGTCGTCTTTGTCTTCTTTACGATTTTGTTGTTCTTTTTCTGCATCATCCTCCTTTTCTTCATCATCTTCTTCGTCGTCGTCGTCGTTGTCACCTTCTGGTGCGGCCGCTTCATTATCTTCATCACTGTCACTGTCACCGATAACGATAACATCTGATGAAATTGTAGCGACAGCGGCACGAGCTGCAGCCGATGCTGCAATTGCATTTCGTACACGTTCTTCTGCAGCTGCAACAATTTCACGGGATACACCTGGCGGCGGTCCAATTTGTCCACCAACTTCAACATCACTACTACTATCTTCATCATCGTCATCTTCATCGTCGTCGTCGTCATCGTCATCATCATCAACATCTTCATTAATATCTTGTTCCATTTCCATTTGTTGTTGTACATTATCATGATGTTCATTATCTATGGCTATATTATTATCATCATCATCTGCTTCTTGAACATTTGCTTCATAATCGGGATCATTATTTTGATCATCATCATCAAAATCGTCTGGTAGATCTCCGGTTGGATAAGCGTCACCCTCTCCGCGATGATGAAATGGACCATCAGAATCGTAATTAAATTTAATATGTATTGAAATTTTATTTTTCGGTTTTATTTTCAAATCAAATTAACAATATGGAATAGTGCGTTTTTTTTTTAAACAATGATTTATAATTCTTTTCAAATTTTCTCTTAAATTATCTATTGCATAAAAATAAATCGTATTAATATAGTATTTATTATAGTAATATATATAGTAAGTGTATATAATTGAAAAATATAATTTTGTAATTGAACGAATATATGTATATGTACATAATAAAATTGTATATCTATAATTAAATGAAATATATGTGTATAAATGATTAAATGTATAAGGGAAAATAATAATTATTTTATTGCAATTTAAATTTAATATATTTATTTTACTCAATGGTGTAAACAGGGTTTATGGTAGTTGGTTGTACTACCGTACCTGTATTATCATTATTTTCTAAAACAACTACTCGTTTCTTTTTGCTTCTTTTAATTTTATATACAATCATTAAGATAATAATTGTAATAATAATAATAAAAATTGATGCATACCCTAATGAATAATGATGTATGTCATGTTTGTTTAAATTATTTAATTTAGTAAGATCTTCAATGTATCTCACATCAGTACTTATTTTATCTAAACTATTCTTATTATCTATAAAATTTGTTAATTTTTTAATATTGATTAATGTATGGTCAAAATGCTCTAATTGCAAGTCAAAGGTTTTGAATTTTAGCAAATTTTCATCTAATACAGTTATGTTATCTTGGTTGGCATAAATTTTTATGAAATTCGTTTTTATGCTACAATCTAGTTCTATTTTTATCAACCCTTTATTTGCAATTAGATAACTTTGTTCCTTTTGATTTTTACAATGATATCGTAATCTAGTAGTATTTCTTGAATAAAAAATAGAAAGAAAAAAAGAAACATAAAAAAAAAAAATTTTAAATTCACATACAAAATGAAAAAAAAAGAAGAAAAAAAAAATAGAATTTTGTTTATACAAAATTATTATAAAGTTTTTTTTTTTTTTTTTTAATAATATTTTAAAGAATATTTTAATTAATTTTGTTTTTTTTTTATTTTTTTATTTAAATGCAAATTAATTTTTTTCACGTTCCGCTTCCGCTTCTAATTCTTCTGTTTTTGACATTTTATTTGGTGGTTGATCGTCTTGATCAGAAGAATCAGCTTTTTTCTTTGATGCTTTTGTTGTTGTTGAATCATTCGGTTCATTTTTATTTTGATTTTCAATATTAGAATTTCCATCAGTACCGCCGTCAGCATCCGGTTTTGGTTCATTTTCATCATCGTCGTCTTTGTCTTCTTTACGATTTTGTTGTTCTTTTTCTGCATCATCCTCCTTTTCTTCATCATCTTCTTCGTCGTCGTCGTCGTCGTCGTCGTTGTCACCTTCTGGTGCGGCCGCTTCATTATCTTCATCACTGTCACTGTCACCGATAACGATAACATCTGATGAAATTGTAGCGACAGCGGCACGAGCTGCAGCCGATGCTGCAATTGCATTTCGTACACGTTCTTCTGCAGCTGCAACAATTTCACGGGATACACCTGGCGGCGGTCCAATTTGTCCACCAACTTCAACATCACTACTACTATCTTCATCATCGTCATCTTCATCGTCGTCGTCGTCATCGTCATCATCATCAACATCTTCATTAATATGTTGTTCCATTTCCATTTGTTGTTGTACATTATCATGATGTTCATTATCTATGGCTATATTATTATCATCATCATCTGCTTCTTGAACATTTGCTTCATAATCGGGATCATTATTTTGATCATCATCATCAAAATCGTCTGGTAGATCTCCGGTTGGATAAGCGTCACCCTCTCCGCGATGATGAAATGGACCATCAGAATCGTAATTAAATTTAATATGTATTGAAATTTTATTTTTCGGTTTTATTTTCAAATCAAATTAACAATATGGAATAGTGCGTTTTTTTTTTAAACAATGATTTATAATTCTTTTCAAATTTTCTCTTAAATTATCTATTGCATAAAAATAAATCGTATTAATATAGTATTTATTATAGTAATATATATAGTAAGTGTATATAATTGAAAAATATAATTTTGTAATTGAACGAATATATGTATATGTACATAATAAAATTGTATATCTATAATTAAATGAAATATATGTGTATAAATGATTAAATGTATAAGGGAAAATAATAATTATTTTATTGCAATTTAAATTTAATATATTTATTTTACTCAATGGTGTAAACAGGGTTTATGGTAGTTGGTTGTACTACCGTACCTGTATTATCATTATTTTCTAAAACAACTACTCGTTTCTTTTTGCTTCTTTTAATTTTATATACAATCATTAAGATAATAATTGTAATAATAATAATAAAAATTGATGCATACCCTAATGAATAATGATGTATGTCATGTTTGTTTAAATTATTTAATTTAGTAAGATCTTCAATGTATCTCACATCAGTACTTATTTTATCTAAACTATTCTTATTATCTATAAAATTTGTTAATTTTTTAATATTGATTAATGTATGGTCAAAATGCTCTAATTGCAAGTCAAAGGTTTTGAATTTTAGCAAATTTTCATCTAATACAGTTATGTTATCTTGGTTGGCATAAATTTTTATGAAATTCGTTTTTATGCTACAATCTAGTTCTATTTTTATCAACCCTTTATTTGCAATTAGATAACTTTGTTCCTTTTGATTTTTACAATGATATCGTAATCTAGTAGTATTTCTTGAATAAAAAATAGAAAGAAAAAAAGAAACATAAAAAAAAAAAATTTAAAATTCACATACAAAATGAAAAAAAAAGAAGAAAAAAAAAATAGAATTTTGTTTATACAAAATTATTATAAAGTTTTTTTTTTTTTTTTTTTAATAATATTTTAAAGAATATTTTAATTAATTTTGTTTTTTTTTTATTTTTTTATTTAAATGCAAATTAATTTTTTTCACGTTCCGCTTCCGCTTTTAATTCTTCTGTTTTTGACATTTTATTTGGTGGTTGATCGTCTTGATCAGAAGAATCAGCTTTTTTCTTTGATGCTTTTGTTGTTGTTGAATCATTCGGTTCATTTTTATTTTGATTTTCAATATTAGAATTTCCATCAGTACCGCCGTCAGCATCCGGTTTTGGTTCATTTTCATCATCGTCGTCTTTGTCTTCTTTACGATTTTGTTGTTCTTTTTCTGCATCATCCTCCTTTTCTTCATCATCTTCTTCGTCGTCGTCGTCGTTGTCACCTTCTGGTGCGGCCGCTTCATTATCTTCATCACTGTCACTGTCACCGATAACGATAACATCTGATGAAATTGTAGCGACAGCGGCACGAGCTGCAGCCGATGCTGCAATTGCATTTCGTACACGTTCTTCTGCAGCTGCAACAATTTCACGGGATACACCTGGCGGCGGTCCAATTTGTCCACCAACTTCAACATCACTACTACTATCTTCATCATCGTCATCTTCATCGTCGTCGTCGTCATCGTCATCATCATCAACATCTTCATTAATATCTTGTTCCATTTCCATTTGTTGTTGTACATTATCATGATGTTCATTATCTATGGCTATATTATTATCATCATCATCTGCTTCTTGAACATTTGCTTCATAATCGGGATCATTATTTTGATCATCATCATCAAAATCGTCTGGTAGATCTCCGGTTGGATAAGCGTCACCCTCTCCGCGATGATGAAATGGACCATCAGAATCGTAATTAAATTTAATATGTATTGAAATTTTATTTTTCGGTTTTATTTTCAAATCAAATTAACAATATGGAATAGTGCGTTTTTTTTTTAAACAATGATTTATAATTCTTTTCAAATTTTCTCTTAAATTATCTATTGCATAAAAATAAATCGTATTAATATAGTATTTATTATAGTAATATATATAGTAAGTGTATATAATTGAAAAATATAATTTTGTAATTGAACGAATATATGTATATGTACATAATAAAATTGTATATCTATAATTAAATGAAATATATGTGTATAAATGATTAAATGTATAAGGGAAAATAATAATTATTTTATTGCAATTTAAATTTAATATATTTATTTTACTCAATGGTGTAAACAGGGTTTATGGTAGTTGGTTGTACTACCGTACCTGTATTATCATTATTTTCTAAAACAACTACTCGTTTCTTTTTGCTTCTTTTAATTTTATATACAATCATTAAGATAATAATTGTAATAATAATAATAAAAATTGATGCATACCCTAATGAATAATGATGTATGTCATGTTTGTTTAAATTATTTAATTTAGTAAGATCTTCAATGTATCTCACATCAGTACTTATTTTATCTAAACTATTCTTATTATCTATAAAATTTGTTAATTTTTTAATATTGATTAATGTATGGTCAAAATGCTCTAATTGCAAGTCAAAGGTTTTGAATTTTAGCAAATTTTCATCTAATACAGTTATGTTATCTTGGTTGGCATAAATTTTTATGAAATTCGTTTTTATGCTACAATCTAGTTCTATTTTTATCAACCCTTTATTTGCAATTAGATAACTTTGTTCCTTTTGATTTTTACAATGATATCGTAATCTAGTAGTATTTCTTGAATAAAAAATAGAAAGAAAAAAAGAAACATAAAAAAAAAAAATTTTAAATTCACATACAAAATGAAAAAAAAAGAAGAAAAAAAAAATAGAATTTTGTTTATACAAAATTATTATAAAGTTTTTTTTTTTTTTTTTTAATAATATTTTAAAGAATATTTTAATTAATTTTGTTTTTTTTTTATTTTTTTATTTAAATGCAAATTAATTTTTTTCACGTTCCGCTTCCGCTTCTAATTCTTCTGTTTTTGACATTTTATTTGGTGGTTGATCGTCTTGATCAGAAGAATCAGCTTTTTTCTTTGATGCTTTTGTTGTTGTTGAATCATTCGGTTCATTTTTATTTTGATTTTCAATATTAGAATTTCCATCAGTACCGCCGTCAGCATCCGGTTTTGGTTCATTTTCATCATCGTCGTCTTTGTCTTCTTTACGATTTTGTTGTTCTTTTTCTGCATCATCCTCCTTTTCTTCATCATCTTCTTCGTCGTCGTCGTCGTCGTCGTCGTTGTCACCTTCTGGTGCGGCCGCTTCATTATCTTCATCACTGTCACTGTCACCGATAACGATAACATCTGATGAAATTGTAGCGACAGCGGCACGAGCTGCAGCCGATGCTGCAATTGCATTTCGTACACGTTCTTCTGCAGCTGCAACAATTTCACGGGATACACCTGGCGGCGGTCCAATTTGTCCACCAACTTCAACATCACTACTACTATCTTCATCATCGTCATCTTCATCGTCGTCGTCGTCATCGTCATCATCATCAACATCTTCATTAATATGTTGTTCCATTTCCATTTGTTGTTGTACATTATCATGATGTTCATTATCTATGGCTATATTATTATCATCATCATCTGCTTCTTGAACATTTGCTTCATAATCGGGATCATTATTTTGATCATCATCATCAAAATCGTCTGGTAGATCTCCGGTTGGATAAGCGTCACCCTCTCCGCGATGATGAAATGGACCATCAGAATCGTAATTAAATTTAATATGTATTGAAATTTTATTTTTCGGTTTTATTTTCAAATCAAATTAACAATATGGAATAGTGCGTTTTTTTTTTAAACAATGATTTATAATTCTTTTCAAATTTTCTCTTAAATTATCTATTGCATAAAAATAAATCGTATTAATATAGTATTTATTATAGTAATATATATAGTAAGTGTATATAATTGAAAAATATAATTTTGTAATTGAACGAATATATGTATATGTACATAATAAAATTGTATATCTATAATTAAATGAAATATATGTGTATAAATGATTAAATGTATAAGGGAAAATAATAATTATTTTATTGCAATTTAAATTTAATATATTTATTTTACTCAATGGTGTAAACAGGGTTTATGGTAGTTGGTTGTACTACCGTACCTGTATTATCATTATTTTCTAAAACAACTACTCGTTTCTTTTTGCTTCTTTTAATTTTATACACAATCATTAAGATAATAATTGTAATAATAATAATAAAAATTGATGCATACCCTAATGAATAATGATGTATGTCATGTTTGTTTAAATTATTTAATTTAGTAAGATCTTCAATGTATCTCACATCAGTACTTATTTTATCTAAACTATTCTTATTATCTATAAAATTTGTTAATTTTTTAATATTGATTAATGTATGGTCAAAATGCTCTAATTGCAAGTCAAAGGTTTTGAATTTTAGCAAATTTTCATCTAATACAGTTATGTTATCTTGGTTGGCATAAATTTTTATGAAATTCGTTTTTATGCTACAATCTAGTTCTATTTTTATCAACCCTTTATTTGCAATTAGATAACTTTGTTCCTTTTGATTTTTACAATGATATCGTAATCTAGTAGTATTTCTTGAATAAAAAATAGAAAGAAAAAAAGAAACATAAAAAAAAAAAATTTAAAATTCACATACAAAATGAAAAAAAAAGAAGAAAAAAAAAATAGAATTTTGTTTATACAAAATTATTATAAAGTTTTTTTTTTTTTTTTTTTAATAATATTTTAAAGAATATTTTAATTAATTTTGTTTTTTTTTTATTTTTTTATTTAAATGCAAATTAATTTTTTTCACGTTCCGCTTCCGCTTCTAATTCTTCTGTTTTTGACATTTTATTTGGTGGTTGATCGTCTTGATCAGAAGAATCAGCTTTTTTCTTTGATGCTTTTGTTGTTGTTGAATCATTCGGTTCATTTTTATTTTGATTTTCAATATTAGAATTTCCATCAGTACCGCCGTCAGCATCCGGTTTTGGTTCATTTTCATCATCGTCGTCTTTGTCTTCTTTACGATTTTGTTGTTCTTTTTCTGCATCATCCTCCTTTTCTTCATCATCTTCTTCGTCGTCGTCGTCGTTGTCACCTTCTGGTGCGGCCGCTTCATTATCTTCATCACTGTCACTGTCACCGATAACGATAACATCTGATGAAATTGTAGCGACAGCGGCACGAGCTGCAGCCGATGCTGCAATTGCATTTCGTACACGTTCTTCTGCAGCTGCAACAATTTCACGGGATACACCTGGCGACGGTCCAATTTGTCCACCAACTTCAACATCACTACTACTATCTTCATCATCGTCATCTTCATCGTCGTCGTCGTCATCGTCATCATCATCAACATCTTCATTAATATGTTGTTCCATTTCCATTTGTTGTTGTACATTATCATGATGTTCATTATCTATGGCTATATTATTATCATCATCATCTGCTTCTTGAACATTTGCTTCATAATCGGGATCATTATTTTGATCATCATCATCAAAATCGTCTGGTAGATCTCCGGTTGGATAAGCGTCACCCTCTCCGCGATGATGAAATGGACCATCAGAATCGTAATTAAATTTAATATGTATTGAAATTTTATTTTTCGGTTTTATTTTCAAATCAAATTAACAATATGGAATAGTGCGTTTTTTTTTTAAACAATGATTTATAATTCTTTTCAAATTTTCTCTTAAATTATCTATTGTATAAAAATAAATCGTATTAATATAGTATTTATTATAGTAATATATATAGTAAGTGTATATAATTGAAAAATATAATTTTGTAATTGAACGAATATATGTATATGTACATAATAAAATTGTATATCTATAATTAAATGAAATATATGTGTATAAATGATTAAATGTATAAGGGAAAATAATAATTATTTTATTGCAATTTAAATTTAATATATTTATTTTACTCAATGGTGTAAACAGGGTTTATGGTAGTTGGTTGTACTACCGTACCTGTATTATCATTATTTTCTAAAACAACTACTCGTTTCTTTTTGCTTCTTTTAATTTTATATACAATCATTAAGATAATAATTGTAATAATAATAATAAAAATTGATGCATACCCTAATGAATAATGATGTATGTCATGTTTGTTTAAATTATTTAATTTAGTAAGATCTTCAATGTATCTCACATCAGTACTTATTTTATCTAAACTATTCTTATTATCTATAAAATTTGTTAATTTTTTAATATTGATTAATGTATGGTCAAAATGCTCTAATTGCAAGTCAAAGGTTTTGAATTTTAGCAAATTTTCATCTAATACAGTTATGTTATCTTGGTTGGCATAAATTTTTATGAAATTCGTTTTTATGCTACAATCTAGTTCTATTTTTATCAACCCTTTATTTGCAATTAGATAACTTTGTTCCTTTTGATTTTTACAATGATATCGTAATCTAGTAGTATTTCTTGAATAAAAAATAGAAAGAAAAAAAGAAACATAAAAAAAAAAAATTTAAAATTCACATACAAAATGAAAAAAAAAAGAAGAAAAAAAAAATAGAATTTTGTTTATACAAAATTATTATAAAGTTTTTTTTTTTTTTTTTTAATAATATTTTAAAGAATATTTTAATTAATTTTGTTTTTTTTTTATTTTTTTATTTAAATGCAAATTAATTTTTTTCACGTTCCGCTTCCGCTTCTAATTCTTCTGTTTTTGACATTTTATTTGGTGGTTGATCGTCTTGATCAGAAGAATCAGCTTTTTTCTTTGATGCTTTTGTTGTTGTTGAATCATTCGGTTCATTTTTATTTTGATTTTCAATATTAGAATTTCCATCAGTACCGCCGTCAGCATCCGGTTTTGGTTCATTTTCATCATCGTCGTCTTTGTCTTCTTTACGATTTTGTTGTTCTTTTTCTGCATCATCCTCCTTTTCTTCATCATCTTCTTCGTCGTCGTCGTCGTCGTCGTCGTTGTCACCTTCTGGTGCGGCCGCTTCATTATCTTCATCACTGTCACTGTCACCGATAACGATAACATCTGATGAAATTGTAGCGACAGCGGCACGAGCTGCAGCCGATGCTGCAATTGCATTTCGTACACGTTCTTCTGCAGCTGCAACAATTTCACGGGATACACCTGGCGGCGGTCCAATTTGTCCACCAACTTCAACATCACTACTACTATCTTCATCATCGTCATCTTCATCGTCGTCGTCGTCATCGTCATCATCATCAACATCTTCATTAATATGTTGTTCCATTTCCATTTGTTGTTGTACATTATCATGATGTTCATTATCTATGGCTATATTATTATCATCATCATCTGCTTCTTGAACATTTGCTTCATAATCGGGATCATTATTTTGATCATCATCATCAAAATCGTCTGGTAGATCTCCGGTTGGATAAGCGTCACCCTCTCCGCGATGATGAAATGGACCATCAGAATCGTAATTAAATTTAATATGTATTGAAATTTTATTTTTCGGTTTTATTTTCAAATCAAATTAACAATATGGAATAGTGCGTTTTTTTTTTTAACAATGATTTATAATTCTTTTCAAATTTTCTCTTAAATTATCTATTGCATAAAAATAAATCGTATTAATATAGTATTTATTATAGTAATATATATAGTAAGTGTATATAATTGAAAAATATAATTTTGTAATTGAACGAATATATGTATATGTACATAATAAAATTGTATATCTATAATTAAATGAAATATATGTGTATAAATGATTAAATGTATAAGGGAAAATAATAATTATTTTATTGCAATTTAAATTTAATATATTTATTTTACTCAATGGTGTAAACAGGGTTTATGGTAGTTGGTTGTACTACCGTACCTGTATTATCAATATTTTCTAAAACAACTACTCGTTTCTTTTTGCTTCTTTTAATTTTATATACAATCATTAAGATAATAATTGTAATAATAATAATAAAAATTGATGCATACCCTAATGAATAATGATGTATGTCATGTTTGTTTAAATTATTTAATTTAGTAAGATCTTCAATGTATCTCACATCAGTACTTATTTTATCTAAACTATTCTTATTATCTATAAAATTTGTTAATTTTTTAATATTGATTAATGTATGGTCAAAATGCTCTAATTGCAAGTCAAAGGTTTTGAATTTTAGCAAATTTTCATCTAATACAGTTATGTTATCTTGGTTGGCATAAATTTTTATGAAATTCGTTTTTATGCTACAATCTAGTTCTATTTTTATCAACCCTTTATTTGCAATTAGATAACTTTGTTCCTTTTGATTTTTACAATGATATCGTAATCTAGTAGTATTTCTTGAATAAAAAATAGAAAGAAAAAAAGAAACATAAAAAAAAAAAATTTAAAATTCACATACAAAATGAAAAAAAAAAGAAGAAAAAAAAAATTGAATTTTGTTTATACAAAATTATTATAAAGTTTTTTTTTTTTTTTTTTAATAATATTTTAAAGAATATTTTAATTAATTTTGTTTTTTTTTTATTTTTTTATTTAAATGCAAATTAATTTTTTTCACGTTCCGCTTCCGCTTCTAATTCTTCTGTTTTTGACATTTTATTTGGTGGTTGATCGTCTTGATCAGAAGAATCAGCTTTTTTCTTTGATGCTTTTGTTGTTGTTGAATCATTCGGTTCATTTTTATTTTGATTTTCAATATTAGAATTTCCATCAGTACCGCCGTCAGCATCCGGTTTTGGTTCATTTTCATCATCGTCGTCTTTGTCTTCTTTACGATTTTGTTGTTCTTTTTCTGCATCATCCTCCTTTTCTTCATCATCTTCTTCGTCGTCGTCGTCGTCGTCGTCGTTGTCACCTTCTGGTGCGGCCGCTTCATTATCTTCATCACTGTCACTGTCACCGATAACGATAACATCTGATGAAATTGTAGCGACAGCGGCACGAGCTGCAGCCGATGCTGCAATTGCATTTCGTACACGTTCTTCTGCAGCTGCAACAATTTCACGGGATACACCTGGCGGCGGTCCAATTTGTCCACCAACTTCAACATCACTACTACTATCTTCATCATCGTCATCTTCATCGTCGTCGTCGTCATCGTCATCATCATCAACATCTTCATTAATATGTTGTTCCATTTCCATTTGTTGTTGTACATTATCATGATGTTCATTATCTATGGCTATATTATTATCATCATCATCTGCTTCTTGAACATTTGCTTCATAATCGGGATCATTATTTTGATCATCATCATCAAAATCGTCTGGTAGATCTCCGGTTGGATAAGCGTCACCCTCTCCGCGATGATGAAATGGACCATCAGAATCGTAATTAAATTTAATATGTATTGAAATTTTATTTTTCGGTTTTATTTTCAAATCAAATTAACAATATGGAATAGTGCGTTTTTTTTTTAAACAATGATTTATAATTCTTTTCAAATTTTCTCTTAAATTATCTATTGCATAAAAATAAATCGTATTAATATAGTATTTATTATAGTAATATATATAGTAAGTGTATATAATTGAAAAATATAATTTTGTAATTGAACGAATATATGTATATGTACATAATAAAATTGTATATCTATAATTAAATGAAATATATGTGTATAAATGATTAAATGTATAAGGGAAAATAATAATTATTTTATTGCAATTTAAATTTAATATATTTATTTTACTCAATGGTGTAAACAGGGTTTATGGTAGTTGGTTGTACTACCGTACCTGTATTATCATTATTTTCTAAAACAACTACTCGTTTCTTTTTGCTTCTTTTAATTTTATATACAATCATTAAGATAATAATTGTAATAATAATAATAAAAATTGATGCATACCCTAATGAATAATGATGTATGTCATGTTTGTTTAAATTATTTAATTTAGTAAGATCTTCAATGTATCTCACATCAGTACTTATTTTATCTAAACTATTCTTATTATCTATAAAATTTGTTAATTTTTTAATATTGATTAATGTATGGTCAAAATGCTCTAATTGCAAGTCAAAGGTTTTGAATTTTAGCAAATTTTCATCTAATACAGTTATGTTATCTTGGTTGGCATAAATTTTTATGAAATTCGTTTTTATGCTACAATCTAGTTCTATTTTTATCAACCCTTTATTTGCAATTAGATAACTTTGTTCCTTTTGATTTTTACAATGATATCGTAATCTAGTAGTATTTCTTGAATAAAAAATAGAAAGAAAAAAAGAAACATAAAAAAAAAAAATTTTAAATTCACATACAAAATGAAAAAAAAAGAAGAAAAAAAAAATAGAATTTTGTTTATACAAAATTATTATAAAGTTTTTTTTTTTTTTTTTTAATAATATTTTAAAGAATATTTTAATTAATTTTGTTTTTTTTTTATTTTTTTATTTAAATGCAAATTAATTTTTTTCACGTTCCGCTTCCGCTTCTAATTCTTCTGTTTTTGACATTTTATTTGGTGGTTGATCGTCTTGATCAGAAGAATCAGCTTTTTTCTTTGATGCTTTTGTTGTTGTTGAATCATTCGGTTCATTTTTATTTTGATTTTCAATATTAGAATTTCCATCAGTACCGCCGTCAGCATCCGGTTTTGGTTCATTTTCATCATCGTCGTCTTTGTCTTCTTTACGATTTTGTTGTTCTTTTTCTGCATCATCCTCCTTTTCTTCATCATCTTCTTCGTCGTCGTCGTCGTCGTCGTCGTTGTCACCTTCTGGTGCGGCCGCTTCATTATCTTCATCACTGTCACTGTCACCGATAACGATAACATCTGATGAAATTGTAGCGACAGCGGCACGAGCTGCAGCCGATGCTGCAATTGCATTTCGTACACGTTCTTCTGCAGCTGCAACAATTTCACGGGATACACCTGGCGGCGGTCCAATTTGTCCACCAACTTCAACATCACTACTACTATCTTCATCATCGTCATCTTCATCGTCGTCGTCGTCATCGTCATCATCATCAACATCTTCATTAATATGTTGTTCCATTTCCATTTGTTGTTGTACATTATCATGATGTTCATTATCTATGGCTATATTATTATCATCATCATCTGCTTCTTGAACATTTGCTTCATAATCGGGATCATTATTTTGATCATCATCATCAAAATCGTCTGGTAGATCTCCGGTTGGATAAGCGTCACCCTCTCCGCGATGATGAAATGGACCATCAGAATCGTAATTAAATTTAATATGTATTGAAATTTTATTTTTCGGTTTTATTTTCAAATCAAATTAACAATATGGAATAGTGCGTTTTTTTTTTAAACAATGATTTATAATTCTTTTCAAATTTTCTCTTAAATTATCTATTGCATAAAAATAAATCGTATTAATATAGTATTTATTATAGTAATATATATAGTAAGTGTATATAATTGAAAAATATAATTTTGTAATTGAACGAATATATGTATATGTACATAATAAAATTGTATATCTATAATTAAATGAAATATATGTGTATAAATGATTAAATGTATAAGGGAAAATAATAATTATTTTATTGCAATTTAAATTTAATATATTTATTTTACTCAATGGTGTAAACAGGGTTTATGGTAGTTGGTTGTACTACCGTACCTGTATTATCATTATTTTCTAAAACAACTACTCGTTTCTTTTTGCTTCTTTTAATTTTATATACAATCATTAAGATAATAATTGTAATAATAATAATAAAAATTGATGCATACCCTAATGAATAATGATGTATGTCATGTTTGTTTAAATTATTTAATTTAGTAAGATCTTCAATGTATCTCACATCAGTACTTATTTTATCTAAACTATTCTTATTATCTATAAAATTTGTTAATTTTTTAATATTGATTAATGTATGGTCAAAATGCTCTAATTGCAAGTCAAAGGTTTTGAATTTTAGCAAATTTTCATCTAATACAGTTATGTTATCTTGGTTGGCATAAATTTTTATGAAATTCGTTTTTATGCTACAATCTAGTTCTATTTTTATCAACCCTTTATTTGCAATTAGATAACTTTGTTCCTTTTGATTTTTACAATGATATCGTAATCTAGTAGTATTTCTTGAATAAAAAATAGAAAGAAAAAAAGAAACATAAAAAAAAAAAATTTAAAATTCACATACAAAATGAAAAAAAAAAGAAGAAAAAAAAAATAGAATTTTGTTTATACAAAATTATTATAAAGTTTTTTTTTTTTTTTTTTAATAATATTTTAAAGAATATTTTAATTAATTTTGTTTTTTTTTTATTTTTTTATTTAAATGCAAATTAATTTTTTTCACGTTCCGCTTCCGCTTCTAATTCTTCTGTTTTTGACATTTTATTTGGTGGTTGATCGTCTTGATCAGAAGAATCAGCTTTTTTCTTTGATGCTTTTGTTGTTGTTGAATCATTCGGTTCATTTTTATTTTGATTTTCAATATTAGAATTTCCATCAGTACCGCCGTCAGCATCCGGTTTTGGTTCATTTTCATCATCGTCGTCTTTGTCTTCTTTACGATTTTGTTGTTCTTTTTCTGCATCATCCTCCTTTTCTTCATCATCTTCTTCGTCGTCGTCGTCGTTGTCACCTTCTGGTGCGGCCGCTTCATTATCTTCATCACTGTCACTGTCACCGATAACGATAACATCTGATGAAATTGTAGCGACAGCGGTACGAGCTGCAGCCGATGCTGCAATTGCATTTCGTACACGTTCTTCTGCAGCTGCAACAATTTCACGGGATACACCTGGCGGCGGTCCAATTTGTCCACCAACTTCAACATCACTACTACTATCTTCATCATCGTCATCTTCATCGTCGTCGTCGTCATCGTCATCATCATCAACATCTTCATTAATATGTTGTTCCATTTCCATTTGTTGTTGTACATTATCATGATGTTCATTATCTATGGCTATATTATTATCATCATCATCTGCTTCTTGAACATTTGCTTCATAATCGGGATCATTATTTTGATCATCATCATCAAAATCGTCTGGTAGATCTCCGGTTGGATAAGCGTCACCCTCTCCGCGATGATGAAATGGACCATCAGAATCGTAATTAAATTTAATATGTATTGAAATTTTATTTTTCGGTTTTATTTTCAAATCAAATTAACAATATGGAATAGTGCGTTTTTTTTTTAAACAATGATTTATAATTCTTTTCAAATTTTCTCTTAAATTATCTATTGCATAAAAATAAATCGTATTAATATAGTATTTATTATAGTAATATATATAGTAAGTGTATATAATTGAAAAATATAATTTTGTAATTCCATCCGCATCCGGTTTTGGTTCATTTTCATCATCGTCGTCTTTGTCTTCTTTACGATTTTGTTGTTCTTTTTCTGCATCATCCTCCTTTTCTTCATCATCTTCTTCGTCGTCGTCGTCGTTGTCACCTTCTGGTGCGGCCGCTTCATTATCTTCATCACTGTCACTGTCACCGATAACGATAACATCTGATGAAATTGTAGCGACAGCGGCACGAGCTGCAGCCGATGCTGCAATTGCATTTCGTACACGTTCTTCTGCAGCTGCAACAATTTCACGGGATACACCTGGCGGCGGTCCAATTTGTCCACCAACTTCAACATCACTACTACTATCTTCATCATCGTCATCTTCATCGTCGTCGTCGTCATCGTCATCATCATCAACATCTTCATTAATATCTTGTTCCATTTCCATTTGTTGTTGTACATTATCATGATGTTCATTATCTATGGCTATATTATTATCATCATCATCTGCTTCTTGAACATTTGCTTCATAATCGGGATCATTATTTTGATCATCATCATCAAAATCGTCTGGTAGATCTCCGGTTGGATAAGCGTCACCCTCTCCGCGATGATGAAATGGACCATCAGAATCGTAATTAAATTTAATATGTATTGAAATTTTATTTTTCGGTTTTATTTTCAAATCAAATTAACAATATGGAATAGTGCGTTTTTTTTATAAACAATGATTTATAATTCTTTTCAAATTTTCTCTTAAATTATCTATTGCATAAAAATAAATCGTATTAATATAGTATTTATTATAGTAATATATATAGTAAGTGTATATAATTGAAAAATATAATTTTGTAATTGAACGAATATATGTATATGTACATAATAAAATTGTATATCTATAATTAAATGAAATATATGTGTATAAATGATTAAATGTATAAGGGAAAATAATAATTATTTTATTGCAATTTAAATTTAATATATTTATTTTACTCAATGGTGTAAACAGGGTTTATGGTAGTTGGTTGTACTACCGTACCTGTATTATCATTATTTTCTAAAACAAGTACTCGTTTCTTTTCGCTTCTTTTAATTTTATATACAATCATTAAGATAATAATTGTAATAATAATAATAAAAATTGATGCATACCCTAATGAATAATGATGTATGTCATGTTTGTTTAAATTATTTAATTTAGTAAGATCTTCAATGTATCTCACATCAGTACTTATTTTATCTAAACTATTCTTATTATCTATAAAATTTGTTAATTTTTTAATATTGATTAATGTATGGTCAAAATGCTCTAATTGCAAGTCAAAGGTTTTGAATTTTAGCAAATTTTCATCTAATACAGTTATGTTATCTTGGTTGGCATAAATTTTTATGAAATTCGTTTTTATGCTACAATCTAGTTCTATTTTTATCAACCCTTTATTTGCAATTAGATAACTTTGTTCCTTTTGATTTTTACAATGATATCGTAATCTAGTAGTATTTCTTGAATAAAAAATAGAAAGAAAAAAAGAAACATAAAAAAAAAAAATTTAAAATTCACATACAAAATGAAAAAAAAAAGAAGAAAAAAAAAATAGAATTTTGTTTATACAAAATTATTATAAAGTTTTTTTTTTTTTTTTTTAATAATATTTTAAAGAATATTTTAATTAATTTTGTTTTTTTTTTATTTTTTTATTTAAATGCAAATTAATTTTTTTCACGTTCCGCTTCCGCTTCTAATTCTTCTGTTTTTGACATTTTATTTGGTGGTTGATCGTCTTGATCAGAAGAATCAGCTTTTTTCTTTGATGCTTTTGTTGTTGTTGAATCATTCGGTTCATTTTTATTTTGATTTTCAATATTAGAATTTCCATCAGTACCGCCGTCAGCATCCGGTTTTGGTTCATTTTCATCATCGTCGTCTTTGTCTTCTTTACGATTTTGTTGTTCTTTTTCTGCATCATCCTCCTTTTCTTCATCATCTTCTTCGTCGTCGTCGTCGTCGTCGTCGTTGTCACCTTCTGGTGCGGCCGCTTCATTATCTTCATCACTGTCACTGTCACCGATAACGATAACATCTGATGAAATTGTAGCGACAGCGGCACGAGCTGCAGCCGATGCTGCAATTGCATTTCGTACACGTTCTTCTGCAGCTGCAACAATTTCACGGGATACACCTGGCGGCGGTCCAATTTGTCCACCAACTTCAACATCACTACTACTATCTTCATCATCGTCATCTTCATCGTCGTCGTCGTCATCGTCATCATCATCAACATCTTCATTAATATGTTGTTCCATTTCCATTTGTTGTTGTACATTATCATGATGTTCATTATCTATGGCTATATTATTATCATCATCATCTGCTTCTTGAACATTTGCTTCATAATCGGGATCATTATTTTGATCATCATCATCAAAATCGTCTGGTAAATCTCCGGTTGGATAAGCGTCACCCTCTCCGCGATGATGAAATGGACCATCAGAATCGTAATTAAATTTAATATGTATTGAAATTTTATTTTTCGGTTTTATTTTCAAATCAAATTAACAATATGGAATAGTGCGTTTTTTTTTTAAACAATGATTTATAATTCTTTTCAAATTTTCTCTTAAATTATCTATTGCATAAAAATAAATCGTATTAATATAGTATTTATTATAGTAATATATATAGTAAGTGTATATAATTGAAAAATATAATTTTGTAATTGAACGAATATATGTATATGTACATAATAAAATTGTATATCTATAATTAAATGAAATATATGTGTATAAATGATTAAATGTATAAGGGAAAATAATAATTATTTTATTGCAATTTAAATTTAATATATTTATTTTACTCAATGGTGTAAACAGGGTTTATGGTAGTTGGTTGTACTACCGTACCTGTATTATCATTATTTTCTAAAACAACTACTCGTTTCTTTTTGCTTCTTTTAATTTTATATACAATCATTAAGATAATAATTGTAATAATAATAATAAAAATTGATGCATACCCTAATGAATAATGATGTATGTCATGTTTGTTTAAATTATTTAATTTAGTAAGATCTTCAATGTATCTCACATCAGTACTTATTTTATCTAAACTATTCTTATTATCTATAAAATTTGTTAATTTTTTAATATTGATTAATGTATGGTCAAAATGCTCTAATTGCAAGTCAAAGGTTTTGAATTTTAGCAAATTTTCATCTAATACAGTTATGTTATCTTGGTTGGCATAAATTTTTATGAAATTCGTTTTTATGCTACAATCTAGTTCTATTTTTATCAACCCTTTATTTGCAATTAGATAACTTTGTTCCTTTTGATTTTTACAATGATATCGTAATCTAGTAGTATTTCTTGAATAAAAAATAGAAAGAAAAAAAGAAACATAAAAAAAAAAAATTTTAAATTCACATACAAAATGAAAAAAAAAGAAGAAAAAAAAATAGAATTTTGTTTATACAAAATTATTATAAAGTTTTTTTTTTTTTTTTTTAATAATATTTTAAAGAATATTTTAATTAATTTTGTTTTTTTTTTATTTTTTTATTTAAATGCAAATTAATTTTTTTCACGTTCCGCTTCCGCTTCTAATTCTTCTGTTTTTGACATTTTATTTGGTGGTTGATCGTCTTGATCAGAAGAATCAGCTTTTTTCTTTGATGCTTTTGTTGTTGTTGAATCATTCGGTTCATTTTTATTTTGATTTTCAATATTAGAATTTCCATCAGTACCGCCGTCAGCATCCGGTTTTGGTTCATTTTCATCATCGTCGTCTTTGTCTTCTTTACGATTTTGTTGTTCTTTTTCTGCATCATCCTCCTTTTCTTCATCATCTTCTTCGTCGTCGTCGTCGTCGTCGTCGTTGTCACCTTCTGGTGCGGCCGCTTCATTATCTTCATCACTGTCACTGTCACCGATAACGATAACATCTGATGAAATTGTAGCGACAGCGGCACGAGCTGCAGCCGATGCTGCAATTGCATTTCGTACACGTTCTTCTGCAGCTGCAACAATTTCACGGGATACACCTGGCGGCGGTCCAATTTGTCCACCAACTTCAACATCACTACTACTATCTTCATCATCGTCATCTTCATCGTCGTCGTCGTCATCGTCATCATCATCAACATCTTCATTAATATGTTGTTCCATTTCCATTTGTTGTTGTACATTATCATGATGTTCATTATCTATGGCTATATTATTATCATCATCATCTGCTTCTTGAACATTTGCTTCATAATCGGGATCATTATTTTGATCATCATCATCAAAATCGTCTGGTAGATCTCCGGTTGGATAAGCGTCACCCTCTCCGCGATGATGAAATGGACCATCAGAATCGTAATTAAATTTAATATCTATTGAAATTTTATTTTTCGGTTTTATTTTCAAATCAAATTAACAATATGGAATAGTGCGTTTTTTTTTTAAACAATGATTTATAATTCTTTTCAAATTTTCTCTTAAATTATCTATTGCATAAAAATAAATCGTATTAATATAGTATTTATTATAGTAATATATATAGTAAGTGTATATAATTGAAAAATATAATTTTGTAATTGAACGAATATATGTATATGTACATAATAAAATTGTATATCTATAATTAAATGAAATATATGTGTATAAATGATTAAATGTATAAGGGAAAATAATAATTATTTTATTGCAATTTAAATTTAATATATTTATTTTACTCAATGGTGTAAACAGGGTTTATGGTAGTTGGTTGTACTACCGTACCTGTATTATCATTATTTTCTAAAACAAGTACTCGTTTCTTTTTGCTTCTTTTAATTTTATATACAATCATTAAGATAATAATTGTAATAATAATAATAAAAATTGATGCATACCCTAATGAATAATGATGTATGTCATGTTTGTTTAAATTATTTAATTTAGTAAGATCTTCAATGTATCTCACATCAGTACTTATTTTATCTAAACTATTCTTATTATCTATAAAATTTGTTAATTTTTTAATATTGATTAATGTATGGTCAAAATGCTCTAATTGCAAGTCAAAGGTTTTGAATTTTAGCAAATTTTCATCTAATACAGTTATGTTATCTTGGTTGGCATAAATTTTTATGAAATTCGTTTTTATGCTACAATCTAGTTCTATTTTTATCAACCCTTTATTTGCAATTAGATAACTTTGTTCCTTTTGATTTTTACAATGATATCGTAATCTAGTAGTATTTCTTGAATAAAAAATAGAAAGAAAAAAAGAAACATAAAAAAAAAAAATTTAAAATTCACATACAAAATGAAAAAAAAAAGAAGAAAAAAAAAATAGAATTTTGTTTATACAAAATTATTATAAAGTTTTTTTTTTTTTTTTTTAATAATATTTTAAAGAATATTTTAATTAATTTTGTTTTTTTTTTATTTTTTTATTTAAATGCAAATTAATTTTTTTCACGTTCCGCTTCCGCTTCTAATTCTTCTGTTTTTGACATTTTATTTGGTGGTTGATCGTCTTGATCAGAAGAATCAGCTTTTTTCTTTGATGCTTTTGTTGTTGTTGAATCATTCGGTTCATTTTTATTTTGATTTTCAATATTAGAATTTCCATCAGTACCGCCGTCAGCATCCGGTTTTGGTTCATTTTCATCATCGTCGTCTTTGTCTTCTTTACGATTTTGTTGTTCTTTTTCTGCATCATCCTCCTTTTCTTCATCATCTTCTTCGTCGTCGTCGTTGTCACCTTCTGGTGCGGCCGCTTCATTATCTTCATTACTGTCACTGTCACCGATAACGATAACATCTGATGAAATTGTAGCGACAGCGGCACGAGCTGCAGCCGATGCTGCAATTGCATTTCGTACACGTTCTTCTGCAGCTGCAACAATTTCACGGGATACACCTGGCGGCGGTCCAATTTGTCCACCAACTTCAACATCACTACTACTATCTTCATCATCGTCATCTTCATCGTCGTCGTCGTCATCGTCATCATCATCAACATCTTCATTAATATGTTGTTCCATTTCCATTTGTTGTTGTACATTATCATGATGTTCATTATCTATGGCTATATTATTATCATCATCATCTGCTTCTTGAACATTTGCTTCATAATCGGGATCATTATTTTGATCATCATCATCAAAATCGTCTGGTAGATCTCCGGTTGGATAAGCGTCACCCTCTCCGCGATGATGAAATGGACCATCAGAATCGTAATTAAATTTAATATGTATTGAAATTTTATTTTTCGGTTTTATTTTCAAATCAAATTAACAATATGGAATAGTGCGTTTTTTTTTTAAACAATGATTTATAATTCTTTTCAAATTTTCTCTTAAATTATCTATTGCATAAAAATAAATCGTATTAATATAGTATTTATTATAGTAATATATATAGTAAGTGTATATAATTGAAAAATATAATTTTGTAATTGAACGAATATATGTATATGTACATAATAAAATTGTATATCTATAATTAAATGAAATATATGTGTATAAATGATTAAATGTATAAGGGAAAATAATAATTATTTTATTGCAATTTAAATTTAATATATTTATTTTACTCAATGGTGTAAACAGGGTTTATGGTAGTTGGTTGTACTACCGTACCTGTATTATCATTATTTTCTAAAACAACTACTCGTTTCTTTTTGCTTCTTTTAATTTTATATACAATCATTAAGATAATAATTGTAATAATAATAATAAAAATTGATGCATACCCTAATGAATAATGATGTATGTCATGTTTGTTTAAATTATTTAATTTAGTAAGATCTTCAATGTATCTCACATCAGTACTTATTTTATCTAAACTATTCTTATTATCTATAAAATTTGTTAATTTTTTAATATTGATTAATGTATGGTCAAAATGCTCTAATTGCAAGTCAAAGGTTTTGAATTTTAGCAAATTTTCATCTAATACAGTTATGTTATCTTGGTTGGCATAAATTTTTATGAAATTCGTTTTTATGCTACAATCTAGTTCTATTTTTATCAACCCTTTATTTGCAATTAGATAACTTTGTTCCTTTTGATTTTTACAATGATATCGTAATCTAGTAGTATTTCTTGAATAAAAAATAGAAAGAAAAAAAGAAACATAAAAAAAAAAAATTTAAAATTCACATACAAAATGAAAAAAAAAGAAGAAAAAAAAAAATAGAATTTTGTTTATACAAAATTATTATAAAGTTTTTTTTTTTTTTTTTAATAATATTTTAAAGAATATTTTAATTAATTTTGTTTTTTTTTTATTTTTTTATTTAAATGCAAATTAATTTTTTTCACGTTCCGCTTCCGCTTCTAATTCTTCTGTTTTTGACATTTTATTTGGTGGTTGATCGTCTTGATCAGAAGAATCAGCTTTTTTCTTTGATGCTTTTGTTGTTGTTGAATCATTCGGTTCATTTTTATTTTGATTTTCAATATTAGAATTTCCATCAGTACCGCCGTCAGCATCCGGTTTTGGTTCATTTTCATCATCGTCGTCTTTGTCTTCTTTACGATTTTGTTGTTCTTTTTCTGCATCATCCTCCTTTTCTTCATCATCTTCTTCGTCGTCGTCGTCGTCGTCGTCGTCGTCGTTGTCACCTTCTGGTGCGGCCGCTTCATTATCTTCATTACTGTCACTGTCACCGATAACGATAACATCTGATGAAATTGTAGCGACAGCGGCACGAGCTGCAGCCGATGCTGCAATTGCATTTCGTACACGTTCTTCTGCAGCTGCAACAATTTCACGGGATACACCTGGCGGCGGTCCAATTTGTCCACCAACTTCAACATCACTACTACTATCTTCATCATCGTCATCTTCATCGTCGTCGTCGTCATCGTCATCATCATCAACATCTTCATTAATATGTTGTTCCATTTCCATTTGTTGTTGTACATTATCATGATGTTCATTATCTATGGCTATATTATTATCATCATCATCTGCTTCTTGAACATTTGCTTCATAATCGGGATCATTATTTTGATCATCATCATCAAAATCGTCTGGTAGATCTCCGGTTGGATAAGCGTCACCCTCTCCGCGATGATGAAATGGACCATCAGAATCGTAATTAAATTTAATATGTATTGAAATTTTATTTTTCGGTTTTATTTTCAAATCAAATTAACAATATGGAATAGTGCGTTTTTTTTTTAAACAATGATTTATAATTCTTTTCAAATTTTCTCTTAAATTATCTATTGCATAAAAATAAATCGTATTAATATAGTATTTATTATAGTAATATATATAGTAAGTGTATATAATTGAAAAATATAATTTTGTAATTGAACGAATATATGTATATGTACATAATAAAATTGTATATCTATAATTAAATGAAATATATGTGTATAAATGATTAAATGTATAAGGGAAAATAATAATTATTTTATTGCAATTTAAATTTAATATATTTATTTTACTCAATGGTGTAAACAGGGTTTATGGTAGTTGGTTGTACTACCGTACCTGTATTATCATTATTTTCTAAAACAACTACTCGTTTCTTTTTGCTTCTTTTAATTTTATATACAATCATTAAGATAATAATTGTAATAATAATAATAAAAATTGATGCATACCCTAATGAATAATGATGTATGTCATGTTTGTTTAAATTATTTAATTTAGTAAGATCTTCAATGTATCTCACATCAGTACTTATTTTATCTAAACTATTCTTATTATCTATAAAATTTGTTAATTTTTTAATATTGATTAATGTATGGTCAAAATGCTCTAATTGCAAGTCAAAGGTTTTGAATTTTAGCAAATTTTCATCTAATACAGTTATGTTATCTTGGTTGGCATAAATTTTTATGAAATTCGTTTTTATGCTACAATCTAGTTCTATTTTTATCAACCCTTTATTTGCAATTAGATAACTTTGTTCCTTTTGATTTTTACAATGATATCGTAATCTAGTAGTATTTCTTGAATAAAAAATAGAAAGAAAAAAAGAAACATAAAAAAAAAAAATTTAAAATTCACATACAAAATGAAAAAAAAAGAAGAAAAAAAAAATAGAATTTTGTTTATACAAAATTATTATAAAGTTTTTTTTTTTTTTTTTTTAATAATATTTTAAAGAATATTTTAATTAATTTTGTTTTTTTTTTATTTTTTTATTTAAATGCAAATTAATTTTTTTCACGTTCCGCTTCCGCTTCTAATTCTTCTGTTTTTGACATTTTATTTGGTGGTTGATCGTCTTGATCAGAAGAATCAGCTTTTTTCTTTGATGCTTTTGTTGTTGTTGAATCATTCGGTTCATTTTTATTTTGATTTTCAATATTAGAATTTCCATCAGTACCGCCGTCAGCATCCGGTTTTGGTTCATTTTCATCATCGTCGTCTTTGTCTTCTTTACGATTTTGTTGTTCTTTTTCTGCATCATCCTCCTTTTCTTCATCATCTTCTTCGTCGTCGTCGTCGTTGTCACCTTCTGGTGCGGCCGCTTCATTATCTTCATCACTGTCACTGTCACCGATAATGATAACATCTGATGAAATTGTAGCGACAGCGGCACGAGCTGCAGCCGATGCTGCAATTGCATTTCGTACACGTTCTTCTGCAGCTGCAACAATTTCACGGGATACACCTGGCGACGGTCCAATTTGTCCACCAACTTCAACATCACTACTACTATCTTCATCATCGTCATCTTCATCGTCGTCGTCGTCATCGTCATCATCATCAACATCTTCATTAATATGTTGTTCCATTTCCATTTGTTGTTGTACATTATCATGATGTTCATTATCTATGGCTATATTATTATCATCATCATCTGCTTCTTGAACATTTGCTTCATAATCGGGATCATTATTTTGATCATCATCATCAAAATCGTCTGGTAGATCTCCGGTTGGATAAGCGTCACCCTCTCCGCGATGATGAAATGGACCATCAGAATCGTAATTAAATTTAATATGTATTGAAATTTTATTTTTCGGTTTTATTTTCAAATCAAATTAACAATATGGAATAGTGCGTTTTTTTTTTAAACAATGATTTATAATTCTTTTCAAATTTTCTCTTAAATTATCTATTGTATAAAAATAAATCGTATTAATATAGTATTTATTATAGTAATATATATAGTAAGTGTATATAATTGAAAAATATAATTTTGTAATTGAACGAATATATGTATATGTACATAATAAAATTGTATATCTATAATTAAATGAAATATATGTGTATAAATGATTAAATGTATAAGGGAAAATAATAATTATTTTATTGCAATTTAAATTTAATATATTTATTTTACTCAATGGTGTAAACAGGGTTTATGGTAGTTGGTTGTACTACCGTACCTGTATTATCATTATTTTCTAAAACAACTACTCGTTTCTTTTTGCTTCTTTTAATTTTATATACAATCATTAAGATAATAATTGTAATAATAATAATAAAAATTGATGCATACCCTAATGAATAATGATGTATGTCATGTTTGTTTAAATTATTTAATTTAGTAAGATCTTCAATGTATCTCACATCAGTACTTATTTTATCTAAACTATTCTTATTATCTATAAAATTTGTTAATTTTTTAATATTGATTAATGTATGGTCAAAATGCTCTAATTGCAAGTCAAAGGTTTTGAATTTTAGCAAATTTTCATCTAATACAGTTATGTTATCTTGGTTGGCATAAATTTTTATGAAATTCGTTTTTATGCTACAATCTAGTTCTATTTTTATCAACCCTTTATTTGCAATTAGATAACTTTGTTCCTTTTGATTTTTACAATGATATCGTAATCTAGTAGTATTTCTTGAATAAAAAATAGAAAGAAAAAAAGAAACATAAAAAAAAAAAATTTAAAATTCACATACAAAATGAAAAAAAAAAGAAGAAAAAAAAAATAGAATTTTGTTTATACAAAATTATTATAAAGTTTTTTTTTTTAATAATATTTTAAAGAATATTTTAATTAATTTTGTTTTTTTTTTATTTTTTTATTTAAATGCAAATTAATTTTTTTCACGTTCCGCTTCCGCTTCTAATTCTTCTGTTTTTGACATTTTATTTGGTGGTTGATCGTCTTGATCAGAAGAATCAGCTTTTTTCTTTGATGCTTTTGTTGTTGTTGAATCATTCGGTTCATTTTTATTTTGATTTTCAATATTAGAATTTCCATCAGTACCGCCGTCAGCATCCGGTTTTGGTTCATTTTCATCATCGTCGTCTTTGTCTTCTTTACGATTTTGTTGTTCTTTTTCTGCATCATCCTCCTTTTCTTCATCATCTTCTTCGTCGTCGTCGTCGTCGTCGTCGTTGTCACCTTCTGGTGCGGCCGCTTCATTATCTTCATCACTGTCACTGTCACCGATAACGATAACATCTGATGAAATTGTAGCGACAGCGGCACGAGCTGCAGCCGATGCTGCAATTGCATTTCGTACACGTTCTTCTGCAGCTGCAACAATTTCACGGGATACACCTGGCGGCGGTCCAATTTGTCCACCAACTTCAACATCACTACTACTATCTTCATCATCGTCATCTTCATCGTCGTCGTCGTCATCGTCATCATCATCAACATCTTCATTAATATGTTGTTCCATTTCCATTTGTTGTTGTACATTATCATGATGTTCATTATCTATGGCTATATTATTATCATCATCATCTGCTTCTTGAACATTTGCTTCATAATCGGGATCATTATTTTGATCATCATCATCAAAATCGTCTGGTAGATCTCCGGTTGGATAAGCGTCACCCTCTCCGCGATGATGAAATGGACCATCAGAATCGTAATTAAATTTAATATGTATTGAAATTTTATTTTTCGGTTTTATTTTCAAATCAAATTAACAATATGGAATAGTGCGTTTTTTTTTTAAACAATGATTTATAATTCTTTTCAAATTTTCTCTTAAATTATCTATTGCATAAAAATAAATCGTATTAATATAGTATTTATTATAGTAATATATATAGTAAGTGTATATAATTGAAAAATATAATTTTGTAATTCCATCCGCATCCGGTTTTGGTTCATTTTCATCATCGTCGTCTTTGTCTTCTTTACGATTTTGTTGTTCTTTTTCTGCATCATCCTCCTTTTCTTCATCATCTTCTTCGTCGTCGTCGTCGTTGTCACCTTCTGGTGCGGCCGCTTCATTATCTTCATCACTGTCACTGTCACCGATAACGATAACATCTGATGAAATTGTAGCGACAGCGGCACGAGCTGCAGCCGATGCTGCAATTGCATTTCGTACACGTTCTTCTGCAGCTGCAACAATTTCACGGGATACACCTGGCGGCGGTCCAATTTGTCCACCAACTTCAACATCACTACTACTATCTTCATCATCGTCATCTTCATCGTCGTCGTCGTCATCGTCATCATCATCAACATCTTCATTAATATCTTGTTCCATTTCCATTTGTTGTTGTACATTATCATGATGTTCATTATCTATGGCTATATTATTATCATCATCATCTGCTTCTTGAACATTTGCTTCATAATCGGGATCATTATTTTGATCATCATCATCAAAATCGTCTGGTAGATCTCCGGTTGGATAAGCGTCACCCTCTCCGCGATGATGAAATGGACCATCAGAATCGTAATTAAATTTAATATGTATTGAAATTTTATTTTTCGGTTTTATTTTCAAATCAAATTAACAATATGGAATAGTGCGTTTTTTTTTTAAACAATGATTTATAATTCTTTTCAAATTTTCTCTTAAATTATCTATTGCATAAAAATAAATCGTATTAATATAGTATTTATTATAGTAATATATATAGTAAGTGTATATAATTGAAAAATATAATTTTGTAATTGAACTAATATATGTATATGTACATAATAAAATTGTATATCTATAATTAAATGAAATATATGTGTATAAATGATTAAATGTATAAGGGAAAATAATAATTATTTTATTGCAATTTAAATTTAATATATTTATTTTACTCAATGGTGTAAACAGGGTTTATGGTAGTTGGTTGTACTACCGTACCTGTATTATCATTATTTTCTAAAACAAGTACTCGTTTCTTTTTGCTTCTTTTAATTTTATATACAATCATTAAGATAATAATTGTAATAATAATAATAAAAATTGATGCATACCCTAATGAATAATGATGTATGTCATGTTTGTTTAAATTATTTAATTTAGTAAGATCTTCAATGTATCTCACATCAGTACTTATTTTATCTAAACTATTCTTATTATCTATAAAATTTGTTAATTTTTTAATATTGATTAATGTATGGTCAAAATGCTCTAATTGCAAGTCAAAGGTTTTGAATTTTAGCAAATTTTCATCTAATACAGTTATGTTATCTTGGTTGGCATAAATTTTTATGAAATTCGTTTTTATGCTACAATCTAGTTCTATTTTTATCAACCCTTTATTTGCAATTAGATAACTTTGTTCCTTTTGATTTTTACAATGATATCGTAATCTAGTAGTATTTCTTGAATAAAAAATAGAAAGAAAAAAAGAAACATAAAAAAAAAAAATTTAAAATTCACATACAAAATGAAAAAAAAAAGAAGAAAAAAAAAATAGAATTTTGTTTATACAAAATTATTATAAAGTTTTTTTTTTTTTTTTTTAATAATATTTTAAAGAATATTTTAATTAATTTTGTTTTTTTTTTATTTTTTTATTTAAATGCAAATTAATTTTTTTCACGTTCCGCTTCCGCTTCTAATTCTTCTGTTTTTGACATTTTATTTGGTGGTTGATCGTCTTGATCAGAAGAATCAGCTTTTTTCTTTGATGCTTTTGTTGTTGTTGAATCATTCGGTTCATTTTTATTTTGATTTTCAATATTAGAATTTCCATCAGTACCGCCGTCAGCATCCGGTTTTGGTTCATTTTCATCATCGTCGTCTTTGTCTTCTTTACGATTTTGTTGTTCTTTTTCTGCATCATCCTCCTTTTCTTCATCATCTTCTTCGTCGTCGTCGTCGTCGTCGTCGTTGTCACCTTCTGGTGCGGCCGCTTCATTATCTTCATCACTGTCACTGTCACCGATAACGATAACATCTGATGAAATTGTAGCGACAGCGGCACGAGCTGCAGCCGATGCTGCAATTGCATTTCGTACACGTTCTTCTGCAGCTGCAACAATTTCACGGGATACACCTGGCGGCGGTCCAATTTGTCCACCAACTTCAACATCACTACTACTATCTTCATCATCGTCATCTTCATCGTCGTCGTCGTCATCGTCATCATCATCAACATCTTCATTAATATGTTGTTCCATTTCCATTTGTTGTTGTACATTATCATGATGTTCATTATCTATGGCTATATTATTATCATCATCATCTGCTTCTTGAACATTTGCTTCATAATCGGGATCATTATTTTGATCATCATCATCAAAATCGTCTGGTAGATCTCCGGTTGGATAAGCGTCACCCTCTCCGCGATGATGAAATGGACCATCAGAATCGTAATTAAATTTAATATGTATTGAAATTTTATTTTTCGGTTTTATTTTCAAATCAAATTAACAATATGGAATAGTGCGTTTTTTTTTTAAACAATGATTTATAATTCTTTTCAAATTTTCTCTTAAATTATCTATTGCATAAAAATAAATCGTATTAATATAGTATTTATTATAGTAATATATATAGTAAGTGTATATAATTGAAAAATATAATTTTGTAATTGAACGAATATATGTATATGTACATAATAAAATTGTATATCTATAATTAAATGAAATATATGTGTATAAATGATTAAATGTATAAGGGAAAATAATAATTATTTTATTGCAATTTAAATTTAATATATTTATTTTACTCAATGGTGTAAACAGGGTTTATGGTAGTTGGTTGTACTACCGTACCTGTATTATCATTATTTTCTAAAACAACTACTCGTTTCTTTTTGCTTCTTTTAATTTTATATACAATCATTAAGATAATAATTGTAATAATAATAATAAAAATTGATGCATACCCTAATGAATAATGATGTATGTCATGTTTGTTTAAATTATTTAATTTAGTAAGATCTTCAATGTATCTCACATCAGTACTTATTTTATCTAAACTATTCTTATTATCTATAAAATTTGTTAATTTTTTAATATTGATTAATGTATGGTCAAAATGCTCTAATTGCAAGTCAAAGGTTTTGAATTTTAGCAAATTTTCATCTAATACAGTTATGTTATCTTGGTTGGCATAAATTTTTATGAAATTCGTTTTTATGCTACAATCTAGTTCTATTTTTATCAACCCTTTATTTGCAATTAGATAACTTTGTTCCTTTTGATTTTTACAATGATATCGTAATCTAGTAGTATTTCTTGAATAAAAAATAGAAAGAAAAAAAGAAACATAAAAAAAAAAAATTTAAAATTCACATACAAAATGAAAAAAAAAAGAAGAAAAAAAAATAGAATTTTGTTTATACAAAATTATTATAAAGTTTTTTTTTTTTTTTTTTAATAATATTTTAAAGAATATTTTAATTAATTTTGTTTTTTTTTTATTTTTTTATTTAAATGCAAATTAATTTTTTTCACGTTCCGCTTCCGCTTCTAATTCTTCTGTTTTTGACATTTTATTTGGTGGTTGATCGTCTTGATCAGAAGAATCAGCTTTTTTCTTTGATGCTTTTGTTGTTGTTGAATCATTCGGTTCATTTTTATTTTGATTTTCAATATTAGAATTTCCATCAGTACCGCCGTCAGCATCCGGTTTTGGTTCATTTTCATCATCGTCGTCTTTGTCTTCTTTACGATTTTGTTGTTCTTTTTCTGCATCATCCTCCTTTTCTTCATCATCTTCTTCGTCGTCGTCGTCGTCGTCGTCGTTGTCACCTTCTGGTGCGGCCGCTTCATTATCTTCATCACTGTCACTGTCACCGATAACGATAACATCTGATGAAATTGTAGCGACAGCGGCACGAGCTGCAGCCGATGCTGCAATTGCATTTCGTACACGTTCTTCTGCAGCTGCAACAATTTCACGGGATACACCTGGCGGCGGTCCAATTTGTCCACCAACTTCAACATCACTACTACTATCTTCATCATCGTCATCTTCATCGTCGTCGTCGTCATCGTCATCATCATCAACATCTTCATTAATATGTTGTTCCATTTCCATTTGTTGTTGTACATTATCATGATGTTCATTATCTATGGCTATATTATTATCATCATCATCTGCTTCTTGAACATTTGCTTCATAATCGGGATCATTATTTTGATCATCATCATCAAAATCGTCTGGTAGATCTCCGGTTGGATAAGCGTCACCCTCTCCGCGATGATGAAATGGACCATCAGAATCGTAATTAAATTTAATATCTATTGAAATTTTATTTTTCGGTTTTATTTTCAAATCAAATTAACAATATGGAATAGTGCGTTTTTTTTTTAAACAATGATTTATAATTCTTTTCAAATTTTCTCTTAAATTATCTATTGCATAAAAATAAATCGTATTAATATAGTATTTATTATAGTAATATATATAGTAAGTGTATATAATTGAAAAATATAATTTTGTAATTGAACGAATATATGTATATGTACATAATAAAATTGTATATCTATAATTAAATGAAATATATGTGTATAAATGATTAAATGTATAAGGGAAAATAATAATTATTTTATTGCAATTTAAATTTAATATATTTATTTTACTCAATGGTGTAAACAGGGTTTATGGTAGTTGGTTGTACTACCGTACCTGTATTATCATTATTTTCTAAAACAAGTACTCGTTTCTTTTTGCTTCTTTTAATTTTATATACAATCATTAAGATAATAATTGTAATAATAATAATAAAAATTGATGCATACCCTAATGAATAATGATGTATGTCATGTTTGTTTAAATTATTTAATTTAGTAAGATCTTCAATGTATCTCACATCAGTACTTATTTTATCTAAACTATTCTTATTATCTATAAAATTTGTTAATTTTTTAATATTGATTAATGTATGGTCAAAATGCTCTAATTGCAAGTCAAAGGTTTTGAATTTTAGCAAATTTTCATCTAATACAGTTATGTTATCTTGGTTGGCATAAATTTTTATGAAATTCGTTTTTATGCTACAATCTAGTTCTATTTTTATCAACCCTTTATTTGCAATTAGATAACTTTGTTCCTTTTGATTTTTACAATGATATCGTAATCTAGTAGTATTTCTTGAATAAAAAATAGAAAGAAAAAAAGAAACATAAAAAAAAAAAATTTAAAATTCACATACAAAATGAAAAAAAAAAGAAGAAAAAAAAAATAGAATTTTGTTTATACAAAATTATTATAAAGTTTTTTTTTTTTTTTTTTAATAATATTTTAAAGAATATTTTAATTAATTTTGTTTTTTTTTTATTTTTTTATTTAAATGCAAATTAATTTTTTTCACGTTCCGCTTCCGCTTCTAATTCTTCTGTTTTTGACATTTTATTTGGTGGTTGATCGTCTTGATCAGAAGAATCAGCTTTTTTCTTTGATGCTTTTGTTGTTGTTGAATCATTCGGTTCATTTTTATTTTGATTTTCAATATTAGAATTTCCATCAGTACCGCCGTCAGCATCCGGTTTTGGTTCATTTTCATCATCGTCGTCTTTGTCTTCTTTACGATTTTGTTGTTCTTTTTCTGCATCATCCTCCTTTTCTTCATCATCTTCTTCGTCGTCGTCGTCGTCGTCGTCGTTGTCACCTTCTGGTGCGGCCGCTTCATTATCTTCATTACTGTCACTGTCACCGATAACGATAACATCTGATGAAATTGTAGCGACAGCGGCACGAGCTGCAGCCGATGCTGCAATTGCATTTCGTACACGTTCTTCTGCAGCTGCAACAATTTCACGGGATACACCTGGCGGCGGTCCAATTTGTCCACCAACTTCAACATCACTACTACTATCTTCATCATCGTCATCTTCATCGTCGTCGTCGTCATCGTCATCATCATCAACATCTTCATTAATATGTTGTTCCATTTCCATTTGTTGTTGTACATTATCATGATGTTCATTATCTATGGCTATATTATTATCATCATCATCTGCTTCTTGAACATTTGCTTCATAATCGGGATCATTATTTTGATCATCATCATCAAAATCGTCTGGTAGATCTCCGGTTGGATAAGCGTCACCCTCTCCGCGATGATGAAATGGACCATCAGAATCGTAATTAAATTTAATATGTATTGAAATTTTATTTTTCGGTTTTATTTTCAAATCAAATTAACAATATGGAATAGTGCGTTTTTTTTTTAAACAATGATTTATAATTCTTTTCAAATTTTCTCTTAAATTATCTATTGCATAAAAATAAATCGTATTAATATAGTATTTATTATAGTAATATATATAGTAAGTGTATATAATTGAAAAATATAATTTTGTAATTGAACGAATATATGTATATGTACATAATAAAATTGTATATCTATAATTAAATGAAATATATGTGTATAAATGATTAAATGTATAAGGGAAAATAATAATTATTTTATTGCAATTTAAATTTAATATATTTATTTTACTCAATGGTGTAAACAGGGTTTATGGTAGTTGGTTGTACTACCGTACCTGTATTATCATTATTTTCTAAAACAACTACTCGTTTCTTTTTGCTTCTTTTAATTTTATATACAATCATTAAGATAATAATTGTAATAATAATAATAAAAATTGATGCATACCCTAATGAATAATGATGTATGTCATGTTTGTTTAAATTATTTAATTTAGTAAGATCTTCAATGTATCTCACATCAGTACTTATTTTATCTAAACTATTCTTATTATCTATAAAATTTGTTAATTTTTTAATATTGATTAATGTATGGTCAAAATGCTCTAATTGCAAGTCAAAGGTTTTGAATTTTAGCAAATTTTCATCTAATACAGTTATGTTATCTTGGTTGGCATAAATTTTTATGAAATTCGTTTTTATGCTACAATCTAGTTCTATTTTTATCAACCCTTTATTTGCAATTAGATAACTTTGTTCCTTTTGATTTTTACAATGATATCGTAATCTAGTAGTATTTCTTGAATAAAAAATAGAAAGAAAAAAAGAAACATAAAAAAAAAAAATTTAAAATTCACATACAAAATGAAAAAAAAAAGAAGAAAAAAAAAATAGAATTTTGTTTATACAAAATTATTATAAAGTTTTTTTTTTTTTTTTTTAATAATATTTTAAAGAATATTTTAATTAATTTTGTTTTTTTTTTATTTTTTTATTTAAATGCAAATTAATTTTTTTCACGTTCCGCTTCCGCTTCTAATTCTTCTGTTTTTGACATTTTATTTGGTGGTTGATCGTCTTGATCAGAAGAATCAGCTTTTTTCTTTGATGCTTTTGTTGTTGTTGAATCATTCGGTTCATTTTTATTTTGATTTTCAATATTAGAATTTCCATCAGTACCGCCGTCAGCATCCGGTTTTGGTTCATTTTCATCATCGTCGTCTTTGTCTTCTTTACTATTTATTGTTCTTTTTCTGCATCATCCTCCTTTTCTTCATCATCTTCTTCGTCGTCGTCGTCGTCGTCGTCGTTGTCACCTTCTGGTGCGGCCGCTTCATTATCTTCATCACTGTCACTGTCACCGATAACGATAACATCTGATGAAATTGTAGCGACAGCGGCACGAGCTGCAGCCGATGCTGCAATTGCATTTCGTACACGTTCTTCTGCAGCTGCAACAATTTCACGGGATACACCTGGCGGCGGTCCAATTTGTCCACCAACTTCAACATCACTACTACTATCTTCATCATCGTCATCTTCATCGTCGTCGTCGTCATCGTCATCATCATCAACATCTTCATTAATATGTTGTTCCATTTCCATTTGTTGTTGTACATTATCATGATGTTCATTATCTATGGCTATATTATTATCATCATCATCTGCTTCTTGAACATTTGCTTCATAATCGGGATCATTATTTTGATCATCATCATCAAAATCGTCTGGTAGATCTCCGGTTGGATAAGCGTCACCCTCTCCGCGATGATGAAATGGACCATCAGAATCGTAATTAAATTTAATATGTATTGAAATTTTATTTTTCGGTTTTATTTTCAAATCAAATTAACAATATGGAATAGTGCGTTTTTTTTTTAAACAATGATTTATAATTCTTTTCAAATTTTCTCTTAAATTATCTATTGCATAAAAATAAATCGTATTAATATAGTATTTATTATAGTAATATATATAGTAAGTGTATATAATTGAAAAATATAATTTTGTAATTGAACGAATATATGTATATGTACATAATAAAATTGTATATCTATAATTAAATGAAATATATGTGTATAAATGATTAAATGTATAAGGGAAAATAATAATTATTTTATTGCAATTTAAATTTAATATATTTATTTTACTCAATGGTGTAAACAGGGTTTATGGTAGTTGGTTGTACTACCGTACCTGTATTATCATTATTTTCTAAAACAACTACTCGTTTCTTTTTGCTTCTTTTAATTTTATATACAATCATTAAGATAATAATTGTAATAATAATAATAAAAATTGATGCATACCCTAATGAATAATGATGTATGTCATGTTTGTTTAAATTATTTAATTTAGTAAGATCTTCAATGTATCTCACATCAGTACTTATTTTATCTAAACTATTCTTATTATCTATAAAATTTGTTAATTTTTTAATATTGATTAATGTATGGTCAAAATGCTCTAATTGCAAGTCAAAGGTTTTGAATTTTAGCAAATTTTCATCTAATACAGTTATGTTATCTTGGTTGGCATAAATTTTTATGAAATTCGTTTTTATGCTACAATCTAGTTCTATTTTTATCAACCCTTTATTTGCAATTAGATAACTTTGTTCATTTTGATTTTTACAATGATATCGTAATCTAGTAGTATTTCTTGAATAAAAAATAGAAAGAAAAAAAGAAACATAAAAAAAAAAAATTTAAAATTCACATACAAAATGAAAAAAAAAAGAAGAAAAAAAAAATAGAATTTTGTTTATACAAAATTATTATAAGTTTTTTTTTTTTTTTTTTAATAATATTTTAAAGAATATTTTAATTAATTTTGTTTTTTTTTTATTTTTTTATTTAAATGCAAATTAATTTTTTTCACGTTCCGCTTCCGCTTCTAATTCTTCTGTTTTTGACATTTTATTTGGTGGTTGATCGTCTTGATCAGAAGAATCAGCTTTTTTCTTTGATGCTTTTGTTGTTGTTGAATCATTCGGTTCATTTTTATTTTGATTTTCAATATTAGAATTTCCATCAGTACCGCCGTCAGCATCCGGTTTTGGTTCATTTTCATCATCGTCGTCTTTGTCTTCTTTACGATTTTGTTGTTCTTTTTCTGCATCATCCTCCTTTTCTTCATCATCTTCTTCGTCGTCGTCGTCGTCGTCGTCGTTGTCACCTTCTGGTGCGGCCGCTTCATTATCTTCATCACTGTCACTGTCACCGATAACGATAACATCTGATGAAATTGTAGCGACAGCGGCACGAGCTGCAGCCGATGCTGCAATTGCATTTCGTACACGTTCTTCTGCAGCTGCAACAATTTCACGGGATACACCTGGCGGCGGTCCAATTTGTCCACCAACTTCAACATCACTACTACTATCTTCATCATCGTCATCTTCATCGTCGTCGTCGTCATCGTCATCATCATCAACATCTTCATTAATATGTTGTTCCATTTCCATTTGTTGTTGTACATTATCATGATGTTCATTATCTATGGCTATATTATTATCATCATCATCTGCTTCTTGAACATTTGCTTCATAATCGGGATCATTATTTTGATCATCATCATCAAAATCGTCTGGTAGATCTCCGGTTGGATAAGCGTCACCCTCTCCGCGATGATGAAATGGACCATCAGAATCGTAATTAAATTTAATATGTATTGAAATTTTATTTTTCGGTTTTATTTTCAAATCAAATTAACAATATGGAATAGTGCGTTTTTTTTTTAAACAATGATTTATAATTCTTTTCAAATTTTCTCTTAAATTATCTATTGCATAAAAATAAATCGTATTAATATAGTATTTATTATAGTAATATATATAGTAAGTGTATATAATTGAAAAATATAATTTTGTAATTGAACGAATATATGTATATGTACATAATAAAATTGTATATCTATAATTAAATGAAATATATGTGTATAAATGATTAAATGTATAAGGGAAAATAATAATTATTTTATTGCAATTTAAATTTAATATATTTATTTTACTCAATGGTGTAAACAGGGTTTATGGTAGTTGGTTGTACTACCGTACCTGTATTATCATTATTTTCTAAAACAACTACTCGTTTCTTTTTGCTTCTTTTAATTTTATATACAATCATTAAGATAATAATTGTAATAATAATAATAAAAATTGATGCATACCCTAATGAATAATGATGTATGTCATGTTTGTTTAAATTATTTAATTTAGTAAGATCTTCAATGTATCTCACATCAGTACTTATTTTATCTAAACTATTCTTATTATCTATAAAATTTGTTAATTTTTTAATATTGATTAATGTATGGTCAAAATGCTCTAATTGCAAGTCAAAGGTTTTGAATTTTAGCAAATTTTCATCTAATACAGTTATGTTATCTTGCTTGGCATAAATTTTTATGAAATTCGTTTTTATGCTACAATCTAGTTCTATTTTTATCAACCCTTTATTTGCAATTAGATAACTTTGTTCCTTTTGATTTTTACAATGATATCGTAATCTAGTAGTATTTCTTGAATAAAAAATAGAAAGAAAAAAAGAAACATAAAAAAAAAAAATTTAAAATTCACATACAAAATGAAAAAAAAAAGAAGAAAAAAAAATAGAATTTTGTTTATACAAAATTATTATAAAGTTTTTTTTTTTTTTTTTTTAATAATATTTTAAAGAATATTTTAATTAATTTTGTTTTTTTTTTATTTTTTTATTTAAATGCAAATTAATTTTTTTCACGTTCCGCTTCCGCTTCTAATTCTTCTGTTTTTGACATTTTATTTGGTGGTTGATCGTCTTGATCAGAAGAATCAGCTTTTTTCTTTGATGCTTTTGTTGTTGTTGAATCATTCGGTTCATTTTTATTTTGATTTTCAATATTAGAATTTCCATCAGTACCGCCGTCAGCATCCGGTTTTGGTTCATTTTCATCATCGTCGTCTTTGTCTTCTTTACGATTTTGTTGTTCTTTTTCTGCATCATCCTCCTTTTCTTCATCATCTTCTTCGTCGTCGTCGTCGTCGTCGTCGTTGTCACCTTCTGGTGCGGCCGCTTCATTATCTTCATCACTGTCACTGTCACCGATAACGATAACATCTGATGAAATTGTAGCGACAGCGGCACGAGCTGCAGCCGATGCTGCAATTGCATTTCGTACACGTTCTTCTGCAGCTGCAACAATTTCACGGGATACACCTGGCGGCGGTCCAATTTGTCCACCAACTTCAACATCACTACTACTATCTTCATCATCGTCATCTTCATCGTCGTCGTCGTCATCGTCATCATCATCAACATCTTCATTAATATGTTGTTCCATTTCCATTTGTTGTTGTACATTATCATGATGTTCATTATCTATGGCTATATTATTATCATCATCATCTGCTTCTTGAACATTTGCTTCATAATCGGGATCATTATTTTGATCATCATCATCAAAATCGTCTGGTAGATCTCCGGTTGGATAAGCGTCACCCTCTCCGCGATGATGAAATGGACCATCAGAATCGTAATTAAATTTAATATGTATTGAAATTTTATTTTTCGGTTTTATTTTCAAATCAAATTAACAATATGGAATAGTGCGTTTTTTTTTTAAACAATGATTTATAATTCTTTTCAAATTTTCTCTTAAATTATCTATTGCATAAAAATAAATCGTATTAATATAGTATTTATTATAGTAATATATATAGTAAGTGTATATAATTGAAAAATATAATTTTGTAATTGAACGAATATATGTATATGTACATAATAAAATTGTATATCTATAATTAAATGAAATATATGTGTATAAATGATTAAATGTATAAGGGAAAATAATAATTATTTTATTGCAATTTAAATTTAATATATTTATTTTACTCAATGGTGTAAACAGGGTTTATGGTAGTTGGTTGTACTACCGTACCTGTATTATCATTATTTTCTAAAACAACTACTCGTTTCTTTTTGCTTCTTTTAATTTTATATACAATCATTAAGATAATAATTGTAATAATAATAATAAAAATTGATGCATACCCTAATGAATAATGATGTATGTCATGTTTGTTTAAATTATTTAATTTAGTAAGATCTTCAATGTATCTCACATCAGTACTTATTTTATCTAAACTATTCTTATTATCTATAAAATTTGTTAATTTTTTAATATTGATTAATGTATGGTCAAAATGCTCTAATTGCAAGTCAAAGGTTTTGAATTTTAGCAAATTTTCATCTAATACAGTTATGTTATCTTGGTTGGCATAAATTTTTATGAAATTCGTTTTTATGCTACAATCTAGTTCTATTTTTATCAACCCTTTATTTGCAATTAGATAACTTTGTTCCTTTTGATTTTTACAATGATATCGTAATCTAGTAGTATTTCTTGAATAAAAAATAGAAAGAAAAAAAGAAACATAAAAAAAAAAAATTTAAAATTCACATACGAAATGAAAAAAAAAAGAAGAAAAAAAAAATAGAATTTTGTTTATACAAAATTATTATAAAGTTTTTTTTTTTTTTTTTTAATAATATTTTAAAGAATATTTTAATTAATTTTGTTTTTTTTTTATTTTTTTATTTAAATGCAAATTAATTTTTTTCACGTTCCGCTTCCGCTTCTAATTCTTCTGTTTTTGACATTTTATTTGGTGGTTGATCGTCTTGATCAGAAGAATCAGCTTTTTTCTTTGATGCTTTTGTTGTTGTTGAATCATTCGGTTCATTTTTATTTTGATTTTCAATATTAGAATTTCCATCAGTACCGCCGTCAGCATCCGGTTTTGGTTCATTTTCATCATCGTCGTCTTTGTCTTCTTTACGATTTTGTTGTTCTTTTTCTGCATCATCCTCCTTTTCTTCATCATCTTCTTCGTCGTCGTCGTCGTCGTCGTCGTTGTCACCTTCTGGTGCGGCCGCTTCATTATCTTCATCACTGTCACTGTCACCGATAACGATAACATCTGATGAAATTGTAGCGACAGCGGCACGAGCTGCAGCCGATGCTGCAATTGCATTTCGTACACGTTCTTCTGCAGCTGCAACAATTTCACGGGATACACCTGGCGGCGGTCCAATTTGTCCACCAACTTCAACATCACTACTACTATCTTCATCATCGTCATCTTCATCGTCGTCGTCGTCATCGTCATCATCATCAACATCTTCATTAATATGTTGTTCCATTTCCATTTGTTGTTGTACATTATCATGATGTTCATTATCTATGGCTATATTATTATCATCATCATCTGCTTCTTGAACATTTGCTTCATAATCGGGATCATTATTTTGATCATCATCATCATCAAAATCGTCTGGTAGATCTCCGGTTGGATAAGCGTCACCCTCTCCGCGATGATGAAATGGACCATCAGAATCGTAATTAAATTTAATATGTATTGAAATTTTATTTTTCGGTTTTATTTTCAAATCAAATTAACAATATGGAATAGTGCGTTTTTTTTTTAAACAATGATTTATAATTCTTTTCAAATTTTCTCTTAAATTATCTATTGCATAAAAATAAATCGTATTAATATAGTATTTATTATAGTAATATATATAGTAAGTGTATATAATTGAAAAATATAATTTTGTAATTGAACGAATATATGTATATGTACATAATAAAATTGTATATCTATAATTAAATGAAATATATGTGTATAAATGATTAAATGTATAAGGGAAAATAATAATTATTTTATTGCAATTTAAATTTAATATATTTATTTTACTCAATGGTGTAAACAGGGTTTATGGTAGTTGGTTGTACTACCGTACCTGTATTATCATTATTTTCTAAAACAACTACTCGTTTCTTTTTGCTTCTTTTAATTTTATATACAATCATTAAGATAATAATTGTAATAATAATAATAAAAATTGATGCATACCCTAATGAATAATGATGTATGTCATGTTTGTTTAAATTATTTAATTTAGTAAGATCTTCAATGTATCTCACATCAGTACTTATTTTATCTAAATTATTCTTATTATTTATAAAATTTAAAAATTTTGAAAAAAATTAAAAAAATTTGGTTGGCATAAATTTTTATGAAATTCGTTTTTATGCTACAATCTAGTTCTATTTTTATCAACCCTTTATTTGCAATTAGATAACTTTGTTCCTTTTGATTTTTACAATGATATCGTAATCTAGTAGTATTTCTTGAATAAAAAATAGAAAGAAAAAAAGAAACATAAAAAAAAAAAATTTAAAATTCACATACAAAATGAAAAAAAAAAGAAGAAAAAAAAAATAGAATTTTGTTTATACAAAATTATTATAAAGTTTTTTTTTTTTTTTTTTAATAATATTTTAAAGAATATTTTAATTAATTTTGTTTTTTTTTTATTTTTTTATTTAAATGCAAATTAATTTTTTTCACGTTCCGCTTCCGCTTCTAATTCTTCTGTTTTTGACATTTTATTTGGTGGTTGATCGTCTTGATCAGAAGAATCAGCTTTTTTCTTTGATGCTTTTGTTGTTGTTGAATCATTCGGTTCATTTTTATTTTGATTTTCAATATTAGAATTTCCATCAGTACCGCCGTCAGCATCCGGTTTTGGTTCATTTTCATCATCGTCGTCTTTGTCTTCTTTACGATTTTGTTGTTCTTTTTCTGCATCATCCTCCTTTTCTTCATCATCTTCTTCGTCGTCGTCGTCGTCGTCGTCGTCGTCGTTGTCACCTTCTGGTGCGGCCGCTTCATTATCTTCATCACTGTCACTGTCACCGATAACGATAACATCTGATGAAATTGTAGCGACAGCGGCACGAGCTGCAGCCGATGCTGCAATTGCATTTCGTACACGTTCTTCTGCAGCTGCAACAATTTCACGGGATACACCTGGCGGCGGTCCAATTTGTCCACCAACTTCAACATCACTACTACTATCTTCATCATCGTCATCTTCATCGTCGTCGTCGTCATCGTCATCATCATCAACATCTTCATTAATATGTTGTTCCATTTCCATTTGTTGTTGTACATTATCATGATGTTCATTATCTATGGCTATATTATTATCATCATCATCTGCTTCTTGAACATTTGCTTCATAATCGGGATCATTATTTTGATCATCATCATCAAAATCGTCTGGTAGATCTCCGGTTGGATAAGCGTCACCCTCTCCGCGATGGTGAAATGGACCATCAGAATCGTAATTAAATTTAATATGTATTGAAATTTTATTTTTCGGTTTTATTTTCAAATCAAATTAACAATATGGAATAGTGCGTTTTTTTTTTAAACAATGATTTATAATTCTTTTCAAATTTTCTCTTAAATTATCTATTGCATAAAAATAAATCGTATTAATATAGTATTTATTATAGTAATATATATAGTAAGTGTATATAATTGAAAAATATAATTTTGTAATTGAACGAATATATGTATATGTACATAATAAAATTGTATATCTATAATTAAATGAAATATATGTGTATAAATGATTAAATGTATAAGGGAAAATAATAATTATTTTATTGCAATTTAAATTTAATATATTTATTTTACTCAATGGTGTAAACAGGGTTTATGGTAGTTGGTTGTACTACCGTACCTGTATTATCATTATTTTCTAAAACAACTACTCGTTTCTTTTTGCTTCTTTTAATTTTATATACAATCATTAAGATAATAATTGTAATAATAATAATAAAAATTGATGCATACCCTAATGAATAATGATGTATGTCATGTTTGTTTAAATTATTTAATTTAGTAAGATCTTCAATGTATCTCACATCAGTACTTATTTTATCTAAACTATTCTTATTATCTATAAAATTTGTTAATTTTTTAATATTGATTAATGTATGGTCAAAATGCTCTAATTGCAAGTCAAAGGTTTTGAATTTTAGCAAATTTTCATCTAATACAGTTATGTTATCTTGGTTGGCATAAATTTTTATGAAATTCGTTTTTATGCTACAATCTAGTTCTATTTTTATCAACCCTTTATTTGCAATTAGATAACTTTGTTCCTTTTGATTTTTACAATGATATCGTAATCTAGTAGTATTTCTTGAATAAAAAATAGAAAGAAAAAAAGAAACATAAAAAAAAAAAATTTAAAATTCACATACAAAATGAAAAAAAAAAGAAGAAAAAAAAATAGAATTTTGTTTATACAAAATTATTATAAAGTTTTTTTTTTTTTTTTTAATAATATTTTAAAGAATATTTTAATTAATTTTGTTTTTTTTTTATTTTTTTATTTAAATGCAAATTAATTTTTTTCACGTTCCGCTTCCGCTTCTAATTCTTCTGTTTTTGACATTTTATTTGGTGGTTGATCGTCTTGATCAGAAGAATCAGCTTTTTTCTTTGATGCTTTTGTTGTTGTTGAATCATTCGGTTCATTTTTATTTTGATTTTCAATATTAGAATTTCCATCAGTACCGCCGTCAGCATCCGGTTTTGGTTCATTTTCATCATCGTCGTCTTTGTCTTCTTTACGATTTTGTTGTTCTTTTTCTGCATCATCCTCCTTTTCTTCATCATCTTCTTCGTCGTCGTCGTCGTCGTCGTCGTTGTCACCTTCTGGTGCGGCCGCTTCATTATCTTCATCACTGTCACTGTCACCGATAACGATAACATCTGATGAAATTGTAGCGACAGCGGCACGAGCTGCAGCCGATGCTGCAATTGCATTTCGTACACGTTCTTCTGCAGCTGCAACAATTTCACGGGATACACCTGGCGGCGGTCCAATTTGTCCACCAACTTCAACATCACTACTACTATCTTCATCATCGTCATCTTCATCGTCGTCGTCGTCATCGTCATCATCATCAACATCTTCATTAATATGTTGTTCCATTTCCATTTGTTGTTGTACATTATCATGATGTTCATTATCTATGGCTATATTATTATCATCATCATCTGCTTCTTGAACATTTGCTTCATAATCGGGATCATTATTTTGATCATCATCATCAAAATCGTCTGGTAGATCTCCGGTTGGATAAGCGTCACCCTCTCCGCGATGATGAAATGGACCATCAGAATCGTAATTAAATTTAATATGTATTGAAATTTTATTTTTCGGTTTTATTTTCAAATCAAATTAACAATATGGAATAGTGCGTTTTTTTTTTAAACAATGATTTATAATTCTTTTCAAATTTTCTCTTAAATTATTTATTGCATAAAAATAAATCGTATTAATATAGTATTTATTATAGTAATATATATAGTAAGTGTATATAATTGAAAAATATAATTTTGTAATTGAACGAATATATGTATATGTACATAATAAAATTGTATATCTATAATTAAATGAAATATATGTGTATAAATGATTAAATGTATAAGAGAAAATAATAATTATTTTATTGCAATTTAAATTTAATATATTTATTTTACTCAATGGTGTAAACAGGGTTTATGGTAGTTGGTTGTACTACCGTACCTGTATTATCATTATTTTCTAAAACAACTACTCGTTTCTTTTTGCTTCTTTTAATTTTATATACAATCATTAAGATAATAATTGTAATAATAATAATAAAAATTGATGCATACCCTAATGAATAATGATGTATGTCATGTTTGTTTAAATTATTTAATTTAGTAAGATCTTCAATGTATCTCACATCAGTACTTATTTTATCTAAACTATTCTTATTATCTATAAAATTTGTTAATTTTTTAATATTGATTAATGTATGGTCAAAATGCTCTAATTGCAAGTCAAAGGTTTTGAATTTTAGCAAATTTTCATCTAATACAGTTATGTTATCTTGGTTGGCATAAATTTTTATGAAATTCGTTTTTATGCTACAATCTAGTTCTATTTTTATCAACCCTTTATTTGCAATTAGATAACTTTGTTCCTTTTGATTTTTACAATGATATCGTAATCTAGTAGTATTTCTTGAATAAAAAATAGAAAGAAAAAAAGAAACATAAAAAAAAAAAATTTTAAATTCACATACAAAATGAAAAAAAAAGAAGAAAAAAAAATAGAATTTTGTTTATACAAAATTATTATAAAGTTTTTTTTTTTTTTTTTTAATAATATTTTAAAGAATATTTTAATTAATTTTGTTTTTTTTTTATTTTTTTATTTAAATGCAAATTAATTTTTTTCACGTTCCGCTTCCGCTTCTAATTCTTCTGTTTTTGACATTTTATTTGGTGGTTGATCGTCTTGATCAGAAGAATCAGCTTTTTTCTTTGATGCTTTTGTTGTTGTTGAATCATTCGGTTCATTTTTATTTTGATTTTCAATATTAGAATTTCCATCAGTACCGCCGTCAGCATCCGGTTTTGGTTCATTTTCATCATCGTCGTCTTTGTCTTCTTTACGATTTTGTTGTTCTTTTTCTGCATCATCCTCCTTTTCTTCATCATCTTCTTCGTCGTCGTCGTCGTCGTCGTCGTTGTCACCTTCTGGTGCGGCCGCTTCATTATCTTCATCACTGTCACTGTCACCGATAACGATAACATCTGATGAAATTGTAGCGACAGCGGCACGAGCTGCAGCCGATGCTGCAATTGCATTTCGTACACGTTCTTCTGCAGCTGCAACAATTTCACGGGATACACCTGGCGGCGGTCCAATTTGTCCACCAACTTCAACATCACTACTACTATCTTCATCATCGTCATCTTCATCGTCGTCGTCGTCATCGTCATCATCATCAACATCTTCATTAATATGTTGTTCCATTTCCATTTGTTGTTGTACATTATCATGATGTTCATTATCTATGGCTATATTATTATCATCATCATCTGCTTCTTGAACATTTGCTTCATAATCGGGATCATTATTTTGATCATCATCATCAAAATCGTCTGGTAGATCTCCGGTTGGATAAGCGTCACCCTCTCCGCGATGATGAAATGGACCATCAGAATCGTAATTAAATTTAATATGTATTGAAATTTTATTTTTCGGTTTTATTTTCAAATCAAATTAACAATATGGAATAGTGCGTTTTTTTTTTAAACAATGATTTATAATTCTTTTCAAATTTTCTCTTAAATTATCTATTGCATAAAAATAAATCGTATTAATATAGTATTTATTATAGTAATATATATAGTAAGTGTATATAATTGAAAAATATAATTTTGTAATTGAACGAATATATGTATATGTACATAATAAAATTGTATATCTATAATTAAATGAAATATATGTGTATAAATGATTAAATGTATAAGGGAAAATAATAATTATTTTATTGCAATTTAAATTTAATATATTTATTTTACTCAATGGTGTAAACAGGGTTTATGGTAGTTGGTTGTACTACCGTACCTGTATTATCATTATTTTCTAAAACAACTACTCGTTTCTTTTTGCTTCTTTTAATTTTATATACAATCATTAAGATAATAATTGTAATAATAATAATAAAAATTGATGCATACCCTAATGAATAATGATGTATGTCATGTTTGTTTAAATTATTTAATTTAGTAAGATCTTCAATGTGTCTCACATCAGTACTTATTTTATCTAAACTATTCTTATTATCTATAAAATTTGTTAATTTTTTAATATTGATTAATGTATGGTCAAAATGCTCTAATTGCAAGTCAAAGGTTTTGAATTTTAGCAAATTTTCATCTAATACAGTTATGTTATCTTGGTTGGCATAAATTTTTATGAAATTCGTTTTTATGCTACAATCTAGTTCTATTTTTATCAACCCTTTATTTGCAATTAGATAACTTTGTTCCTTTTGATTTTTACAATGATATCGTAATCTAGTAGTATTTCTTGAATAAAAAATAGAAAGAAAAAAAGAAACATAAAAAAAAAAAATTTAAAATTCACATACAAAATGAAAAAAAAAAGAAGAAAAAAAAAATAGAATTTTGTTTATACAAAATTATTATAAAGTTTTTTTTTTTTTTTTTTAATAATATTTTAAAGAATATTTTAATTAATTTTGTTTTTTTTTTATTTTTTTATTTAAATGCAAATTAATTTTTTTCACGTTCCGCTTCCGCTTCTAATTCTTCTGTTTTTGACATTTTATTTGGTGGTTGATCGTCTTGATCAGAAGAATCAGCTTTTTTCTTTGATGCTTTTGTTGTTGTTGAATCATTCGGTTCATTTTTATTTTGATTTTCAATATTAGAATTTCCATCAGTACCGCCGTCAGCATCCGGTTTTGGTTCATTTTCATCATCGTCGTCTTTGTCTTCTTTACGATTTTGTTGTTCTTTTTCTGCATCATCCTCCTTTTCTTCATCATCTTCTTCGTCGTCGTCGTCGTCGTCGTCGTTGTCACCTTCTGGTGCGGCCGCTTCATTATCTTCATCACTGTCACTGTCACCGATAACGATAACATCTGATGAAATTGTAGCGACAGCGGCACGAGCTGCAGCCGATGCTGCAATTGCATTTCGTACACGTTCTTCTGCAGCTGCAACAATTTCACGGGATACACCTGGCGGCGGTCCAATTTGTCCACCAACTTCAACATCACTACTACTATCTTCATCATCGTCATCTTCATCGTCGTCGTCGTCATCGTCATCATCATCAACATCTTCATTAATATGTTGTTCCATTTCCATTTGTTGTTGTACATTATCATGATGTTCATTATCTATGGCTATATTATTATCATCATCATCTGCTTCTTGAACATTTGCTTCATAATCGGGATCATTATTTTGATCATCATCATCAAAATCGTCTGGTAGATCTCCGGTTGGATAAGCGTCACCCTCTCCGCGATGATGAAATGGACCATCAGAATCGTAATTAAATTTAATATGTATTGAAATTTTATTTTTCGGTTTTATTTTCAAATCAAATTAACAATATGGAATAGTGCGTTTTTTTTTTAAACAATGATTTATAATTCTTTTCAAATTTTCTCTTAAATTATCTATTGCATAAAAATAAATCGTATTAATATAGTATTTATTATAGTAATATATATAGTAAGTGTATATAATTGAAAAATATAATTTTGTAATTGAACGAATATATGTATATGTACATAATAAAATTGTATATCTATAATTAAATGAAATATATGTGTATAAATGATTAAATGTATAAGGGAAAATAATAATTATTTTATTGCAATTTAAATTTAATATATTTATTTTACTCAATGGTGTAAACAGGGTTTATGGTAGTTGGTTGTACTACCGTACCTGTATTATCATTATTTTCTAAAACAACTACTCGTTTCTTTTTGCTTCTTTTAATTTTATATACAATCATTAAGATAATAATTGTAATAATAATAATAAAAATTGATGCATACCCTAATGAATAATGATGTATGTCATGTTTGTTTAAATTATTTAATTTAGTAAGATCTTCAATGTATCTCACATCAGTACTTATTTTATCTAAACTATTCTTATTATCTATAAAATTTGTTAATTTTTTAATATTGATTAATGTATGGTCAAAATGCTCTAATTGCAAGTCAAAGGTTTTGAATTTTAGCAAATTTTCATCTAATACAGTTATGTTATCTTGGTTGGCATAAATTTTTATGAAATTCGTTTTTATGCTACAATCTAGTTCTATTTTTATCAACCCTTTATTTGCAATTAGATAACTTTGTTCCTTTTGATTTTTACAATGATATCGTAATCTAGTAGTATTTCTTGAATAAAAAATAGAAAGAAAAAAAGAAACATAAAAAAAAAAAATTTAAAATTCACATACAAAATGAAAAAAAAAAGATTTAAAAAAAAATAGAATTTTGTTTATACAAAATTATTATAAAGTTTTTTTTTTTTTTTTTTAATAATATTTTAAAGAATATTTTAATTAATTTTGTTTTTTTTTTATTTTTTTATTTAAATGCAAATTAATTTTTTTCACGTTCCGCTTCCGCTTCTAATTCTTCTGTTTTTGACATTTTATTTGGTGGTTGATCGTCTTGATCAGAAGAATCAGCTTTTTTCTTTGATGCTTTTGTTGTTGTTGAATCATTCGGTTCATTTTTATTTTGATTTTCAATATTAGAATTTCCATCAGTACCGCCGTCAGCATCCGGTTTTGGTTCATTTTCATCATCGTCGTCTTTGTCTTCTTTACGATTTTGTTGTTCTTTTTCTGCATCATCCTCCTTTTCTTCATCATCTTCTTCGTCGTCGTCGTCGTCGTCGTCGTTGTCACCTTCTGGTGCGGCCGCTTCATTATCTTCATCACTGTCACTGTCACCGATAACGATAACATCTGATGAAATTGTAGCGACAGCGGCACGAGCTGCAGCCGATGCTGCAATTGCATTTCGTACACGTTCTTCTGCAGCTGCAACAATTTCACGGGATACACCTGGCGGCGGTCCAATTTGTCCACCAACTTCAACATCACTACTACTATCTTCATCATCGTCATCTTCATCGTCGTCGTCGTCATCGTCATCATCATCAACATCTTCATTAATATGTTGTTCCATTTCCATTTGTTGTTGTACATTATCATGATGTTCATTATCTATGGCTATATTATTATCATCATCATCTGCTTCTTGAACATTTGCTTCATAATCGGGATCATTATTTTGATCATCATCATCAAAATCGTCTGGTAGATCTCCGGTTGGATAAGCGTCACCCTCTCCGCGATGATGAAATGGACCATCAGAATCGTAATTAAATTTAATATGTATTGAAATTTTATTTTTCGGTTTTATTTTCAAATCAAATTAACAATATGGAATAGTGCGTTTTTTTTTTAAACAATGATTTATAATTCTTTTCAAATTTTCTCTTAAATTATCTATTGCATAAAAATAAATCGTATTAATATAGTATTTATTATAGTAATATATATAGTAAGTGCAACGATAATATAATTATTTAAAGATACGAAAATTAACAAATTATGCTTCGTAAATTTCAAATCAGAGCTTTGAGCTTTCTGATTGAAATGAAAAGAGATGGTAACAATCATTTTAATTTATTTATTTATATAGCTATCGCATGCATCACAATATCATTTGGATATTACGTTTTTTTTTGTTTTGTGCTTTTTTTGTTGGTGTTTTCTATTTTTTCGTATATATTAAATACATTATATTTAAAATACGATCCATTTGTAGTCAGGGCCGCCACAACATACAAGATATTGGTACGAACGAACCACACGCCGTTGCCTAGGGGCGCTGAAAACGATCAGATATTTTAAATAATAAAGCAAATTCTTAGAGTTCTAGAGAAAATTTCTGGAACAAAGAACTACGGACAGAGAACTGATAAATTAAACTTATGCTTGCCAGATTTTCCTAGAGCTCCTTGTGGGACATACCTTATGTTTTGATTTTGAAGCGCAAAAAATAAATTAATAGGTTTTTCTTGTCATATTTCAGGGCGCTTTATTTTAATAATTCAGCCAGGCGCATAAATGGTCTAAAACTGCCCTGTTTGTAGTACAAATTAAATTTTATTTTTCTTTTTGTATATAAATATATTATTATAAATATATTAAAATATTATGTATGCATGTACCAGGTTGATTTTTTTTTATATTCTTATTCTTAGATATGCTTCATTGTTGTTATAATTTTTGTATTTTGTTATATTTTTTGTTATTCTGTTTTGGTTTTATTTGTTGTTGTTGTTGTCTTATTTTTAGCCAATAAAATAACTACTTATAAACGATATATATATATATATACAACAAATATTATATATACACCAAAATTATTGTTGGTTTTTTGGTATATATAAAATAGAAGATAGAAAAGTAAAAATTATTTTGTTAATAAAAATCAAATAATGTTTTTTTTTTGTTTTCTGGTTTTTTTGTTGTCTATTTTTAGATCGTCGACTTATTTTTTCGTATATAACTTTAAAATAAAAATACAATCCATTTTTATAGCAAAATTAAATATTTCTTTTCTTTTTGGATATAAATATAAAATCTATTTGATATATATACAGATAACCCTTCATTGAACGAGCTGTGTATTACATGACTTTTTAATTTTTTTTATTTACAAAAACGATTTTTTGTATTTTTTCATTCCCTTGAAAAATCTGAAAATAAAGTGTTAACTGTATATCATATTTACTTACATCGCAACACTTATTTTGCTATTATTTTGTTTTATTTTTTGTTATTCAGTTTTATTTATTGTATTTTATTTGTTGCTTTTATTTTTCATTTTTTGTCTTGGCATTTGGTTTTTGTTTTTGTTTTTTGATATATATAAAAATATCCAATATAAAAAAGATCTAATCTTGTATATTTGAAACGATAACAGCTACGAATACTGGCCTTTGAAAATTGGATTAACAATAACACATTTCAAGACGTTTGAAATGTTCATACATTTTTTTTCGTTACATGGAAAAAATTTACGTTCCTTTTTTAATTTAGCATAAATTTATTAAAGGAAATTAAATATTGATGATAATAATATTAATATCAATAATGTTTATAATGCTAATAATGAGAATAACACTATAATAAGAATAATAATAATAATTCATCCTGTTATAAATTAGATTGCAAAAAAAAAAATCATTCAATATGGTATTAAAATCGGCTAAATAATATTTGTAAATGATGGAGTATATTTTCACAATCATATTTCATATAGATCCTCATAAAAGGAAATATTTAATTTGTTTAGTTACATATGTGTATATAAAATTTATTAAAAAAAAATATCCAGAAGAAAAAATCATATATTGCGTATCATGATAACTGTATAACATGAAAAAAAAACATTTGATTTATCATACCAAAATAGTTTTTACTTTTCTATATATCAAAAAACCAACAATAATTTTGGTGTATATATAATATTTGTTGTATATATAAATATTTTGTTTTTTTTAGGTGATTTATAAGTAGTTATTTTATTAGCTAAAAATAAGACAACAGCAACAACAACAAATAAAGCCAAAACAGAATAATAAAAAATATAACTAAATAAAAAAATTATAAGAGCAATGAATAATATATATATATATACATACATAATATTTTATATTTATATAGAAAAAGAAAAAAAAATTATTGAAAAAAAATACAAATGGATCGTATTTTAAATATAAGGTGTATATACGAATATATACGAAATAAAAACACCAACAAAAAAAGCAGAAAATAAAAAAAAAACATAATTTGATATTTCATACCAATATAGTTTTTACTTTTCTATATACCAAAAAACCAACAATAATTTTGCTATATATATAAATATCACATTTTATATATATATCGTTTATAAGTAGTTATTTTATTGGCTAAAAATAGCCAACAACAAATGAAACCAAAACAGAATAACAAAAAATAAAACAAAATAATAGCAAAATAAGTGTTGCGATGTAAGTAAATATGATATACAGTTAACACTTTATTTTCAGATTTTTCAAGGAATGAAAAAATACAAAAAATCGTTGAAAAAGGTTGTTTCCTATATAAAAAAATTAAAAAGTCATGTAATACACAGCTCGTTCAATGAAGGGTTATCTGTATATATATCAAATAGATTTTATATTTATATCCAAAAAGAAAAGAAATATTTAATTTTGCTAGAAAAATGGATTGTATTTTTATTTTAAAGTTATATACGAAAAAATAAGTCGACGATCTAAAAATAGACAACAAAAAAACCAGAAAACAAAAAAAAAAACATTATTTGAATTTTATTACCAAAATAATTTTTAGTTTTCTATCTTCTATTTTATATATACCAAAAAAACCAACAATAATTTTGGTGTATATATAATATTTGTTGTATATATAAATATCACAGTTTATCTATATATCGTTTATAAGTAGTTATTTTATTGGCTAAAAATAAGACAAGTTATATATATATATATATATATATATATATATATATATATATATATGCATACATAATATTTTATAGATAAAAAGAAAAAAAAAATAATTTTGCTCAACAAATGGATCGTATTTTAAATATAATGTATTTATACGAAAAAATAGAAAACACCAACAAAAAAAGCACAAAACAAAAAAAAACGTAACATCCAAATGATATTCGATAGCTATATAAATAAATAAATTAAAATGATTGTTACCATCTCTTTTCATTACAATCAGAAATCTCAAAGCTCTGATTTTAGATTTACGAAGCATAGTGTTTGAATTTTCCTATCTTCGTATAATTATATTATCGTTGGTAAGTGTATATAATTGAAAAATATAATTTTGTAATTGAACGAATATATGTATATGTACATAATAAAATTGTATATCTATAATTAAATGAAATATATGTGTATAAATGATTAAATGTATAAGGGAAAATAATAATTATTTTATTGCAATTTAAATTTAATATATTTATTTTACTCAATGGTGTAAACAGGGTTTATGGTAGTTGGTTGTACTACCGTACCTGTATTATCATTATTTTCTAAAACAACTACTCGTTTCTTTTTGCTTCTTTTAATTTTATATACAATCATTAAGATAATAATTGTAATAATAATAATAAAAATTGATGCATACCCTAATGAATAATGATGTATGTCATGTTTGTTTAAATTATTTAATTTAGTAAGATCTTCAATGTATCTCACATCAGTACTTATTTTATCTAAACTATTCTTATTATCTATAAAATTTGTTAATTTTTTAATATTGATTAATGTATGGTCAAAATGCTCTAATTGCAAGTCAGAGGTTTTGAATTTTAGCAAATTTCATCTAATACAGTTATGTTATCTTGGTTGGCATAAATTTTTATGAAATTCGTTTTTATGCTACAATCTAGTTCTATTTTTATCAACCCTTTATTTGCAATTAGATAACTTTGTTCCTTTTGATTTTTACAATGATATCGTAATCTAGTAGTATTTCTTGAATAAAAAATAGAAAGAAAAAAAGAAACATAAAAAAAAAAAATTTAAAATTCACATACAAAATGATAAAAAAAGAAGAAAAAAAAAATAGAATTTTGTTTATACAAAATTATTATAAAGTTTTTTTTTTTTTTTTTTAATAATATTTTAAAGAATATTTTAATTAATTTTGTTTTTTTTTTATTTTTTTATTTAAATGCAAATTAATTTTTTTCACGTTCCGCTTCCGCTTCTAATTCTTCTGTTTTTGACATTTTATTTGGTGGTTGATCGTCTTGATCAGAAGAATCAGCTTTTTTCTTTGATGCTTTTGTTGTTGTTGAATCATTCGGTTCATTTTTATTTTGATTTTCAATATTAGAATTTCCATCAGTACCGCCGTCAGCATCCGGTTTTGGTTCATTTTCATCATCGTCGTCTTTGTCTTCTTTACGATTTTGTTGTTCTTTTTCTGCATCATCCTCCTTTTCTTCATCATCTTCTTCGTCGTCGTCGTCGTCGTCGTCGTTGTCACCTTCTGGTGCGGCCGCTTCATTATCTTCATCACTGTCACTGTTACCGATAACGATAACATCTGATGAAATTGTAGCGACAGCGGCACGAGCTGCAGCCCATGCTGCAATTGCATTTCGTACACGTTCTTCTGCAGCTGCAACAATTTCACGGGATACACCTGGCGGCGGTCCAATTTGTCCACCAACTTCAACATCACTACTACTATCTTCATCATCGTCATCTTCATCGTCGTCGTCGTCATCGTCATCATCATCAACATCTTCATTAATATCTTGTTCCATTTCCATTTGTTGTTGTACATTATCATGATGTTCATTATCTATGGCTATATTATTATCATCATCATCTGCTTCTTGAACATTTGCTTCATAATCGGGATCATTATTTTGATCATCATCATCAAAATCGTCTGGTAGATCTCCGGTTGGATAAGCGTCACCCTCTCCGCGATGATGAAATGGACCATCAGAATCGTAATTAAATTTAATATGTATTGAAATTTTATTTTTCGGTTTTATTTTCAAATCAAATTAACAATATGGAATAGTGCGTTTTTTTTTTAAACAATGATTTATAATTCTTTTCAAATTTTCTCTTAAATTATCTATTGCATAAAAATAAATCGTATTAATATAGTATTTATTATAGTAATATATATAGTAAGTGTATATAATTGAAAAATATAATTTTGTAATTGAACGAATATATGTATATGTACATAATAAAATTGTATATCTATAATTAAATGAAATATATGTGTATAAATGATTAAATGTATAAGGGAAAATAATAATTATTTTATTGCAATTTAAATTTAATATATTTATTTTACTCAATGGTGTAAACAGGGTTTATGGTAGTTGGTTGTACTACCGTACCTGTATTATCATTATTTTCTAAAACAACTACTCGTTTCTTTTTGCTTCTTTTAATTTTATATACAATCATTAAGATAATAATTGTAATAATAATAATAAAAATTGATGCATACCCTAATGAATAATGATGTATGTCATGTTTGTTTAAATTATTTAATTTAGTAAGATCTTCAATGTATCTCACATCAGTACTTATTTTATCTAAACTATTCTTATTATCTATAAAATTTGTTAATTTTTTAATATTGATTAATGTATGGTCAAAATGCTCTAATTGCAAGTCAAAGGTTTTGAATTTTAGCAAATTTTCATCTAATACAGTTATGTTATCTTGGTTGGCATAAATTTTTATGAAATTCGTTTTTATGCTACAATCTAGTTCTATTTTTATCAACCCTTTATTTGCAATTAGATAACTTTGTTCCTTTTGATTTTTACAATGATATCGTAATCTAGTAGTATTTCTTGAATAAAAAATAGAAAGAAAAAAAGAAACATAAAAAAAAAAAATTTAAAATTCACATACAAAATGAAAAAAAAAAGAAGAAAAAAAAATAGAATTTTGTTTATACAAAATTATTATAAAGTTTTTTTTTTTTTTTTTTAATAATATTTTAAAGAATATTTTAATTAATTTTGTTTTTTTTTTATTTTTTTATTTAAATGCAAATTAATTTTTTTCACGTTCCGCTTCCGCTTCTAATTCTTCTGTTTTTGACATTTTATTTGGTGGTTGATCGTCTTGATCAGAAGAATCAGCTTTTTTCTTTGATGCTTTTGTTGTTGTTGAATCATTCGGTTCATTTTTATTTTGATTTTCAATATTAGAATTTCCATCAGTACCGCCGTCAGCATCCGGTTTTGGTTCATTTTCATCATCGTCGTCTTTGTCTTCTTTACGATTTTGTTGTTCTTTTTCTGCATCATCCTCCTTTTCTTCATCATCTTCTTCGTCGTCGTCGTCGTCGTCGTCGTTGTCACCTTCTGGTGCGGCCGCTTCATTATCTTCATCACTGTCACTGTCACCGATAACGATAACATCTGATGAAATTGTAGCGACAGCGGCACGAGCTGCAGCCGATGCTGCAATTGCATTTCGTACACGTTCTTCTGCAGCTGCAACAATTTCACGGGATACACCTGGCGGCGGTCCAATTTGTCCACCAACTTCAACATCACTACTACTATCTTCATCATCGTCATCTTCATCGTCGTCGTCGTCATCGTCATCATCATCAACATCTTCATTAATATGTTGTTCCATTTCCATTTGTTGTTGTACATTATCATGATGTTCATTATCTATGGCTATATTATTATCATCATCATCTGCTTCTTGAACATTTGCTTCATAATCGGGATCATTATTTTGATCATCATCATCAAAATCGTCTGGTAGATCTCCGGTTGGATAAGCGTCACCCTCTCCGCGATGATGAAATGGACCATCAGAATCGTAATTAAATTTAATATGTATTGAAATTTTATTTTTCGGTTTTATTTTCAAATCAAATTAACAATATGGAATAGTGCGTTTTTTTTTTAAACAATGATTTATAATTCTTTTCAAATTTTCTCTTAAATTATCTATTGCATAAAAATAAATCGTATTAATATAGTATTTATTATAGTAATATATATAGTAAGTGTATATAATTGAAAAATATAATTTTGTAATTGAACGAATATATGTATATGTACATAATAAAATTGTATATCTATAATTAAATGAAATATATGTGTATAAATGATTAAATGTATAAGGGAAAATAATAATTATTTTATTGCAATTTAAATTTAATATATTTATTTTACTCAATGGTGTAAACAGGGTTTATGGTAGTTGGTTGTACTACCGTACCTGTATTATCATTATTTTCTAAAACAAGTACTCGTTTCTTTTTGCTTCTTTTAATTTTATATACAATCATTAAGATAATAATTGTAATAATAATAATAAAAATTGATGCATACCCTAATGAATAATGATGTATGTCATGTTTGTTTAAATTATTTAATTTAGTAAGATCTTCAATGTATCTCACATCAGTACTTATTTTATCTAAACTATTCTTATTATCTATAAAATTTGTTAATTTTTTAATATTGATTAATGTATGGTCAAAATGCTCTAATTGCAAGTCAAAGGTTTTGAATTTTAGCAAATTTTCATCTAATACAGTTATGTTATCTTGGTTGGCATAAATTTTTATGAAATTCGTTTTTATGCTACAATCTAGTTCTATTTTTATCAACCCTTTATTTGCAATTAGATAACTTTGTTCCTTTTGATTTTTACAATGATATCGTAATCTAGTAGTATTTCTTGAATAAAAAATAGAAAGAAAAAAAGAAACATAAAAAAAAAAAATTTAAAATTCACATACAAAATGAAAAAAAAAAGAAGAAAAAAAAAATAGAATTTTGTTTATACAAAATTATTATAAAGTTTTTTTTTTTTTTTTTAATAATATTTTAAAGAATATTTTAATTAATTTTGTTTTTTTTTTTATTTAAATGCAAATTAATTTTTTTCACGTTCCGCTTCCGCTTCTAATTCTTCTGTTTTTGACATTTTATTTGGTGGTTGATCGTCTTGATCAGAAGAATCAGCTTTTTTCTTTGATGCTTTTGTTGTTGTTGAATCATTCGGTTCATTTTTATTTTGATTTTCAATATTAGAATTTCCATCAGTACCGCCGTCAGCATCCGGTTTTGGTTCATTTTCATCATCGTCGTCTTTGTCTTCTTTACGATTTTGTTGTTCTTTTTCTGCATCATCCTCCTTTTCTTCATCATCTTCTTCGTCGTCGTCGTCGTCGTCGTCGTCGTCGTTGTCACCTTCTGGTGCGGCCGCTTCATTATCTTCATCACTGTCACTGTCACCGATAACGATAACATCTGATGAAATTGTAGCGACAGCGGCACGAGCTGCAGCCGATGCTGCAATTGCATTTCGTACACGTTCTTCTGCAGCTGCAACAATTTCACGGGATACACCTGGCGGCGGTCCAATTTGTCCACCAACTTCAACATCACTACTACTATCTTCATCATCGTCATCTTCATCGTCGTCGTCGTCATCGTCATCATCATCAACATCTTCATTAATATGTTGTTCCATTTCCATTTGTTGTTGTACATTATCATGATGTTCATTATCTATGGCTATATTATTATCATCATCATCTGCTTCTTGAACATTTGCTTCATAATCGGGATCATTATTTTGATCATCATCATCAAAATCGTCTGGTAGATCTCCGGTTGGATAAGCGTCACCCTCTCCGCGATGATGAAATGGACCATCAGAATCGTAATTAAATTTAATATGTATTGAAATTTTATTTTTCGGTTTTATTTTCAAATCAAATTAACAATATGGAATAGTGCGTTTTTTTTTTAAACAATGATTTATAATTCTTTTCAAATTTTCTCTTAAATTATCTATTGCATAAAAATAAATCGTATTAATATAGTATTTATTATAGTAATATATATAGTAAGTGTATATAATTGAAAAATATAATTTTGTAATTGAACGAATATATGTATATGTACATAATAAAATTGTATATCTATAATTAAATGAAATATATGTGTATAAATGATTAAATGTATAAGGGAAAATAATAATTATTTTATTGCAATTTAAATTTAATATATTTATTTTACTCAATGGTGTAAACAGGGTTTATGGTAGTTGGTTGTACTACCGTACCTGTATTATCATTATTTTCTAAAACAACTACTCGTTTCTTTTTGCTTCTTTTAATTTTATATACAATCATTAAGATAATAATTGTAATAATAATAATAAAAATTGATGCATACCCTAATGAATAATGATGTATGTCATGTTTGTTTAAATTATTTAATTTAGTAAGATCTTCAATGTATCTCACATCAGTACTTATTTTATCTAAACTATTCTTATTATCTATAAAATTTGTTAATTTTTTAATATTGATTAATGTATGGTCAAAATGCTCTAATTGCAAGTCAGAGGTTTTGAATTTTAGCAAATTTCATCTAATACAGTTATGTTATCTTGGTTGGCATAAATTTTTATGAAATTCGTTTTTATGCTACAATCTAGTTCTATTTTTATCAACCCTTTATTTGCAATTAGATAACTTTGTTCCTTTTGATTTTTACAATGATATCGTAATCTAGTAGTATTTCTTGAATAAAAAATAGAAAGAAAAAAAGAAACATAAAAAAAAAAAATTTAAAATTCACATACAAAATGATAAAAAAAGAAGAAAAAAAAAATAGAATTTTGTTTATACAAAATTATTATAAAGTTTTTTTTTTTTTTTTTTAATAATATTTTAAAGAATATTTTAATTAATTTTGTTTTTTTTTTATTTTTTTATTTAAATGCAAATTAATTTTTTTCACGTTCCGCTTCCGCTTCTAATTCTTCTGTTTTTGACATTTTATTTGGTGGTTGATCGTCTTGATCAGAAGAATCAGCTTTTTTCTTTGATGCTTTTGTTGTTGTTGAATCATTCGGTTCATTTTTATTTTGATTTTCAATATTAGAATTTCCATCAGTACCGCCGTCAGCATCCGGTTTTGGTTCATTTTCATCATCGTCGTCTTTGTCTTCTTTACGATTTTGTTGTTCTTTTTCTGCATCATCCTCCTTTTCTTCATCATCTTCTTCGTCGTCGTCGTCGTCGTCGTCGTTGTCACCTTCTGGTGCGGCCGCTTCATTATCTTCATCACTGTCACTGTTACCGATAACGATAACATCTGATGAAATTGTAGCGACAGCGGCACGAGCTGCAGCCCATGCTGCAATTGCATTTCGTACACGTTCTTCTGCAGCTGCAACAATTTCACGGGATACACCTGGCGGCGGTCCAATTTGTCCACCAACTTCAACATCACTACTACTATCTTCATCATCGTCATCTTCATCGTCGTCGTCGTCATCGTCATCATCATCAACATCTTCATTAATATCTTGTTCCATTTCCATTTGTTGTTGTACATTATCATGATGTTCATTATCTATGGCTATATTATTATCATCATCATCTGCTTCTTGAACATTTGCTTCATAATCGGGATCATTATTTTGATCATCATCATCAAAATCGTCTGGTAGATCTCCGGTTGGATAAGCGTCACCCTCTCCGCGATGATGAAATGGACCATCAGAATCGTAATTAAATTTAATATGTATTGAAATTTTATTTTTCGGTTTTATTTTCAAATCAAATTAACAATATGGAATAGTGCGTTTTTTTTTTAAACAATGATTTATAATTCTTTTCAAATTTTCTCTTAAATTATCTATTGCATAAAAATAAATCGTATTAATATAGTATTTATTATAGTAATATATATAGTAAGTGTATATAATTGAAAAATATAATTTTGTAATTGAACGAATATATGTATATGTACATAATAAAATTGTATATCTATAATTAAATGAAATATATGTGTATAAATGATTAAATGTATAAGGGAAAATAATAATTATTTTATTGCAATTTAAATTTAATATATTTATTTTACTCAATGGTGTAAACAGGGTTTATGGTAGTTGGTTGTACTACCGTACCTGTATTATCATTATTTTCTAAAACAACTACTCGTTTCTTTTTGCTTCTTTTAATTTTATATACAATCATTAAGATAATAATTGTAATAATAATAATAAAAATTGATGCATACCCTAATGAATAATGATGTATGTCATGTTTGTTTAAATTATTTAATTTAGTAAGATCTTCAATGTATCTCACATCAGTACTTATTTTATCTAAACTATTCTTATTATCTATAAAATTTGTTAATTTTTTAATATTGATTAATGTATGGTCAAAATGCTCTAATTGCAAGTCAAAGGTTTTGAATTTTAGCAAATTTTCATCTAATACAGTTATGTTATCTTGGTTGGCATAAATTTTTATGAAATTCGTTTTTATGCTACAATCTAGTTCTATTTTTATCAACCCTTTATTTGCAATTAGATAACTTTGTTCCTTTTGATTTTTACAATGATATCGTAATCTAGTAGTATTTCTTGAATAAAAAATAGAAAGAAAAAAAGAAACATAAAAAAAAAAAATTTAAAATTCACATACAAAATGAAAAAAAAAAGAAGAAAAAAAAATAGAATTTTGTTTATACAAAATTATTATAAAGTTTTTTTTTTTTTTTTTTAATAATATTTTAAAGAATATTTTAATTAATTTTGTTTTTTTTTTATTTTTTTATTTAAATGCAAATTAATTTTTTTCACGTTCCGCTTCCGCTTCTAATTCTTCTGTTTTTGACATTTTATTTGGTGGTTGATCGTCTTGATCAGAAGAATCAGCTTTTTTCTTTGATGCTTTTGTTGTTGTTGAATCATTCGGTTCATTTTTATTTTGATTTTCAATATTAGAATTTCCATCAGTACCGCCGTCAGCATCCGGTTTTGGTTCATTTTCATCATCGTCGTCTTTGTCTTCTTTACGATTTTGTTGTTCTTTTTCTGCATCATCCTCCTTTTCTTCATCATCTTCTTCGTCGTCGTCGTCGTCGTCGTCGTTGTCACCTTCTGGTGCGGCCGCTTCATTATCTTCATCACTGTCACTGTCACCGATAACGATAACATCTGATGAAATTGTAGCGACAGCGGCACGAGCTGCAGCCGATGCTGCAATTGCATTTCGTACACGTTCTTCTGCAGCTGCAACAATTTCACGGGATACACCTGGCGGCGGTCCAATTTGTCCACCAACTTCAACATCACTACTACTATCTTCATCATCGTCATCTTCATCGTCGTCGTCGTCATCGTCATCATCATCAACATCTTCATTAATATGTTGTTCCATTTCCATTTGTTGTTGTACATTATCATGATGTTCATTATCTATGGCTATATTATTATCATCATCATCTGCTTCTTGAACATTTGCTTCATAATCGGGATCATTATTTTGATCATCATCATCAAAATCGTCTGGTAGATCTCCGGTTGGATAAGCGTCACCCTCTCCGCGATGATGAAATGGACCATCAGAATCGTAATTAAATTTAATATGTATTGAAATTTTATTTTTCGGTTTTATTTTCAAATCAAATTAACAATATGGAATAGTGCGTTTTTTTTTTAAACAATGATTTATAATTCTTTTCAAATTTTCTCTTAAATTATCTATTGCATAAAAATAAATCGTATTAATATAGTATTTATTATAGTAATATATATAGTAAGTGTATATAATTGAAAAATATAATTTTGTAATTGAACGAATATATGTATATGTACATAATAAAATTGTATATCTATAATTAAATGAAATATATGTGTATAAATGATTAAATGTATAAGGGAAAATAATAATTATTTTATTGCAATTTAAATTTAATATATTTATTTTACTCAATGGTGTAAACAGGGTTTATGGTAGTTGGTTGTACTACCGTACCTGTATTATCATTATTTTCTAAAACAAGTACTCGTTTCTTTTTGCTTCTTTTAATTTTATATACAATCATTAAGATAATAATTGTAATAATAATAATAAAAATTGATGCATACCCTAATGAATAATGATGTATGTCATGTTTGTTTAAATTATTTAATTTAGTAAGATCTTCAATGTATCTCACATCAGTACTTATTTTATCTAAACTATTCTTATTATCTATAAAATTTGTTAATTTTTTAATATTGATTAATGTATGGTCAAAATGCTCTAATTGCAAGTCAAAGGTTTTGAATTTTAGCAAATTTTCATCTAATACAGTTATGTTATCTTGGTTGGCATAAATTTTTATGAAATTCGTTTTTATGCTACAATCTAGTTCTATTTTTATCAACCCTTTATTTGCAATTAGATAACTTTGTTCCTTTTGATTTTTACAATGATATCGTAATCTAGTAGTATTTCTTGAATAAAAAATAGAAAGAAAAAAAGAAACATAAAAAAAAAAAATTTAAAATTCACATACAAAATGAAAAAAAAAAGAAGAAAAAAAAAATAGAATTTTGTTTATACAAAATTATTATAAAGTTTTTTTTTTTTTTTTTAATAATATTTTAAAGAATATTTTAATTAATTTTGTTTTTTTTTTTATTTAAATGCAAATTAATTTTTTTCACGTTCCGCTTCCGCTTCTAATTCTTCTGTTTTTGACATTTTATTTGGTGGTTGATCGTCTTGATCAGAAGAATCAGCTTTTTTCTTTGATGCTTTTGTTGTTGTTGAATCATTCGGTTCATTTTTATTTTGATTTTCAATATTAGAATTTCCATCAGTACCGCCGTCAGCATCCGGTTTTGGTTCATTTTCATCATCGTCGTCTTTGTCTTCTTTACGATTTTGTTGTTCTTTTTCTGCATCATCCTCCTTTTCTTCATCATCTTCTTCGTCGTCGTCGTCGTCGTCGTCGTCGTCGTTGTCACCTTCTGGTGCGGCCGCTTCATTATCTTCATCACTGTCACTGTCACCGATAACGATAACATCTGATGAAATTGTAGCGACAGCGGCACGAGCTGCAGCCGATGCTGCAATTGCATTTCGTACACGTTCTTCTGCAGCTGCAACAATTTCACGGGATACACCTGGCGGCGGTCCAATTTGTCCACCAACTTCAACATCACTACTACTATCTTCATCATCGTCATCTTCATCGTCGTCGTCGTCATCGTCATCATCATCAACATCTTCATTAATATGTTGTTCCATTTCCATTTGTTGTTGTACATTATCATGATGTTCATTATCTATGGCTATATTATTATCATCATCATCTGCTTCTTGAACATTTGCTTCATAATCGGGATCATTATTTTGATCATCATCATCAAAATCGTCTGGTAGATCTCCGGTTGGATAAGCGTCACCCTCTCCGCGATGATGAAATGGACCATCAGAATCGTAATTAAATTTAATATGTATTGAAATTTTATTTTTCGGTTTTATTTTCAAATCAAATTAACAATATGGAATAGTGCGTTTTTTTTTTAAACAATGATTTATAATTCTTTTCAAATTTTCTCTTAAATTATCTATTGCATAAAAATAAATCGTATTAATATAGTATTTATTATAGTAATATATATAGTAAGTGTATATAATTGAAAAATATAATTTTGTAATTGAACGAATATATGTATATGTACATAATAAAATTGTATATCTATAATTAAATGAAATATATGTGTATAAATGATTAAATGTATAAGGGAAAATAATAATTATTTTATTGCAATTTAAATTTAATATATTTATTTTACTCAATGGTGTAAACAGGGTTTATGGTAGTTGGTTGTACTACCGTACCTGTATTATCATTATTTTCTAAAACAACTACTCGTTTCTTTTTGCTTCTTTTAATTTTATATACAATCATTAAGATAATAATTGTAATAATAATAATAAAAATTGATGCATACCCTAATGAATAATGATGTATGTCATGTTTGTTTAAATTATTTAATTTAGTAAGATCTTCAATGTATCTCACATCAGTACTTATTTTATCTAAACTATTCTTATTATCTATAAAATTTGTTAATTTTTTAATATTGATTAATGTATGGTCAAAATGCTCTAATTGCAAGTCAAAGGTTTTGAATTTTAGCAAATTTTCATCTAATACAGTTATGTTATCTTGGTTGGCATAAATTTTTATGAAATTCGTTTTTATGCTACAATCTAGTTCTATTTTTATCAACCCTTTATTTGCAATTAGATAACTTTGTTCCTTTTGATTTTTACAATGATATCGTAATCTAGTAGTATTTCTTGAATAAAAAATAGAAAGAAAAAAAGAAACATAAAAAAAAAAAATTTAAAATTCACATACAAAATGAAAAAAAAAAGAAGAAAAAAAAAATAGAATTTTGTTTATACAAAATTATTATAAAGTTTTTTTTTTTTTTTTTTAATAATATTTTAAAGAATATTTTAATTAATTTTGTTTTTTTTTTATTTTTTTATTTAAATGCAAATTAATTTTTTTCACGTTCCGCTTCCGCTTCTAATTCTTCTGTTTTTGACATTTTATTTGGTGGTTGATCGTCTTGATCAGAAGAATCAGCTTTTTTCTTTGATGCTTTTGTTGTTGTTGAATCATTCGGTTCATTTTTATTTTGATTTTCAATATTAGAATTTCCATCAGTACCGCCGTCAGCATCCGGTTTTGGTTCATTTTCATCATCGTCGTCTTTGTCTTCTTTACGATTTTGTTGTTCTTTTTCTGCATCATCCTCCTTTTCTTCATCATCTTCTTCGTCGTCGTCGTCGTCGTCGTCGTTGTCACCTTCTGGTGCGGCCGCTTCATTATCTTCATCACTGTCACTGTCACCGATAACGATAACATCTGATGAAATTGTAGCGACAGCGGCACGAGCTGCAGCCGATGCTGCAATTGCATTTCGTACACGTTCTTCTGCAGCTGCAACAATTTCACGGGATACACCTGGCGGCGGTCCAATTTGTCCACCAACTTCAACATCACTACTACTATCTTCATCATCGTCATCTTCATCGTCGTCGTCGTCATCGTCATCATCATCAACATCTTCATTAATATGTTGTTCCATTTCCATTTGTTGTTGTACATTATCATGATGTTCATTATCTATGGCTATATTATTATCATCATCATCTGCTTCTTGAACATTTGCTTCATAATCGGGATCATTATTTTGATCATCATCATCAAAATCGTCTGGTAGATCTCCGGTTGGATAAGCGTCACCCTCTCCGCGATGATGAAATGGACCATCAGAATCGTAATTAAATTTAATATGTATTGAAATTTTATTTTTCGGTTTTATTTTCAAATCAAATTAACAATATGGAATAGTGCGTTTTTTTTTAAACAATGATTTATAATTCTTTTCAAATTTTCTCTTAAATTATCTATTGCATAAAAATAAATCGTATTAATATAGTATTTATTATAGTAATATATATAGTAAGTGTATATAATTGAAAAATATAATTTTGTAATTGAACGAATATATGTATATGTACATAATAAAATTGTATATCTATAATTAAATGAAATATATGTGTATAAATGATTAAATGTATAAGGGAAAATAATAATTATTTTATTGCAATTTAAATTTAATATATTTATTTTACTCAATGGTGTAAACAGGGTTTATGGTAGTTGGTTGTACTACCGTACCTGTATTATCATTATTTTCTAAAACAAGTACTCGTTTCTTTTTGCTTCTTTTAATTTTATATACAATCATTAAGATAATAATTGTAATAATAATAATAAAAATTGATGCATACCCTAATGAATAATGATGTATGTCATGTTTGTTTAAATTATTTAATTTAGTAAGATCTTCAATGTATCTCACATCAGTACTGCTGTATCTCTTGTTGATGGTGTAGATGGTCCGAGGCTTTTATTAATTAAACAATGAAACATTAATTTAGGTTTAAGATTACTTTTATTTAAACAGATTCTTATATATCTTTCGTATAGAGGTATCCTCGAGCTTCACGTGGTGTTCTGCGTCTACTCGTGACGACGGCTGATATTCGACTCCCCTTCCGTCGACCGCACTTTCTTAATGCCGCTTTCACGCGACCCACTTTTGACATTTGACTTAATGCCGCTTTCGCGCCTCCATTATTCCTTAGAGCTGCGCTCACTACACAACACCTCCCTCTTTCACTATCTTTCCCCCATTTACTACTTCCTTGAATTTCCTTCTCCACTATACCTTATGCGTCATACATTTTTACCTTATTCCGTTGTTTCCAAGTAATCCCTAAACCTAATACATTATTGCATTTTTAATTCATGTAATCCTTAACCTACTAGTACAATATTACATTATATCCTTTTTTTAATTCATGTAATCCTTAACCTAATAGTACAATATTACATTATATTCTTTTTTTTTTTTTTTAATTCATGTAATCCTTAACCTAATAGTACAATATTAATATAATGTAACATATTAATATCTTTTTTATTTCATGTAATATTCTTTTTTAATTCAAGTAATCCTTAGCCTAATAGTACAATATTGCATTATATTCTTTTTTATTTCATGTAATATTCTTTTTTAATTCAAGTAATCCTTAGCCTAATAGTACAATATTGCATTATATTCTTTTTTATTTCATGTAATATTCTTTTTTAATTCATGTAATCCTTAACCTAATAGTACAATATTGCAGAGGGCCCCTTAAAATTGGGAACGATTTCGTTTTGTTTTTTTTTTCTTAAAATTCCGTTACGTAATCTCTAAATATTATGGGACGACGCGTAATTCTACCACTCCGAGTTTGTCCACCGCCATTTCCATTTCCATTCCCATTCGCCGCCCCAATCGGTTCTCTCCCCGTGTTCCCCTGTCCGCGTTCCCCTTCATCATTTCCGCATGCCCGCATTGACCCATGCCTACCTCTTCCATTCCTTTCGTTTTCTATGGGCTCTCCTTCATCAATCCACTTATTCCTCATTTCGTTTCTCGACCTTTTCAAATGCACCGAATTCCTTCTTAACTCCCTTCCCTCTTCATTCTTTATAATATACGATCGCGGACCTCCATGCTTCCGTATCACCCTTGCTCCTGCCCAACTACCATCCCGTCTATAACACACCCTCTCCCCTTCCTCAAATGGCATTCTGCTTTTACATTGCCGGTCATGCACCGTCTTTGTTTTGTCCCGTGAATCCAACAACCCCTGCCTGATTCCCTGTTCAACCCTTGGCTGTAACAATTCCTCCCTTATCGGCACCTTTGTCCTCGTCACCCTACTCATCAAAATTTGTGACGGCGATGCCCCCAATCTCGTAATTGGATGATTCCGATATTCCAACATTGCGTAATCAACGTCGCCATGACCCTCCACCGCCTTTCTGATTATAGTCTTGGCCACATGCACCGCCTTTTCGGCCTGTCCATTCGACCTTGGGTACCCCGGACTGGACGTCACACATGTAAACCCCCATTCCCTGGCGAAGTTCAACATCTCCCTTGACCCAAACGGCATATTATCGGACATCATGACCCTCGGGATTCCATGCGTCGCAAACACCCTTTTTAAATTTTTTATCACTTCGGCCGCCGTCTTGCTTGCCAACTCTGCAACCTCCAGCCACTTCGAGAAGCAATCTGTCAGAACCAAATAATCTGACCCATTTACATACGCAATGTCCACCGCCACCCGTTCGAATCTGTACGTTGGCACCTCATGTGGCAACAACGGTTCTCTTTCATTCGCCGGCCCTAATTTCTCGCACACCCTGCATTTCCCAATCATATCCTCTATGTCTGCATCGACCCCCGGCCAATACACTATTCCCCTTGCTCGCTCCTTTGTTTTCGTCATGCCCATGTGGGATTCGTGCAACTTTCCCAAAATTACCCCCCGACTTCCCGCCGGTATAACGATCCTATCTCCATAAAAAACCAAACCATTCTCCACATATATATCTTCCTTTATTTTCCAATATCGCCTTACCGCATCCGGTACCCTTTCTCTTTTGTTTGGCCACCCTTCCCGATACATTCTTATCACCGCCCCCAGCACCTGATCCCTTTTTGTCTCCTCTACTAAATATTCCCTGCGCTCCTCCGTCACGTCCACACTGTGAACCACCTCGTTGAATTCCGACACATAATCCTCATTCCCCTTGATGAACGCCCTCGACAATTGATCCGCAATATGCAAGTCCTTTCCTGGCACGTACTTCAATTTTAACTCATACGCCTGTATTTTCAATTTCATTCTCTTCAACCTCGTTGACGCGATCTTTGCATATTCCTTCCCCATGACTCCCAACAACGGCTTGTGGTCCGTGTGCACTGTGACCTCATGCCCATAAATGTACTGATGGAATTTCAGGCACCCGAAAATGATGGCCAAAAATTCCTTTTCGATCTGGGCATATTCCACCTCCGCATCGCTTAAACTTCGTGACGCGTACGCACATGGCCTCCCCCGTTGTAATAAAACACATCCAATTCCGCTCTTGGATGCATCCGTTTGTAATATACTCTCCTCGTTCACATTAAACGCCACCAATACTGGTGCCGACGTTATTCTCTCCTTCAACGTTTTTACGGCCTCCGCATGTACGTTGTACCATGCCCACTCACAGTTGTTCCTTAACAACTCCCTTAAACAACTTGTGACCTCCGCCATATTGGGCACAAAACCCCTCAGATAGTTCACCATCCCCAAAAATCGTTGCAACTCAATTCTATTTCTGGGCTCCGGCATCTCCACTATTGCCCTTACCCGATCTGTATCCGGCATCATCCCTCTATCGCCAAATCGATGCCCCAGGAACACAACCTCCCTTACCTTGTACTGCAGTTTTTTCTCATTAAATTTTACTCCGATCCTTTCCGCCCTCTTGACTAACGCCTCCATGTTGCAATCATGCTGTTTCTCCGTCTCCCCCATCACCAGGAAATCGTCCACATAAATGAAAACTCCCGCCAGATCCCCAAAATTTTCCTCGTTGTATCTTTGAAAACTCTCCGGTGCCACGTTCAACCCGAACGGCAATCTTCTAAACTCATAGCCACCAAACGGCGTACTGAAACCACACAATTTTCTTGATTCGCCCGACAACTCTATCTGATAAAACCCGTCCTTCAAGTCCATAACCGAAAAAAACCTCATTCCTTGCATTCTAATCTTCAGATCATCTATTGTTGGCATCAATCTTAAATCCCGGACCACCACTTTGTTGAGTTCTTGTGGGTCCAAACATAACCTCGGCAATCCATCCGATTTTTCAACCACTACCAAATTACTTACCCATTCCCTGGGCCCGTCCGTCTTTTGAATTATTCCCCTTTCCTCCAGTTTGTTCAACGCGTCTCGGACTTTCTCCCTTATTCTTTCCGGCACTCTCCTCGGTGGTCTTGCCACCGGTACCGCCCCCTCTCTGACTCTCAATACCAAATTCCCCGGGAACCTTCCCATTCCCCCGAACACACTCCGATTTTTTCTAATAAATTCCTCTGCGCCATTGGCCACCTCCAACACCCTGGCCACCAATCCCAACTCCACACAGGTTGCCAGCCCCAAAATTGCCACCGACCCCTTCTCCACTAAAATAAAATCCGCCTCGCTCGCCTTCTTTCCGGCTCCTTCCCTTGCCACCCTTAATGTGACCACCCCGAAGGATCGAATTACCGTCCCCCCATAAGCATTCAACGTCATATCCGACCTCCGCCAACCCATCTTTTCTTTCGATCCCAATTTGTCGAATTCGCCCATTGGTAATAAATTCACCTCAGAGCCCGTGTCCAACTTGAAACTTAACCGTAACACGTCATTGATTATCAATGCCTCGTTCCACGACCCGTTTTTATTTGTTACACTATTTATTGTACTAATTATTTTGCGATCTGCTGCCTGTTCGATACTTGCAGCATGCACTTTTTTGTGATTCTGACAGCATCGGGCAAAATGTCCCATCGCGCCACATCTCGCACACCGTTTTCCGTACGCGGGACACTTTCCCCGAATGTGCCGCTGATCGCAATATTTGCAAGCCACCACAGGCCGTGAGGTGCCTTTATTACCATTACATTCTGTTTTATAATTAATATCTATTTTCTTAAATTTATTTATATTTTGATACCTATTATTATCCTGATTACCTGTATTCCCCTCGTTGTACCCGTTGTCGTTACCGCCGCTCCTAACATAGTTGTTGACACTGCTTCTACCGGCCGCCCCTCTGCTGAACCTGTTTTTTATCTCGTTTATCGCTGTCCGCTCCTCCATTTTATCTTGTATCGCCCCGGTGTGTTGCTTGTTGACTTCCGCCAATCTGCACATTTCCACTGTTTTGTGCAAAGATGGGTCTCCATTCCTGATTAATGTCTCCTGTAATTGGGCATCTCTCATGCCAAAGATGATGCGGTCTCTTACCATCGCCTCTTCCTGTGTTCCAAACTCGCATGATCTCGCCAACCTCTTCAGGTCTGTTAGAAAATTGTTAAACTGCTCCCCCTCTCCTTGCTTTTTTTTATAAAACTGATGCCTCTCGTACAGCACATTCTTTCGTACCGCGCAATACCCGTCAAACGCCGCCGTAATTGCCTCCATATCATCATTATCATCCTCGTCCAACCCGAACGTCTCCATCAACTCCAACGCCTCTTCTCCTATCAAATTCTTAAAAATCGCGACCTTCACTTCGCCGTCTTTTTCATCATGCCCCGCCGCTGTCATATATATTCCGAACTGGATCTTAAATTTTCTCCACCTCTCGCCTATATCCGATGCACCTACTACCAGTGCGCCTGGTCGTCTTAATGATTCCATCTTGATTTATATTTTATTATTTATTATTTTTTTTTTTTTCTATTTTCCTTATTTGTTCGCGGCCACACACTTGTTACTATTACTGTACTTTTATTATTTTAATTTTATTTTTTTTCCGCGGACACACCCTCGTTGCTATTACTGTGCTTCTCTTTTTCCGTCTAACGTCTTTTCCCGCGTCACTTTTGATTCTATTTCTTTTTTCTTTTTACACTTTTCCCGTCCTACCGTCTTTTCCCGCGTCACCTTTATTCTATATTTTTTTCTCTATTTTACACTTTTACCATCTTGGCGTCTATTTCCGCGGGACTTTTTTATTCAATTTTTCTATTTTATTATTTTTTTTTTTTTTTTTTTTTTTTTACCGTCTTAGCGTCTATTTCCGCGGCACTTTTTTATTCAATTTTTTCCTATTTTATCTTTTACCGTCTTAGCGTCTATTTTATTTTTCCACTTTTTTTTTTTTTTTTTTTTTTTTTTTTTAACGCGGCATTTTCTTATTCTCTATTTATTTTTTTTTTTTTCAACACTTTTTTCTGTTCTTTTTTCACCCTTTTCTCGACTGCGCCATGTTGTATCTCTTGTTGATGGTGTAGATGGTCCGAGGCTTTTATTAATTAAACAATGAAACATTAATTTAGGTTTAAGATTACTTTTATTTAAACAGATTCTTATATATCTTTCGTATAGAGGTATCCTCGAGCTTCACGTGGTGTTCTGCGTCTACTCGTGACGACGGCTGATATTCGACTCCCCTTCCGTCGACCGCACTTTCTTAATGCCGCTTTCACGCGACCCACTTTTGACATTTGACTTAATGCCGCTTTCGCGCCTCCATTATTCCTTAGAGCTGCGCTCACTACACAACAAGTACTTATTTTATCTAAACTATTCTTATTATCTATAAAATTTGTTAATTTTTTAATATTGATTAATGTATGGTCAAAATGCTCTAATTGCAAGTCAAAGGTTTTGAATTTTAGCAAATTTTCATCTAATACAGTTATGTTATCTTGGTTGGCATAAATTTTTATGAAATTCGTTTTTATGCTACAATCTAGTTCTATTTTTATCAACCCTTTATTTGCAATTAGATAACTTTGTTCCTTTTGATTTTTACAATGATATCGTAATCTAGTAGTATTTCTTGAATAAAAAATAGAAAGAAAAAAAGAAACATAAAAAAAAAAAATTTAAAATTCACATACAAAATGAAAAAAAAAAGAAGAAAAAAAAAAATAGAATTTTGTTTATACAAAATTATTATAAAGTTTTTTTTTTTTTTTTTAATAATATTTTAAAGAATATTTTAATTAATTTTGTTTTTTTTTTATTTTTTTATTTAAATGCAAATTAATTTTTTTCACGTTCCGCTTCCGCTTCTAATTCTTCTGTTTTTGACATTTTATTTGGTGGTTGATCGTCTTGATCAGAAGAATCAGCTTTTTTCTTTGATGCTTTTGTTGTTGTTGAATCATTCGGTTCATTTTTATTTTGATTTTCAATATTAGAATTTCCATCAGTACCGCCGTCAGCATCCGGTTTTGGTTCATTTTCATCATCGTCGTCTTTGTCTTCTTTACGATTTTGTTGTTCTTTTTCTGCATCATCCTCCTTTTCTTCATCATCTTCTTCGTCGTCGTCGTTGTCACCTTCTGGTGCGGCCGCTTCATTATCTTCATCACTGTCACTGTCACCGATAACGATAACATCTGATGAAATTGTAGCGACAGCGGCACGAGCTGCAGCCGATGCTGCAATTGCATTTCGTACACGTTCTTCTGCAGCTGCAACAATTTCACGGGATACACCTGGCGGCGGTCCAATTTGTCCACCAACTTCAACATCACTACTACTATCTTCATCATCGTCATCTTCATCGTCGTCGTCGTCATCGTCATCATCATCAACATCTTCATTAATATGTTGTTCCATTTCCATTTGTTGTTGTACATTATCATGATGTTCATTATCTATGGCTATATTATTATCATCATCATCTGCTTCTTGAACATTTGCTTCATAATCGGGATCATTATTTTGATCATCATCATCAAAATCGTCTGGTAGATCTCCGGTTGGATAAGCGTCACCCTCTCCGCGATGATGAAATGGACCATCAGAATCGTAATTAAATTTAATATGTATTGAAATTTTATTTTTCGGTTTTATTTTCAAATCAAATTAACAATATGGAATAGTGCGTTTTTTTTTTAAACAATGATTTATAATTCTTTTCAAATTTTCTCTTAAATTATCTATTGCATAAAAATAAATCGTATTAATATAGTATTTATTATAGTAATATATATAGTAAGTGTATATAATTGAAAAATATAATTTTGTAATTGAACGAATATATGTATATGTACATAATAAAATTGTATATCTATAATTAAATGAAATATATGTGTATAAATGATTAAATGTATAAGGGAAAATAATAATTATTTTATTGCAATTTAAATTTAATATATTTATTTTACTCAATGGTGTAAACAGGGTTTATGGTAGTTGGTTGTACTACCGTACCTGTATTATCATTATTTTCTAAAACAACTACTCGTTTCTTTTTGCTTCTTTTAATTTTATATACAATCATTAAGATAATAATTGTAATAATAATAATAAAAATTGATGCATACCCTAATGAATAATGATGTATGTCATGTTTGTTTAAATTATTTAATTTAGTAAGATCTTCAATGTATCTCACATCAGTACTTATTTTATCTAAACTATTCTTATTATCTATAAAATTTGTTAATTTTTTAATATTGATTAATGTATGGTCAAAATGCTCTAATTGCAAGTCAAAGGTTTTGAATTTTAGCAAATTTTCATCTAATACAATTATGTTATCTTGGTTGGCATAAATTTTTATGAAATTCGTTTTTATGCTACAATCTAGTTCTATTTTTATCAACCCTTTATTTGCAATTAGATAACTTTGTTCCTTTTGATTTTTACAATGATATCGTAATCTAGTAGTATTTCTTGAATAAAAAATAGAAAGAAAAAAAGAAACATAAAAAAAAAAAATTTAAAATTCACATACAAAATGAAAAAAAAAAGAAGAAAAAAAAAATAGAATTTTGTTTATACAAAATTATTATAAAGTTTTTTTTTTTTTTTTTTTAATAATATTTTAAAGAATATTTTAATTAATTTTGTTTTTTTTTTATTTTTTTATTTAAATGCAAATTAATTTTTTTCACGTTCCGCTTCCGCTTCTAATTCTTCTGTTTTTGACATTTTATTTGGTGGTTGATCGTCTTGATCAGAAGAATCAGCTTTTTTCTTTGATGCTTTTGTTGTTGTTGAATCATTCGGTTCATTTTTATTTTGATTTTCAATATTAGAATTTCCATCAGTACCGCCGTCAGCATCCGGTTTTGGTTCATTTTCATCATCGTCGTCTTTGTCTTCTTTACGATTTTGTTGTTCTTTTTCTGCATCATCCTCCTTTTCTTCATCATCTTCTTCGTCGTCGTCGTCGTCGTCGTCGTTGTCACCTTCTGGTGCGGCCGCTTCATTATCTTCATCACTGTCACTGTCACCGATAACGATAACATCTGATGAAATTGTAGCGACAGCGGCACGAGCTGCAGCCGATGCTGCAATTGCATTTCGTACACGTTCTTCTGCAGCTGCAACAATTTCACGGGATACACCTGGCGGCGGTCCAATTTGTCCACCAACTTCAACATCACTACTACTATCTTCATCATCGTCATCTTCATCGTCGTCGTCGTCATCGTCATCATCATCAACATCTTCATTAATATGTTGTTCCATTTCCATTTGTTGTTGTACATTATCATGATGTTCATTATCTATGGCTATATTATTATCATCATCATCTGCTTCTTGAACATTTGCTTCATAATCGGGATCATTATTTTGATCATCATCATCAAAATCGTCTGGTAGATCTCCGGTTGGATAAGCGTCACCCTCTCCGCGATGATGAAATGGACCATCAGAATCGTAATTAAATTTAATATGTATTGAAATTTTATTTTTCGGTTTTATTTTCAAATCAAATTAACAATATGGAATAGTGCGTTTTTTTTTTAAACAATGATTTATAATTCTTTTCAAATTTTCTCTTAAATTATCTATTGCATAAAAATAAATCGTATTAATATAGTATTTATTATAGTAATATATATAGTAAGTGTATATAATTGAAAAATATAATTTTGTAATTGAACGAATATATGTATATGTACATAATAAAATTGTATATCTATAATTAAATGAAATATATGTGTATAAATGATTAAATGTATAAGGGAAAATAATAATTATTTTATTGCAATTTAAATTTAATATATTTATTTTACTCAATGGTGTAAACAGGGTTTATGGTAGTTGGTTGTACTACCGTACCTGTATTATCATTATTTTCTAAAACAAGTACTCGTTTCTTTTTGCTTCTTTTAATTTTATATACAATCATTAAGATAATAATTGTAATAATAATAATAAAAATTGATGCATACCCTAATGAATAATGATGTATGTCATGTTTGTTTAAATTATTTAATTTAGTAAGATCTTCAATGTATCTCACATCAGTACTGTTGTATCTCTTGTTGATGGTGTAGATGGTCCGAGGCTTTTATTAATTAAACAATGAAACATTAATTTAGGTTTAAGATTACTTTTATTTAAACAGATTCTTATATATCTTTCGTATAGAGGTATCCTCGAGCTTCACGTGGTGTTCTGCGTCTACTCGTGACGACGGCTGATATTCGACTCCCCTTCCGTCGACCGCACTTTCTTAATGCCGCTTTCACGCGACCCACTTTTGACATTTGACTTAATGCCGCTTTCGCGCCTCCATTATTCCTTAGAGCTGCGCTCACTACACAACACCTCCCTCTTTCACTATCTTTCCCCCATTTACTACTTCCTTGAATTTCCTTCTCCACTATACCTTATGCGTCATACATTTTTACCTTATTCCGTTGTTTCCAAGTAATCCCTAAACCTAATACATTATTGCATTTTTAATTCATGTAATCCTTAACCTACTAGTACAATATTACATTATATCCTTTTTTTAATTCATGTAATCCTTAACCTAATAGTACAATATTACATTATATTCTTTTTTTTTTTTTTTAATTCATGTAATCCTTAACCTAATAGTACAATATTAATATAATGTAATATATTAATATCTTTTTTATTTCATGTAATATTCTTTTTTAATTCAAGTAATCCTTAGCCTAATAGTACAATATTGCATTATATTCTTTTTTATTTCATGTAATATTCTTTTTTAATTCAAGTAATCCTTAGCCTAATAGTACAATATTGCATTATATTCTTTTTTATTTCATGTAATATTCTTTTTTAATTCATGTAATCCTTAACCTAATAGTACAATATTGCAGAGGGCCCCTTCAAATTGGGAACGATTTCGTTTTGTTTTTTTTTTCTTAAAATTCCGTTACGTAATCTCTAAATCTTATGGGACGACGCGTAATTCTACCGCTCCGAGTTTGTCCACCGCCATTTCCATTTCCATTCCCATTCGCCGCCCCAATCGGTTCTCTCCCCGTGTTCCCCTGTCCGCGTTCCCCTTAATCATTTCCGCATGCCCGCATTGACCCATGCCTACCTCTTCCATTCCTTTCGTTTTCTATGGGCTCTCCTTCATCAATCCACTTATTCCTCATTTCGTTTCTCGACCTTTTCAAATGCACCGAATTCCTTCTTAACTCCCTTCCCTCTTCATTCTTTATAATATACGATCGCGGACCTCCATGCTTCCGTATCACCCTTGCTCCTGCCCAACTACCATCCCGTCTATAACACACCCTCTCCCCTTCCTCAAATGGCATTCTGCTTTTACATTGCCGGTCATGCACCGTCTTTGTTTTGTCCCGTGAATCCAACAACCCCTGCCTGATTCCCTGTTCAACCCTTGGCTGTAACAATTCCTCCCTTATCGGCACCTTTGTCCTCGTCACCCTACTCATCAAAATTTGTGACGGCGATGCCCCCAATCTCGTAATTGGATGATTCCGATATTCCAACATTGCGTAATCAACGTCGCCATGACCCTCCACCGCCTTTCTGATTATAGTCTTGGCCACATGCACCGCCTTTTCGGCCTGTCCATTCGACCTTGGGTACCCCGGACTGGACGTCACACATGTAAACCCCCATTCCCTGGCGAAGTTCAACATCTCCCTTGACCCAAACGGCATATTATCGGACATCATGACCCTCGGGATTCCATGCGTCGCAAACACCCTTTTTAAATTTTTTATCACTTCGGCCGCCGTCTTGCTTGCCAACTCTGCAACCTCCAGCCACTTCGAGAAGCAATCTGTCAGAACCAAATAATCTGACCCATTTACATACGCAATGTCCACCGCCACCCGTTCGAATCTGTACGTTGGCACCTCATGTGGCAACAACGGTTCTCTTTCATTCGCCGGCCCTAATTTCTCGCACACCCTGCATTTCCCAATCATATCCTCTATGTCTGCATCGACCCCCGGCCAATACACTATTCCCCTTGCTCGCTCCTTTGTTTTCGTCATGCCCATGTGGGATTCGTGCAACTTTCCCAAAATTACCCCCCGACTTCCCGCCGGTATAACGATCCTATCTCCATAAAAAACCAAACCATTCTCCACATATATATCTTCCTTTATTTTCCAATATCGCCTTACCGCATCCGGTACCCTTTCTCTTTTGTTTGGCCACCCTTCCCGATACATTCTTATCACCGCCCCCAGCACCTGATCCCTTTTTGTCTCCTCTACTAAATATTCCCTGCGCTCCTCCGTCACGTCCACACTGTGAACCACCTCGTTGAATTCCGACACATAATCCTCATTCCCCTTGATGAACGCCCTCGACAATTGATCCGCAATATGCAAGTCCTTTCCTGGCACGTACTTCAATTTTAACTCATACGCCTGTATTTTCAATTTCATTCTCTTCAACCTCGTTGACGCGATCTTTGCATATTCCTTCCCCATGACTCCCAACAACGGCTTGTGGTCCGTGTGCACTGTGACCTCATGCCCATAAATGTACTGATGGAATTTCAGGCACCCGAAAATGATGGCCAAAAATTCCTTTTCGATCTGGGCATATTCCACCTCCGCATCGCTTAAACTTCGTGACGCGTACGCACATGGCCTCCCCCGTTGTAATAAAACACATCCAATTCCGCTCTTGGATGCATCCGTTTGTAATATACTCTCCTCGTTCACATTAAACGCCACCAATACTGGTGCCGACGTTATTCTCTCCTTCAACGTTTTTACGGCCTCCGCATGTACGTTGTACCATGCCCACTCACAGTTGTTCCTTAACAACTCCCTTAAACAACTTGTGACCTCCGCCATATTGGGCACAAAACCCCTCAGATAGTTCACCATCCCCAAAAATCGTTGCAACTCAATTCTATTTCTGGGCTCCGGCATCTCCACTATTGCCCTTACCCGATCTGTATCCGGCATCATCCCTCTATCGCCAAATCGATGCCCCAGGAACACAACCTCCCTTACCTTGTACTGCAGTTTTTTCTCATTAAATTTTACTCCGATCCTTTCCGCCCTCTTGACTAACGCCTCCATGTTGCAATCATGCTGTTTCTCCGTCTCCCCCATCACCAGGAAATCGTCCACATAAATGAAAACTCCCGCCAGATCCCCAAAATTTTCCTCGTTGTATCTTTGAAAACTCTCCGGTGCCACGTTCAACCCGAACGGCAATCTTCTAAACTCATAGCCACCAAACGGCGTACTGAAACCACACAATTTTCTTGATTCGCCCGACAACTCTATCTGATAAAACCCGTCCTTCAAGTCCATAACCGAAAAAAACCTCATTCCTTGCATTCTAATCTTCAGATCATCTATTGTTGGCATCAATCTTAAATCCCGGACCACCACTTTGTTGAGTTCTTGTGGGTCCAAACATAACCTCGGCAATCCATCCGATTTTTCAACCACTACCAAATTACTTACCCATTCCCTGGGCCCGTCCGTCTTTTGAATTATTCCCCTTTCCTCCAGTTTGTTCAACGCGTCTCGGACTTTCTCCCTTATTCTTTCCGGCACTCTCCTCGGTGGTCTTGCCACCGGTACCGCCCCCTCTCTGACTCTCAATACCAACTTCCCCGGGAACCTTCCCATTCCCCCGAACACACTCCGATTTTTTCTAATAAATTCCTCTGCGCCATTGGCCACCTCCAACACCCTGGCCACCAATCCCAACTCCACACAGGTTGCCAGCCCCAAAATTGCCACCGACCCCTTCTCCACTAAAATAAAATCCGCCTCGCTCGCCTTCTTTCCGGCTCCTTCCCTTGCCACCCTTAATGTGACCACCCCGAAGGATCGAATTACCGTCCCCCCATAAGCATTCAACGTCATATCCGACCTCCGCCAACCCATCTTTTCTTTCGATCCCAATTTGTCGAATTCGCCCATTGGTAATAAATTCACCTCAGAGCCCGTGTCCAACTTGAAACTTAACCGTAACACGTCATTGATTATCAATGCCTCGTTCCACGACCCGTTTTTATTTGTTACACTATTTATTGTACTAATTATTTTGCGATCTGCTGCCTGTTCGATACTTGCAGCATGCACTTTTTTGTGATTCTGACAGCATCGGGCAAAATGTCCCATCGCGCCACATCTCGCACACCGTTTTCCGTACGCGGGACACTTTCCCCGAATGTGCCGCTGATCGCAATATTTGCAAGCCACCACAGGCCGTGAGGTGCCTTTATTACCATTACATTCTGTTTTATAATTAATATCTATTTTCTTAAATTTATTTATATTTTGATACCTATTATTATCCTGATTACCTGTATTCCCCTCGTTGTACCCGTTGTCGTTACCGCCGCTCCTAACATAGTTGTTGACACTGCTTCTACCGGCCGCCCCTCTGCTGAACCTGTTTTTTATCTCGTTTATCGCTGTCCGCTCCTCCATTTTATCTTGTATCGCCCCGGTGTGTTGCTTGTTGACTTCCGCCAATCTGCACATTTCCACTGTTTTGTGCAAAGATGGGTCTCCATTCCTGATTAATGTCTCCTGTAATTGGGCATCTCTCATGCCAAAGATGATGCGGTCTCTTACCATCGCCTCTTCCTGTGTTCCAAACTCGCATGATCTCGCCAACCTCTTCAGGTCTGTTAGAAAATTGTTAAACTGCTCCCCCTCTCCTTGCTTTTTTTTATAAAACTGATGCCTCTCGTACAGCACATTCTTTCGTACCGCGCAATACCCGTCAAACGCCGCCGTAATTGCCTCCATATCATCATTATCATCCTCGTCCAACCCGAACGTCTCCATCAACTCCAACGCCTCTTCTCCTATCAAATTCTTAAAAATCGCGACCTTCACTTCGCCGTCTTTTTCATCATGCCCCGCCGCTGTCATATATATTCCGAACTGGATCTTAAATTTTCTCCACCTCTCGCCTATATCCGATGCACCTACTACCAGTGCGCCTGGTCGTCTTAATGATTCCATCTTGATTTATATTTTATTATTTATTATTTTTTTTTTTTCTATTTTCCTTATTTGTTCGCGGCCACACACTTGTTACTATTACTGTACTTTTATTATTTTAATTTTATTTTTTTTCCGCGGACACACCCTCGTTGCTATTACTGTGCTTCTCTTTTTCCGTCTAACGTCTTTTCCCGCGTCACTTTTGATTCTATTTCTTTTTTCTTTTTACACTTTTCCCGTCCTACCGTCTTTTCCCGCGTCACCTTTATTCTATATTTTTTTCTCTATTTTACACTTTTACCATCTTGGCGTCTATTTCCGCGGCACTTTTTTATTCAATTTTTCTATTTTATCTTTTACCGTCTTAGCGTCTATTTTATTTTTCCACTTTTTTTTTTTTTTTTTTTTTTTTTTTTTAACGCGGCATTTTCTTATTCTCTATTTATTTTTTTTTTTTTCAACACTTTTTTCTGTTCTTTTTTCACCCTTTTCTCGACTGCGCCATGTTGTATCTCTTGTTGATGGTGTAGATGGTCCGAGGCTTTTATTAATTAAACAATGAAACATTAATTTAGGTTTAAGATTACTTTTATTTAAACAGATTCTTATATATCTTTCGTATAGAGGTATCCTCGAGCTTCACGTGGTGTTCTGCGTCTACTCATGACGACGGCTGATATTCGACTCCCCTTCCGTCGACCGCACTTTCTTAATGCCGCTTTCACGCGACCCACTTTTGACATTTGACTTAATGCCGCTTTCGCGCCTCCATTATTCCTTAGAGCTGCGCTCACTACACAACAAGTACTTATTTTATCTAAACTATTCTTATTATCTATAAAATTTGTTAATTTTTTAATATTGATTAATGTATGGTCAAAATGCTCTAATTGCAAGTCAAAGGTTTTGAATTTTAGCAAATTTTCATCTAATACAGTTATGTTATCTTGGTTGGCATAAATTTTTATGAAATTCGTTTTTATGCTACAATCTAGTTCTATTTTTATCAACCCTTTATTTGCAATTAGATAACTTTGTTCCTTTTGATTTTTACAATGATATCGTAATCTAGTAGTATTTCTTGAATAAAAAATAGAAAGAAAAAAAGAAACATAAAAAAAAAAAATTTAAAATTCACATACAAAATGAAAAAAAAAGAAGAAAAAAAAAAATAGAATTTTGTTTATACAAAATTATTATAAAGTTTTTTTTTTTTTTTTTTAATAATATTTTAAAGAATATTTTAATTAATTTTGTTTTTTTTTTATTTTTTTATTTAAATGCAAATTAATTTTTTTCACGTTCCGCTTCCGCTTCTAATTCTTCTGTTTTTGACATTTTATTTGGTGGTTGATCGTCTTGATCAGAAGAATCAGCTTTTTTCTTTGATGCTTTTGTTGTTGTTGAATCATTCGGTTCATTTTTATTTTGATTTTCAATATTAGAATTTCCATCAGTACCGCCGTCAGCATCCGGTTTTGGTTCATTTTCATCATCGTCGTCTTTGTCTTCTTTACGATTTTGTTGTTCTTTTTCTGCATCATCCTCCTTTTCTTCATCATCTTCTTCGTCGTCGTCGTCGTCGTCGTCGTTGTCACCTTCTGGTGCGGCCGCTTCATTATCTTCATCACTGTCACTGTCACCGATAACGATAACATCTGATGAAATTGTAGCGACAGCGGCACGAGCTGCAGCCGATGCTGCAATTGCATTTCGTACACGTTCTTCTGCAGCTGCAACAATTTCACGGGATACACCTGGCGGCGGTCCAATTTGTCCACCAACTTCAACATCACTACTACTATCTTCATCATCGTCATCTTCATCGTCGTCGTCGTCATCGTCATCATCATCAACATCTTCATTAATATGTTGTTCCATTTCCATTTGTTGTTGTACATTATCATGATGTTCATTATCTATGGCTATATTATTATCATCATCATCTGCTTCTTGAACATTTGCTTCATAATCGGGATCATTATTTTGATCATCATCATCAAAATCGTCTGGTAGATCTCCGGTTGGATAAGCGTCACCCTCTCCGCGATGATGAAATGGACCATCAGAATCGTAATTAAATTTAATATGTATTGAAATTTTATTTTTCGGTTTTATTTTCAAATCAAATTAACAATATGGAATAGTGCGTTTTTTTTTTAAACAATGATTTATAATTCTTTTCAAATTTTCTCTTAAATTATCTATTGCATAAAAATAAATCGTATTAATATAGTATTTATTATAGTAATATATATAGTAAGTGTATATAATTGAAAAATATAATTTTGTAATTGAACGAATATATGTATATGTACATAATAAAATTGTATATCTATAATTAAATGAAATATATGTGTATAAATGATTAAATGTATAAGGGAAAATAATAATTATTTTATTGCAATTTAAATTTAATATATTTATTTTACTCAATGGTGTAAACAGGGTTTATGGTAGTTGGTTGTACTACCGTACCTGTATTATCATTATTTTCTAAAACAAGTACTCGTTTCTTTTTGCTTCTTTTAATTTTATATACAATCATTAAGATAATAATTGTAATAATAATAATAAAAATTGATGCATACCCTAATGAATAATGATGTATGTCATGTTTGTTTAAATTATTTAATTTAGTAAGATCTTCAATGTATCTCACATCAGTACTTATTTTATCTAAACTATTCTTATTATCTATAAAATTTGTTAATTTTTTAATATTGATTAATGTATGGTCAAAATGCTCTAATTGCAAGTCAAAGGTTTTGAATTTTAGCAAATTTTCATCTAATACAGTTATGTTATCTTGGTTGGCATAAATTTTTATGAAATTCGTTTTTATGCTACAATCTAGTTCTATTTTTATCAACCCTTTATTTGCAATTAGATAACTTTGTTCCTTTTGATTTTTACAATGATATCGTAATCTAGTAGTATTTCTTGAATAAAAAATAGAAAGAAAAAAAGAAACATAAAAAAAAAAAATTTAAAATTCACATACAAAATGAAAAAAAAAAGAAGAAAAAAAAAATAGAATTTTGTTTATACAAAATTATTATAAAGTTTTTTTTTTTTTTTTTTAATAATATTTTAAAGAATATTTTAATTAATTTTGTTTTTTTTTTATTTTTTTATTTAAATGCAAATTAATTTTTTTCACGTTCCGCTTCCGCTTCTAATTCTTCTGTTTTTGACATTTTATTTGGTGGTTGATCGTCTTGATCAGAGGAATCAGCTTTTTTCTTTGATGCTTTTGTTGTTGTTGAATCATTCGGTTAATTTTTATTTTGATTTTCAATATTAGAATTTCCATCAGTACCGCCGTCAGCATCCGGTTTTGGTTCATTTTCATCATCGTCGTCTTTGTCTTCTTTACGATTTTGTTGTTCTTTTTCTGCATCATCCTCCTTTTCTTCATCATCTTCTTCGTCGTCGTCGTCGTCGTCGTCGTCGTCGTTGTCACCTTCTGGTGCGGCCGCTTCATTATCTTCATCACTGTCACTGTCACCGATAACGATAACATCTGATGAAATTGTAGCGACAGCGGCACGAGCTGCAGCCGATGCTGCAATTGCATTTCGTACACGTTCTTCTGCAGCTGCAACAATTTCACGGGATACACCTGGCGGCGGTCCAATTTGTCCACCAACTTCAACATCACTACTACTATCTTCATCATCGTCATCTTCATCGTCGTCGTCGTCATCGTCATCATCATCAACATCTTCATTAATATGTTGTTCCATTTCCATTTGTTGTTGTACATTATCATGATGTTCATTATCTATGGCTATATTATTATCATCATCATCTGCTTCTTGAACATTTGCTTCATAATCGGGATCATTATTTTGATCATCATCATCAAAATCGTCTGGTAGATCTCCGGTTGGATAAGCGTCACCCTCTCCGCGATGATGAAATGGACCATCAGAATCGTAATTAAATTTAATATGTATTGAAATTTTATTTTTCGGTTTTATTTTCAAATCAAATTAACAATATGGAATAGTGCGTTTTTTTTTTAAACAATGATTTATAATTCTTTTCAAATTTTCTCTTAAATTATCTATTGCATAAAAATAAATCGTATTAATATAGTATTTATTATAGTAATATATATAGTAAGTGTATATAATTGAAAAATATAATTTTGTAATTGAACGAATATATGTATATGTACATAATAAAATTGTATATCTATAATTAAATGAAATATATGTGTATAAATGATTAAATGTATAAGGGAAAATAATAATTATTTTATTGCAATTTAAATTTAATATATTTATTTTACTCAATGGTGTAAACAGGGTTTATGGTAGTTGGTTGTACTACCGTACCTGTATTATCATTATTTTCTAAAACAACTACTCGTTTCTTTTTGCTTCTTTTAATTTTATATACAATCATTAAGATAATAATTGTAATAATAATAATAAAAATTGATGCATACCCTAATGAATAATGATGTATGTCATGTTTGTTTAAATTATTTAATTTAGTAAGATCTTCAATGTATCTCACATCAGTACTTATTTTATCTAAACTATTCTTATTATCTATAAAATTTGTTAATTTTTTAATATTGATTAATGTATGGTCAAAATGCTCTAATTGCAAGTCAAAGGTTTTGAATTTTAGCAAATTTTCATCTAATACAATTATGTTATCTTGGTTGGCATAAATTTTTATGAAATTCGTTTTTATGCTACAATCTAGTTCTATTTTTATCAACCCTTTATTTGCAATTAGATAACTTTGTTCCTTTTGATTTTTACAATGATATCGTAATCTAGTAGTATTTCTTGAATAAAAAATAGAAAGAAAAAAAGAAACATAAAAAAAAAAAATTTAAAATTCACATACAAAATGAAAAAAAAAAGAAGAAAAAAAAAATAGAATTTTGTTTATACAAAATTATTATAAAGTTTTTTTTTTTTTTTTTTAATAATATTTTAAAGAATATTTTAATTAATTTTGTTTTTTTTTTATTTTTTTATTTAAATGCAAATTAATTTTTTTCACGTTCCGCTTCCGCTTCTAATTCTTCTGTTTTTGACATTTTATTTGGTGGTTGATCGTCTTGATCAGAAGAATCAGCTTTTTTCTTTGATGCTTTTGTTGTTGTTGAATCATTCGGTTCATTTTTATTTTGATTTTCAATATTAGAATTTCCATCAGTACCGCCGTCAGCATCCGGTTTTGGTTCATTTTCATCATCGTCGTCTTTGTCTTCTTTACGATTTTGTTGTTCTTTTTCTGCATCATCCTCCTTTTCTTCATCATCTTCTTCATCGTCGTCGTCGTCGTCGTCGTTGTCACCTTCTGGTGCGGCCGCTTCATTATCTTCATCACTGTCACTGTCACCGATAACGATAACATCTGATGAAATTGTAGCGACAGCGGCACGAGCTGCAGCCGATGCTGCAATTGCATTTCGTACACGTTCTTCTGCAGCTGCAACAATTTCACGGGATACACCTGGCGGCGGTCCAATTTGTCCACCAACTTCAACATCACTACTACTATCTTCATCATCGTCATCTTCATCGTCGTCGTCGTCATCGTCATCATCATCAACATCTTCATTAATATGTTGTTCCATTTCCATTTGTTGTTGTACATTATCATGATGTTCATTATCTATGGCTATATTATTATCATCATCATCTGCTTCTTGAACATTTGCTTCATAATCGGGATCATTATTTTGATCATCATCATCAAAATCGTCTGGTAGATCTCCGGTTGGATAAGCGTCACCCTCTCCGCGATGATGAAATGGACCATCAGAATCGTAATTAAATTTAATATGTATTGAAATTTTATTTTTCGGTTTTATTTTCAAATCAAATTAACAATATGGAATAGTGCGTTTTTTTTTTAAACAATGATTTATAATTCTTTTCAAATTTTCTCTTAAATTATCTATTGCATAAAAATAAATCGTATTAATATAGTATTTATTATAGTAATATATATAGTAAGTGTATATAATTGAAAAATATAATTTTGTAATTGAACGAATATATGTATATGTACATAATAAAATTGTATATCTATAATTAAATGAAATATATGTGTATAAATGATTAAATGTATAAGGGAAAATAATAATTATTTTATTGCAATTTAAATTTAATATATTTATTTTACTCAATGGTGTAAACAGGGTTTATGGTAGTTGGTTGTACTACCGTACCTGTATTATCATTATTTTCTAAAACAAGTACTCGTTTCTTTTTGCTTCTTTTAATTTTATATACAATCATTAAGATAATAATTGTAATAATAATAATAAAAATTGATGCATACCCTAATGAATAATGATGTATGTCATGTTTGTTTAAATTATTTAATTTAGTAAGATCTTCAATGTATCTCATATCAGTACTGTTGTATCTCTTGTTGATGGTGTAGATGGTCCGATGCTTTTATTAATTAAACAATGAAACATTAATTTAGGTTTAAGATTACTTTTATTTAAACAGATTCTTATATATCTTTCGTATAGAGGTATCCTCGAGCTTCACGTGGTGTTCTGCGTCTACTCGTGACGACGGCTGATATCCGACTCCCCTTCCGTCGACCGCACTTTCTTAATGCCGCTTTCACGCGACCCACTTTTGACATTTGACTTAATGCCGCTTTCGCGCCTCCATTATTCCTTAGAGCTGCGCTCACTACACAACACCTCCCTCTTTCACTATCTTTCCCCCATTTACTACTTCCTTGAATTTCCTTCTCCACTATACCTTATGCGTCATACATTTTTACCTTATTCCGTTGTTTCCAAGTAATCCCTAAACCTAATACATTATTGCATTTTTAATTCATGTAATCCTTAACCTACTAGTACAATATTACATTATATCCTTTTTTTAATTCATGTAATCCTTAACCTAATAGTACAATATTACATTATATTCTTTTTTTTTTTTTTTAATTCATGTAATCCTTAACCTAATAGTACAATATTAATATAATGTAATATATTAATATCTTTTTTATTTCATGTAATATTCTTTTTTAATTCAAGTAATCCTTAGCCTAATAGTACAATATTGCATTATATTCTTTTTTATTTCATGTAATATTCTTTTTTAATTCAAGTAATCCTTAGCCTAATAGTACAATATTGCATTATATTCTTTTTTATTTCATGTAATATTCTTTTTTAATTCATGTAATCCTTAACCTAATAGTACAATATTGCAGAGGGCCCCTTCAAATTGGGAACGATTTCGTTTTGTTTTTTTTTTCTTAAAATTCCGTTACGTAATCTCTAAATCTTATGGGACGACGCGTAATTCTACCGCTCCGAGTTTGTCCACCGCCATTTCCATTTCCATTCCCATTCGCCGCCCCAATCGGTTCTCTCCCCGTGTTCCCCTGTCCGCGTTCCCCTTCATCATTTCCGCATGCCCGCATTGACCCATGCCTACCTCTTCCATTCCTTTCGTTTTCTATGGGCTCTCCTTCATCAATCCACTTATTCCTCATTTCGTTTCTCGACCTTTTCAAATGCACCGAATTCCTTCTTAACTCCCTTCCCTCTTCATTCTTTATAATATACGATCGCGGACCTCCATGCTTCCGTATCACCCTTGCTCCTGCCCAACTACCATCCCGTCTATAACACACCCTCTCCCCTTCCTCAAATGGCATTCTGCTTTTACATTGCCGGTCATGCACCGTCTTTGTTTTGTCCCGTGAATCCAACAACCCCTGCCTGATTCCCTGTTCAACCCTTGGCTGTAACAATTCCTCCCTTATCGGCACCTTTGTCCTCGTCACCCTACTCATCAAAATTTGTGACGGCGATGCCCCCAATCTCGTAATTGGATGATTCCGATATTCCAACATTGCGTAATCAACGTCGCCATGACCCTCCACCGCCTTTCTGATTATAGTCTTGGCCACATGCACCGCCTTTTCGGCCTGTCCATTCGACCTTGGGTACCCCGGACTGGACGTCACACATGTAAACCCCCATTCCCTGGCGAAGTTCAACATCTCCCTTGACCCAAACGGCATATTATCGGACATCATGACCCTCGGGATTCCATGCGTCGCAAACACCCTTTTTAAATTTTTTATCACTTCGGCCGCCGTCTTGCTTGCCAACTCTGCAACCTCCAGCCACTTCGAGAAGCAATCTGTCAGAACCAAATAATCTGACCCATTTACATACGCAATGTCCACCGCCACCCGTTCGAATCTGTACGTTGGCACCTCATGTGGCAACAACGGTTCTCTTTCATTCGCCGGCCCTAATTTCTCGCACACCCTGCATTTCCCAATCATATCCTCTATGTCTGCATCGACCCCCGGCCAATACACTATTCCCCTTGCTCGCTCCTTTGTTTTCGTCATGCCCATGTGGGATTCGTGCAACTTTCCCAAAATTACCCCCCGACTTCCCGCCGGTATAACGATCCTATCTCCATAAAAAACCAAACCATTCTCCACATATATATCTTCCTTTATTTTCCAATATCGCCTTACCGCATCCGGTACCCTTTCTCTTTTGTTTGGCCACCCTTCCCGATACATTCTTATCACCGCCCCCAGCACCTGATCCCTTTTTGTCTCCTCTACTAAATATTCCCTGCGCTCCTCCGTCACGTCCACACTGTGAACCACCTCGTTGAATTCCGACACATAATCCTCATTCCCCTTGATGAACGCCCTCGACAATTGATCCGCAATATGCAAGTCCTTTCCTGGCACGTACTTCAATTTTAACTCATACGCCTGGATTTTCAATTTCATTCTCTTCAACCTCGTTGACGCGATCTTTGCATATTCCTTCCCCATGACTCCCAACAACGGCTTGTGGTCCGTGTGCACTGTGACCTCATGCCCATAAATGTACTGATGGAATTTCAGGCACCCGAAAATGATGGCCAAAAATTCCTTTTCAATTCCGCTCTTGGATGCATCCGTTTGTAATATACTCTCCTCGTTCACATTAAACGCCACCAATACTGGTGCCGACGTTATTCTCTCCTTCAACGTTTTTACGGCCTCCGCATGTACGTTGTACCATGCCCACTCACAGTTTTTCCTTAACAACTCCCTTAAACAACTTGTGACCTCCGCCATATTGGGCACAAAACCCCTCAGATAGTTCACCATCCCCAAAAATCGTTGCAACTCAATTCTATTTCTGGGCTCCGGCATCTCCACTATTGCCCTTACCCGATCTGTATCCGGCATCATCCCTCTATCGCCAAATCGATGCCCCAGGAACACAACCTCCCTTACCTTGTACTGCAGTTTTTTCTCATTAAATTTTACTCCGATCCTTTCCGCCCTCTTGACTAACGCCTCCATGTTGCAATCATGCTGTTTCTCCGTCTCCCCCATCACCAGGAAATCGTCCACATAAATGAAAACTCCCGCCAGATCCCCAAAATTTTCCTCGTTGTATCTTTGAAAACTCTCCGGTGCCACGTTCAACCCGAACGGCAATCTTCTAAACTCATAGCCACCAAACGGCGTACTGAAACCACACAATTTTCTTGATTCGCCCGACAACTCTATCTGATAAAACCCGTCCTTCAAGTCCATAACCGAAAAAAACCTCATTCCTTGCATTCTAATCTTCAGATCATCTATTGTTGGCATCAATCTTAAATCCCGGACCACCACTTTGTTGAGTTCTTGTGGGTCCAAACATAACCTCGGCAATCCATCCGATTTTTCAACCACTACCAAATTACTTACCCATTCCCTGGGCCCGTCCGTCTTTTGAATTATTCCCCTTTCCTCCAGTTTGTTCAACGCGTCTCGGACTTTCTCCCTTATTCTTTCCGGCACTCTCCTCGGTGGTCTTGCCACCGGTACCGCCCCCTCTCTGACTCTCAATACCAACTTCCCCGGGAACCTTCCCATTCCCCCGAACACACTCCGATTTTTTCTAATAAATTCCTCTGCGCCATTGGCCACCTCCAACACCCTGGCCACCAATCCCAACTCCACACAGGTTGCCAGCCCCAAAATTGCCACCGACCCCTTCTCCACTAAAATAAAATCCGCCTCGCTCGCCTTCTTTCCGGCTCCTTCCCTTGCCACCCTTAATGTGACCACCCCGAAGGATCGAATTACCGTCCCCCCATAAGCATTCAACGTCATATCCGACCTCCGCCAACCCATCTTTTCTTTCGATCCCAATTTGTCGAATTCGCCCATTGGTAATAAATTCACCTCAGAGCCCGTGTCCAACTTGAAACTTAACCGTAACACGTCATTGATTATCAATGCCTCGTTCCACGACCCGTTTTTATTTGTTACACTATTTATTGTACTAATTATTTTGCGATCTGCTGCCTGTTCGATACTTGCAGCATGCACTTTTTTGTGATTCTGACAGCATCGGGCAAAATGTCCCATCGCGCCACATCTCGCACACCGTTTTCCGTACGCGGGACACTTTCCCCGAATGTGCCGCTGATCGCAATATTTGCAAGCCACCACAGGCCGTGAGGTGCCTTTATTACCATTACATTCTGTTTTATAATTAATATCTATTTTCTTAAATTTATTTATATTTTGATACCTATTATTATCCTGATTACCTGTATTCCCCTCGTTGTACCCGTTGTCGTTACCGCCGCTCCTAACATAGTTGTTGACACTGCTTCTACCGGCCGCCCCTCTGCTGAACCTGTTTTTTATCTCGTTTATCGCTGTCCGCTCCTCCATTTTATCTTGTATCGCCCCGGTGTGTTGCTTGTTGACTTCCGCCAATCTGCACATTTCCACTGTTTTGTGCAAAGATGGGTCTCCATTCCTGATTAATGTCTCCTGTAATTGGGCATCTCTCATGCCAAAGATGATGCGGTCTCTTACCATCGCCTCTTCCTGTTTCCCAACCTGCATGATCTCGCCAACCTCTTCAGGTCTGTTAGAAAATTGTTAAACTGCTCCCCCTCTCCTTGCTTTTTTTTATAAAACTGATGCCTCTCGTACAGCACATTCTTTCGTACCGCGCAATACCCGTCAAACGCCGCCGTAATTGCCTCCATATCATCATTATCATCCTCGTCCAACCCGAACGTCTCCATCAACTCCAACGCCTCTTCTCCTATCAAATTCTTAAAAATCGCGACCTTCACTTCGCCGTCTTTTTCATCATGCCCCGCCGCTGTCATATTCCGTATATTCCGAACTGGATCTTAAATTTTCTCCACCTCTCGCCTATATCCGATGCACCTACTACCAGTGCGCCTGGTCGTCTTAATGATTCCATCTTGATTTATATTTTATTATTTATTATTTTTTTTTTTTTCTATTTTCCTTATTTGTTCGCGGCCACACACTTGTTACTATTACTGTACTTTTATTATTTTAATTTTATTTTTTTTCCGCGGACACACCCTCGTTGCTATTACTGTGCTTCTCTTTTTCCGTCTAACGTCTTTTCCCGCGTCACTTTTGATTCTATTTCTTTTTTCTTTTTACACTTTTCCCGTCCTACCGTCTTTTCCCGCGTCACCTTTATTCTATATTTTTTTCTCTATTTTACACTTTTACCATCTTGGCGTCTATTTCCGCGGCACTTTTTTATTCAATTTTTCTATTTTATCTTTTACCGTCTTAGCGTCTATTTTATTTTTCCACTTTTTTTTTTTTTTTTTTTTTTTTTTTTAACGCGGCATTTTCTTATTCTCTATTTATTTTTTTTTTTTTCAACACTTTTTTCTGTTCTTTTTTCACCCTTTTCTCGACTGCGCCATGTTGTATCTCTTGTTGATGGTGTAGATGGTCCGAGGCTTTTATTAATTAAACAATGAAACATTAATTTAGGTTTAAGATTACTTTTATTTAAACAGATTCTTATATATCTTTCGTATAGAGGTATCCTCGAGCTTCACGTGGTGTTCTGCGTCTACTCGTGACGACGGCTGATATTCGACTCCCCTTCCGTCGACCGCACTTTCTTAATGCCGCTTTCACGCGACCCACTTTTGACATTTGACTTAATGCCGCTTTCGCGCCTCCATTATTCCTTAGAGCTGCGCTCACTACACAACAAGTACTTATTTTATCTAAACTATTCTTATTATCTATAAAATTTGTTAATTTTTTAATATTGATTAATGTATGGTCAAAATGCTCTAATTGCAAGTCAAAGGTTTTGAATTTTAGCAAATTTTCATCTAATACAGTTATGTTATCTTGGTTGGCATAAATTTTTATGAAATTCGTTTTTATGCTACAATCTAGTTCTATTTTTATCAACCCTTTATTTGCAATTCGATAACTTTGTTCCTTTTGATTTTTACAATGATATCGTAATCTAGTAGTATTTCTTGAATAAAAAATAGAAAGAAAAAAAGAAACATAAAAAAAAAAATTTAAAATTCACATACAAAATGAAAAAAAAAGAAGAAAAAAAAAATAGAATTTTGTTTATACAAAATTATTATAAAGTTTTTTTTTTTTTTTTTTAATAATATTTTAAAGAATATTTTAATTAATTTTGTTTTTTTTTTATTTTTTTATTTAAATGCAAATTAATTTTTTTCACGTTCCGCTTCCGCTTCTAATTCTTCTGTTTTTGACATTTTATTTGGTGGTTGATCGTCTTGATCAGAAGAATCAGCTTTTTTCTTTGATGCTTTTGTTGTTGTTGAATCATTCGGTTCATTTTTATTTTGATTTTCAATATTAGAATTTCCATCAGTACCGCCGTCAGCATCCGGTTTTGGTTCATTTTCATCATCGTCGTCTTTGTCTTCTTTACGATTTTGTTGTTCTTTTTCTGCATCATCCTCCTTTTCTTCATCATCTTCTTCGTCGTCGTCGTCGTCGTCGTCGTTGTCACCTTCTGGTGCGGCCGCTTCATTATCTTCATCACTGTCACTGTCACCGATAACGATAACATCTGATGAAATTGTAGCGACAGCGGCACGAGCTGCAGCCGATGCTGCAATTGCATTTCGTACACGTTCTTCTGCAGCTGCAACAATTTCACGGGATACACCTGGCGGCGGTCCAATTTGTCCACCAACTTCAACATCACTACTACTATCTTCATCATCGTCATCTTCATCGTCGTCGTCGTCATCGTCATCATCATCAACATCTTCATTAATATGTTGTTCCATTTCCATTTGTTGTTGTACATTATCATGATGTTCATTATCTATGGCTATATTATTATCATCATCATCTGCTTCTTGAACATTTGCTTCATAATCGGGATCATTATTTTGATCATCATCATCAAAATCGTCTGGTAGATCTCCGGTTGGATAAGCGTCACCCTCTCCGCGATGATGAAATGGACCATCAGAATCGTAATTAAATTTAATATGTATTGAAATTTTATTTTTCGGTTTTATTTTCAAATCAAATTAACAATATGGAATAGTGCGTTTTTTTTTTAAACAATGATTTATAATTCTTTTCAAATTTTCTCTTAAATTATCTATTGCATAAAAATAAATCGTATTAATATAGTATTTATTATAGTAATATATATAGTAAGTGTATATAATTGAAAAATATAATTTTGTAATTGAACGAATATATGTATATGTACATAATAAAATTGTATATCTATAATTAAATGAAATATATGTGTATAAATGATTAAATGTATAAGGGAAAATAATAATTATTTTATTGCAATTTAAATTTAATATATTTATTTTACTCAATGGTGTAAACAGGGTTTATGGTAGTTGGTTGTACTACCGTACCTGTATTATCATTATTTTCTAAAACAACTACTCGTTTCTTTTTGCTTCTTTTAATTTTATATACAATCATTAAGATAATAATTGTAATAATAATAATAAAAATTGATGCATACCCTAATGAATAATGATGTATGTCATGTTTGTTTAAATTATTTAATTTAGTAAGATCTTCAATGTATCTCACATCAGTACTTATTTTATCTAAACTATTCTTATTATCTATAAAATTTGTTAATTTTTTAATATTGATTAATGTATGGTCAAAATGCTCTAATTGCAAGTCAAAGGTTTTGAATTTTAGCAAATTTTCATCTAATACAGTTATGTTATCTTGGTTGGCATAAATTTTTATGAAATTCGTTTTTATGCTACAATCTAGTTCTATTTTTATCAACCCTTTATTTGCAATTAGATAACTTTGTTTCTTTTGATTTTTACAATGATATCGTAATCTAGTAGTATTTCTTGAATAAAAAATAGAAAGAAAAAAAGAAACATAAAAAAAAAAAATTTAAAATTCACATACAAAATGAAAAAAAAAAGAAGAAAAAAAAAATAGAATTTTGTTTATACAAAATTATTATAAAGTTTTTTTTTTTTTTTTTAATAATATTTTAAAGAATATTTTAATTAATTTTGTTTTTTTTTTATTTTTTTATTTAAATGCAAATTAATTTTTTTCACGTTCCGCTTCCGCTTCTAATTCTTCTGTTTTTGACATTTTATTTGGTGGTTGATCGTCTTGATCAGAAGAATCAGCTTTTTTCTTTGATGCTTTTGTTGTTGTTGAATCATTCGGTTCATTTTTATTTTGATTTTCAATATTAGAATTTCCATCAGTACCGCCGTCAGCATCCGGTTTTGGTTCATTTTCATCATCGTCGTCTTTGTCTTCTTTACGATTTTGTTGTTCTTTTTCTGCATCATCCTCCTTTTCTTCATCATCTTCTTCGTCGTCGTCGTCGTCGTCGTCGTTGTCACCTTCTGGTGCGGCCGCTTCATTATCTTCATCACTGTCACTGTCACCGATAACGATAACATCTGATGAAATTGTAGCGACAGCGGCACGAGCTGCAGCCGATGCTGCAATTGCATTTCGTACACGTTCTTCTGCAGCTGCAACAATTTCACGGGATACACCTGGCGGCGGTCCAATTTGTCCACCAACTTCAACATCACTACTACTATCTTCATCATCGTCATCTTCATCGTCGTCGTCGTCATCGTCATCATCATCAACATCTTCATTAATATGTTGTTCCATTTCCATTTGTTGTTGTACATTATCATGATGTTCATTATCTATGGCTATATTATTATCATCATCATCTGCTTCTTGAACATTTGCTTCATAATCGGGATCATTATTTTGATCATCATCATCAAAATCGTCTGGTAGATCTCCGGTTGGATAAGCGTCACCCTCTCCGCGATGATGAAATGGACCATCAGAATCGTAATTAAATTTAATATGTATTGAAATTTTATTTTTCGGTTTTATTTTCAAATCAAATTAACAATATGGAATAGTGCGTTTTTTTTTAAACAATGATTTATAATTCTTTTCAAATTTTCTCTTAAATTATCTATTGCATAAAAATAAATCGTATTAATATAGTATTTATTATAGTAATATATATAGTAAGTGTATATAATTGAAAAATATAATTTTGTAATTGAACGAATATATGTATATGTACATAATAAAATTGTATATCTATAATTAAATGAAATATATGTGTATAAATGATTAAATGTATAAGGGAAAATAATAATTATTTTATTGCAATTTAAATTTAATATATTTATTTTACTCAATGGTGTAAACAGGGTTTATGGTAGTTGGTTGTACTACCGTACCTGTATTATCATTATTTTCTAAAACAACTACTCGTTTCTTTTTGCTTCTTTTAATTTTATATACAATCATTAAGATAATAATTGTAATAATAATAATAAAAATTGATGCATACCCTAATGAATAATGATGTATGTCATGTTTGTTTAAATTATTTAATTTAGTAAGATCTTCAATGTATCTCACATCAGTACTTATTTTATCTAAACTATTCTTATTATCTATAAAATTTGTTAATTTTTTAATATTGATTAATGTATGGTCAAAATGCTCTAATTGCAAGTCAAAGGTTTTGAATTTTAGCAAATTTTCATCTAATACAGTTATGTTATCTTGGTTGGCATAAATTTTTATGAAATTCGTTTTTATGCTACAATCTAGTTCTATTTTTATCAACCCTTTATTTGCAATTAGATAACTTTGTTCCTTTTGATTTTTACAATGATATCGTAATCTAGTAGTATTTCTTGAATAAAAAATAGAAAGAAAAAAAGAAACATAAAAAAAAAAAATTTAAAATTCACATACAAAATGAAAAAAAAAAGAAGAAAAAAAAAATAGAACTTTGTTTATACAAAATTATTATAAAGTTTTTTTTTTTTTTTTTTTAATAATATTTTAAAGAATATTTTAATTAATTTTGTTTTTTTTTTATTTTTTTATTTAAATGCAAATTAATTTTTTTCACGTTCCGCTTCCGCTTCTAATTCTTCTGTTTTTGACATTTTATTTGGTGGTTGATCGTCTTGATCAGAAGAATCAGCTTTTTTCTTTGATGCTTTTGTTGTTGTTGAATCATTCGGTTCATTTTTATTTTGATTTTCAATATTAGAATTTCCATCAGTACCGCCGTCAGCATCCGGTTTTGGTTCATTTTCATCATCGTCGTCTTTGTCTTCTTTACGATTTTGTTGTTCTTTTTCTGCATCATCCTCCTTTTCTTCATCATCTTCTTCGTCGTCGTCGTCGTCGTCGTCGTTGTCACCTTCTGGTGCGGCCGCTTCATTATCTTCATCACTGTCACTGTCACCGATAACGATAACATCTGATGAAATTGTAGCGACAGCGGCACGAGCTGCAGCCGATGCTGCAATTGCATTTCGTACACGTTCTTCTGCAGCTGCAACAATTTCACGGGATACACCTGGCGGCGGTCCAATTTGTCCACCAACTTCAACATCACTACTACTATCTTCATCATCGTCATCTTCATCGTCGTCGTCGTCATCGTCATCATCATCAACATCTTCATTAATATGTTGTTCCATTTCCATTTGTTGTTGTACATTATCATGATGTTCATTATCTATGGCTATATTATTATCATCATCATCTGCTTCTTGAACATTTGCTTCATAATCGGGATCATTATTTTGATCATCATCATCAAAATCGTCTGGTAGATCTCCGGTTGGATAAGCGTCACCCTCTCCGCGATGATGAAATGGACCATCAGAATCGTAATTAAATTTAATATGTATTGAAATTTTATTTTTCGGTTTTATTTTCAAATCAAATTAACAATATGGAATAGTGCGTTTTTTTTTTAAACAATGATTTATAATTCTTTTCAAATTTTCTCTTAAATTATCTATTGCATAAAAATAAATCGTATTAATATAGTATTTATTATAGTAATATATATAGTAAGTGTATATAATTGAAAAATATAATTTTGTAATTGAACGAATATATGTATATGTACATAATAAAATTGTATATCTATAATTAAATGAAATATATGTGTATAAATGATTAAATGTATAAGGGAAAATAATAATTATTTTATTGCAATTTAAATTTAATATATTTATTTTACTCAATGGTGTAAACAGGGTTTATGGTAGTTGGTTGTACTACCGTACCTGTATTATCATTATTTTCTAAAACAACTACTCGTTTCTTTTTGCTTCTTTTAATTTTATATACAATCATTAAGATAATAATTGTAATAATAATAATAAAAATTGATGCATACCCTAATGAATAATGATGTATGTCATGTTTGTTTAAATTATTTAATTTAGTAAGATCTTCAATGTATCTCACATCAGTACTTATTTTATCTAAACTATTCTTATTATCTATAAAATTTGTTAATTTTTTAATATTGATTAATGTATGGTCAAAATGCTCTAATTGCAAGTCAAAGGTTTTGAATTTTAGCAAATTTTCATCTAATACAGTTATGTTATCTTGGTTGGCATAAATTTTTATGAAATTCGTTTTTATGCTACAATCTAGTTCTATTTTTATCAACCCTTTATTTGCAATTAGATAACTTTGTTCCTTTTGATTTTTACAATGATATCGTAATCTAGTAGTATTTCTTGAATAAAAAATAGAAAGAAAAAAAGAAACATAAAAAAAAAAAATTTAAAATTCACATACAAAATGAAAAAAAAAAGAAGAAAAAAAAAATAGAATTTTGTTTATACAAAATTATTATAAAGTTTTTTTTTTTTTTTTTTAATAATATTTTAAAGAATATTTTAATTAATTTTGTTTTTTTTTTATTTTTTTATTTAAATGCAAATTAATTTTTTTCACGTTCCGCTTCCGCTTCTAATTCTTCTGTTTTTGACATTTTATTTGGTGGTTGATCGTCTTGATCAGAAGAATCAGCTTTTTTCTTTGATGCTTTTGTTGTTGTTGAATCATTCGGTTCATTTTTATTTTGATTTTCAATATTAGAATTTCCATCAGTACCGCCGTCAGCATCCGGTTTTGGTTCATTTTCATCATCGTCGTCTTTGTCTTCTTTACGATTTTGTTGTTCTTTTTCTGCATCATCCTCCTTTTCTTCATCATCTTCTTCGTCGTCGTCGTCGTCGTCGTCGTTGTCACCTTCTGGTGCGGCCGCTTCATTATCTTCATCACTGTCACTGTCACCGATAACGATAACATCTGATGAAATTGTAGCGACAGCGGCACGAGCTGCAGCCGATGCTGCAATTGCATTTCGTACACGTTCTTCTGCAGCTGCAACAATTTCACGGGATACACCTGGCGGCGGTCCAATTTGTCCACCAACTTCAACATCACTACTACTATCTTCATCATCGTCATCTTCATCGTCGTCGTCGTCATCGTCATCATCATCAACATCTTCATTAATATGTTGTTCCATTTCCATTTGTTGTTGTACATTATCATGATGTTCATTATCTATGGCTATATTATTATCATCATCATCTGCTTCTTGAACATTTGCTTCATAATCGGGATCATTATTTTGATCATCATCATCAAAATCGTCTGGTAGATCTCCGGTTGGATAAGCGTCACCCTCTCCGCGATGATGAAATGGACCATCAGAATCGTAATTAAATTTAATATGTATTGAAATTTTATTTTTCGGTTTTATTTTCAAATCAAATTAACAATATGGAATAGTGCGTTTTTTTTTTTAAACAATGATTTATAATTCTTTTCAAATTTTCTCTTAAATTATCTATTGCATAAAAATAAATCGTATTAATATAGTATTTATTATAGTAATATATATAGTAAGTGTATATAATTGAAAAATATAATTTTGTAATTGAACGAATATATGTATATGTACATAATAAAATTGTATATCTATAATTAAATGAAATATATGTGTATAAATGATTAAATGTATAAGGGAAAATAATAATTATTTTATTGCAATTTAAATTTAATATATTTATTTTACTCAATGGTGTAAACAGGGTTTATGGTAGTTGGTTGTACTACCGTACCTGTATTATCATTATTTTCTAAAACAACTACTCGTTTCTTTTTGCTTCTTTTAATTTTATATACAATCATTAACATAATAATTGTAATAATAATAATAAAAATTGATGCATACCCTAATGAATAATGATGTATGTCATGTTTGTTTAAATTATTTAATTTAGTAAGATCTTCAATGTATCTCACATCAGTACTTATTTTATCTAAACTATTCTTATTATCTATAAAATTTGTTAATTTTTTAATATTGATTAATGTATGGTCAAAATGCTCTAATTGCAAGTCAAAGGTTTTGAATTTTAGCAAATTTTCATCTAATACAGTTATGTTATCTTGGTTGGCATAAATTTTTATGAAATTCGTTTTTATGCTACAATCTAGTTCTATTTTTATCAACCCTTTATTTGCAATTAGATAACTTTGTTCCTTTTGATTTTTACAATGATATCGTAATCTAGTAGTATTTCTTGAATAAAAAATAGAAAGAAAAAAAGAAACATAAAAAAAAAAAATTTAAAATTCACATACAAAATGAAAAAAAAAAGAAGAAAAAAAAAATAGAATTTTGTTTATACAAAATTATTATAAAGTTTTTTTTTTTTTTTTTAATAATATTTTAAAGAATATTTTAATTAATTTTGTTTTTTTTTTATTTTTTTATTTAAATGCAAATTAATTTTTTTCACGTTCCGCTTCCGCTTCTAATTCTTCTGTTTTTGACATTTTATTTGGTGGTTGATCGTCTTGATCAGAAGAATCAGCTTTTTTCTTTGATGCTTTTGTTGTTGTTGAATCATTCGGTTCATTTTTATTTTGATTTTCAATATTAGAATTTCCATCAGTACCGCCGTCAGCATCCGGTTTTGGTTCATTTTCATCATCGTCGTCTTTGTCTTCTTTACGATTTTGTTGTTCTTTTTCTGCATCATCCTCCTTTTCTTCATCATCTTCTTCGTCGTCGTCGTCGTCGTTGTCACCTTCTGGTGCGGCCGCTTCATTATCTTCATCACTGTCACTGTCACCGATAACGATAACATCTGATGAAATTGTAGCGACAGCGGCACGAGCTGCAGCCGATGCTGCAATTGCATTTCGTACACGTTCTTCTGCAGCTGCAACAATTTCACGGGATACACCTGGCGGCGGTCCAATTTGTCCACCAACTTCAACATCACTACTACTATCTTCATCATCGTCATCTTCATCGTCGTCGTCGTCATCGTCATCATCATCAACATCTTCATTAATATGTTGTTCCATTTCCATTTGTTGTTGTACATTATCATGATGTTCATTATCTATGGCTATATTATTATCATCATCATCTGCTTCTTGAACATTTGCTTCATAATCGGGATCATTATTTTGATCATCATCATCAAAATCGTCTGGTAGATCTCCGGTTGGATAAGCGTCACCCTCTCTGCGATGATGAAATGGACCATCAGAATCGTAATTAAATTTAATATGTATTGAAATTTTATTTTTCGGTTTTATTTTCAAATCAAATTAACAATATGGAATAGTGCGTTTTTTTTTTAAACAATGATTTATAATTCTTTTCAAATTTTCTCTTAAATTATCTATTGCATAAAAATAAATCGTATTAATATAGTATTTATTATAGTAATATATATAGTAAGTGCATATAATTGAAAAATATAATTTTGTAATTGAACGAATATATGTATATGTACATAATAAAATTGTATATCTATAATTAAATGAAATATATGTGTATAAATGATTAAATGTATAAGGGAAAATAATAATTATTTTATTGCAATTTAAATTTAATATATTTATTTTACTCAATGGTGTAAACAGGGTTTATGGTAGTTGGTTGTACTACCGTACCTGTATTATCATTATTTTCTAAAACAACTACTCGTTTCTTTTTGCTTCTTTTAATTTTATATACAATCATTAAGATAATAATTGTAATAATAATAATAAAAATTGATGCATACCCTAATGAATAATGATGTATGTCATGTTTGTTTAAATTATTTAATTTAGTAAGATCTTCAATGTATCTCACATCAGTACTTATTTTATCTAAACTATTCTTATTATCTATAAAATTTGTTAATTTTTTAATATTGATTAATGTATGGTCAAAATGCTCTAATTGCAAGTCAAAGGTTTTGAATTTTAGCAAATTTTCATCTAATACAGTTATGTTATCTTGGTTGGCATAAATTTTTATGAAATTCGTTTTTATGCTACAATCTGTCAATTTTGTTCTATTTTTATCAACCCTTTATTTGCAATTAGATAACTTTGTTCCTTTTGATTTTTACAATGATATCGTAATCTAGTAGTATTTCTTGAATAAAAAATAGAAATAAAAAAAGGAAAAATAAAAAAAAAAAATTTAAAATTCACATACAAAATGAAAAAAAAAAGAAGAAAAAAAAAATAGAATTTTGTTTATACAAAATTATTATAAAGTTTTTTTTTTTTTTTTTTAATAATATTTTAAAGAATATTTTAATTAATTTTGTTTTTTTTTTATTTTTTTATTTAAATGCAAATTAATTTTTTTCACGTTCCGCTTCCGCTTCTAATTCTTCTGTTTTTGACATTTTATTTGGTGGTTGATCGTCTTGATCAGAAGAATCAGCTTTTTTCTTTGATGCTTTTGTTGTTGTTGAATCATTCGGTTCATTTTTATTTTGATTTTCAATATTAGAATTTCCATCAGTACCGCCGTCAGCATCCGGTTTTGGTTCATTTTCATCATCGTCGTCTTTGTCTTCTTTACGATTTTGTTGTTCTTTTTCTGCATCATCCTCCTTTTCTTCATCATCTTCTTCGTCGTCGTCGTCGTCGTCGTCGTTGTCACCTTCTGGTGCGGCCGCTTCATTATCTTCATCACTGTCACTGTCACCGATAACGATAACATCTGATGAAATTGTAGCGACAGCGGCACGAGCTGCAGCCGATGCTGCAATTGCATTTCGTACACGTTCTTCTGCAGCTGCAACAATTTCACGGGATACACCTGGCGGCGGTCCAATTTGTCCACCAACTTCAACATCACTACTACTATCTTCATCATCGTCATCTTCATCGTCGTCGTCGTCATCGTCATCATCATCAACATCTTCATTAATATGTTGTTCCATTTCCATTTGTTGTTGTACATTATCATGATGTTCATTATCTATGGCTATATTATTATCATCATCATCTGCTTCTTGAACATTTGCTTCATAATCGGGATCATTATTTTGATCATCATCATCAAAATCGTCTGGTAGATCTCCGGTTGGATAAGCGTCACCCTCTCCGCGATGATGAAATGGACCATCAGAATCGTAATTAAATTTAATATGTATTGAAATTTTATTTTTCGGTTTTATTTTCAAATCAAATTAACAATATGGAATAGTGCGTTTTTTTTTTAAACAATGATTTATAATTCTTTTCAAATTTTCTCTTAAATTATCTATTGCATAAAAATAAATCGTATTAATATAGTATTTATTATAGTAATATATATAGTAAGTGTATATAATTGAAAAATATAATTTTGTAATTGAACGAATATATGTATATGTACATAATAAAATTGTATATCTATAATTAAATGAAATATATGTGTATAAATGATTAAATGTATAAGGGAAAATAATAATTATTTTATTGCAATTTAAATTTAATATATTTATTTTACTCAATGGTGTAAACAGGTTTTATGGTAGTTGGTTGTACTACCGTACCTGTATTATCATTATTTTCTAAAACAACTACTCGTTTCTTTTTGCTTCTTTTAATTTTATATACAATCATTAAGATAATAATTGTAATAATAATAATAAAAATTGATGCATACCCTAATGAATAATGATGTATGTCATGTTTGTTTAAATTATTTAATTTAGTAAGATCTTCAATGTATCTCACATCAGTACTTATTTTATCTAAACTATTCTTATTATCTATAAAATTTGTTAATTTTTTAATATTGATTAATGTATGGTCAAAATGCTCTAATTGCAAGTCAAAGGTTTTGAATTTTAGCAAATTTTCATCTAATACAGTTATGTTATCTTGGTTGGCATAAATTTTTATGAAATTCGTTTTTATGCTACAATCTAGTTCTATTTTTATCAACCCTTTATTTGCAATTAGATAACTTTGTTCCTTTTGATTTTTACAATGATATCGTAATCTAGTAGTATTTATTGAATAAAAAATAGAAAGAAAAAAAGAAACATAAAAAAAAAAAATTGAAAATTCACATACAAAATGAAAAAAAAAAGAAGAAAAAAAAAATAGAATTTTGTTTATACAAAATTATTATAAAGTTTTTTTTTTTTTTTTTTAATAATATTTTAAAGAATATTTTAATTAATTTTGTTTTTTTTTTATTTTTTTATTTAAATGCAAATTAATTTTTTTCACGTTCCGCTTCCGCTTCTAATTCTTCTGTTTTTGACATTTTATTTGGTGGTTGATCGTCTTGATCAGAAGAATCAGCTTTTTTCTTTGATGCTTTTGTTGTTGTTGAATCATTCGGTTCATTTTTATTTTGATTTTCAATATTAGAATTTCCATCAGTACCGCCGTCAGCATCCGGTTTTGGTTCATTTTCATCATCGTCGTCTTTGTCTTCTTTACGATTTTGTTGTTCTTTTTCTGCATCATCCTCCTTTTCTTCATCATCTTCTTCGTCGTCGTCGTCGTCGTCGTCGTTGTCACCTTCTGGTGCGGCCGCTTCATTATCTTCATCACTGTCACTGTCACCGATAACGATAACATCTGATGAAATTGTAGCGACAGCGGCACGAGCTGCAGCCGATGCTGCAATTGCATTTCGTACACGTTCTTCTGCAGCTGCAACAATTTCACGGGATACACCTGGCGGCGGTCCAATTTGTCCACCAACTTCAACATCACTACTACTATCTTCATCATCGTCATCTTCATCGTCGTCGTCGTCATCGTCATCATCATCAACATCTTCATTAATATGTTGTTCCATTTCCATTTGTTGTTGTACATTATCATGATGTTCATTATCTATGGCTATATTATTATCATCATCATCTGCTTCTTGAACATTTGCTTCATAATCGGGATCATTATTTTGATCATCATCATCAAAATCGTCTGGTAGATCTCCGGTTGGATAAGCGTCACCCTCTCCGCGATGATGAAATGGACCATCAGAATCGTAATTAAATTTAATATGTATTGAAATTTTATTTTTCGGTTTTATTTTCAAATCAAATTAACAATATGGAATAGTGCGTTTTTTTTTTAAACAATGATTTATAATTCTTTTCAAATTTTCTCTTAAATTATCTATTGCATAAAAATAAATCGTATTAATATAGTATTTATTATAGTAATATATATAGTAAGTGTATATAATTGAAAAATATAATTTTGTAATTGAACGAATATATGTATATGTACATAATAAAATTGTATATCTATAATTAAATGAAATATATGTGTATAAATGATTAAATGTATAAGGGAAAATAATAATTATTTTATTGCAATTTAAATTTAATATATTTATTTTACTCAATGGTGTAAACAGGGTTTATGGTAGTTGGTTGTACTACCGTACCTGTATTATCATTATTTTCTAAAACAACTACTCGTTTCTTTTTGCTTCTTTTAATTTTATATACAATCATTAAGATAATAATTGTAATAATAATAATAAAAATTGATGCATACCCTAATGAATAATGATGTATGTCATGTTTGTTTAAATTATTTAATTTAGTAAGATCTTCAATGTATCTCACATCAGTACTTATTTTATCTAAACTATTCTTATTATCTATAAAATTTGTTAATTTTTTAATATTGATTAATGTATGGTCAAAATGCTCTAATTGCAAGTCAAAGGTTTTGAATTTTAGCAAATTTTCATCTAATACAGTTATGTTATCTTGGTTGGCATAAATTTTTATGAAATTCGTTTTTATGCTACAATCTAGTTCTATTTTTATCAACCCTTTATTTGCAATTAGATAACTTTGTTCCTTTTGATTTTTACAATGATATCGTAATCTAGTAGTATTTCTTGAATAAAAAATAGAAAGAAAAAAAGAAACATAAAAAAAAAAAATTTAAAATTCACATACAAAATGAAAAAAAAAAGAAGAAAAAAAAAATAGAATTTTGTTTATACAAAATTATTATAAAGTTTTTTTTTTTTTTTTTTAATAATATTTTAAAGAATATTTTAATTAATTTTGTTTTTTTTTTATTTTTTTATTTAAATGCAAATTAATTTTTTTCACGTTCCGCTTCCGCTTCTAATTCTTCTGTTTTTGACATTTTATTTGGTGGTTGATCGTCTTGATCAGAAGAATCAGCTTTTTTCTTTGATGCTTTTGTTGTTGTTGAATCATTCGGTTCATTTTTATTTTGATTTTCAATATTAGAATTTCCATCAGTACCGCCGTCAGCATCCGGTTTTGGTTCATTTTCATCATCGTCGTCTTTGTCTTCTTTACGATTTTGTTGTTCTTTTTCTGCATCATCCTCCTTTTCTTCATCATCTTCTTCGTCGTCGTCGTCGTCGTCGTCGTTGTCACCTTCTGGTGCGGCCGCTTCATTATCTTCATCACTGTCACTCACCGATAACGATAACATCTGATGAAATTGTAGCGACAGCGGCACGAGCTGCAGCCGATGCTGCAATTGCATTTCGTACACGTTCTTCTGCAGCTGCAACAATTTCACGGGATACACCTGGCGGCGGTCCAATTTGTCCACCAACTTCAACATCACTACTACTATCTTCATCATCGTCATCTTCATCGTCGTCGTCGTCATCGTCATCATCATCAACATCTTCATTAATATGTTGTTCCATTTCCATTTGTTGTTGTACATTATCATGATGTTCATTATCTATGGCTATATTATTATCATCATCATCTGCTTCTTGAACATTTGCTTCATAATCGGGATCATTATTTTGATCATCATCATCAAAATCGTCTGGTAGATCTCCGGTTGGATAAGCGTCACCCTCTCCGCGATGATGAAATGGACCATCAGAATCGTAATTAAATTTAATATGTATTGAAATTTTATTTTTCGGTTTTATTTTCAAATCAAATTAACAATATGGAATAGTGCGTTTTTTTTTTAAACAATGATTTATAATTCTTTTCAAATTTTCTCTTAAATTATCTATTGCATAAAAATAAATCGTATTAATATAGTATTTATTATAGTAATATATATAGTAAGTGTATATAATTGAAAAATATAATTTTGTAATTGAACGAATATATGTATATGTACATAATAAAATTGTATATCTATAATTAAATGAAATATATGTGTATAAATGATTAAATGTATAAGGGAAAATAATAATTATTTTATTGCAATTTAAATTTAATATATTTATTTTACTCAATGGTGTAAACAGGGTTTATGGTAGTTGGTTGTACTACCGTACCTGTATTATCATTATTTTCTAAAACAACTACTCGTTTCTTTTTGCTTCTTTTAATTTTATATACAATCATTAAGATAATAATTGTAATAATAATAATAAAAATTGATGCATACCCTAATGAATAATGATGTATGTCATGTTTGTTTAAATTATTTAATTTAGTAAGATCTTCAATGTATCTCACATCAGTACTTATTTTATCTAAACTATTCTTATTATCTATAAAATTTGTTAATTTTTTAATATTGATTAATGTATGGTCAAAATGCTCTAATTGCAAGTCAAAGGTTTTGAATTTTAGCAAATTTTCATCTAATACAGTTATGTTATCTTGGTTGGCATAAATTTTTATGAAATTCGTTTTTATGCTACAATCTAGTTCTATTTTTATCAACCCTTTATTTGCAATTAGATAACTTTGTTCCTTTTGATTTTTACAATGATATCGTAATCTAGTAGTATTTATTGAATAAAAAATAGAAAGAAAAAAAGAAACATAAAAAAAAAAAATTGAAAATTCACATACAAAATGAAAAAAAAAAGAAGAAAAAATAAATAGAATTTTGTTTATACAAAATTATTATAAAGTTTTTTTTTTTTTTTTTTAATAATATTTTAAAGAATATTTTAATTAATTTTGTTTTTTTTTTATTTTTTTATTTAAATGCAAATTAATTTTTTTCACGTTCCGCTTCCGCTTCTAATTCTTCTGTTTTTGACATTTTATTTGGTGGTTGATCGTCTTGATCAGAAGAATCAGCTTTTTTCTTTGATGCTTTTGTTGTTGTTGAATCATTCGGTTCATTTTTATTTTGATTTTCAATATTAGAATTTCCATCAGTACCGCCGTCAGCATCCGGTTTTGGTTCATTTTCATCATCGTCGTCTTTGTCTTCTTTACGATTTTGTTGTTCTTTTTCTGCATCATCCTCCTTTTCTTCATCATCTTCTTCGTCGTCGTCGTCGTCGTCGTCGTTGTCACCTTCTGGTGCGGCCGCTTCATTATCTTCATCACTGTCACTGTCACCGATAACGATAACATCTGATGAAATTGTAGCGACAGCGGCACGAGCTGCAGCCGATGCTGCAATTGCATTTCGTACACGTTCTTCTGCAGCTGCAACAATTTCACGGGATACACCTGGCGGCGGTCCAATTTGTCCACCAACTTCAACATCACTACTACTATCTTCATCATCGTCATCTTCATCGTCGTCGTCGTCATCGTCATCATCATCAACATCTTCATTAATATGTTGTTCCATTTCCATTTGTTGTTGTACATTATCATGATGTTCATTATCTATGGCTATATTATTATCATCATCATCTGCTTCTTGAACATTTGCTTCATAATCGGGATCATTATTTTGATCATCATCATCAAAATCGTCTGGTAGATCTCCGGTTGGATAAGCGTCACCCTCTCCGCGATGATGAAATGGACCATCAGAATCGTAATTAAATTTAATATGTATTGAAATTTTATTTTTCGGTTTTATTTTCAAATCAAATTAACAATATGGAATAGTGCGTTTTTTTTTAAACAATGATTTATAATTCTTTTCAAATTTTCTCTTAAATTATCTATTGCATAAAAATAAATCGTATTAATATAGTATTTATTATAGTAATATATATAGTAAGTGTATATAATTGAAAAATATAATTTTGTAATTGAACGAATATATGTATATGTACATAATAAAATTGTATATCTATAATTAAATGAAATATATGTGTATAAATGATTAAATGTATAAGGGAAAATAATAATTATTTTATTGCAATTTAAATTTAATATATTTATTTTACTCAATGGTGTAAACAGGGTTTATGGTAGTTGGTTGTACTACCGTACCTGTATTATCATTATTTTCTAAAACAACTACTCGTTTCTTTTTGCTTCTTTTAATTTTATATACAATCATTAAGATAATAATTGTAATAATAATAATAAAAATTGATGCATACCCTAATGAATAATGATGTATGTCATGTTTGTTTAAATTATTTAATTTAGTAAGATCTTCAATGTATCTCACATCAGTACTTATTTTATCTAAACTATTCTTATTATCTATAAAATTTGTTAATTTTTTAATATTGATTAATGTATGGTCAAAATGCTCTAATTGCAAGTCAAAGGTTTTGAATTTTAGCAAATTTTCATCTAATACAGTTATGTTATCTTGGTTGGCATAAATTTTTATGAAATTCGTTTTTATGCTACAATCTAGTTCTATTTTTATCAACCCTTTATTTGCAATTAGATAACTTTGTTCCTTTTGATTTTTACAATGATATCGTAATCTAGTAGTATTTCTTGAATAAAAAATAGAAAGAAAAAAAGAAACATAAAAAAAAAAAATTTAAAATTCACATACAAAATGAAAAAAAAAAGAAGAAAAAAAAAATAGAATTTTGTTTATACAAAATTATTATAAAGTTTTTTTTTTTTTTTTTTTAATAATATTTTAAAGAATATTTTAATTAATTTTGTTTTTTTTTTATTTTTTTATTTAAATGCAAATTAATTTTTTTCACGTTCCGCTTCCGCTTCTAATTCTTCTGTTTTTGACATTTTATTTGGTGGTTGATCGTCTTGATCAGAAGAATCAGCTTTTTTCTTTGATGCTTTTGTTGTTGTTGAATCATTCGGTTCATTTTTATTTTGATTTTCAATATTAGAATATCCATCAGTACCGCCGTCAGCATCCGGTTTTGGTTCATTTTCATCATCGTCGTCTTTGTCTTCTTTACGATTTTGTTGTTCTTTTTCTGCATCATCCTCCTTTTCTTCATCATCTTCTTCGTCGTCGTCGTCGTCGTCGTCGTTGTCACCTTCTGGTGCGGCCGCTTCATTATCTTCATCACTGTCACTGTCACCGATAACGATAACATCTGATGAAATTGTAGCGACAGCGGCACGAGCTGCAGCCGATGCTGCAATTGCATTTCGTACACGTTCTTCTGCAGCTGCAACAATTTCACGGGATACACCTGGCGGCGGTCCAATTTGTCCACCAACTTCAACATCACTACTACTATCTTCATCATCGTCATCTTCATCGTCGTCGTCGTCATCGTCATCATCATCAACATCTTCATTAATATGTTGTTCCATTTCCATTTGTTGTTGTACATTATCATGATGTTCATTATCTATGGCTATATTATTATCATCATCATCTGCTTCTTGAACATTTGCTTCATAATCGGGATCATTATTTTGATCATCATCATCAAAATCGTCTGGTAGATCTCCGGTTGGATAAGCGTCACCCTCTCCGCGATGATGAAATGGACCATCAGAATCGTAATTAAATTTAATATGTATTGAAATTTTATTTTTCGGTTTTATTTTCAAATCAAATTAACAATATGGAATAGTGCGTTTTTTTTTAAACAATGATTTATAATTCTTTTCAAATTTTCTCTTAAATTATCTATTGCATAAAAATAAATCGTATTAATATAGTATTTATTATAGTAATATATATAGTAAGTGTATATAATTGAAAAATATAATTTTGTAATTGAACGAATATATGTATATGTACATAATAAAATTGTATATCTATAATTAAATGAAATATATGTGTATAAATGATTAAATGTATAAGGGAAAATAATAATTATTTTATTGCAATTTAAATTTAATATATTTATTTTACTCAATGGTGTAAACAGGGTTTATGGTAGTTGGTTGTACTACCGTACCTGTATTATCATTATTTTCTAAAACAACTACTCCTTTCTTTTTGCTTCTTTTAATTTTATATACAATCATTAAGATAATAATTGTAATAATAATAATAAAAATTGATGCATACCCTAATGAATAATGATGTATGTCATGTTTGTTTAAATTATTTAATTTAGTAAGATCTTCAATGTATCTCACATCAGTACTTATTTTATCTAAACTATTCTTATTATCTATAAAATTTGTTAATTTTTTAATATTGATTAATGTATGGTCAAAATGCTCTAATTGCAAGTCAAAGGTTTTGAATTTTAGCAAATTTTCATCTAATACAGTTATGTTATCTTGGTTGGCATAAATTTTTATGAAATTCGTTTTTATGCTACAATCTAGTTCTATTTTTATCAACCCTTTATTTGCAATTAGATAACTTTGTTCCTTTTGATTTTTACAATGATATCGTAATCTAGTAGTATTTCTTGAATAAAAAATAGAAAGAAAAAAAGAAACATAAAAAAAAAAAATTTAAAATTCACATACAAAATGAAAAAAAAAAGAAGAAAAAAAAAATAGAATTTTGTTTATACAAAATTATTATAAAGTTTTTTTTTTTTTTTTTTAATAATATTTTAAAGAATATTTTAATTAATTTTGTTTTTTTTTTATTTTTTTATTTAAATGCAAATTAATTTTTTTCACGTTCCGCTTCCGCTTCTAATTCTTCTGTTTTTGACATTTTATTTGGTGGTTGATCGTCTTGATCAGAAGAATCAGCTTTTTTCTTTGATGCTTTTGTTGTTGTTGAATCATTCGGTTCATTTTTATTTTGATTTTCAATATTAGAATTTCCATCAGTACCGCCGTCAGCATCCGGTTTTGGTTCATTTTCATCATCGTCGTCTTTGTCTTCTTTACGATTTTGTTGTTCTTTTTCTGCATCATCCTCCTTTTCTTCATCATCTTCTTCGTCGTCGTCGTCGTCGTCGTCGTTGTCACCTTCTGGTGCGGCCGCTTCATTATCTTCATCACTGTCACTGTCACCGATAACGATAACATCTGATGAAATTGTAGCGACAGCGGCACGAGCTGCAGCCGATGCTGCAATTGCATTTCGTACACGTTCTTCTGCAGCTGCAACAATTTCACGGGATACACCTGGCGGCGGTCCAATTTGTCCACCAACTTCAACATCACTACTACTATCTTCATCATCGTCATCTTCATCGTCGTCGTCGTCATCGTCATCATCATCAACATCTTCATTAATATGTTGTTCCATTTCCATTTGTTGTTGTACATTATCATGATGTTCATTATCTATGGCTATATTATTATCATCATCATCTGCTTCTTGAACATTTGCTTCATAATCGGGATCATTATTTTGATCATCATCATCAAAATCGTCTGGTAGATCTCCGGTTGGATAAGCGTCACCCTCTCCGCGATGATGAAATGGACCATCAGAATCGTAATTAAATTTAATATGTATTGATATTTTATTTTTCGGTTTTATTTTCAAATCAAATTAACAATATGGAATAGTGCGTTTTTTTTTTTAAACAATGATTTATAATTCTTTTCAAATTTTCTCTTAAATTATCTATTGCATAAAAATAAATCGTATTAATATAGTATTTATTATAGTAATATATATAGTAAGTGTATATAATTGAAAAATATAATTTTGTAATTGAACGAATATATGTATATGTACATAATAAAATTGTATATCTATAATTAAATGAAATATATGTATATAAATGATTAAATGTATAAGGGAAAATAATAATTATTTTATTGCAATTTAAATTTAATATATTTATTTTACTCAATGGTGTAAACAGGGTTTATGGTAGTTGGTTGTACTACCGTACCTGTATTATCATTATTTTCTAAAACAACTACTCGTTTCTTTTTGCTTCTTTTAATTTTATATACAATCATTAAGATAATAATTGTAATAATAATAATAAAAATTGATGCATACCCTAATGAATAATGATGTATGTCATGTTTGTTTAAATTATTTAATTTAGTAAGATCTTCAATGTATCTCACATCAGTACTTATTTTATCTAAACCAGTTTTCTATCCAGTTTTCAATATGAATCGTAGGAGACAACAAGTATACAATTGTTTTCAATTTATGAAAATATAATAAATAAAATTTTTTTTTCAGAAATTTTTTTTTTTTATTATTTTTATATACATATACATATATATATATATATATATATATATATATATATATATATATATATATTTTTGGTCATTTACTATATTTGAATATAAGGCATCGCCGATATTTTATAAATATAGAAAATGACTTTAAATAGTAATAAGTTGTCGCGTACCGGGTTCACTTTTGATTTCACAAACATCTGTGGATTAAGATCAAATTTTAATTCAATTCAAGCCCACATACAATTGTTCAAGCCTAGCATATTAGGGCTCAGTGAAACACAGATATTCAGCAGTATTGATTTAGAAGAATTTAATTTACAAGATTACACCTTTCTGCCCGCTTTCTTTCGCCATAGAGGTGTTGCATTATATGTCAATAATGCAATACCATTCACACGTATGACATCTTTTGAGGTAAGATCATGTGCTAAATTTTGTTTTATCTGGATTAAATTTCAGATACAAAATTCAGTAACATATTTATGTTTTTTATATAGAAGTCCAGAATTATCGAGTAACGATACAGCAATAGAACTGGATCATTTGTCCCTAACCATTGATAAGATATATTTAGAATCTCCAAAAGCTGAAATAATTATTGCTGGAGATTTCAATATACACAATTGTCAATGGTTACCATATTCACATACAAATGATCTAGCAGGGCAATATACAGAGATGTTTGCTATTGTAAATGGGTTGTATCAATTAGTTGATCAACCCACCTACATACCTAGGCAATCCAATCACCAACACAGTCTTTTGGACTTATTCCTAACAACAAATCCTCAGAAATATAAAATGTCGATATCATCACCCATAGGAAACTCAGATCACGCACTTATATCAGCTTCTTTTCAATATTCTCAAATTATTAGTAATAATTCTCAACTAAATAGGATAGTTTGGGATTACAAAAATGCCGATTGGGTAAATCTCAACACATATTATAAAAGTTTCAATTGGGCTTTATGCCTAAATGGTAGTGTTGATTTTTCAGAATCAATGATTAGTAATGTAATCTTGTTAGGTATGAAGAAATACATTCCTTGTAAAGTTTTAAATGTAAGAGCTTACAAACGAAGCTGGTTTTCTAGGAAAACAAAGATAGCGATTGATAAAAAAAATAGGGCTTTTTCTCTATCTAAATCGGTTCCAACTGATATCAATAGAAATAATTATATTGTTGCAAGAAATTCTTGCAATTCAATAATAGATCATGAAAAGTTTTTATTCAATCAAAATATTAAAGATAAGATTACTTCCAGTAAAAGGGGAACAAAATATTTTTGGACTTTAGTTAAATCTATTCAGGGTAATTTTGTTCAAAAATCTTCAGTTGCACCATTGATTAATGATAGTGGAACTATATTAACCGAACCATTAGAAAAGGCTAATCTTTTTTTTTTTTTTTATTTTCAGACAATACAGTCCTCAATGATAGTAATATGCCTATTCCAAATATACCTAATACGAATTTTCAAATGAAAAATATATATTTCAGAGACAGGGTTGTTTATAAAGCTCTTAGAGATATAGATGTTCATAAAAGTACTGGAGCTGATGGCATTCCCCCAATTGTTTTAAAAGAATGTGCATCTACTTTAGTACACCCACTTAGAAAACTCTTTCACAAATCATTTTCGAATGGAATATTTCCATCATCTTGGAAAATTGCTAATATTACACCTATTTCAAAAGCGGGTACTAAAAGCAATCCTTCCAATTATCGCCCAATAGCTATAACATCAATACTTTCTAAGGTAATGGAGAAGATAGTAAATCGTATGATTGTGCAATATCTCGATGATAAAGAACTTATTAGTGATTGCCAATATGGTTTCAGGCACAAACGATCTACAGGAGATTTACTAAATTATTTAACTAATAAAATAGGTAATAGTATTGCAAATTTTGGTGAAACACAAGTGGTTTCACTAGACATTACTAAGGCTTTTGATAGAGTATGGCATAAGGCATTAATATCCAAATGCCATTCATTTGGATTAGGGGACACATTCTGTAAATGGGTTGGGAACTTTTTAGCTAATAGGCATATTAAGGTTGTACTAGATGGAATTAGTTCCAAACTTTATCCGGTTTATTCTGGGGTACCTCAGGGTTGTGCTCTATCGCCCACTCTCTTTTTAATTTTTATTAATGATCTTTTATCGATAACAGAAAATCCAATGCACTGTTATGCAGACGATAGTACATTACATTCTTCTTATGAACTACATCGTAATCATAATGCGAATCAAATGATTCAGTCTCGCCAGAAGATGATTTCCTCAATTAACAAAGATTTAGATTTAATATCTAATTGGGGCAGGATAAACTTAGTAGAATTCAATCCATCTAAAACAAAGGCATGTTTGTTCTCAAACAAACGATCCATAAATGTTAACCCAATACTTATGCATAATACAATTATTCCACAATCTAAGGACCTATTAAATTTGGGAATATCTTTGTCAAACAACTTTTCATGGAGTAATAATATAATAATGGCAGCTAAAAAGGCAGCTAGTCGCATTGGATTTTTAAGAAGATCGAAAGAATTTCTCAATTCTGAAAATTTAGCATTAGTTTATAGGTCTTTTATAAGACCACTTCTAGAGTACAATTCCTACATATGGGCTGGTGCACCAATTACTACCTTGCAGTTTAGTGACAGGATCCAAAAACACGCTATTTCGCTGATCAGAAATGAAACAATAACAAATTCCATTGAATCATTGGATCATAGACGATCAGTAGCTTCATTGTGCACATTTTATAGGTATTATTACCATGAATGCTCTAATGAAATTTTAAAGCTAATTCCTGAGCCCATTAGCTTCTCTTATAATTCGAGAAATTCAGAAAAGGCTCATTCATATTCTGTATCTATAAGTTTTTTGCGAACAAACAGATTTGGAAATTCATTTTTCCCAAGAACAGCAAGATTATGGAATAGTCTCCCTGAACTAGTATTTCCCCCTACTTTTGATTATCAGTTATTTAAATTAAACATTTCATCTTATCTAAAAACTAATCCACCTAAAGTGCAACTTGGACAATTGTTTGAAAACATATGAGTGATTTTTTCTTATTATGTTTTAGTAAAAGTTTTTTTTAACTCATATGTTTGCTTTATTTTCAAAATTTCATAAATTAATCCACATATTATAATAGATTTACCACCCAAAATCACTTAAGTGTATTTAATGCATCTAAGGCTCATCACCTGATTAAGTGATTTCGTTACGGGCTCACGGCAATAGAATTCCGAGGTTTTACGGGCGCTAAACCGATTCTGCCGTAGTAACGAACAAAAAAAAAAAAAAAAAAAACTATTCTTATTATCTATAAAATTTGTTAATTTTTTAATATTGATTAATGTATGGTCAAAATGCTCTAATTGCAAGTCAAAGGTTTTGAATTTTAGCAAATTTTCATCTAATACAGTTATGTTATCTTGGTTGGCATAAATTTTTATGAAATTCGTTTTTATGCTACAATCTAGTTCTATTTTTATCAACCCTTTATTTGCAATTAGATAACTTTGTTCCTTTTGATTTTTACAATGATATCGTAATCTAGTAGTATTTCTTGAATAAAAAATAGAAAGAAAAAAAGAAACATAAAAAAAAAAAATTTAAAATTCACATACAAAATGAAAAAAAAAGAAGAAAAAAAAAATAGAATTTTGTTTATACAAAATTATTATAAAGTTTTTTTTTTTTTTTTTTAATAATATTTTAAAGAATATTTTAATTAATTTTGTTTTTTTTTTATTTTTTTATTTAAATGCAAATTAATTTTTTTCACGTTCCGCTTCCGCTTCTAATTCTTCTGTTTTTGACATTTTATTTGGTGGTTGATCGTCTTGATCAGAAGAATCAGCTTTTTTCTTTGATGCTTTTGTTGTTGTTGAATCATTCGGTTCATTTTTATTTTGATTTTCAATATTAGAATTTCCATCAGTACCGCCGTCAGCATCCGGTTTTGGTTCATTTTCATCATCGTCGTCTTTGTCTTCTTTACGATTTTGTTGTTCTTTTTCTGCATCATCCTCCTTTTCTTCATCATCTTCTTCGTCGTCGTCGTCGTCGTCGTCGTTGTCACCTTCTGGTGCGGCCGCTTCATTATCTTCATCACTGTCACTGTCACCGATAACGATAACATCTGATGAAATTGTAGCGACAGCGGCACGAGCTGCAGCCGATGCTGCAATTGCATTTCGTACACGTTCTTCTGCAGCTGCAACAATTTCACGGGATACACCTGGCGGCGGTCCAATTTGTCCACCAACTTCAACATCACTACTACTATCTTCATCATCGTCATCTTCATCGTCGTCGTCGTCATCGTCATCATCATCAACATCTTCATTAATATGTTGTTCCATGTCCATTTGTTGTTGTACATTATCATGATGTTCATTATCTATGGCTATATTATTATCATCATCATCTGCTTCTTGAACATTTGCTTCATAATCGGGATCATTATTTTGATCATCATCATCAAAATCGTCTGGTAGATCTCCGGTTGGATAAGCGTCACCCTCTCCGCGATGATGAAATGGACCATCAGAATCGTAATTAAATTTAATATGTATTGAAATTTTATTTTTCGGTTTTATTTTCAAATCAAATTAACAATATGGAATAGTGCGTTTTTTTTTTAAACAATGATTTATAATTCTTTTCAAATTTTCTCTTAAATTATCTATTGCATAAAAATAAATCGTATTAATATAGTATTTATTATAGTAATATATATAGTAAGTGTATATAATTGAAAAATATAATTTTGTAATTGAACGAATATATGTATATGTACATAATAAAATTGTATATCTATAATTAAATGAAATATATGTGTATAAATGATTAAATGTATAAGGGAAAATAATAATTATTTTATTGCAATTTAAATTTAATATATTTATTTTACTCAATGGTGTAAACAGGGTTTATGGTAGTTGGTTGTACTACCGTACCTGTATTATCATTATTTTCTAAAACAAGTACTCGTTTCTTTTTGCTTCTTTTAATTTTATATACAATCATTAAGATAATAATTGTAATAATAATAATAAAAATTGATGCATACCCTAATGAATAATGATGTATGTCATGTTTGTTTAAATTATTTAATTTAGTAAGATCTTCAATGTATCTCACATCAGTACTGTTGTATCTCTTGTTGATGGTGTAGATGGTCCGAGGCTTTTATTAATTAAACAATGAAACATTAATTTAGGTTTAAGATTACTTTTATTTAAACAGATTCTTATATATCTTTCGTATAGAGGTATCCTCGAGCTTCACGTGGTGTTCTGCGTCTACTCGTGACGACGGCTGATATCCGACTCCCCTTCCGTCGACCGCACTTTCTTAATGCCGCTTTCACGCGACCCACTTTTGACATTTGACTTAATGCCGCTTTCGCGCCTCCATTATTCCTTAGAGCTGCGCTCACTACACAACACCTCCCTCTTTCACTATCTTTCCCCCATTTACTACTTCCTTGAATTTCCTTCTCCACTATACCTTATGCGTCATACATTTTTACCTTATTCCGTTGTTTCCAAGTAATCCCTAAACCTAATACATTATTGCATTTTTAATTCATGTAATCCTTAACCTACTAGTACAATATTACATTATATCCTTTTTTTAATTCATGTAATCCTTAACCTAATAGTACAATATTACATTATATTCTTTTTTTTTTTTTTTAATTCATGTAATCCTTAACCTAATAGTACAATATTAATATAATGTAATATATTAATATCTTTTTTATTTCATGTAATATTCTTTTTTAATTCAAGTAATCCTTAGCCTAATAGTACAATATTGCATTATATTCTTTTTTATTTCATGTAATATTCTTTTTTAATTCAAGTAATCCTTAGCCTAATAGTACAATATTGCATTATATTCTTTTTTATTTCATGTAATATTCTTTTTTAATTCATGTAATCCTTAACCTAATAGTACAATATTGCAGAGGGCCCCTTCAAATTGGGAACGATTTCGTTTTGTTTTTTTTTTCTTAAAATTCCGTTACGTAATCTCTAAATCTTATGGGACGACGCGTAATTCTACCGCTCCGAGTTTGTCCACCGCCATTTCCATTTCCATTCCCATTCGCCGCCCCAATCGGTTCTCTCCCCGTGTTCCCCTGTCCGCGTTCCCCTTCATCATTTCCGCATGCCCGCATTGACCCATGCCTACCTCTTCCATTCCTTTCGTTTTCTATGGGCTCTCCTTCATCAATCCACTTATTCCTCATTTCGTTTCTCGACCTTTTCAAATGCACCGAATTCCTTCTTAACTCCCTTCCCTCTTCATTCTTTATAATATACGATCGCGGACCTCCATGCTTCCGTATCACCCTTGCTCCTGCCCAACTACCATCCCGTCTATAACACACCCTCTCCCCTTCCTCAAATGGCATTCTGCTTTTACATTGCCGGTCATGCACCGTCTTTGTTTTGTCCCGTGAATCCAACAACCCCTGCCTGATTCCCTGTTCAACCCTTGGCTGTAACAATTCCTCCCTTATCGGCACCTTTGTCCTCGTCACCCTACTCATCAAAATTTGTGACGGCGATGCCCCCAATCTCGTAATTGGATGATTCCGATATTCCAACATTGCGTAATCAACGTCGCCATGACCCTCCACCGCCTTTCTGATTATAGTCTTGGCCACATGCACCGCCTTTTCGGCCTGTCCATTCGACCTTGGGTACCCCGGACTGGACGTCACACATGTAAACCCCCATTCCCTGGCGAAGTTCAACATCTCCCTTGACCCAAACGGCATATTATCGGACATCATGACCCTCGGGATTCCATGCGTCGCAAACACCCTTTTTAAATTTTTTATCACTTCGGCCGCCGTCTTGCTTGCCAACTCTGCAACCTCCAGCCACTTCGAGAAGCAATCTGTCAGAACCAAATAATCTGACCCATTTACATACGCAATGTCCACCGCCACCCGTTCGAATCTGTACGTTGGCACCTCATGTGGCAACAACGGTTCTCTTTCATTCGCCGGCCCTAATTTCTCGCACACCCTGCATTTCCCAATCATATCCTCTATGTCTGCATCGACCCCCGGCCAATACACTATTCCCCTTGCTCGCTCCTTTGTTTTCGTCATGCCCATGTGGGATTCGTGCAACTTTCCCAAAATTACCCCCCGACTTCCCGCCGGTATAACGATCCTATCTCCATAAAAAACCAAACCATTCTCCACATATATATCTTCCTTTATTTTCCAATATCGCCTTACCGCATCCGGTACCCTTTCTCTTTTGTTTGGCCACCCTTCCCGATACATTCTTATCACCGCCCCCAGCACCTGATCCCTTTTTGTCTCCTCTACTAAATATTCCCTGCGCTCCTCCGTCACGTCCACACTGTGAACCACCTCGTTGAATTCCGACACATAATCCTCATTCCCCTTGATGAACGCCCTCGACAATTGATCCGCAATATGCAAGTCCTTTCCTGGCACGTACTTCAATTTTAACTCATACGCCTGGATTTTCAATTTCATTCTCTTCAACCTCGTTGACGCGATCTTTGCATATTCCTTCCCCATGACTCCCAACAACGGCTTGTGGTCCGTGTGCACTGTGACCTCATGCCCATAAATGTACTGATGGAATTTCAGGCACCCGAAAATGATGGCCAAAAATTCCTTTTCAATTCCGCTCTTGGATGCATCCGTTTGTAATATACTCTCCTCGTTCACATTAAACGCCACCAATACTGGTGCCGACGTTATTCTCTCCTTCAACGTTTTTACGGCCTCCGCATGTACGTTGTACCATGCCCACTCACAGTTTTTCCTTAACAACTCCCTTAAACAACTTGTGACCTCCGCCATATTGGGCACAAAACCCCTCAGATAGTTCACCATCCCCAAAAATCGTTGCAACTCAATTCTATTTCTGGGCTCCGGCATCTCCACTATTGCCCTTACCCGATCTGTATCCGGCATCATCCCTCTATCGCCAAATCGATGCCCCAGGAACACAACCTCCCTTACCTTGTACTGCAGTTTTTTCTCATTAAATTTTACTCCGATCCTTTCCGCCCTCTTGACTAACGCCTCCATGTTGCAATCATGCTGTTTCTCCGTCTCCCCCATCACCAGGAAATCGTCCACATAAATGAAAACTCCCGCCAGATCCCCAAAATTTTCCTCGTTGTATCTTTGAAAACTCTCCGGTGCCACGTTCAACCCGAACGGCAATCTTCTAAACTCATAGCCACCAAACGGCGTACTGAAACCACACAATTTTCTTGATTCGCCCGACAACTCTATCTGATAAAACCCGTCCTTCAAGTCCATAACCGAAAAAAACCTCATTCCTTGCATTCTAATCTTCAGATCATCTATTGTTGGCATCAATCTTAAATCCCGGACCACCACTTTGTTGAGTTCTTGTGGGTCCAAACATAACCTCGGCAATCCATCCGATTTTTCAACCACTACCAAATTACTTACCCATTCCCTGGGCCCGTCCGTCTTTTGAATTATTCCCCTTTCCTCCAGTTTGTTCAACGCGTCTCGGACTTTCTCCCTTATTCTTTCCGGCACTCTCCTCGGTGGTCTTGCCACCGGTACCGCCCCCTCTCTGACTCTCAATACCAACTTCCCCGGGAACCTTCCCATTCCCCCGAACACACTCCGATTTTTTCTAATAAATTCCTCTGCGCCATTGGCCACCTCCAACACCCTGGCCACCAATCCCAACTCCACACAGGTTGCCAGCCCCAAAATTGCCACCGACCCCTTCTCCACTAAAATAAAATCCGCCTCGCTCGCCTTCTTTCCGGCTCCTTCCCTTGCCACCCTTAATGTGACCACCCCGAAGGATCGAATTACCGTCCCCCCATAAGCATTCAACGTCATATCCGACCTCCGCCAACCCATCTTTTCTTTCGATCCCAATTTGTCGAATTCGCCCATTGGTAATAAATTCACCTCAGAGCCCGTGTCCAACTTGAAACTTAACCGTAACACGTCATTGATTATCAATGCCTCGTTCCACGACCCGTTTTTATTTGTTACACTATTTATTGTACTAATTATTTTGCGATCTGCTGCCTGTTCGATACTTGCAGCATGCACTTTTTTGTGATTCTGACAGCATCGGGCAAAATGTCCCATCGCGCCACATCTCGCACACCGTTTTCCGTACGCGGGACACTTTCCCCGAATGTGCCGCTGATCGCAATATTTGCAAGCCACCACAGGCCGTGAGGTGCCTTTATTACCATTACATTCTGTTTTATAATTAATATCTATTTTCTTAAATTTATTTATATTTTGATACCTATTATTATCCTGATTACCTGTATTCCCCTCGTTGTACCCGTTGTCGTTACCGCCGCTCCTAACATAGTTGTTGACACTGCTTCTACCGGCCGCCCCTCTGCTGAACCTGTTTTTTATCTCGTTTATCGCTGTCCGCTCCTCCATTTTATCTTGTATCGCCCCGGTGTGTTGCTTGTTGACTTCCGCCAATCTGCACATTTCCACTGTTTTGTGCAAAGATGGGTCTCCATTCCTGATTAATGTCTCCTGTAATTGGGCATCTCTCATGCCAAAGATGATGCGGTCTCTTACCATCGCCTCTTCCTGTGTTCCAAACTCGCATGATCTCGCCAACCTCTTCAGGTCTGTTAGAAAATTGTTAAACTGCTCCCCCTCTCCTTGCTTTTTTTTATAAAACTGATGCCTCTCGTACAGCACATTCTTTCGTACCGCGCAATACCCGTCAAACGCCGCCGTAATTGCCTCCATATCATCATTATCATCCTCGTCCAACCCGAACGTCTCCATCAACTCCAACGCCTCTTCTCCTATCAAATTCTTAAAAATCGCGACCTTCACTTCGCCGTCTTTTTCATCATGCCCCGCCGCTGTCATATTCCGTATATTCCGAACTGGATCTTAAATTTTCTCCACCTCTCGCCTATATCCGATGCACCTACTACCAGTGCGCCTGGTCGTCTTAATGATTCCATCTTGATTTATATTTTATTATTTATTATTTTTTTTTTTTTCTATTTTCCTTATTTGTTCGCGGCCACACACTTGTTACTATTACTGTACTTTTATTATTTTAATTTTATTTTTTTTCCGCGGACACACCCTCGTTGCTATTACTGTGCTTCTCTTTTTCCGTCTAACGTCTTTTCCCGCGTCACTTTTGATTCTATTTCTTTTTTCTTTTTACACTTTTCCCGTCCTACCGTCTTTTCCCGCGTCACCTTTATTCTATATTTTTTTCTCTATTTTACACTTTTACCATCTTGGCGTCTATTTCCGCGGCACTTTTTTATTCAATTTTTCTATTTTATCTTTTACCGTCTTAGCGTCTATTTTATTTTTCCACTTTTTTTTTTTTTTTTTTTTTTTTTTTTAACGCGGCATTTTCTTATTCTCTATTTATTTTTTTTTTTTTCAACACTTTTTTCTGTTCTTTTTTCACCCTTTTCTCGACTGCGCCATGTTGTATCTCTTGTTGATGGTGTAGATGGTCCGAGGCTTTTATTAATTAAACAATGAAACATTAATTTAGGTTTAAGATTACTTTTATTTAAACAGATTCTTATATATCTTTCGTATAGAGGTATCCTCGAGCTTCACGTGGTGTTCTGCGTCTACTCGTGACGACGGCTGATATTCGACTCCCCTTCCGTCGACCGCACTTTCTTAATGCCGCTTTCACGCGACCCACTTTTGACATTTGACTTAATGCCGCTTTCGCGCCTCCATTATTCCTTAGAGCTGCGCTCACTACACAACAAGTACTTATTTTATCTAAACTATTCTTATTATCTATAAAATTTGTTAATTTTTTAATATTGATTAATGTATGGTCAAAATGCTCTAATTGCAAGTCAAAGGTTTTGAATTTTAGCAAATTTTCATCTAATACAGTTATGTTATCTTGGTTGGCATAAATTTTTATGAAATTCGTTTTTATGCTACAATCTAGTTCTATTTTTATCAACCCTTTATTTGCAATTCGATAACTTTGTTCCTTTTGATTTTTACAATGATATCGTAATCTAGTAGTATTTCTTGAATAAAAAATAGAAAGAAAAAAAGAAACATAAAAAAAAAAAATTTAAAATTCACATACAAAATGAAAAAAAAAGAAGAAAAAAAAAATAGAATTTTGTTTATACAAAATTATTATAAAGTTTTTTTTTTTTTTTTTTAATAATATTTTAAAGAATATTTTAATTAATTTTGTTTTTTTTTTATTTTTTTATTTAAATGCAAATTAATTTTTTTCACGTTCCGCTTCCGCTTCTAATTCTTCTGTTTTTGACATTTTATTTGGTGGTTGATCGTCTTGATCAGAAGAATCAGCTTTTTTCTTTGATGCTTTTGTTGTTGTTGAATCATTCGGTTCATTTTTATTTTGATTTTCAATATTAGAATTTCCATCAGTACCGCCGTCAGCATCCGGTTTTGGTTCATTTTCATCATCGTCGTCTTTGTCTTCTTTACGATTTTGTTGTTCTTTTTCTGCATCATCCTCCTTTTCTTCATCATCTTCTTCGTCGTCGTCGTCGTCGTCGTCGTCGTCGTCGTTGTCACCTTCTGGTGCGGCCGCTTCATTATCTTCATCACTGTCACTGTCACCGATAACGATAACATCTGATGAAATTGTAGCGACAGCGGCACGAGCTGCAGCCGATGCTGCAATTGCATTTCGTACACGTTCTTCTGCAGCTGCAACAATTTCACGGGATACACCTGGCGGCGGTCCAATTTGTCCACCAACTTCAACATCACTACTACTATCTTCATCATCGTCATCTTCATCGTCGTCGTCGTCATCGTCATCATCATCAACATCTTCATTAATATGTTGTTCCATTTCCATTTGTTGTTGTACATTATCATGATGTTCATTATCTATGGCTATATTATTATCATCATCATCTGCTTCTTGAACATTTGCTTCATAATCGGGATCATTATTTTGATCATCATCATCAAAATCGTCTGGTAGATCTCCGGTTGGATAAGCGTCACCCTCTCCGCGATGATGAAATGGACCATCAGAATCGTAATTAAATTTAATATGTATTGAAATTTTATTTTTCGGTTTTATTTTCAAATCAAATTAACAATATGGAATAGTGCGTTTTTTTTTTAAACAATGATTTATAATTCTTTTCAAATTTTCTCTTAAATTATCTATTGCATAAAAATAAATCGTATTAATATAGTATTTATTATAGTAATATATATAGTAAGTGTATATAATTGAAAAATATAATTTTGTAATTGAACGAATATATGTATATGTACATAATAAAATTGTATATCTATAATTAAATGAAATATATGTGTATAAATGATTAAATGTATAAGGGAAAATAATAATTATTTTATTGCAATTTAAATTTAATATATTTATTTTACTCAATGGTGTAAACAGGGTTTATGGTAGTTGGTTGTACTACCGTACCTGTATTATCATTATTTTCTAAAACAACTACTCGTTTCTTTTTGCTTCTTTTAATTTTATATACAATCATTAAGATAATAATTGTAATAATAATAATAAAAATTGATGCATACCCTAATGAATAATGATGTATGTCATGTTTGTTTAAATTATTTAATTTAGTAAGATCTTCAATGTATCTCACATCAGTACTTATTTTATCTAAACTATTCTTATTATCTATAAAATTTGTTAATTTTTTAATATTGATTAATGTATGGTCAAAATGCTCTAATTGCAAGTCAAAGGTTTTGAAGTTTAGCAAATTTTCATCTAATACAGTTATGTTATCTTGGTTGGCATAAATTTTTATGAAATTCGTTTTTATGCTACAATCTAGTTCTATTTTTATCAACCCTTTATTTGCAATTAGATAACTTTGTTCCTTTTGATTTTTACAATGATATCGTAATCTAGTAGTATTTCTTGAATAAAAAATAGAAAGAAAAAAAGAAACATAAAAAAAAAAAATTTAAAATTCACATACAAAATGAAAAAAAAAAGAAGAAAAAAAAAATAGAATTTTGTTTATACAAAATTATTATAAAGTTTTTTTTTTTTTTTTTAATAATATTTTAAAGAATATTTTAATTAATTTTGTTTTTTTTTTATTTTTTTATTTAAATGCAAATTAATTTTTTTCACGTTCCGCTTCCGCTTCTAATTCTTCTGTTTTTGACATTTTATTTGGTGGTTGATCGTCTTGATCAGAAGAATCAGCTTTTTTCTTTGATGCTTTTGTTGTTGTTGAATCATTCGGTTCATTTTTATTTTGATTTTCAATATTAGAATATCCATCAGTACCGCCGTCAGCATCCGGTTTTGGTTCATTTTCATCATCGTCGTCTTTGTCTTCTTTACGATTTTGTTGTTCTTTTTCTGCATCATCCTCCTTTTCTTCATCATCTTCTTCGTCGTCGTCGTCGTCGTCGTCGTTGTCACCTTCTGGTGCGGCCGCTTCATTATCTTCATCACTGTCACTGTCACCGATAACGATAACATCTGATGAAATTGTAGCGACAGCGGCACGAGCTGCAGCCGATGCTGCAATTGCATTTCGTACACGTTCTTCTGCAGCTGCAACAATTTCACGGGATACACCTGGCGGCGGTCCAATTTGTCCACCAACTTCAACATCACTACTACTATCTTCATCATCGTCATCTTCATCGTCGTCGTCGTCATCGTCATCATCATCAACATCTTCATTAATATGTTGTTCCATTTCCATTTGTTGTTGTACATTATCATGATGTTCATTATCTATGGCTATATTATTATCATCATCATCTGCTTCTTGAACATTTGCTTCATAATCGGGATCATTATTTTGATCATCATCATCAAAATCGTCTGGTAGATCTCCGGTTGGATAAGCGTCACCCTCTCCGCGATGATGAAATGGACCATCAGAATCGTAATTAAATTTAATATGTATTGAAATTTTATTTTTCGGTTTTATTTTCAAATCAAATTAACAATATGGAATAGTGCGTTTTTTTTTAAACAATGATTTATAATTCTTTTCAAATTTTCTCTTAAATTATCTATTGCATAAAAATAAATCGTATTAATATAGTATTTATTATAGTAATATATATAGTAAGTGTATATAATTGAAAAATATAATTTTGTAATTGAACGAATATATGTATATGTACATAATAAAATTGTATATCTATAATTAAATGAAATATATGTGTATAAATGATTAAATGTATAAGGGAAAATAATAATTATTTTATTGCAATTTAAATTTAATATATTTATTTTACTCAATGGTGTAAACAGGGTTTATGGTAGTTGGTTGTACTACCGTACCTGTATTATCATTATTTTCTAAAACAACTACTCGTTTCTTTTTGCTTCTTTTAATTTTATATACAATCATTAAGATAATAATTGTAATAATAATAATAAAAATTGATGCATACCCTAATGAATAATGATGTATGTCATGTTTGTTTAAATTATTTAATTTAGTAAGATCTTCAATGTATCTCACATCAGTACTTATTTTATCTAAACTATTCTTATTATCTATAAAATTTGTTAATTTTTTAATATTGATTAATGTATGGTCAAAATGCTCTAATTGCAAGTCAAAGGTTTTGAATTTTAGCAAATTTTCATCTAATACAGTTATGTTATCTTGGTTGGCATAAATTTTTATGAAATTCGTTTTTATGCTACAATCTAGTTCTATTTTTATCAACCCTTTATTTGCAATTAGATAACTTTGTTCCTTTTGATTTTTACAATGATATCGTAATCTAGTAGTATTTCTTGAATAAAAAATAGAAAGAAAAAAAGAAACATAAAAAAAAAAAATTTAAAATTCACATACAAAATGAAAAAAAAAAGAAGAAAAAAAAAATAGAACTTTGTTTATACAAAATTATTATAAAGTTTTTTTTTTTTTTTTTTTAATAATATTTTAAAGAATATTTTAATTAATTTTGTTTTTTTTTTATTTTTTTATTTAAATGCAAATTAATTTTTTTCACGTTCCGCTTCCGCTTCTAATTCTTCTGTTTTTGACATTTTATTTGGTGGTTGATCGTCTTGATCAGAAGAATCAGCTTTTTTCTTTGATGCTTTTGTTGTTGTTGAATCATTCGGTTCATTTTTATTTTGATTTTCAATATTAGAATTTCCATCAGTACCGCCGTCAGCATCCGGTTTTGGTTCATTTTCATCATCGTCGTCTTTGTCTTCTTTACGATTTTGTTGTTCTTTTTCTGCATCATCCTCCTTTTCTTCATCATCTTCTTCGTCGTCGTCGTCGTCGTCGTCGTTGTCACCTTCTGGTGCGGCCGCTTCATTATCTTCATCACTGTCACTGTCACCGATAACGATAACATCTGATGAAATTGTAGCGACAGCGGCACGAGCTGCAGCCGATGCTGCAATTGCATTTCGTACACGTTCTTCTGCAGCTGCAACAATTTCACGGGATACACCTGGCGGCGGTCCAATTTGTCCACCAACTTCAACATCACTACTACTATCTTCATCATCGTCATCTTCACCGTCGTCGTCGTCATCGTCATCATCATCAACATCTTCATTAATATGTTGTTCCATTTCCATTTGTTGTTGTACATTATCATGATGTTCATTATCTATGGCTATATTATTATCATCATCATCTGCTTCTTGAACATTTGCTTCATAATCGGGATCATTATTTTGATCATCATCATCAAAATCGTCTGGTAGATCTCCGGTTGGATAAGCGTCACCCTCTCCGCGATGATGAAATGGACCATCAGAATCGTAATTAAATTTAATATGTATTGAAATTTTATTTTTCGGTTTTATTTTCAAATCAAATTAACAATATGGAATAGTGCGTTTTTTTTTTAAACAATGATTTATAATTCTTTTCAAATTTTCTCTTAAATTATCTATTGCATAAAAATAAATCGTATTAATATAGTATTTATTATAGTAATATATATAGTAAGTGTATATAATTGAAAAATATAATTTTGTAATTGAACGAATATATGTATATGTACATAATAAAATTGTATATCTATAATTAAATGAAATATATGTGTATAAATGATTAAATGTATAAGGGAAAATAATAATTATTTTATTGCAATTTAAATTTAATATATTTATTTTACTCAATGGTGTAAACAGGGTTTATGGTAGTTGGTTGTACTACCGTACCTGTATTATCATTATTTTCTAAAACAACTACTCGTTTCTTTTTGCTTCTTTTAATTTTATATACAATCATTAAGATAATAATTGTAATAATAATAATAAAAATTGATGCATACCCTAATGAATAATGATGTATGTCATGTTTGTTTAAATTATTTAATTTAGTAAGATCTTCAATGTATCTCACATCAGTACTTATTTTATCTAAACTATTCTTATTATCTATAAAATTTGTTAATTTTTTAATATTGATTAATGTATGGTCAAAATGCTCTAATTGCAAGTCAAAGGTTTTGAATTTTAGCAAATTTTCATCTAATACAGTTATGTTATCTTGGTTGGCATAAATTTTTATGAAATTCGTTTTTATGCTACAATCTAGTTCTATTTTTATCAACCCTTTATTTGCAATTAGATAACTTTGTTCCTTTTGATTTTTACAATGATATCGTAATCTAGTAGTATTTCTTGAATAAAAAATAAAAAAAAAGAAACATAAAAAAAAAAATTTAAAATTCACATACAAAATGAAAAAAAAAAGAAGAAAAAAAAAATAGAATTTTGTTTATACAAAATTATTATAAAGTTTTTTTTTTTTTTTTTTAATAATATTTTAAAGAATATTTTAATTAATTTTGTTTTTTTTTTATTTTTTTATTTAAATGCAAATTAATTTTTTTCACGTTCCGCTTCCGCTTCTAATTCTTCTGTTTTTGACATTTTATTTGGTGGTTGATCGTCTTGATCAGAAGAATCAGCTTTTTTCTTTGATGCTTTTGTTGTTGTTGAATCATTCGGTTCATTTTTATTTTGATTTTCAATATTAGAATTTCCATCAGTACCGCCGTCAGCATCCGGTTTTGGTTCATTTTCATCATCGTCGTCTTTGTCTTCTTTACGATTTTGTTGTTCTTTTTCTGCATCATCCTCCTTTTCTTCATCATCTTCTTCGTCGTCGTCGTCGTCGTCGTCGTTGTCACCTTCTGGTGCGGCCGCTTCATTATCTTCATCACTGTCACTGTCACCGATAACGATAACATCTGATGAAATTGTAGCGACAGCGGCACGAGCTGCAGCCGATGCTGCAATTGCATTTCGTACACGTTCTTCTGCAGCTGCAACAATTTCACGGGATACACCTGGCGGCGGTCCAATTTGTCCACCAACTTCAACATCACTACTACTACCTTCATCATCGTCATCTTCATCGTCGTCGTCGTCATCGTCATCATCATCAACATCTTCATTAATATGTTGTTCCATTTCCATTTGTTGTTGTACATTATCATGATGTTCATTATCTATGGCTATATTATTATCATCATCATCTGCTTCTTGAACATTTGCTTCATAATCGGGATCATTATTTTGATCATCATCATCAAAATCGTCTGGTAGATCTCCGGTTGGATAAGCGTCACCCTCTCCGCGATGATGAAATGGACCATCAGAATCGTAATTAAATTTAATATGTATTGAAATTTTATTTTTCGGTTTTATTTTCAAATCAAATTAACAATATGGAATAGTGCGTTTTTTTTTTAAACAATGATTTATAATTCTTTTCAAATTTTCTCTTAAATTATCTATTGCATAAAAATAAATCGTATTAATATAGTATTTATTATAGTAATATATATAGTAAGTGTATATAATTGAAAAATATAATTTTGTAATTGAACGAATATATGTATATGTACATAATAAAATTGTATATCTATAATTAAATGAAATATATGTGTATAAATGATTAAATGTATAAGGGAAAATAATAATTATTTTATTGCAATTTAAATTTAATATATTTATTTTACTCAATGGTGTAAACAGGGTTTATGGTAGTTGGTTGTACTACCGTACCTGTATTATCATTATTTTCTAAAACAACTACTCGTTTCTTTTTGCTTCTTTTAATTTTATATACAATCATTAAGATAATAATTGTAATAATAATAATAAAAATTGATGCATACCCTAATGAATAATGATGTATGTCATGTTTGTTTAAATTATTTAATTTAGTAAGATCTTCAATGTATCTCACATCAGTACTTATTTTATCTAAACTATTCTTATTATCTATAAAATTTGTTAATTTTTTAATATTGATTAATGTATGGTCAAAATGCTCTAATTGCAAGTCAAAGGTTTTGAATTTTAGCAAATTTTCATCTAATACAGTTATGTTATCTTGGTTGGCATAAATTTTTATGAAATTCGTTTTTATGCTACAATCTAGTTCTATTTTTATCAACCCTTTATTTGCAATTAGATAACTTTGTTCCTTTTGATTTTTACAATGATATCGTAATCTAGTAGTATTTCTTGAATAAAAAATAGAAAGAAAAAAAGAAACATAAAAAAAAAAAATTTAAAATTCACATACAAAATGAAAAAAAAAAGAAGAAAAAAAAAATAGAATTTTGTTTATACAAAATTATTATAAAGTTTTTTTTTTTTTTTTTAATAATATTTTAAAGAATATTTTAATTAATTTTGTTTTTTTTTTATTTTTTTATTTAAATGCAAATTAATTTTTTTCACGTTCCGCTTCCGCTTCTAATTCTTCTGTTTTTGACATTTTATTTGGTGGTTGATCGTCTTGATCAGAAGAATCAGCTTTTTTCTTTGATGCTTTTGTTGTTGTTGAATCATTCGGTTCATTTTTATTTTGATTTTCAATATTAGAATTTCCATCAGTACCGCCGTCAGCATCCGGTTTTGGTTCATTTTCATCATCGTCGTCTTTGTCTTCTTTACGATTTTGTTGTTCTTTTTCTGCATCATCCTCCTTTTCTTCATCATCTTCTTCGTCGTCGTCGTCGTCGTTGTCACCTTCTGGTGCGGCCGCTTCATTATCTTCATCACTGTCACTGTCACCGATAACGATAACATCTGATGAAATTGTAGCGACAGCGGCACGAGCTGCAGCCGATGCTGCAATTGCATTTCGTACACGTTCTTCTGCAGCTGCAACAATTTCACGGGATACACCTGGCGGCGGTCCAATTTGTCCACCAACTTCAACATCACTACTACTATCTTCATCATCGTCATCTTCATCGTCGTCGTCGTCATCGTCATCATCATCAACATCTTCATTAATATGTTGTTCCATTTCCATTTGTTGTTGTACATTATCATGATGTTCATTATCTATGGCTATATTATTATCATCATCATCTGCTTCTTGAACATTTGCTTCATAATCGGGATCATTATTTTGATCATCATCATCAAAATCGTCTGGTAGATCTCCGGTTGGATAAGCGTCACCCTCTCCGCGATGATGAAATGGACCATCAGAATCGTAATTAAATTTAATATGTATTGAAATTTTATTTTTCGGTTTTATTTTCAAATCAAATTAACAATATGGAATAGTGCGTTTTTTTTTTAAACAATGATTTATAATTCTTTTCAAATTTTCTCTTAAATTATCTATTGCATAAAAATAAATCGTATTAATATAGTATTTATTATAGTAATATATATAGTAAGTGTATATAATTGAAAAATATAATTTTGTAATTGAACGAATATATGTATATGTACATAATAAAATTGTATATCTATAATTAAATGAAATATATGTGTATAAATGATTAAATGTATAAGGGAAAATAATAATTATTTTATTGCAATTTAAATTTAATATATTTATTTTACTCAATGGTGTAAACAGGGTTTATGGTAGTTGGTTGTACTACCGTACCTGTATTATCATTATTTTCTAAAACAACTACTCGTTTCTTTTTGCTTCTTTTAATTTTATATACAATCATTAAGATAATAATTGTAATAATAATAATAAAAATTGATGCATACCCTAATGAATAATGATGTATGTCATGTTTGTTTAAATTATTTAATTTAGTAAGATCTTCAATGTATCTCACATCAGTACTTATTTTATCTAAACTATTCTTATTATCTATAAAATTTGTTAATTTTTTAATATTGATTAATGTATGGTCAAAATGCTCTAATTGCAAGTCAAAGGTTTTGAATTTTAGCAAATTTTCATCTAATACAGTTATGTTATCTTGGTTGGCATAAATTTTTATGAAATTCGTTTTTATGCTACAATCTAGTTCTATTTTTATCAACCCTTTATTTGCAATTAGATAACTTTGTTCCTTTTGATTTTTACAATGATATCGTAATCTAGTAGTATTTCTTGAATAAAAAATAGAAATAAAAAAAGGAAAAATAAAAAAAAAAAATTTAAAATTCACATACAAAATGAAAAAAAAAAGAAGAAAAAAAAAATAGAATTTTGTTTATACAAAATTATTATAAAGTTTTTTTTTTTTTTTTTTAATAATATTTTAAAGAATATTTTAATTAATTTTGTTTTTTTTTTATTTTTTTATTTAAATGCAAATTAATTTTTTTCACGTTCCGCTTCCGCTTCTAATTCTTCTGTTTTTGACATTTTATTTGGTGGTTGATCGTCTTGATCAGAAGAATCAGCTTTTTTCTTTGATGCTTTTGTTGTTGTTGAATCATTCGGTTCATTTTTATTTTGATTTTCAATATTAGAATTTCCATCAGTACCGCCGTCAGCATCCGGTTTTGGTTCATTTTCATCATCGTCGTCTTTGTCTTCTTTACGATTTTGTTGTTCTTTTTCTGCATCATCCTCCTTTTCTTCATCATCTTCTTCGTCGTCGTCGTCGTCGTCGTCGTTGTCACCTTCTGGTGCGGCCGCTTCATTATCTTCATCACTGTCACTGTCACCGATAACGATAACATCTGATGAAATTGTAGCGACAGCGGCACGAGCTGCAGCCGATGCTGCAATTGCATTTCGTACACGTTCTTCTGCAGCTGCAACAATTTCACGGGATACACCTGGCGGCGGTCCAATTTGTCCACCAACTTCAACATCACTACTACTATCTTCATCATCGTCATCTTCATCGTCGTCGTCGTCATCGTCATCATCATCAACATCTTCATTAATATGTTGTTCCATTTCCATTTGTTGTTGTACATTATCATGATGTTCATTATCTATGGCTATATTATTATCATCATCATCTGCTTCTTGAACATTTGCTTCATAATCGGGATCATTATTTTGATCATCATCATCAAAATCGTCTGGTAGATCTCCGGTTGGATAAGCGTCACCCTCTCCGCGATGATGAAATGGACCATCAGAATCGTAATTAAATTTAATATGTATTGAAATTTTATTTTTCGGTTTTATTTTCAAATCAAATTAACAATATGGAATAGTGCGTTTTTTTTTTAAACAATGATTTATAATTCTTTTCAAATTTTCTCTTAAATTATCTATTGCATAAAAATAAATCGTATTAATATAGTATTTATTATAGTAATATATAAAGTAAGTGTATATAATTGAAAAATATAATTTTGTAATTGAACGAATATATGTATATGTACATAATAAAATTGTATATCTATAATTAAATGAAATATATGTGTATAAATGATTAAATGTATAAGGGAAAATAATAATTATTTTATTGCAATTTAAATTTAATATATTTATTTTACTCAATGGTGTAAACAGGTTTTATGGTAGTTGGTTGTACTACCGTACCTGTATTATCATTATTTTCTAAAACAACTACTCGTTTCTTTTTGCTTCTTTTAATTTTATATACAATCATTAAGATAATAATTGTAATAATAATAATAAAAATTGATGCATACCCTAATGAATAATGATGTATGTCATGTTTGTTTAAATTATTTAATTTAGTAAGATCTTCAATGTATCTCACATCAGTACTTATTTTATCTAAACTATTCTTATTATCTATAAAATTTGTTAATTTTTTAATATTGATTAATGTATGGTCAAAATGCTCTAATTGCAAGTCAAAGGTTTTGAATTTTAGCAAATTTTCATCTAATACAGTTATGTTATCTTGGTTGGCATAAATTTTTATGAAATTCGTTTTTATGCTACAATCTAGTTCTATTTTTATCAACCCTTTATTTGCAATTAGATAACTTTGTTCCTTTTGATTTTTACAATGATATCGTAATCTAGTAGTATTTCTTGAATAAAAAATAGAAAGAAAAAAAGAAACATAAAAAAAAAAAATTTAAAATTCACATACAAAATGAAAAAAAAAAGAAGAAAAAAAAAATAGAATTTTGTTTATACAAAATTATTATAAAGTTTTTTTTTTTTTTTTTTAATAATATTTTAAAGAATATTTTAATTAATTTTGTTTTTTTTTTATTTTTTTATTTAAATGCAAATTAATTTTTTTCACGTTCCGCTTCCGCTTCTAATTCTTCTGTTTTTGACATTTTATTTGGTGGTTGATCGTCTTGATCAGAAGAATCAGCTTTTTTCTTTGATGCTTTTGTTGTTGTTGAATCATTCGGTTCATTTTTATTTTGATTTTCAATATTAGAATTTCCATCAGTACCGCCGTCAGCATCCGGTTTTGGTTCATTTTCATCATCGTCGTCTTTGTCTTCTTTACGATTTTGTTGTTCTTTTTCTGCATCATCCTCCTTTTCTTCATCATCTTCTTCGTCGTCGTCGTCGTCGTCGTCGTTGTCACCTTCTGGTGCGGCCGCTTCATTATCTTCATCACTGTCACTGTCACCGATAACGATAACATCTGATGAAATTGTAGCGACAGCGGCACGAGCTGCAGCCGATGCTGCAATTGCATTTCGTACACGTTCTTCTGCAGCTGCAACAATTTCACGGGATACACCTGGCGGCGGTCCAATTTGTCCACCAACTTCAACATCACTACTACTATCTTCATCATCGTCATCTTCATCGTCGTCGTCGTCATCGTCATCATCATCAACATCTTCATTAATATGTTGTTCCATTTCCATTTGTTGTTGTACATTATCATGATGTTCATTATCTATGGCTATATTATTATCATCATCATCTGCTTCTTGAACATTTGCTTCATAATCGGGATCATTATTTTGATCATCATCATCAAAATCGTCTGGTAGATCTCCGGTTGGATAAGCGTCACCCTCTCCGCGATGATGAAATGGACCATCAGAATCGTAATTAAATTTAATATGTATTGAAATTTTATTTTTCGGTTTTATTTTCAAATCAAATTAACAATATGGAATAGTGCGTTTTTTTTTTAAACAATGATTTATAATTCTTTTCAAATTTTCTCTTAAATTATCTATTGCATAAAAATAAATCGTATTAATATAGTATTTATTATAGTAATATATATAGTAAGTGTATATAATTGAAAAATATAATTTTGTAATTGAACGAATATATGTATATGTACATAATAAAATTGTATATCTATAATTAAATGAAATATATGTGTATAAATGATTAAATGTATAAGGGAAAATAATAATTATTTTATTGCAATTTAAATTTAATATATTTATTTTACTCAATGGTGTAAACAGGGTTTATGGTAGTTGGTTGTACTACCGTACCTGTATTATCATTATTTTCTAAAACAACTACTCGTTTCTTTTTGCTTCTTTTAATTTTATATACAATCATTAAGATAATAATTGTAATAATAATAATAAAAATTGATGCATACCCTAATGAATAATGATGTATGTCATGTTTGTTTAAATTATTTAATTTAGTAAGATCTTCAATGTATCTCACATCAGTACTTATTTTATCTAAACTATTCTTATTATCTATAAAATTTGTTAATTTTTTAATATTGATTAATGTATGGTCAAAATGCTCTAATTGCAAGTCAAAGGTTTTGAATTTTAGCAAATTTTCATCTAATACAGTTATGTTATCTTGGTTGGCATAAATTTTTATGAAATTCGTTTTTATGCTACAATCTAGTTCTATTTTTATCAACCCTTTATTTGCAATTAGATAACTTTGTTCCTTTTGATTTTTACAATGATATCGTAATCTAGTAGTATTTCTTGAATAAAAAATAGAAAGAAAAAAAGAAACATAAAAAAAAAAAATTTAAAATTCACATACAAAATGAAAAAAAAAAGAAGAAAAAAAAAATAGAATTTTGTTTATACAAAATTATTATAAAGTTTTTTTTTTTTTTTTTTAATAATATTTTAAAGAATATTTTAATTAATTTTGTTTTTTTTTTATTTTTTTATTTAAATGCAAATTATTTTTTTTCACGTTCCGCTTCCGCTTCTAATTCTTCTGTTTTTGACATTTTATTTGGTGGTTGATCGTCTTGATCAGAAGAATCAGCTTTTTTCTTTGATGCTTTTGTTGTTGTTGAATCATTCGGTTCATTTTTATTTTGATTTTCAATATTAGAATTTCCATCAGTACCGCCGTCAGCATCCGGTTTTGGTTCATTTTCATCATCGTCGTCTTTGTCTTCTTTACGATTTTGTTGTTCTTTTTCTGCATCATCCTCCTTTTCTTCATCATCTTCTTCGTCGTCGTCGTCGTCGTCGTCGTTGTCACCTTCTGGTGCGGCCGCTTCATTATCTTCATCACTGTCACTCACCGATAACGATAACATCTGATGAAATTGTAGCGACAGCGGCACGAGCTGCAGCCGATGCTGCAATTGCATTTCGTACACGTTCTTCTGCAGCTGCAACAATTTCACGGGATACACCTGGCGGCGGTCCAATTTGTCCACCAACTTCAACATCACTACTACTATCTTCATCATCGTCATCTTCATCGTCGTCGTCGTCATCGTCATCATCATCAACATCTTCATTAATATGTTGTTCCATTTCCATTTGTTGTTGTACATTATCATGATGTTCATTATCTATGGCTATATTATTATCATCATCATCTGCTTCTTGAACATTTGCTTCATAATCGGGATCATTATTTTGATCATCATCATCAAAATCGTCTGGTAGATCTCCGGTTGGATAAGCGTCACCCTCTCCGCGATGATGAAATGGACCATCAGAATCGTAATTAAATTTAATATGTATTGAAATTTTATTTTTCGGTTTTATTTTCAAATCAAATTAACAATATGGAATAGTGCGTTTTTTTTTTAAACAATGATTTATAATTCTTTTCAAATTTTCTCTTAAATTATCTATTGCATAAAAATAAATCGTATTAATATAGTATTTATTATAGTAATATATATAGTAAGTGTATATAATTGAAAAATATAATTTTGTAATTGAACGAATATATGTATATGTACATAATAAAATTGTATATCTATAATTAAATGAAATATATGTGTATAAATGATTAAATGTATAAGGGAAAATAATAATTATTTTATTGCAATTTAAATTTAATATATTTATTTTACTCAATGGTGTAAACAGGGTTTATGGTAGTTGGTTGTACTACCGTACCTGTATTATCATTATTTTCTAAAACAACTACTCGTTTCTTTTTGCTTCTTTTAATTTTATATACAATCATTAAGATAATAATTGTAATAATAATAATAAAAATTGATGCATACCCTAATGAATAATGATGTATGTCATGTTTGTTTAAATTATTTAATTTAGTAAGATCTTCAATGTATCTCACATCAGTACTTATTTTATCTAAACTATTCTTATTATCTATAAAATTTGTTAATTTTTTAATATTGATTAATGTATGGTCAAAATGCTCTAATTGCAAGTCAAAGGTTTTGAATTTTAGCAAATTTTCATCTAATACAGTTATGTTATCTTGGTTGGCATAAATTTTTATGAAATTCGTTTTTATGCTACAATCTAGTTCTATTTTTATCAACCCTTTATTTGCAATTAGATAACTTTGTTCCTTTTGATTTTTACAATGATATCGTAATCTAGTAGTATTTATTGAATAAAAAATAGAAAGAAAAAAAGAAACATAAAAAAAAAAAATTGAAAATTCACATACAAAATGAAAAAAAAAAGAAGAAAAAATAAATAGAATTTTGTTTATACAAAATTATTATAAAGTTTTTTTTTTTTTTTTTTAATAATATTTTAAAGAATATTTTAATTAATTTTGTTTTTTTTTTATTTTTTTATTTAAATGCAAATTAATTTTTTTCACGTTCCGCTTCCGCTTCTAATTCTTCTGTTTTTGACATTTTATTTGGTGGTTGATCGTCTTGATCAGAAGAATCAGCTTTTTTCTTTGATGCTTTTGTTGTTGTTGAATCATTCGGTTCATTTTTATTTTGATTTTCAATATTAGAATTTCCATCAGTACCGCCGTCAGCATCCGGTTTTGGTTCATTTTCATCATCGTCGTCTTTGTCTTCTTTACGATTTTGTTGTTCTTTTTCTGCATCATCCTCCTTTTCTTCATCATCTTCTTCGTCGTCGTCGTCGTCGTCGTCGTCGTCGTTGTCACCTTCTGGTGCGGCCGCTTCATTATCTTCATCACTGTCACTGTCACCGATAACGATAACATCTGATGAAATTGTAGCGACAGCGGCACGAGCTGCAGCCGATGCTGCAATTGCATTTCGTACACGTTCTTCTGCAGCTGCAACAATTTCACGGGATACACCTGGCGGCGGTCCAATTTGTCCACCAACTTCAACATCACTACTACTATCTTCATCATCGTCATCTTCATCGTCGTCGTCGTCATCGTCATCATCATCAACATCTTCATTAATATGTTGTTCCATTTCCATTTGTTGTTGTACATTATCATGATGTTCATTATCTATGGCTATATTATTATCATCATCATCTGCTTCTTGAACATTTGCTTCATAATCGGGATCATTATTTTGATCATCATCATCAAAATCGTCTGGTAGATCTCCGGTTGGATAAGCGTCACCCTCTCCGCGATGATGAAATGGACCATCAGAATCGTAATTAAATTTAATATGTATTGAAATTTTATTTTTCGGTTTTATTTTCAAATCAAATTAACAATATGGAATAGTGCGTTTTTTTTTAAACAATGATTTATAATTCTTTTCAAATTTTCTCTTAAATTATCTATTGCATAAAAATAAATCGTATTAATATAGTATTTATTATAGTAATATATATAGTAAGTGTATATAATTGAAAAATATAATTTTGTAATTGAACGAATATATGTATATGTACATAATAAAATTGTATATCTATAATTAAATGAAATATATGTGTATAAATGATTAAATGTATAAGGGAAAATAATAATTATTTTATTGCAATTTAAATTTAATATATTTATTTTACTCAATGGTGTAAACAGGGTTTATGGTAGTTGGTTGTACTACCGTACCTGTATTATCATTATTTTCTAAAACAACTACTCGTTTCTTTTTGCTTCTTTTAATTTTATATACAATCATTAAGATAATAATTGCAATAATAATAATAAAAATTGATGCATACCCTAATGAATAATGATGTATGTCATGTTTGTTTAAATTATTTAATTTAGTAAGATCTTCAATGTATCTCACATCAGTACTTATTTTATCTAAACTATTCTTATTATCTATAAAATTTGTTAATTTTTTAATATTGATTAATGTATGGTCAAAATGCTCTAATTGCAAGTCAAAGGTTTTGAATTTTAGCAAATTTTCATCTAATACAGTTATGTTATCTTGGTTGGCATAAATTTTTATGAAATTCGTTTTTATGCTACAATCTAGTTCTATTTTTATCAACCCTTTATTTGCAATTAGATAACTTTGTTCCTTTTGATTTTTACAATGATATCGTAATCTAGTAGTATTTCTTGAATAAAAAATAGAAAGAAAAAAAGAAACATAAAAAAAAAAAATTTAAAATTCACATACAAAATGAAAAAAAAAAGAAGAAAAAAAAAATAGAATTTTGTTTATACAAAATTATTATAAAGTTTTTTTTTTTTTTTTTTTTAATAATATTTTAAAGAATATTTTAATTAATTTTGTTTTTTTTTTATTTTTTTATTTAAATGCAAATTAATTTTTTTCACGTTCCGCTTCCGCTTCTAATTCTTCTGTTTTTGACATTTTATTTGGTGGTTGATCGTCTTGATCAGAAGAATCAGCTTTTTTCTTTGATGCTTTTGTTGTTGTTGAATCATTCGGTTCATTTTTATTTTGATTTTCAATATTAGAATATCCATCAGTACCGCCGTCAGCATCCGGTTTTGGTTCATTTTCATCATCGTCGTCTTTGTCTTCTTTACGATTTTGTTGTTCTTTTTCTGCATCATCCTCCTTTTCTTCATCATCTTCTTCGTCGTCGTCGTCGTCGTCGTCGTTGTCACCTTCTGGTGCGGCCGCTTCATTATCTTCATCACTGTCACTGTCACCGATAACGATAACATCTGATGAAATTGTAGCGACAGCGGCACGAGCTGCAGCCGATGCTGCAATTGCATTTCGTACACGTTCTTCTGCAGCTGCAACAATTTCACGGGATACACCTGGCGGCGGTCCAATTTGTCCACCAACTTCAACATCACTACTACTATCTTCATCATCGTCATCTTCATCGTCGTCGTCGTCATCGTCATCATCATCAACATCTTCATTAATATGTTGTTCCATTTCCATTTGTTGTTGTACATTATCATGATGTTCATTATCTATGGCTATATTATTATCATCATCATCTGCTTCTTGAACATTTGCTTCATAATCGGGATCATTATTTTGATCATCATCATCAAAATCGTCTGGTAGATCTCCGGTTGGATAAGCGTCACCCTCTCCGCGATGATGAAATGGACCATCAGAATCGTAATTAAATTTAATATGTATTGAAATTTTATTTTTCGGTTTTATTTTCAAATCAAATTAACAATATGGAATAGTGCGTTTTTTTTTAAACAATGATTTATAATTCTTTTCAAATTTTCTCTTAAATTATCTATTGCATAAAAATAAATCGTATTAATATAGTATTTATTATAGTAATATATATAGTAAGTGTATATAATTGAAAAATATAATTTTGTAATTGAACGAATATATGTATATGTACATAATAAAATTGTATATCTATAATTAAATGAAATATATGTGTATAAATGATTAAATGTATAAGGGAAAATAATAATTATTTTATTGCAATTTAAATTTAATATATTTATTTTACTCAATGGTGTAAACAGGGTTTATGGTAGTTGGTTGTACTACCGTACCTGTATTATCATTATTTTCTAAAACAACTACTCCTTTCTTTTTGCTTCTTTTAATTTTATATACAATCATTAAGATAATAATTGTAATAATAATAATAAAAATTGATGCATACCCTAATGAATAATGATGTATGTCATGTTTGTTTAAATTATTTAATTTAGTAAGATCTTCAATGTATCTCACATCAGTACTTATTTTATCTAAACTATTCTTATTATCTATAAAATTTGTTAATTTTTTAATATTGATTAATGTATGGTCAAAATGCTCTAATTGCAAGTCAAAGGTTTTGAATTTTAGCAAATTTTCATCTAATACAGTTATGTTATCTTGGTTGGCATAAATTTTTATGAAATTCGTTTTTATGCTACAATCTAGTTCTATTTTTATCAACCCTTTATTTGCAATTAGATAACTTTGTTCCTTTTGATTTTTACAATGATATCGTAATCTAGTAGTATTTCTTGAATAAAAAATAGAAAGAAAAAAAGAAACATAAAAAAAAAAAATTTAAAATTCACATACAAAATGAAAAAAAAAGAAGAAAAAAAAAATAGAATTTTGTTTATACAAAATTATTATAAAGTTTTTTTTTTTTTTTTTTAATAATATTTTAAAGAATATTTTAATTAATTTTGTTTTTTTTTTATTTTTTTATTTAAATGCAAATTAATTTTTTTCACGTTCCGCTTCCGCTTCTAATTCTTCTGTTTTTGACATTTTATTTGGTGGTTGATCGTCTTGATCAAAAGAATCAGCTTTTTTCTTTGATGCTTTTGTTGTTGTTGAATCATTCGGTTCATTTTTATTTTGATTTTCAATATTAGAATTTCCATCAGTACCGCCGTCAGCATCCGGTTTTGGTTCATTTTCATCATCGTCGTCTTTGTCTTCTTTACGATTTTGTTGTTCTTTTTCTGCATCATCCTCCTTTTCTTCATCATCTTCTTCGTCGTCGTCGTCGTCGTCGTCGTTGTCACCTTCTGGTGCGGCCGCTTCATTATCTTCATCACTGTCACTGTCACCGATAACGATAACATCTGATGAAATTGTAGCGACAGCGGCACGAGCTGCAGCCGATGCTGCAATTGCATTTCGTACACGTTCTTCTGCAGCTGCAACAATTTCACGGGATACACCTGGCGGCGGTCCAATTTGTCCACCAACTTCAACATCACTACTACTATCTTCATCATCGTCATCTTCATCGTCGTCGTCGTCATCGTCATCATCATCAACATCTTCATTAATATGTTGTTCCATTTCCATTTGTTGTTGTACATTATCATGATGTTCATTATCTATGGCTATATTATTATCATCATCATCTGCTTCTTGAACATTTGCTTCATAATCGGGATCATTATTTTGATCATCATCATCAAAATCGTCTGGTAGATCTCCGGTTGGATAAGCGTCACCCTCTCCGCGATGATGAAATGGACCATCAGAATCGTAATTAAATTTAATATGTATTGATATTTTATTTTTCGGTTTTATTTTCAAATCAAATTAACAATATGGAATAGTGCGTTTTTTTTTTTAAACAATGATTTATAATTCTTTTCAAATTTTCTCTTAAATTATCTATTGCATAAAAATAAATCGTATTAATATAGTATTTATTATAGTAATATATATAGTAAGTGTATATAATTGAAAAATATAATTTTGTAATTGAACGAATATATGTATATGTACATAATAAAATTGTATATCTATAATTAAATGAAATATATGTATATAAATGATTAAATGTATAAGGGAAAATAATAATTATTTTATTGCAATTTAAATTTAATATATTTATTTTACTCAATGGTGTAAACAGGGTTTATGGTAGTTGGTTGTACTACCGTACCTGTATTATCATTATTTTCTAAAACAACTACTCGTTTCTTTTTGCTTCTTTTAATTTTATATACAATCATTAAGATAATAATTGTAATAATAATAATAAAAATTGATGCATACCCTAATGAATAATGATGTATGTCATGTTTGTTTAAATTATTTAATTTAGTAAGATCTTCAATGTATCTCACATCAGTACTTATTTTATCTAAACCAGTTTTCTATCCAGTTTTCAATATGAATCGTAGGAGACAACAAGTATACAATTGTTTTCAATTTATGAAAATATAATAAATAAAATTTTTTTTTCAGAAATTTTTTTTTTTTATTATTTTTATATACATATACATATATATATATATATATATATATATATATATATATATATATATATTTTTGGTCATTTACTATATTTGAATATAAGGCATCGCCGATATTTTATAAATATAGAAAATGACTTTAAATAGTAATAAGTTGTCGCGTACCGGGTTCACTTTTGATTTCACAAACATCTGTGGATTAAGATCAAATTTTAATTCAATTCAAGCCCACATACAATTGTTCAAGCCTAGCATATTAGGGCTCAGTGAAACACAGATATTCAGCAGTATTGATTTAGAAGAATTTAATTTACAAGATTACACCTTTCTGCCCGCTTTCTTTCGCCATAGAGGTGTTGCATTATATGTCAATAATGCAATACCATTCACACGTATGACATCTTTTGAGGTAAGATCATGTGCTAAATTTTGTTTTATCTGGATTAAATTTCAGATACAAAATTCAGTAACATATTTATGTTTTTTATATAGAAGTCCAGAATTATCGAGTAACGATACAGCAATAGAACTGGATCATTTGTCCCTAACCATTGATAAGATATATTTAGAATCTCCAAAAGCTGAAATAATTATTGCTGGAGATTTCAATATACACAATTGTCAATGGTTACCATATTCACATACAAATGATCTAGCAGGGCAATATACAGAGATGTTTGCTATTGTAAATGGGTTGTATCAATTAGTTGATCAACCCACCTACATACCTAGGCAATCCAATCACCAACACAGTCTTTTGGACTTATTCCTAACAACAAATCCTCAGAAATATAAAATGTCGATATCATCACCCATAGGAAACTCAGATCACGCACTTATATCAGCTTCTTTTCAATATTCTCAAATTATTAGTAATAATTCTCAACTAAATAGGATAGTTTGGGATTACAAAAATGCCGATTGGGTAAATCTCAACACATATTATAAAAGTTTCAATTGGGCTTTATGCCTAAATGGTAGTGTTGATTTTTCAGAATCAATGATTAGTAATGTAATCTTGTTAGGTATGAAGAAATACATTCCTTGTAAAGTTTTAAATGTAAGAGCTTACAAACGAAGCTGGTTTTCTAGGAAAACAAAGATAGCGATTGATAAAAAAAATAGGGCTTTTTCTCTATCTAAATCGGTTCCAACTGATATCAATAGAAATAATTATATTGTTGCAAGAAATTCTTGCAATTCAATAATAGATCATGAAAAGTTTTTATTCAATCAAAATATTAAAGATAAGATTACTTCCAGTAAAAGGGGAACAAAATATTTTTGGACTTTAGTTAAATCTATTCAGGGTAATTTTGTTCAAAAATCTTCAGTTGCACCATTGATTAATGATAGTGGAACTATATTAACCGAACCATTAGAAAAGGCTAATCTTTTTTTTTTTTTTTATTTTCAGACAATACAGTCCTCAATGATAGTAATATGCCTATTCCAAATATACCTAATACGAATTTTCAAATGAAAAATATATATTTCAGAGACAGGGTTGTTTATAAAGCTCTTAGAGATATAGATGTTCATAAAAGTACTGGAGCTGATGGCATTCCCCCAATTGTTTTAAAAGAATGTGCATCTACTTTAGTACACCCACTTAGAAAACTCTTTCACAAATCATTTTCGAATGGAATATTTCCATCATCTTGGAAAATTGCTAATATTACACCTATTTCAAAAGCGGGTACTAAAAGCAATCCTTCCAATTATCGCCCAATAGCTATAACATCAATACTTTCTAAGGTAATGGAGAAGATAGTAAATCGTATGATTGTGCAATATCTCGATGATAAAGAACTTATTAGTGATTGCCAATATGGTTTCAGGCACAAACGATCTACAGGAGATTTACTAAATTATTTAACTAATAAAATAGGTAATAGTATTGCAAATTTTGGTGAAACACAAGTGGTTTCACTAGACATTACTAAGGCTTTTGATAGAGTATGGCATAAGGCATTAATATCCAAATGCCATTCATTTGGATTAGGGGACACATTCTGTAAATGGGTTGGGAACTTTTTAGCTAATAGGCATATTAAGGTTGTACTAGATGGAATTAGTTCCAAACTTTATCCGGTTTATTCTGGGGTACCTCAGGGTTGTGCTCTATCGCCCACTCTCTTTTTAATTTTTATTAATGATCTTTTATCGATAACAGAAAATCCAATGCACTGTTATGCAGACGATAGTACATTACATTCTTCTTATGAACTACATCGTAATCATAATGCGAATCAAATGATTCAGTCTCGCCAGAAGATGATTTCCTCAATTAACAAAGATTTAGATTTAATATCTAATTGGGGCAGGATAAACTTAGTAGAATTCAATCCATCTAAAACAAAGGCATGTTTGTTCTCAAACAAACGATCCATAAATGTTAACCCAATACTTATGCATAATACAATTATTCCACAATCTAAGGACCTATTAAATTTGGGAATATCTTTGTCAAACAACTTTTCATGGAGTAATAATATAATAATGGCAGCTAAAAAGGCAGCTAGTCGCATTGGATTTTTAAGAAGATCGAAAGAATTTCTCAATTCTGAAAATTTAGCATTAGTTTATAGGTCTTTTATAAGACCACTTCTAGAGTACAATTCCTACATATGGGCTGGTGCACCAATTACTACCTTGCAGTTTAGTGACAGGATCCAAAAACACGCTATTTCGCTGATCAGAAATGAAACAATAACAAATTCCATTGAATCATTGGATCATAGACGATCAGTAGCTTCATTGTGCACATTTTATAGGTATTATTACCATGAATGCTCTAATGAAATTTTAAAGCTAATTCCTGAGCCCATTAGCTTCTCTTATAATTCGAGAAATTCAGAAAAGGCTCATTCATATTCTGTATCTATAAGTTTTTTGCGAACAAACAGATTTGGAAATTCATTTTTCCCAAGAACAGCAAGATTATGGAATAGTCTCCCTGAACTAGTATTTCCCCCTACTTTTGATTATCAGTTATTTAAATTAAACATTTCATCTTATCTAAAAACTAATCCACCTAAAGTGCAACTTGGACAATTGTTTGAAAACATATGAGTGATTTTTTCTTATTATGTTTTAGTAAAAGTTTTTTTTAACTCATATGTTTGCTTTATTTTCAAAATTTCATAAATTAATCCACATATTATAATAGATTTACCACCCAAAATCACTTAAGTGTATTTAATGCATCTAAGGCTCATCACCTGATTAAGTGATTTCGTTACGGGCTCACGGCAATAGAATTCCGAGGTTTTACGGGCGCTAAACCGATTCTGCCGTAGTAACGAACAAAAAAAAAAAAAAAAAAAAACTATTCTTATTATCTATAAAATTTGTTAATTTTTTAATATTGATTAATGTATGGTCAAAATGCTCTAATTGCAAGTCAAAGGTTTTGAATTTTAGCAAATTTTCATCTAATACAGTTATGTTATCTTGGTTGGCATAAATTTTTATGAAATTCGTTTTTATGCTACAATCTAGTTCTATTTTTATCAACCCTTTATTTGCAATTAGATAACTTTGTTCCTTTTGATTTTTACAATGATATCGTAATCTAGTAGTATTTCTTGAATAAAAAATAGAAAGAAAAAAAGAAACATAAAAAAAAAAAATTTAAAATTCACATACAAAATGAAAAAAAAAAGAAGAAAAAAAAAATAGAATTTTGTTTATACAAAATTATTATAAAGTTTTTTTTTTTTTTTTTTAATAATATTTTAAAGAATATTTTAATTAATTTTGTTTTTTTTTATTTTTTTATTTAAATGCAAATTAATTTTTTTCACGTTCCGCTTCCGCTTCTAATTCTTCTGTTTTTGACATTTTATTTGGTGGTTGATCGTCTTGATCAGAAGAATCAGCTTTTTTCTTTGATGCTTTTGTTGTTGTTGAATCATTCGGTTCATTTTTATTTTGATTTTCAATATTAGAATTTCCATCAGTACCGCCGTCAGCATCCGGTTTTGGTTCATTTTCATCATCGTCGTCTTTGTCTTCTTTACGATTTTGTTGTTCTTTTTCTGCATCATCCTCCTTTTCTTCATCATCTTCTTCGTCGTCGTCGTCGTCGTCGTCGTTGTCACCTTCTGGTGCGGCCGCTTCATTATCTTCATCACTGTCACTGTCACCGATAACGATAACATCTGATGAAATTGTAGCGACAGCGGCACGAGCTGCAGCCGATGCTGCAATTGCATTTCGTACACGTTCTTCTGCAGCTGCAACAATTTCACGGGATACACCTGGCGGCGGTCCAATTTGTCCACCAACTTCAACATCACTACTACTATCTTCATCATCGTCATCTTCATCGTCGTCGTCGTCATCGTCATCATCATCAACATCTTCATTAATATGTTGTTCCATTTCCATTTGTTGTTGTACATTATCATGATGTTCATTATCTATGGCTATATTATTATCATCATCATCTGCTTCTTGAACATTTGCTTCATAATCGGGATCATTATTTTGATCATCATCATCAAAATCGTCTGGTAGATCTCCGGTTGGATAAGCGTCACCCTCTCCGCGATGATGAAATGGACCATCAGAATCGTAATTAAATTTAATATGTATTGAAATTTTATTTTTCGGTTTTATTTTCAAATCAAATTAACAATATGGAATAGTGCGTTTTTTTTTTAAACAATGATTTATAATTCTTTTCAAATTTTCTCTTAAATTATCTATTGCATAAAAATAAATCGTATTAATATAGTATTTATTATAGTAATATATATAGTAAGTGTATATAATTGAAAAATATAATTTTGTAATTGAACGAATATATGTATATGTACATAATAAAATTGTATATCTATAATTAAATGAAATATATGTGTATAAATGATTAAATGTATAAGGGAAAATAATAATTATTTTATTGCAATTTAAATTTAATATATTTATTTTACTCAATGGTGTAAACAGGGTTTATGGTAGTTGGTTGTACTACCGTACCTGTATTATCATTATTTTCTAAAACAACTACTCGTTTCTTTTTGCTTCTTTTAATTTTATATACAATCATTAAGATAATAATTGTAATAATAATAATAAAAATTGATGCATACCCTAATGAATAATGATGTATGTCATGTTTGTTTAAATTATTTAATTTAGTAAGATCTTCAATGTATCTCACATCAGTACTTATTTTATCTAAACTATTCTTATTATCTATAAAATTTGTTAATTTTTTAATATTGATTAATGTATGGTCAAAATGCTCTAATTGCAAGTCAAAGGTTTTGAATTTTAGCAAATTTTCATCTAATACAGTTATGTTATCTTGGTTGGCATAAATTTTTATGAAATTCGTTTTTATGCTACAATCTAGTTCTATTTTTATCAACCCTTTATTTGCAATTAGATAACTTTGTTCCTTTTGATTTTTACAATGATATCGTAATCTAGTAGTATTTCTTGAATAAAAAATAGAAAGAAAAAAAGAAACATAAAAAAAAAAATTTAAAATTCACATACAAAATGAAAAAAAAAAGAAGAAAAAAAAAATAGAATTTTGTTTATACAAAATTATTATAAAGTTTTTTTTTTTTTTTTTTAATAATATTTTAAAGAATATTTTAATTAATTTTGTTTTTTTTTTATTTTTTTATTTAAATGCAAATTAATTTTTTTCACGTTCCGCTTCCGCTTCTAATTCTTCTGTTTTTGACATTTTATTTGGTGGTTGATCGTCTTGATCAGAAGAATCAGCTTTTTTCTTTGATGCTTTTGTTGTTGTTGAATCATTCGGTTCATTTTTATTTTGATTTTCAATATTAGAATTTCCATCAGTACCGCCGTCAGCATCCGGTTTTGGTTCATTTTCATCATCGTCGTCTTTGTCTTCTTTACGATTTTGTTGTTCTTTTTCTGCATCATCCTCCTTTTCTTCATCATCTTCTTCGTCGTCGTCGTCGTCGTCGTCGTCGTTGTCACCTTCTGGTGCGGCCGCTTCATTATCTTCATCACTGTCACTGTCACCGATAACGATAACATCTGATGAAATTGTAGCGACAGCGGCACGAGCTGCAGCCGATGCTGCAATTGCATTTCGTACACGTTCTTCTGCAGCTGCAACAATTTCACGGGATACACCTGGCGGCGGTCCAATTTGTCCACCAACTTCAACATCACTACTACTATCTTCATCATCGTCATCTTCATCGTCGTCGTTCGTCATCGTCATCATCATCAACATCTTCATTAATATGTTGTTCCATTTCCATTTGTTGTTGTACATTATCATGATGTTCATTATCTATGGCTATATTATTATCATCATCATCTGCTTCTTGAACATTTGCTTCATAATCGGGATCATTATTTTGATCATCATCATCAAAATCGTCTGGTAGATCTCCGGTTGGATAAGCGTCACCCTCTCCGCGATGATGAAATGGACCATCAGAATCGTAATTAAATTTAATATGTATTGAAATTTTATTTTTCGGTTTTATTTTCAAATCAAATTAACAATATGGAATAGTGCGTTTTTTTTTTAAACAATGATTTATAATTCTTTTCAAATTTTCTCTTAAATTATCTATTGCATAAAAATAAATCGTATTAATATAGTATTTATTATAGTAATATATATAGTAAGTGTATATAATTGAAAAATATAATTTTGTAATTGAACGAATATATGTATATGTACATAATAAAATTGTATATCTATAATTAAATGAAATATATGTGTATAAATGATTAAATGTATAAGGGAAAATAATAATTATTTTATTGCAATTTAAATTTAATATATTTATTTTACTCAATGGTGTAAACAGGGTTTATGGTAGTTGGTTGTACTACCGTACCTGTATTATCATTATTTTCTAAAACAACTACTCGTTTCTTTTTGCTTCTTTTAATTTTATATACAATCATTAAGATAATAATTGTAATAATAATAATAAAAATTGATGCATACCCTAATGAATAATGATGTATGTCATGTTTGTTTAAATTATTTAATTTAGTAAGATCTTCAATGTATCTCACATCAGTACTTATTTTATCTAAACTATTCTTATTATCTATAAAATTTGTTAATTTTTTAATATTGATTAATGTATGGTCAAAATGCTCTAATTGCAAGTCAAAGGTTTTGAATTTTAGCAAATTTTCATCTAATACAGTTATGTTATCTTGGTTGGCATAAATTTTTATGAAATTCGTTTTTATGCTACAATCTAGTTCTATTTTTATCAACCCTTTATTTGCAATTAGATAACTTTGTTCCTTTTGATTTTTACAATGATATCGTAATCTAGTAGTATTTCTTGAATAAAAAATAGAAAGAAAAAAAGAAACATAAAAAAAAAAAATTTAAAATTCACATACAAAATGAAAAAAAAAAAGAAGAAAAAAAAAATAGAATTTTGTTTATACAAAATTATTATAAAGTTTTTTTTTTTTTTTTTTAATAATATTTTAAAGAATATTTTAATTAATTTTGTTTTTTTTTTATTTTTTTATTTAAATGCAAATTAATTTTTTTCACGTTCCGCTTCCGCTTCTAATTCTTCTGTTTTTTGACATTTTATTTGTGGGTTGATCGTCTTGATCAGAAGAATCAGCTTTTTTCTTTGATGCTTTTGTTGTTGTTGAATCATTCGGTTCATTTTTATTTTGATTTTCAATATTAGAATTTCCATCAGTACCGCCGTCAGCATCCGGTTTTGGTTCATTTTCATCATCGTCGTCTTTGTCTTCTTTACGATTTTGTTGTTCTTTTTCTGCATCATCCTCCTTTTCTTCATCATCTTCTTCGTCGTCGTCGTCGTCGTCGTCGTTGTCACCTTCTGGTGCGGCCGCTTCATTATCTTCATCACTGTCACTGTCACCGATAACGATAACATCTGATGAAATTGTAGCGACAGCGGCACGAGCTGCAGCCGATGCTGCAATTGCATTTCGTACACGTTCTTCTGCAGCTGCAACAATTTCACGGGATACACCTGGCGGCGGTCCAATTTGTCCACCAACTTCAACATCACTACTACTATCTTCATCATCGTCATCTTCATCGTCGTCGTCGTCATCGTCATCATCATCAACATCTTCATTAATATGTTGTTCCATTTCCATTTGTTGTTGTACATTATCATGATGTTCATTATCTATGGCTATATTATTATCATCATCATCTGCTTCTTGAACATTTGCTTCATAATCGGGATCATTATTTTGATCATCATCATCAAAATCGTCTGGTAGATCTCCGGTTGGATAAGCGTCACCCTCTCCGCGATGATGAAATGGACCATCAGAATCGTAATTAAATTTAATATGTATTGAAATTTTATTTTTCGGTTTTATTTTCAAATCAAATTAACAATATGGAATAGTGCGTTTTATTTTTAAACAATGATTTATAATTCTTTTCAAATTTTCTCTTAAATTATCTATTGCATAAAAATAAATCGTATTAATATAGTATTTATTATAGTAATATATATAGTAAGTGTATATAATTGAAAAATACAATTTTGTAATTGAACGAATATATGTATATGTACATAATAAAATTGTATATCTATAATTAAATGAAATATATGTGTATAAATGATTAAATGTATAAGGGAAAATAATAATTATTTTATTGTAATTTAAATTTAATATATTTATTTTACTCAATGGTGTAAACAGGGTTTATGGTAGTTGGTTGTACTACCGTACCTGTATTATCATTATTTTCTAAAACAACTACTCGTTTCTTTTTGCTTCTTTTAATTTTATATACAATCATTAAGATAATAATTGTAATAATAATAATAAAAATTGATGCATACCCTAATGAATAATGATGTATGTCATGTTTGTTTAAATTATTTAATTTAGTAAGATCTTCAATGTATCTCACATCAGTACTTATTTTATCTAAACTATTCTTATTATCTATAAAATTTGTTAATTTTTTAATATTGATTAATGTATGGTCAAAATGCTCTAATTGCAAGTCAAAGGTTTTGAATTTTAGCAAATTTTCATCTAATACAGTTATGTTATCTTGGTTGGCATAAATTTTTATGAAATTCGTTTTTATGCTACAATCTAGTTCTATTTTTATCAACCCTTTATTTGCAATTAGATAACTTTGTTCCTTTTGATTTTTACAATGATATCGTAATCTAGTAGTATTTCTTGAATAAAAAATAGAAAGAAAAAAAGAAACATAAAAAAAAAAATTTAAAATTCACATACAAAATGAAAAAAAAAAGAAGAAAAAAAAAATAGAATTTTGTTTAACAAAATTATTATAAAGTTTTTTTTTTTTTTTTTTAATAATATTTTAAAGAATATTTTAATTAATTTTGTTTTTTTTTTATTTTTTTATTTAAATGCAAATTAATTTTTTTCACGTTCCGCTTCCGCTTCTAATTCTTCTGTTTTTGACATTTTATTTGGTGGTTGATCGTCTTGATCAGAAGAATCAGCTTTTTTCTTTGATGCTTTTGTTGTTGTTGAATCATTCGGTTCATTTTTATTTTGATTTTCAATATTAGAATTTCCATCAGTACCGCCGTCAGCATCCGGTTTTGGTTCATTTTCATCATCGTCGTCTTTGTCTTCTTTACGATTTTGTTGTTCTTTTTCTGCATCATCCTCCTTTTCTTCATCATCTTCTTCGTCGTCGTCGTCGTCGTCGTCGTTGTCACCTTCTGGTGCGGCCGCTTCATTATCTTCATCACTGTCACTGTCACCGATAACGATAACATCTGATGAAATTGTAGCGACAGCGGCACGAGCTGCAGCCGATGCTGCAATTGCATTTCGTACACGTTCTTCTGCAGCTGCAACAATTTCACGGGATACACCTGGCGGCGGTCCAATTTGTCCACCAACTTCAACATCACTACTACTATCTTCATCATCGTCATCTTCATCGTCGTCGTCGTCATCGTCATCATCATCAACATCTTCATTAATATGTTGTTCCATTTCCATTTGTTGTTGTACATTATCATGATGTTCATTATCTATGGCTATATTATTATCATCATCATCTGCTTCTTGAACATTTGCTTAATAATCGGGATCATTATTTTGATCATCATCATCAAAATCGTCTGGTAGATCTCCGGTTGGATAAGCGTCACCCTCTCCGCGATGATGAAATGGACCATCAGAATCGTAATTAAATTTAATATGTATTGAAATTTTATTTTTCGGTTTTATTTTCAAATCAAATTAACAATATGGAATAGTGCGTTTTTTTTTTAAACAATGATTTATAATTCTTTTCAAATTTTCTCTTAAATTATCTATTGCATAAAAATAAATCGTATTAATATAGTATTTATTATAGTAATATATATAGTAAGTGTATATAATTGAAAAATATAATTTTGTAATTGAACGAATATATGTATATGTACATAATAAAATTGTATATCTATAATTAAATGAAATATATGTGTATAAATGATTAAATGTATCAGGGAAAATAATAATTATTTTATTGCAATTTAAATTTAATATATTTATTTTACTCAATGGTGTAAACAGGGTTTATGGTAGTTGGTTGTACTACCGTACCTGTATTATCATTATTTTCTAAAACAACTACTCGTTTCTTTTTGCTTCTTTTAATTTTATATACAATCATTAAGATAATAATTGTAATAATAATAATAAAAATTGATGCATACCCTAATGAATAATGATGTATGTCATGTTTGTTTAAATTATTTAATTTAGTAAGATCTTCAATGTATCTCACATCAGTACTTATTTTATCTAAACTATTCTTATTATCTATAAAATTTGTTAATTTTTTAATATTGATTAATGTATGGTCAAAATGCTCTAATTGCAAGTCAAAGGTTTTGAATTTTAGCAAATTTTCATCTAATACAGTTATGTTATCTTGGTTGGCATAAATTTTTATGAAATTCGTTTTTATGCTACAATCTAGTTCTATTTTTATCAACCCTTTATTTGCAATTAGATAACTTTGTTCCTTTTGATTTTTACAATGATATCGTAATCTAGTAGTATTTCTTGAATAAAAAATAGAAAGAAAAAAAGAAACATAAAAAAAAAAAATTTTAAATTCACATACAAAATGAAAAAAAAAGAAGAAAAAAAAAATAGAATTTTGTTTATACAAAATTATTATAAAGTTTTTTTTTTTTTTTTTTAATAATATTTTAAAGAATATTTTAATTAATTTTGTTTTTTTTTTATTTTTTTATTTAAATGCAAATTAATTTTTTTCACGTTCCGCTTCCGCTTCTAATTCTTCTGTTTTTGACATTTTATTTGGTGGTTGATCGTCTTGATCAGAAGAATCAGCTTTTTTCTTTGATGCTTTTGTTGTTGTTGAATCATTCGGTTCATTTTTATTTTGATTTTCAATATTAGAATTTCCATCAGTACCGCCGTCAGCATCCGGTTTTGGTTCATTTTCATCATCGTCGTCTTTGTCTTCTTTACGATTTTGTTGTTCTTTTTCTGCATCATCCTCCTTTTCTTCATCATCTTCTTCGTCGTCGTCGTCGTCGTCGTCGTTGTCACCTTCTGGTGCGGCCGCTTCATTATCTGCATCACTGTCACTGTCACCGATAACGATAACATCTGATGAAATTGTAGCGACAGCGGCACGAGCTGCAGCCGATGCTGCAATTGCATTTCGTACACGTTCTTCTGCAGCTGCAACAATTTCACGGGATACACCTGGCGGCGGTCCAATTTGTCCACCAACTTCAACATCACTACTACTATCTTCATCATCGTCATCTTCATCGTCGTCGTCGTCATCGTCATCATCATCAACATCTTCATTAATATGTTGTTCCATTTCCATTTGTTGTTGTACATTATCATGATGTTCATTATCTATGGCTATATTATTATCATCATCATCTGCTTCTTGAACATTTGCTTCATAATCGGGATCATTATTTTGATCATCATCATCAAAATCGTCTGGTAGATCTCCGGTTGGATAAGCGTCACCCTCTCCGCGATGATGAAATGGACCATCAGAATCGTAATTAAATTTAATATGTATTGAAATTTTATTTTTCGGTTTTATTTTCAAATCAAATTAACAATATGGAATAGTGCGTTTTTTTTTAAACAATGATTTATAATTCTTTTCAAATTTTCTCTTAAATTATCTATTGCATAAAAATAAATCGTATTAATATAGTATTTATTATAGTAATATATATAGTAAGTGTATATAATTGAAAAATATAATTTTGTAATTGAACGAATATATGTATATGTACATAATAAAATTGTATATCTATAATTAAATGAAATATATGTGTATAAATGATTAAATGTATAAGGGAAAATAATAATTATTTTATTGCAATTTAAATTTAATATATTTATTTTACTCAATGGTGTAAACAGGGTTTATGGTAGTTGGTTGTACTACCGTACCTGTATTATCATTATTTTCTAAAACAACTACTCGTTTCTTTTTGCTTCTTTTAATTTTATATACAATCATTAAGATAATAATTGTAATAATAATAATAAAAATTGATGCATACCCTAATGAATAATGATGTATGTCATGTTTGTTTAAATTATTTAATTTAGTATGATCTTCAATGTATCTCACATCAGTACTTATTTTATCTAAACTATTCTTATTATCTATAAAATTTGTTAATTTTTTAATATTGATTAATGTATGGTCAAAATGCTCTAATTGCAAGTCAAAGGTTTTGAATTTTAGCAAATTTTCATCTAATACAGTTATGTTATCTTGGTTGGCATAAATTTTTATGAAATTCGTTTTTATGCTACAATCTAGTTCTATTTTTATCAACCCTTTATTTGCAATTAGATAACTTTGTTCCTTTTGATTTTTACAATGATATCGTAATCTAGTAGTATTTCTTGAATAAAAAATAGAAAGAAAAAAAGAATCATAAAAAAAAAAAATTTAAAATTCACATACAAAATGAAAAAAAAAAGAAGAAAAAAAAAATAGAATTTTGTTTATACAAAATTATTATAAAGTTTTTTTTTTTTTTTTTTAATAATATTTTAAAGAATATTTTAATTAATTTTGTTTTTTTTTTATTTTTTTATTTAAATGCAAATTAATTTTTTTCACGTTCCGCTTCCGCTTCTAATTCTTCTGTTTTTGACATTTTATTTGGTGGTTGATCGTCTTGATCAGAAGAATCAGCTTTTTTCTTTGATGCTTTTGTTGTTGTTGAATCATTCGGTTCATTTTTATTTTGATTTTCAATATTAGAATTTCCATCAGTACCGCCGTCAGCATCCGGTTTTGGTTCATTTTCATCATCGTCGTCTTTGTCTTCTTTACGATTTTGTTGTTCTTTTTCTGCATCATCCTCCTTTTCTTCATCATCTTCTTCGTCGTCGTCGTCGTTGTCGTCGTTGTCACCTTCTGGTGCGGCCGCTTCATTATCTTCATCACTGTCACTGTCACCGATAACGATAACATCTGATGAAATTGTAGCGACAGCGGCACGAGCTGCAGCCGATGCTGCAATTGCATTTCGTACACGTTCTTCTGCAGCTGCAACAATTTCACGGGATACACCTGGCGGCGGTCCAATTTGTCCACCAACTTCAACATCACTACTACTATCTTCATCATCGTCATCTTCATCGTCGTCGTCGTCATCGTCATCATCATCAACATCTTCATTAATATGTTGTTCCATTTCCATTTGTTGTTGTACATTATCATGATGTTCATTATCTATGGCTATATTATTATCATCATCATCTGCTTCTTGAACATTTGCTTCATAATCGGGATCATTATTTTGATCATCATCATCAAAATCGTCTGGTAGATCTCCGGTTGGATAAGCGTCACCCTCTCCGCGATGATGAAATGGACCATCAGAATCGTAATTAAATTTAATATGTATTGAAATTTTATTTTTCGGTTTTATTTTCAAATCAAATTAACAATATGGAATAGTGCGTTTTTTTTTTAAACAATGATTTATAATTCTTTTCAAATTTTCTCTTAAATTATCTATTGCATAAAAATAAATCGTATTAATATAGTATTTATTATAGTAATATATATAGTAAGTGTATATAATTGAAAAATATAATTTTGTAATTGAACGAATATATGTATATGTACATAATAAAATTGTATATCTATAATTAAATGAAATATATGTGTATAAATGATTAAATGTATAAGGGAAAATAATAATTATTTTATTGCAATTTAAATTTAATATATTTATTTTACTCAATGGTGTAAACAGGGTTTATGGTAGTTGGTTGTACTACCGTACCTGTATTATCATTATTTTCTAAAACAACTACTCGTTTCTTTTTGCTTCTTTTAATTTTATATACAATCATTAAGATAATAATTGTAATAATAATAATAAAAATTGATGCATACCCTAATGAATAATGATGTATGTCATGTTTGTTTAAATTATTTAATTTAGTAAGATCTTCAATGTATCTCACATCAGTACTTATTTTATCTAAACTATTCTTATTATCTATAAAATTTGTTAATTTTTTAATATTGATTAATGTATGGTCAAAATGCTCTAATTGCAAGTCAAAGGTTTTGAATTTTAGCAAATTTTCATCTAATACAGTTATGTTATCTTGGTTGGCATAAATTTTTATGAAATTCGTTTTTATGCTACAATCTAGTTCTATTTTTATCAACCCTTTATTTGCAATTAGATAACTTTGTTCCTTTTGATTTTTACAATGATATCGTAATCTAGTAGTATTTCTTGAATAAAAAATAGAAAGAAAAAAAGAAACATAAAAAAAAAAAATTTAAAATTCACATACAAAATGAAAAAAAAAAGAAGAAAAAAAAAAATAGAATTTTGTTTATACAAAATTATTATAAAGTTTTTTTTTTTTTTTTTTAATAATATTTTAAAGAATATTTTAATTAATTTTGTTTTTTTTTTATTTTTTTATTTAAATGCAAATTAATTTTTTTCACGTTCCGCTTCCGCTTCTAATTCTTCTGTTTTTGACATTTTATTTGGTGGTTGATCGTCTTGATCAGAAGAATCAGCTTTTTTCTTTGATGCTTTTGTTGTTGTTGAATCATTCGGTTCATTTTTATTTTGATTTTCAATATTAGAATTTCCATCAGTACCGCCGTCAGCATCCGGTTTTGGTTCATTTTCATCATCGTCGTCTTTGTCTTCTTTACGATTTTGTTGTTCTTTTTCTGCATCATCCTCCTTTTCTTCATCATCTTCTTCGTCGTCGTCGTCGTCGTCGTCGTTGTCACCTTCTGGTGCGGCCGCTTCATTATCTTCATCACTGTCACTGTCACCGATAACGATAACATCTGATGAAATTGTAGCGACAGCGGCACGAGCTGCAGCCGATGCTGCAATTGCATTTCGTACACGTTCTTCTGCAGCTGCAACAATTTCACGGGATACACCTGGCGGCGGTCCAATTTGTCCACCAACTTCAACATCACTACTACTATCTTCATCATCGTCATCTTCATCGTCGTCGTCGTCATCGTCATCATCATCAACATCTTCATTAATATGTTGTTCCATTTCCATTTGTTGTTGTACATTATCATGATGTTCATTATCTATGGCTATATTATTATCATCATCATCTGCTTCTTGAACATTTGCTTCATAATCGGGATCATTATTTTGATCATCATCATCAAAATCGTCTGGTAGATCTCCGGTTGGATAAGCGTCACCCTCTCCGCGATGATGAAATGGACCATCAGAATCGTAACTAAATTTAATATGTATTGAAATTTTATTTTTCGGTTTTATTTTCAAATCAAATTAACAATATGGAATAGTGCGTTTTTTTTTTAAACAATGATTTATAATTCTTTTCAAATTTTCTCTTAAATTATCTATTGCATAAAAATAAATCGTATTAATATAGTATTTATTATAGTAATATATATAGTAAGTGTATATAATTGAAAAATATAATTTTGTAATTGAACGAATATATGTATATGTACATAATAAAATTGTATATCTATAATTAAATGAAATATATGTGTATAAATGATTAAATGTATAAGGGAAAATAATAATTATTTTATTGCAATTTAAATTTAATATATTTATTTTACTCAATGGTGTAAACAGGGTTTATGGTAGTTGGTTGTACTACCGTACCTGTATTATCATTATTTTCTAAAACAACTACTCGTTTCTTTTTGCTTCTTTTAATTTTATATACAATCATTAAGATAATAATTGTAATAATAATAATAAAAATTGATGCATATACCCTAATGAATAATGATGTATGTCATGTTTGTTTAAATTATTTAATTTAGTAAGATCTTCAATGTATCTCACATCAGTACTTATTTTATCTAAACTATTCTTATTATCTATAAAATTTGTTAATTTTTTAATATTGATTAATGTATGGTCAAAATGCTCTAATTGCAAGTCAAAGGTTTTGAATTTTAGCAAATTTTCATCTAATACAGTTATGTTATCTTGGTTGGCATAAATTTTTATGAAATTCGTTTTTATGCTACAATCTAGTTCTATTTTTATCAACCCTTTATTTGCAATTAGATAACTTTGTTCCTTTTGATTTTTACAATGATATCGTAATCTAGTAGTATTTCTTGAATAAAAAATAGAAAGAAAAAAAGAAACATAAAAAAAAAAAATTTAAAATTCACATACAAAATGAAAAAAAAAAGAAGAAAAAAAAAATAGAATTTTGTTTATACAAAATTATTATAAAGTTTTTTTTTTTTTTTTTTAATAATATTTTAAAGAATATTTTAATTAATTTTGTTTTTTTTTTATTTTTTTATTTAAATGCAAATTAATTTTTTTCACGTTCCGCTTCCGCTTCTAATTCTTCTGTTTTTGACATTTTATTTGGTGGTTGATCGTCTTGATCAGAAGAATCAGCTTTTTTCTTTGATGCTTTTGTTGTTGTTGAATCATTCGGTTCATTTTTATTTTGATTTTCAATATTAGAATTTCCATCAGTACCGCCGTCAGCATCCGGTTTTGGTTCATTTTCATCATCGTCGTCTTTGTCTTCTTTACGATTTTGTTGTTCTTTTTCTGCATCATCCTCCTTTTCTTCATCATCTTCTTCGTCGTCGTCGTTGTCACCTTCTGGTGCGGCCGCTTCATTATCTTCATCACTGTCACTGTCACCGATAACGATAACATCTGATGAAATTGTAGCGACAGCGGCACGAGCTGCAGCCGATGCTGCAATTGCATTTCGTACACGTTCTTCTGCAGCTGCAACAATTTCACGGGATACACCTGGCGGCGGTCCAATTTGTCCACCAACTTCAACATCACTACTACTATCTTCATCATCGTCATCTTCATCGTCGTCGTCGTCATCGTCATCATCATCAACATCTTCATTAATATGTTGTTCCATTTCCATTTGTTGTTGTACATTATCATGATGTTCATTATCTATGGCTATATTATTATCATCATCATCTGCTTCTTGAACATTTGCTTCATAATCGGGATCATTATTTTGATCATCATCATCAAAATCGTCTGGTAGATCTCCGGTTGGATAAGCGTCACCCTCTCCGCGATGATGAAATGGACCATCAGAATCGTAATTAAATTTAATATGTATTGAAATTTTATTTTTCGGTTTTATTTTCAAATCAAATTAACAATATGGAATAGTGCGTTTTTTTTTTAAACAATGATTTATAATTCTTTTCAAATTTTCTCTTAAATTATCTATTGCATAAAAATAAATCGTATTAATATAGTATTTATTATAGTAATATATATAGTAAGTGTATATAATTGAAAAATATAATTTTGTAATTGAACGAATATATGTATATGTACATAATAAAATTGTATATCTATAATTAAATGAAATATATGTGTATAAATGATTAAATGTATAAGGGAAAATAATAATTATTTTATTGCAATTTAAATTTAATATATTTATTTTACTCAATGGTGTAAACAGGGTTTATGGTAGTTGGTTGTACTACCGTACCTGTATTATCATTATTTTCTAAAACAACTACTCGTTTCTTTTTGCTTCTTTTAATTTTATATACAATCATTAAGATAATAATTGTAATAATAATAATAAAAATTGATGCATACCCTAATGAATAATGATGTATGTCATGTTTGTTTAAATTATTTAATTTAGTAAGATCTTCAATGTATCTCACATCAGTACTTATTTTATCTAAACTATTCTTATTATCTATAAAATTTGTTAATTTTTTAATATTGATTAATGTATGGTCAAAATGCTCTAATTGCAAGTCAAAGGTTTTGAATTTTAGCAAATTTTCATCTAATACAGTTATGTTATCTTGGTTGGCATAAATTTTTATGAAATTCGTTTTTATGCTACAATCTAGTTCTATTTTTATCAACCCTTTATTTGCAATTAGATAACTTTGTTCCTTTTGATTTTTACAATGATATCGTAATCTAGTAGTATTTCTTGAATAAAAAATAGAAAGAAAACAGGAAACATAAAAAAAAAAAATTTAAAATTCACATACAAAATGAAAAAAAAAAGAAGAAAAAAAAAATAGAATTTTGTTTATACAAAATTATTATAAAGTTTTTTTTTTTTTTTTTTAATAATATTTTAAAGAATATTTTAATTAATTTTGTTTTTTTTTTATTTTTTTATTTAAATGCAAATTAATTTTTTTCACGTTCCGCTTCCGCTTCTAATTCTTCTGTTTTTGACATTTTATTTGGTGGTTGATCGTCTTGATCAGAAGAATCAGCTTTTTTCTTTGATGCTTTTGTTGTTGTTGAATCATTCGGTTCATTTTTATTTTGATTTTCAATATTAGAATTTCCATCAGTACCGCCGTCAGCATCCGGTTTTGGTTCATTTTCATCATCGTCGTCTTTGTCTTCTTTACGATTTTGTTGTTCTTTTTCTGCATCATCCTCCTTTTCTTCATCATCTTCTTCGTCGTCGTCGTCGTTGTCGTCGTTGTCACCTTCTGGTGCGGCCGCTTCATTATCTTCATCACTGTCACTGTCACCGATAACGATAACATCTGATGAAATTGTAGCGACAGCGGCACGAGCTGCAGCCGATGCTGCAATTGCATTTCGTACACGTTCTTCTGCAGCTGCAACAATTTCACGGGATACACCTGGCGGCGGTCCAATTTGTCCACCAACTTCAACATCACTACTACTATCTTCATCATCGTCATCTTCATCGTCGTCGTCGTCATCGTCATCATCATCAACATCTTCATTAATATGTTGTTCCATTTCCATTTGTTGTTGTACATTATCATGATGTTCATTATCTATGGCTATATTATTATCATCATCATCTGCTTCTTGAACATTTGCTTCATAATCGGGATCATTATTTTGATCATCATCATCAAAATCGTCTGGTAGATCTCCGGTTGGATAAGCGTCACCCTCTCCGCGATGATGAAATGGACCATCAGAATCGTAATTAAATTTAATATGTATTGAAATTTTATTTTTCGGTTTTATTTTCAAATCAAATTAACAATATGGAATAGTGCGTTTTTTTTTTAAACAATGATTTATAATTCTTTTCAAATTTTCTCTTAAATTATCTATTGCATAAAAATAAATCGTATTAATATAGTATTTATTATAGTAATATATATAGTAAGTGTATATAATTGAAAAATATAATTTTGTAATTGAACGAATATATGTATATGTACATAATAAAATTGTATATCTATAATTAAATGAAATATATGTGTATAAATGATTAAATGTATAAGGGAAAATAATAATTATTTTATTGCAATTTAAATTTAATATATTTATTTTACTCAATGGTGTAAACAGGGTTTATGGTAGTTGGTTGTACTACCGTACCTGTATTATCATTATTTTCTAAAACAACTACTCGTTTCTTTTTGCTTCTTTTAATTTTATATACAATCATTAAGATAATAATTGTAATAATAATAATAAAAATTGATGCATACCCTAATGAATAATGATGTATGTCATGTTTGTTTAAATTATTTAATTTAGTAAGATCTTCAATGTATCTCACATCAGTACTTATTTTATCTAAACTATTCTTATTATCTATAAAATTTGTTAATTTTTTAATATTGATTAATGTATGGTCAAAATGCTCTAATTGCAAGTCAAAGGTTTTGAATTTTAGCAAATTTTCATCTAATACAGTTATGTTATCTTGGTTGGCATAAATTTTTATGAAATTCGTTTTTATGCTACAATCTAGTTCTATTTTTATCAACCCTTTATTTGCAATTAGATAACTTTGTTCCTTTTGATTTTTACAATGATATCGTAATCTAGTAGTATTTCTTGAATAAAAAATAGAAAGAAAACAGGAAACATAAAAAAAAAAAATTTAAAATTCACATACAAAATGAAAAAAAAAAGAAGAAAAAAAAAATAGAATTTTGTTTATACAAAATTATTATAAAGTTTTTTTTTTTTTTTTTTAATAATATTTTAAAGAATATTTTAATTAATTTTGTTTTTTTTTTATTTTTTTATTTAAATGCAAATTAATTTTTTTCACGTTCCGCTTCCGCTTCTAATTCTTCTGTTTTTGACATTTTATTTGGTGGTTGATCGTCTTGATCAGAAGAATCAGCTTTTTTCTTTGATGCTTTTGTTGTTGTTGAATCATTCGGTTCATTTTTATTTTGATTTTCAATATTAGAATTTCCATCAGTACCGCCGTCAGCATCCGGTTTTGGTTCATTTTCATCATCGTCGTCTTTGTCTTCTTTACGATTTTGTTGTTCTTTTTCTGCATCATCCTCCTTTTCTTCATCATCTTCTTCGTCGTCGTCGTCGTCGTCGTCGTTGTCACCTTCTGGTGCGGCCGCTTCATTATCTTCATCACTGTCACTGTCACCGATAACGATAACATCTGATGAAATTGTAGCGACAGCGGCACGAGCTGCAGCCGATGCTGCAATTGCATTTCGTACACGTTCTTCTGCAGCTGCAACAATTTCACGGGATACACCTGGCGGCGGTCCAATTTGTCCACCAACTTCAACATCACTACTACTATCTTCATCATCGTCATCTTCATCGTCGTCGTCGTCATCGTCATCATCATCAACATCTTCATTAATATGTTGTTCCATTTCCATTTGTTGTTGTACATTATCATGATGTTCATTATCTATGGCTATATTATTATCATCATCATCTGCTTCTTGAACATTTGCTTCATATTCGGGATCATTATTTTGATCATCATCATCAAAATCGTCTGGTAGATCTCCGGTTGGATAAGCGTCACCCTCTCCGCGATGATGAAATGGACCATCAGAATCGTAATTAAATTTAATATGTATTGAAATTTTATTTTTCGGTTTTATTTTCAAATCAAATTAACAATATGGAATAGTGCGTTTTTTTTTAAACAATGATTTATAATTCTTTTCAAATTTTCTCTTAAATTATCTATTGCATAAAAATAAATCGTATTAATATAGTATTTATTATAGTAATATATATAGTAAGTGTATATAATTGAAAAATATAATTTTGTAATTGAACGAATATATGTATATGTACATAATAAAATTGTATATCTATAATTAAATGAAATATATGTGTATAAATGATTAAATGTATAAGGGAAAATAATAATTATTTTATTGCAATTTAAATTTAATATATTTATTTTACTCAATGGTGTAAACAGGGTTTATGGTAGTTGGTTGTACTACCGTACCTGTATTATCATTATTTTCTAAAACAACTACTCGTTTCTTTTTGCTTCTTTTAATTTTATATACAATCATTAAGATAATAATTGTAATAATAATAATAAAAATTGATGCATACCCTAATGAATAATGATGTATGTCATGTTTGTTTAAATTATTTAATTTAGTAAGATCTTCAATGTATCTCACATCAGTACTTATTTTATCTAAACTATTCTTATTATCTATAAAATTTGTTAATTTTTTAATATTGATTAATGTATGGTCAAAATGCTCTAATTGCAAGTCAAAGGTTTTGAATTTTAGCAAATTTTCATCTAATACAGTTATGTTATCTTGGTTGGCATACATTTTTATGAAATTCGTTTTTATGCTACAATCTAGTTCTATTTTTATCAACCCTTTATTTGCAATTAGATAACTTTGTTCCTTTTGATTTTTACAATGATATCGTAATCTAGTAGTATTTCTTGAATAAAAAATAGAAAGAAAAAAAGAAACATAAAAAAAAAAAATTTAAAATTCACATACAAAATGAAAAAAAAAAGAAGAAAAAAAAAATAGAATTTTGTTTATACAAAATTATTATAAAGTTTTTTTTTTTTTTTTTTTTAATAATATTTTAAAGAATATTTTAATTAATTTTGTTTTTTTTTTATTTTTTTATTTAAATGCAAATTAATTTTTTTCACGTTCCGCTTCCGCTTCTAATTCTTCTGTTTTTGACATTTTATTTGGTGGTTGATCGTCTTGATCAGAAGAATCAGCTTTTTTCTTTGATGCTTTTGTTGTTGTTGAATCATTCGGTTCATTTTTATTTTGATTTTCAATATTAGAATATCCATCAGTACCGCCGTCAGCATCCGGTTTTGGTTCATTTTCATCATCGTCGTCTTTGTCTTCTTTACGATTTTGTTGTTCTTTTTCTGCATCATCCTCCTTTTCTTCATCATCTTCTTCGTCGTCGTCGTCGTCGTCGTCGTTGTCACCTTCTGGTGCGGCCGCTTCATTATCTTCATCACTGTCACTGTCACCGATAACGATAACATCTGATGAAATTGTAGCGACAGCGGCACGAGCTGCAGCCGATGCTGCAATTGCATTTCGTACACGTTCTTCTGCAGCTGCAACAATTTCACGGGATACACCTGGCGGCGGTCCAATTTGTCCACCAACTTCAACATCACTACTACTATCTTCATCATCGTCATCTTCATCGTCGTCGTCGTCATCGTCATCATCATCAACATCTTCATTAATATGTTGTTCCATTTCCATTTGTTGTTGTACATTATCATGATGTTCATTATCTATGGCTATATTATTATCATCATCATCTGCTTCTTGAACATTTGCTTCATAATCGGGATCATTATTTTGATCATCATCATCAAAATCGTCTGGTAGATCTCCGGTTGGATAAGCGTCACCCTCTCCGCGATGATGAAATGGACCATCAGAATCGTAATTAAATTTAATATGTATTGAAATTTTATTTTTCGGTTTTATTTTCAAATCAAATTAACAATATGGAATAGTGCGTTTTTTTTTAAACAATGATTTATAATTCTTTTCAAATTTTCTCTTAAATTATCTATTGCATAAAAATAAATCGTATTAATATAGTATTTATTATAGTAATATATATAGTAAGTGTATATAATTGAAAAATATAATTTTGTAATTGAACGAATATATGTATATGTACATAATAAAATTGTATATCTATAATTAAATGAAATATATGTGTATAAATGATTAAATGTATAAGGGAAAATAATAATTATTTTATTGCAATTTAAATTTAATATATTTATTTTACTCAATGGTGTAAACAGGGTTTATGGTAGTTGGTTGTACTACCGTACCTGTATTATCATTATTTTCTAAAACAACTACTCCTTTCTTTTTGCTTCTTTTAATTTTATATACAATCATTAAGATAATAATTGTAATAATAATAATAAAAATTGATGCATACCCTAATGAATAATGATGTATGTCATGTTTGTTTAAATTATTTAATTTAGTAAGATCTTCAATGTATCTCACATCAGTACTTATTTTATCTAAACTATTCTTATTATCTATAAAATTTGTTAATTTTTTAATATTGATTAATGTATGGTCAAAATGCTCTAATTGCAAGTCAAAGGTTTTGAATTTTAGCAAATTTTCATCTAATACAGTTATGTTATCTTGGTTGGCATAAATTTTTATGAAATTCGTTTTTATGCTACAATCTAGTTCTATTTTTATCAACCCTTTATTTGCAATTAGATAACTTTGTTCCTTTTGATTTTTACAATGATATCGTAATCTAGTAGTATTTCTTGAATAAAAAATAGAAAGAAAAAAAGAAACATAAAAAAAAAAAATTTAAAATTCACATACAAAATGAAAAAAAAAAGAAGAAAAAAAAAATAGAATTTTGTTTATACAAAATTATTATAAAGTTTTTTTTTTTTTTTTTTAATAATATTTTAAAGAATATTTTAATTAATTTTGTTTTTTTTTTATTTTTTTATTTAAATGCAAATTAATTTTTTTCACGTTCCGCTTCCGCTTCTAATTCTTCTGTTTTTGACATTTTATTTGGTGGTTGATCGTCTTGATCAGAAGAATCAGCTTTTTTCTTTGATGCTTTTGTTGTTGTTGAATCATTCGGTTCATTTTTATTTTGATTTTCAATATTAGAATTTCCATCAGTACCGCCGTCAGCATCCGGTTTTGGTTCATTTTCATCATCGTCGTCTTTGTCTTCTTTACGATTTTGTTGTTCTTTTTCTGCATCATCCTCCTTTTCTTCATCATCTTCTTCGTCGTCGTCGTCGTCGTCGTCGTTGTCACCTTCTGGTGCGGCCGCTTCATTATCTTCATCACTGTCACTGTCACCGATAACGATAACATCTGATGAAATTGTAGCGACAGCGGCACGAGCTGCAGCCGATGCTGCAATTGCATTTCGTACACGTTCTTCTGCAGCTGCAACAATTTCACGGGATACACCTGGCGGCGGTCCAATTTGTCCACCAACTTCAACATCACTACTACTATCTTCATCATCGTCATCTTCATCGTCGTCGTCGTCATCGTCATCATCATCAACATCTTCATTAATATGTTGTTCCATTTCCATTTGTTGTTGTACATTATCATGATGTTCATTATCTATGGCTATATTATTATCATCATCATCTGCTTCTTGAACATTTGCTTCATAATCGGGATCATTATTTTGATCATCATCATCAAAATCGTCTGGTAGATCTCCGGTTGGATAAGCGTCACCCTCTCCGCGATGATGAAATGGACCATCAGAATCGTAATTAAATTTAATATGTATTGATATTTTATTTTTCGGTTTTATTTTCAAATCAAATTAACAATATGGAATAGTGCGTTTTTTTTTTTAAACAATGATTTATAATTCTTTTCAAATTTTCTCTTAAATTATCTATTGCATAAAAATAAATCGTATTAATATAGTATTTATTATAGTAATATATATAGTAAGTGTATATAATTGAAAAATATAATTTTGTAATTGAACGAATATATGTATATGTACATAATAAAATTGTATATCTATAATTAAATGAAATATATGTATATAAATGATTAAATGTATAAGGGAAAATAATAATTATTTTATTGCAATTTAAATTTAATATATTTATTTTACTCAATGGTGTAAACAGGGTTTATGGTAGTTGGTTGTACTACCGTACCTGTATTATCATTATTTTCTAAAACAACTACTCGTTTCTTTTTGCTTCTTTTAATTTTATATACAATCATTAAGATAATAATTGTAATAATAATAATAAAAATTGATGCATACCCTAATGAATAATGATGTATGTCATGTTTGTTTAAATTATTTAATTTAGTAAGATCTTCAATGTATCTCACATCAGTACTTATTTTATCTAAACCAGTTTTCTATCCAGTTTTCAATATGAATCGTAGGAGACAACAAGTATACAATTGTTTTCAATTTATGAAAATATAATAAATAAAATTTTTTTTTCAGAAATTTTTTTTTTTTATTATTTTTATATACATATATATATATATATATATATATATATATATATATATATATATATATATATATTTTTGGTCATTTACTATATTTGAATATAAGGCATCGCCGATATTTTATAAATATAGAAAATGACTTTAAATAGTAATAAGTTGTCGCGTACCGCGTTCACTTTTGATTTCACAAACATCTGTGGATTAAGATCAAATTTTAATTCAAATCAAACCCACATACAATTGTTCAAGCCTAGCATATTAGGGCTCAGTGAAACACAGATATTCAGCAGTATTGATTTAGAAGAATTTAATTTACAAGATTACACCTTTCTGCCCGCTTTCTTTCGCCATAGAGGTGTTGCATTATATGTCAATAATGCAATACCATTCACACGTATGACATCTTTTGAGGTAAGATCATGTGCTAAATTTTGTTTTATCTGGATTAAATTTCAGATACAAAATTCAGTAACATATTTATGTTTTTTATATAGAAGTCCAGAATTATCGAGTAACGATACAGCAATAGAACTGGATCATTTGTCCCTAACCATTGATAAGATATATTTAGAATCTCCAAAAGCTGAAATAATTATTGCTGGAGATTTCAATATACACAATTGTCAATGGTTACCATATTCACATACAAATGATCTAGCAGGGCAATATACAGAGATGTTTGCTATTGTAAATGGGTTGTATCAATTAGTTGATCAACCCACCTACATACCTAGGCAATCCAATCACCAACACAGTCTTTTGGACTTATTCCTAACAACAAATCCTCAGAAATATAAAATGTCGATATCATCACCCATAGGAAACTCAGATCACGCACTTATATCAGCTTCTTTTCAATATTCTCAAATTATTAGTAATAATTCTCAACTAAATAGGATAGTTTGGGATTACAAAAATGCCGATTGGGTAAATCTCAACACATATTATAAAAGTTTCAATTGGGCTTTATGCCTAAATGGTAGTGTTGATTTTTCAGAATCAATGATTAGTAATGTAATCTTGTTAGGTATGAAGAAATACATTCCTTGTAAAGTTTTAAATGTAAGAGCTTACAAACGAAGCTGGTTTTCTAGGAAAACAAAGATAGCGATTGATAAAAAAAATAGGGCTTTTTCTCTATCTAAATCGGTTCCAACTGATATCAATAGAAATAATTATATTGTTGCAAGAAATTCTTGCAATTCAATAATAGATCATGAAAAGTTTTTATTCAATCAAAATATTAAAGATAAGATTACTTCCAGTAAAAGGGGAACAAAATATTTTTGGACTTTAGTTAAATCTATTCAGGGTAATTTTGTTCAAAAATCTTCAGTTGCACCATTGATTAATGATAGTGGAACTATATTAACCGAACCATTAGAAAAGGCTAATCTTTTTTTTTTTTTTTATTTTCAGACAATACAGTCCTCAATGATAGTAATATGCCTATTCCAAATATACCTAATACGAATTTTCAAATGAAAAATATATATTTCAGAGACAGGGTTGTTTATAAAGCTCTTAGAGATATAGATGTTCATAAAAGTACTGGAGCTGATGGCATTCCCCCAATTGTTTTAAAAGAATGTGCATCTACTTTAGTACACCCACTTAGAAAACTCTTTCACAAATCATTTTCGAATGGAATATTTCCATCATCTTGGAAAATTGCTAATATTACACCTATTTCAAAAGCGGGTACTAAAAGCAATCCTTCCAATTATCGCCCAATAGCTATAACATCAATACTTTCTAAGGTAATGGAGAAGATAGTAAATCGTATGATTGTGCAATATCTCGATGATAAAGAACTTATTAGTGATTGCCAATATGGTTTCAGGCACAAACGATCTACAGGAGATTTACTAAATTATTTAACTAATAAAATAGGTAATAGTATTGCAAATTTTGGTGAAACACAAGTGGTTTCACTAGACATTACTAAGGCTTTTGATAGAGTATGGCATAAGGCATTAATATCCAAATGCCATTCATTTGGATTAGGGGACACATTCTGTAAATGGGTTGGGAACTTTTTAGCTAATAGGCATATTAAGGTTGTACTAGATGGAATTAGTTCCAAACTTTATCCGGTTTATTCTGGGGTACCTCAGGGTTGTGCTCTATCGCCCACTCTCTTTTTAATTTTTATTAATGATCTTTTATCGATAACAGAAAATCCAATGCACTGTTATGCAGACGATAGTACATTACATTCTTCTTATGAACTACATCGTAATCATAATGCGAATCAAATGATTCAGTCTCGCCAGAAGATGATTTCCTCAATTAACAAAGATTTAGATTTAATATCTAATTGGGGCAGGATAAACTTAGTAGAATTCAATCCATCTAAAACAAAGGCATGTTTGTTCTCAAACAAACGATCCATAAATGTTAACCCAATACTTATGCATAATACAATTATTCCACAATCTAAGGACCTATTAAATTTGGGAATATCTTTGTCAAACAACTTTTCATGGAGTAATAATATAATAATGGCAGCTAAAAAGGCAGCTAGTCGCATTGGATTTTTAAGAAGATCGAAAGAATTTCTCAATTCTGAAAATTTAGCATTAGTTTATAGGTCTTTTATAAGACCACTTCTAGAGTACAATTCCTACATATGGGCTGGTGCACCAATTACTACCTTGCAGTTTAGTGACAGGATCCAAAAACACGCTATTTCGCTGATCAGAAATGAAACAATAACAAATTCCATTGAATCATTGGATCATAGACGATCAGTAGCTTCATTGTGCACATTTTATAGGTATTATTACCATGAATGCTCTAATGAAATTTTAAAGCTAATTCCTGAGCCCATTAGCTTCTCTTATAATTCGAGAAATTCAGAAAAGGCTCATTCATATTCTGTATCTATAAGTTTTTTGCGAACAAACAGATTTGGAAATTCATTTTTCCCAAGAACAGCAAGATTATGGAATAGTCTCCCTGAACTAGTATTTCCCCCTACTTTTGATTATCAGTTATTTAAATTAAACATTTCATCTTATCTAAAAACTAATCCACCTAAAGTGCAACTTGGACAATTGTTTGAAAACATATGAGTGATTTTTTCTTATTATGTTTTAGTAAAAGTTTTTTTTAACTCATATGTTTGCTTTATTTTCAAAATTTCATAAATTAATCCACATATTATAATAGATTTACCACCCAAAATCACTTAAGTGTATTTAATGCATCTAAGGCTCATCACCTGATTAAGTGATTTCGTTACGGGCTCACGGCAATAGAATTCCGAGGTTTTACGGGCGCTAAACCGATTCTGCCGTAGTAACGAACAAAAAAAAAAAAAAAAAAAACTATTCTTATTATCTATAAAATTTGTTAATTTTTTAATATTGATTAATGTATGGTCAAAATGCTCTAATTGCAAGTCAAAGGTTTTGAATTTTAGCAAATTTTCATCTAATACAGTTATGTTATCTTGGTTGGCATAAATTTTTATGAAATTCGTTTTTATGCTACAATCTAGTTCTATTTTTATCAACCCTTTATTTGCAATTAGATAACTTTGTTCCTTTTGATTTTTACAATGATATCGTAATCTAGTAGTATTTCTTGAATAAAAAATAGAAAGAAAAAAAGAAACATAAAAAAAAAAAATTTAAAATTCACATACAAAATGAAAAAAAAAAGAAGAAAAAAAAAATAGAATTTTGTTTATACAAAATTATTATAAAGTTTTTTTTTTTTTTTTTTAATAATATTTTAAAGAATATTTTAATTAATTTTGTTTTTTTTTTATTTTTTTATTTAAATGCAAATTAATTTTTTTCACGTTCCGCTTCCGCTTCTAATTCTTCTGTTTTTGACATTTTATTTGGTGGTTGATCGTCTTGATCAGAAGAATCAGCTTTTTTCTTTGATGCTTTTGTTGTTGTTGAATCATTCGGTTCATTTTTATTTTGATTTTCAATATTAGAATTTCCATCAGTACCGCCGTCAGCATCCGGTTTTGGTTCATTTTCATCATCGTCGTCTTTGTCTTCTTTACGATTTTGTTGTTCTTTTTCTGCATCATCCTCCTTTTCTTCATCATCTTCTTCGTCGTCGTCGTCGTCGTCGTCGTTGTCACCTTCTGGTGCGGCCGCTTCATTATCTTCATCACTGTCACTGTCACCGATAACGATAACATCTGATGAAATTGTAGCGACAGCGGCACGAGCTGCAGCCGATGCTGCAATTGCATTTCGTACACGTTCTTCTGCAGCTGCAACAATTTCACGGGATACACCTGGCGGCGGTCCAATTTGTCCACCAACTTCAACATCACTACTACTATCTTCATCATCGTCATCTTCATCGTCGTCGTCGTCATCGTCATCATCATCAACATCTTCATTAATATGTTGTTCCATGTCCATTTGTTGTTGTACATTATCATGATGTTCATTATCTATGGCTATATTATTATCATCATCATCTGCTTCTTGAACATTTGCTTCATAATCGGGATCATTATTTTGATCATCATCATCAAAATCGTCTGGTAGATCTCCGGTTGGATAAGCGTCACCCTCTCCGCGATGATGAAATGGACCATCAGAATCGTAATTAAATTTAATATGTATTGAAATTTTATTTTTCGGTTTTATTTTCAAATCAAATTAACAATATGGAATAGTGCGTTTTTTTTTTAAACAATGATTTATAATTCTTTTCAAATTTTCTCTTAAATTATCTATTGCATAAAAATAAATCGTATTAATATAGTATTTATTATAGTAATATATATAGTAAGTGTATATAATTGAAAAATATAATTTTGTAATTGAACGAATATATGTATATGTACATAATAAAATTGTATATCTATAATTAAATGAAATATATGTGTATAAATGATTAAATGTATAAGGGAAAATAATAATTATTTTATTGCAATTTAAATTTAATATATTTATTTTACTCAATGGTGTAAACAGGGTTTATGGTAGTTGGTTGTACTACCGTACCTGTATTATCATTATTTTCTAAAACAAGTACTCGTTTCTTTTTGCTTCTTTTAATTTTATATACAATCATTAAGATAATAATTGTAATAATAATAATAAAAATTGATGCATACCCTAATGAATAATGATGTATGTCATGTTTGTTTAAATTATTTAATTTAGTAAGATCTTCAATGTATCTCACATCAGTACTGTTGTATCTCTTGTTGATGGTGTAGATGGTCCGAGGCTTTTATTAATTAAACAATGAAACATTAATTTAGGTTTAAGATTACTTTTATTTAAACAGATTCTTATATATCTTTCGTATAGAGGTATCCTCGAGCTTCACGTGGTGTTCTGCGTCTACTCGTGACGACGGCTGATATCCGACTCCCCTTCCGTCGACCGCACTTTCTTAATGCCGCTTTCACGCGACCCACTTTTGACATTTGACTTAATGCCGCTTTCGCGCCTCCATTATTCCTTAGAGCTGCGCTCACTACACAACACCTCCCTCTTTCACTATCTTTCCCCCATTTACTACTTCCTTGAATTTCCTTCTCCACTATACCTTATGCGTCATACATTTTTACCTTATTCCGTTGTTTCCAAGTAATCCCTAAACCTAATACATTATTGCATTTTTAATTCATGTAATCCTTAACCTACTAGTACAATATTACATTATATCCTTTTTTTAATTCATGTAATCCTTAACCTAATAGTACAATATTACATTATATTCTTTTTTTTTTTTTTTAATTCATGTAATCCTTAACCTAATAGTACAATATTAATATAATGTAATATATTAATATCTTTTTTATTTCATGTAATATTCTTTTTTAATTCAAGTAATCCTTAGCCTAATAGTACAATATTGCATTATATTCTTTTTTATTTCATGTAATATTCTTTTTTAATTCAAGTAATCCTTAGCCTAATAGTACAATATTGCATTATATTCTTTTTTATTTCATGTAATATTCTTTTTTAATTCATGTAATCCTTAACCTAATAGTACAATATTGCAGAGGGCCCCTTCAAATTGGGAACGATTTCGTTTTGTTTTTTTTTTCTTAAAATTCCGTTACGTAATCTCTAAATCTTATGGGACGACGCGTAATTCTACCGCTCCGAGTTTGTCCACCGCCATTTCCATTTCCATTCCCATTCGCCGCCCCAATCGGTTCTCTCCCCGTGTTCCCCTGTCCGCGTTCCCCTTCATCATTTCCGCATGCCCGCATTGACCCATGCCTACCTCTTCCATTCCTTTCGTTTTCTATGGGCTCTCCTTCATCAATCCACTTATTCCTCATTTCGTTTCTCGACCTTTTCAAATGCACCGAATTCCTTCTTAACTCCCTTCCCTCTTCATTCTTTATAATATACGATCGCGGACCTCCATGCTTCCGTATCACCCTTGCTCCTGCCCAACTACCATCCCGTCTATAACACACCCTCTCCCCTTCCTCAAATGGCATTCTGCTTTTACATTGCCGGTCATGCACCGTCTTTGTTTTGTCCCGTGAATCCAACAACCCCTGCCTGATTCCCTGTTCAACCCTTGGCTGTAACAATTCCTCCCTTATCGGCACCTTTGTCCTCGTCACCCTACTCATCAAAATTTGTGACGGCGATGCCCCCAATCTCGTAATTGGATGATTCCGATATTCCAACATTGCGTAATCAACGTCGCCATGACCCTCCACCGCCTTTCTGATTATAGTCTTGGCCACATGCACCGCCTTTTCGGCCTGTCCATTCGACCTTGGGTACCCCGGACTGGACGTCACACATGTAAACCCCCATTCCCTGGCGAAGTTCAACATCTCCCTTGACCCAAACGGCATATTATCGGACATCATGACCCTCGGGATTCCATGCGTCGCAAACACCCTTTTTAAATTTTTTATCACTTCGGCCGCCGTCTTGCTTGCCAACTCTGCAACCTCCAGCCACTTCGAGAAGCAATCTGTCAGAACCAAATAATCTGACCCATTTACATACGCAATGTCCACCGCCACCCGTTCGAATCTGTACGTTGGCACCTCATGTGGCAACAACGGTTCTCTTTCATTCGCCGGCCCTAATTTCTCGCACACCCTGCATTTCCCAATCATATCCTCTATGTCTGCATCGACCCCCGGCCAATACACTATTCCCCTTGCTCGCTCCTTTGTTTTCGTCATGCCCATGTGGGATTCGTGCAACTTTCCCAAAATTACCCCCCGACTTCCCGCCGGTATAACGATCCTATCTCCATAAAAAACCAAACCATTCTCCACATATATATCTTCCTTTATTTTCCAATATCGCCTTACCGCATCCGGTACCCTTTCTCTTTTGTTTGGCCACCCTTCCCGATACATTCTTATCACCGCCCCCAGCACCTGATCCCTTTTTGTCTCCTCTACTAAATATTCCCTGCGCTCCTCCGTCACGTCCACACTGTGAACCACCTCGTTGAATTCCGACACATAATCCTCATTCCCCTTGATGAACGCCCTCGACAATTGATCCGCAATATGCAAGTCCTTTCCTGGCACGTACTTCAATTTTAACTCATACGCCTGGATTTTCAATTTCATTCTCTTCAACCTCGTTGACGCGATCTTTGCATATTCCTTCCCCATGACTCCCAACAACGGCTTGTGGTCCGTGTGCACTGTGACCTCATGCCCATAAATGTACTGATGGAATTTCAGGCACCCGAAAATGATGGCCAAAAATTCCTTTTCAATTCCGCTCTTGGATGCATCCGTTTGTAATATACTCTCCTCGTTCACATTAAACGCCACCAATACTGGTGCCGACGTTATTCTCTCCTTCAACGTTTTTACGGCCTCCGCATGTACGTTGTACCATGCCCACTCACAGTTTTTCCTTAACAACTCCCTTAAACAACTTGTGACCTCCGCCATATTGGGCACAAAACCCCTCAGATAGTTCACCATCCCCAAAAATCGTTGCAACTCAATTCTATTTCTGGGCTCCGGCATCTCCACTATTGCCCTTACCCGATCTGTATCCGGCATCATCCCTCTATCGCCAAATCGATGCCCCAGGAACACAACCTCCCTTACCTTGTACTGCAGTTTTTTCTCATTAAATTTTACTCCGATCCTTTCCGCCCTCTTGACTAACGCCTCCATGTTGCAATCATGCTGTTTCTCCGTCTCCCCCATCACCAGGAAATCGTCCACATAAATGAAAACTCCCGCCAGATCCCCAAAATTTTCCTCGTTGTATCTTTGAAAACTCTCCGGTGCCACGTTCAACCCGAACGGCAATCTTCTAAACTCATAGCCACCAAACGGCGTACTGAAACCACACAATTTTCTTGATTCGCCCGACAACTCTATCTGATAAAACCCGCCCTTCAAGTCCATAACCGAAAAAAACCTCATTCCTTGCATTCTAATCTTCAGATCATCTATTGTTGGCATCAATCTTAAATCCCGGACCACCACTTTGTTGAGTTCTTGTGGGTCCAAACATAACCTCGGCAATCCATCCGATTTTTCAACCACTACCAAATTACTTACCCATTCCCTGGGCCCGTCCGTCTTTTGAATTATTCCCCTTTCCTCCAGTTTGTTCAACGCGTCTCGGACTTTCTCCCTTATTCTTTCCGGCACTCTCCTCGGTGGTCTTGCCACCGGTACCGCCCCCTCTCTGACTCTCAATACCAACTTCCCCGGGATCCCATTCCCCCGAACACACTCCGATTTTTTCTAATAAATTCCTCTGCGCCATTGGCCACCTCCAACACCCTGGCCACCAATCCCAACTCCACACAGGTTGCCAGCCCCAAAATTGCCACCGACCCCTTCTCCACTAAAATAAAATCCGCCTCGCTCGCCTTCTTTCCGGCTCCTTCCCTTGCCACCCTTAATGTGACCACCCCGAAGGATCGAATTACCGTCCCCCCATAAGCATTCAACGTCATATCCGACCTCCGCCAACCCATCTTTTCTTTCGATCCCAATTTGTCGAATTCGCCCATTGGTAATAAATTCACCTCAGAGCCCGTGTCCAACTTGAAACTTAACCGTAACACGTCATTGATTATCAATGCCTCGTTCCACGACCCGTTTTTATTTGTTACACTATTTATTGTACTAATTATTTTGCGATCTGCTGCCTGTTCGATACTTGCAGCATGCACTTTTTTGTGATTCTGACAGCATCGGGCAAAATGTCCCATCGCGCCACATCTCGCACACCGTTTTCCGTACGCGGGACACTTTCCCCGAATGTGCCGCTGATCGCAATATTTGCAAGCCACCACAGGCCGTGAGGTGCCTTTATTACCATTACATTCTGTTTTATAATTAATATCTATTTTCTTAAATTTATTTATATTTTGATACCTATTATTATCCTGATTACCTGTATTCCCCTCGTTGTACCCGTTGTCGTTACCGCCGCTCCTAACATAGTTGTTGACACTGCTTCTACCGGCCGCCCCTCTGCTGAACCTGTTTTTTATCTCGTTTATCGCTGTCCGCTCCTCCATTTTATCTTGTATCGCCCCGGTGTGTTGCTTGTTGACTTCCGCCAATCTGCACATTTCCACTGTTTTGTGCAAAGATGGGTCTCCATTCCTGATTAATGTCTCCTGTAATTGGGCATCTCTCATGCCAAAGATGATGCGGTCTCTTACCATCGCCTCTTCCTGTTTCCCAACCTGCATGATCTCGCCAACCTCTTCAGGTCTGTTAGAAAATTGTTAAACTGCTCCCCCTCTCCTTGCTTTTTTTTATAAAACTGATGCCTCTCGTACAGCACATTCTTTCGTACCGCGCAATACCCGTCAAACGCCGCCGTAATTGCCTCCATATCATCATTATCATCCTCGTCCAACCCGAACGTCTCCATCAACTCCAACGCCTCTTCTCCTATCAAATTCTTAAAAATCGCGACCTTCACTTCGCCGTCTTTTTCATCATGCCCCGCCGCTGTCATATTCCGTATATTCCGAACTGGATCTTAAATTTTCTCCACCTCTCGCCTATATCCGATGCACCTACTACCAGTGCGCCTGGTCGTCTTAATGATTCCATCTTGATTTATATTTTATTATTTATTATTTTTTTTTTTTTCTATTTTCCTTATTTGTTCGCGGCCACACACTTGTTACTATTACTGTACTTTTATTATTTTAATTTTATTTTTTTTCCGCGGACACACCCTCGTTGCTATTACTGTGCTTCTCTTTTTCCGTCTAACGTCTTTTCCCGCGTCACTTTTGATTCTATTTCTTTTTTCTTTTTACACTTTTCCCGTCCTACCGTCTTTTCCCGCGTCACCTTTATTCTATATTTTTTTCTCTATTTTACACTTTTACCATCTTGGCGTCTATTTCCGCGGCACTTTTTTATTCAATTTTTCTATTTTATCTTTTACCGTCTTAGCGTCTATTTTATTTTTCCACTTTTTTTTTTTTTTTTTTTTTTTTTTTTTAACGCGGCATTTTCTTATTCTCTATTTATTTTTTTTTTTTTCAACACTTTTTTCTGTTCTTTTTTCACCCTTTTCTCGACTGCGCCATGTTGTATCTCTTGTTGATGGTGTAGATGGTCCGAGGCTTTTATTAATTAAACAATGAAACATTAATTTAGGTTTAAGATTACTTTTATTTAAACAGATTCTTATATATCTTTCGTATAGAGGTATCCTCGAGCTTCACGTGGTGTTCTGCGTCTACTCGTGACGACGGCTGATATTCGACTCCCCTTCCGTCGACCGCACTTTCTTAATGCCGCTTTCACGCGACCCACTTTTGACATTTGACTTAATGCCGCTTTCGCGCCTCCATTATTCCTTAGAGCTGCGCTCACTACACAACAAGTACTTATTTTATCTAAACTATTCTTATTATCTATAAAATTTGTTAATTTTTTAATATTGATTAATGTATGGTCAAAATGCTCTAATTGCAAGTCAAAGGTTTTGAATTTTAGCAAATTTTCATCTAATACAGTTATGTTATCTTGGTTGGCATAAATTTTTATGAAATTCGTTTTTATGCTACAATCTAGTTCTATTTTTATCAACCCTTTATTTGCAATTCGATAACTTTGTTCCTTTTGATTTTTACAATGATATCGTAATCTAGTAGTATTTCTTGAATAAAAAATAGAAAGAAAAAAAGAAACATAAAAAAAAAAAATTTAAAATTCACATACAAAATGAAAAAAAAAGAAGAAAAAAAAAATAGAATTTTGTTTATACAAAATTATTATAAAGTTTTTTTTTTTTTTTTTTAATAATATTTTAAAGAATATTTTAATTAATTTTGTTTTTTTTTTATTTTTTTATTTAAATGCAAATTAATTTTTTTCACGTTCCGCTTCCGCTTCTAATTCTTCTGTTTTTGACATTTTATTTGGTGGTTGATCGTCTTGATCAGAAGAATCAGCTTTTTTCTTTGATGCTTTTGTTGTTGTTGAATCATTCGGTTCATTTTTATTTTGATTTTCAATATTAGAATTTCCATCAGTACCGCCGTCAGCATCCGGTTTTGGTTCATTTTCATCATCGTCGTCTTTGTCTTCTTTACGATTTTGTTGTTCTTTTTCTGCATCATCCTCCTTTTCTTCATCATCTTCTTCGTCGTCGTCGTCGTCGTCGTCGTTGTCACCTTCTGGTGCGGCCGCTTCATTATCTTCATCACTGTCACTGTCACCGATAACGATAACATCTGATGAAATTGTAGCGACAGCGGCACGAGCTGCAGCCGATGCTGCAATTGCATTTCGTACACGTTCTTCTGCAGCTGCAACAATTTCACGGGATACACCTGGCGGCGGTCCAATTTGTCCACCAACTTCAACATCACTACTACTATCTTCATCATCGTCATCTTCATCGTCGTCGTCGTCATCGTCATCATCATCAACATCTTCATTAATATGTTGTTCCATTTCCATTTGTTGTTGTACATTATCATGATGTTCATTATCTATGGCTATATTATTATCATCATCATCTGCTTCTTGAACATTTGCTTCATAATCGGGATCATTATTTTGATCATCATCATCAAAATCGTCTGGTAGATCTCCGGTTGGATAAGCGTCACCCTCTCCGCGATGATGAAATGGACCATCAGAATCGTAATTAAATTTAATATGTATTGAAATTTTATTTTTCGGTTTTATTTTCAAATCAAATTAACAATATGGAATAGTGCGTTTTTTTTTTAAACAATGATTTATAATTCTTTTCAAATTTTCTCTTAAATTATCTATTGCATAAAAATAAATCGTATTAATATAGTATTTATTATAGTAATATATATAGTAAGTGTATATAATTGAAAAATATAATTTTGTAATTGAACGAATATATGTATATGTACATAATAAAATTGTATATCTATAATTAAATGAAATATATGTGTATAAATGATTAAATGTATAAGGGAAAATAATAATTATTTTATTGCAATTTAAATTTAATATATTTATTTTACTCAATGGTGTAAACAGGGTTTATGGTAGTTGGTTGTACTACCGTACCTGTATTATCATTATTTTCTAAAACAACTACTCGTTTCTTTTTGCTTCTTTTAATTTTATATACAATCATTAAGATAATAATTGTAATAATAATAATAAAAATTGATGCATACCCTAATGAATAATGATGTATGTCATGTTTGTTTAAATTATTTAATTTAGTAAGATCTTCAATGTATCTCACATCAGTACTTATTTTATCTAAACTATTCTTATTATCTATAAAATTTGTTAATTTTTTAATATTGATTAATGTATGGTCAAAATGCTCTAATTGCAAGTCAAAGGTTTTGAAGTTTAGCAAATTTTCATCTAATACAGTTATGTTATCTTGGTTGGCATAAATTTTTATGAAATTCGTTTTTATGCTACAATCTAGTTCTATTTTTATCAACCCTTTATTTGCAATTAGATAACTTTGTTCCTTTTGATTTTTACAATGATATCGTAATCTAGTAGTATTTCTTGAATAAAAAATAGAAAGAAAAAAAGAAACATAAAAAAAAAAAATTTAAAATTCACATACAAAATGAAAAAAAAAAGAAGAAAAAAAAAATAGAATTTTGTTTATACAAAATTATTATAAAGTTTTTTTTTTTTTTTTTAATAATATTTTAAAGAATATTTTAATTAATTTTGTTTTTTTTTTATTTTTTTATTTAAATGCAAATTAATTTTTTTCACGTTCCGCTTCCGCTTCTAATTCTTCTGTTTTTGACATTTTATTTGGTGGTTGATCGTCTTGATCAGAAGAATCAGCTTTTTTCTTTGATGCTTTTGTTGTTGTTGAATCATTCGGTTCATTTTTATTTTGATTTTCAATATTAGAATATCCATCAGTACCGCCGTCAGCATCCGGTTTTGGTTCATTTTCATCATCGTCGTCTTTGTCTTCTTTACGATTTTGTTGTTCTTTTTCTGCATCATCCTCCTTTTCTTCATCATCTTCTTCGTCGTCGTCGTCGTCGTCGTCGTTGTCACCTTCTGGTGCGGCCGCTTCATTATCTTCATCACTGTCACTGTCACCGATAACGATAACATCTGATGAAATTGTAGCGACAGCGGCACGAGCTGCAGCCGATGCTGCAATTGCATTTCGTACACGTTCTTCTGCAGCTGCAACAATTTCACGGGATACACCTGGCGGCGGTCCAATTTGTCCACCAACTTCAACATCACTACTACTATCTTCATCATCGTCATCTTCATCGTCGTCGTCGTCATCGTCATCATCATCAACATCTTCATTAATATGTTGTTCCATTTCCATTTGTTGTTGTACATTATCATGATGTTCATTATCTATGGCTATATTATTATCATCATCATCTGCTTCTTGAACATTTGCTTCATAATCGGGATCATTATTTTGATCATCATCATCAAAATCGTCTGGTAGATCTCCGGTTGGATAAGCGTCACCCTCTCCGCGATGATGAAATGGACCATCAGAATCGTAATTAAATTTAATATGTATTGAAATTTTATTTTTCGGTTTTATTTTCAAATCAAATTAACAATATGGAATAGTGCGTTTTTTTTTAAACAATGATTTATAATTCTTTTCAAATTTTCTCTTAAATTATCTATTGCATAAAAATAAATCGTATTAATATAGTATTTATTATAGTAATATATATAGTAAGTGTATATAATTGAAAAATATAATTTTGTAATTGAACGAATATATGTATATGTACATAATAAAATTGTATATCTATAATTAAATGAAATATATGTGTATAAATGATTAAATGTATAAGGGAAAATAATAATTATTTTATTGCAATTTAAATTTAATATATTTATTTTACTCAATGGTGTAAACAGGGTTTATGGTAGTTGGTTGTACTACCGTACCTGTATTATCATTATTTTCTAAAACAACTACTCGTTTCTTTTTGCTTCTTTTAATTTTATATACAATCATTAAGATAATAATTGTAATAATAATAATAAAAATTGATGCATACCCTAATGAATAATGATGTATGTCATGTTTGTTTAAATTATTTAATTTAGTAAGATCTTCAATGTATCTCACATCAGTACTTATTTTATCTAAACTATTCTTATTATCTATAAAATTTGTTAATTTTTTAATATTGATTAATGTATGGTCAAAATGCTCTAATTGCAAGTCAAAGGTTTTGAATTTTAGCAAATTTTCATCTAATACAGTTATGTTATCTTGGTTGGCATAAATTTTTATGAAATTCGTTTTTATGCTACAATCTAGTTCTATTTTTATCAACCCTTTATTTGCAATTAGATAACTTTGTTCCTTTTGATTTTTACAATGATATCGTAATCTAGTAGTATTTCTTGAATAAAAAATAGAAAGAAAAAAAGAAACATAAAAAAAAAAAATTTAAAATTCACATACAAAATGAAAAAAAAAAGAAGAAAAAAAAAATAGAACTTTGTTTATACAAAATTATTATAAAGTTTTTTTTTTTTTTTTTTTAATAATATTTTAAAGAATATTTTAATTAATTTTGTTTTTTTTTTATTTTTTTATTTAAATGCAAATTAATTTTTTTCACGTTCCGCTTCCGCTTCTAATTCTTCTGTTTTTGACATTTTATTTGGTGGTTGATCGTCTTGATCAGAAGAATCAGCTTTTTTCTTTGATGCTTTTGTTGTTGTTGAATCATTCGGTTCATTTTTATTTTGATTTTCAATATTAGAATTTCCATCAGTACCGCCGTCAGCATCCGGTTTTGGTTCATTTTCATCATCGTCGTCTTTGTCTTCTTTACGATTTTGTTGTTCTTTTTCTGCATCATCCTCCTTTTCTTCATCATCTTCTTCGTCGTCGTCGTCGTCGTCGTCGTTGTCACCTTCTGGTGCGGCCGCTTCATTATCTTCATCACTGTCACTGTCACCGATAACGATAACATCTGATGAAATTGTAGCGACAGCGGCACGAGCTGCAGCCGATGCTGCAATTGCATTTCGTACACGTTCTTCTGCAGCTGCAACAATTTCACGGGATACACCTGGCGGCGGTCCAATTTGTCCACCAACTTCAACATCACTACTACTATCTTCATCATCGTCATCTTCACCGTCGTCGTCGTCATCGTCATCATCATCAACATCTTCATTAATATGTTGTTCCATTTCCATTTGTTGTTGTACATTATCATGATGTTCATTATCTATGGCTATATTATTATCATCATCATCTGCTTCTTGAACATTTGCTTCATAATCGGGATCATTATTTTGATCATCATCATCAAAATCGTCTGGTAGATCTCCGGTTGGATAAGCGTCACCCTCTCCGCGATGATGAAATGGACCATCAGAATCGTAATTAAATTTAATATGTATTGAAATTTTATTTTTCGGTTTTATTTTCAAATCAAATTAACAATATGGAATAGTGCGTTTTTTTTTTAAACAATGATTTATAATTCTTTTCAAATTTTCTCTTAAATTATCTATTGCATAAAAATAAATCGTATTAATATAGTATTTATTATAGTAATATATATAGTAAGTGTATATAATTGAAAAATATAATTTTGTAATTGAACGAATATATGTATATGTACATAATAAAATTGTATATCTATAATTAAATGAAATATATGTGTATAAATGATTAAATGTATAAGGGAAAATAATAATTATTTTATTGCAATTTAAATTTAATATATTTATTTTACTCAATGGTGTAAACAGGGTTTATGGTAGTTGGTTGTACTACCGTACCTGTATTATCATTATTTTCTAAAACAACTACTCGTTTCTTTTTGCTTCTTTTAATTTTATATACAATCATTAAGATAATAATTGTAATAATAATAATAAAAATTGATGCATACCCTAATGAATAATGATGTATGTCATGTTTGTTTAAATTATTTAATTTAGTAAGATCTTCAATGTATCTCACATCAGTACTTATTTTATCTAAACTATTCTTATTATCTATAAAATTTGTTAATTTTTTAATATTGATTAATGTATGGTCAAAATGCTCTAATTGCAAGTCAAAGGTTTTGAATTTTAGCAAATTTTCATCTAATACAGTTATGTTATCTTGGTTGGCATAAATTTTTATGAAATTCGTTTTTATGCTACAATCTAGTTCTATTTTTATCAACCCTTTATTTGCAATTAGATAACTTTGTTCCTTTTGATTTTTACAATGATATCGTAATCTAGTAGTATTTCTTGAATAAAAAATAGAAAGAAAAAAAGAAACATAAAAAAAAAAAATTTAAAATTCACATACAAAATGAAAAAAAAAAGAAGAAAAAAAAAATAGAATTTTGTTTATACAAAATTATTATAAAGTTTTTTTTTTTTTTTTTTAATAATATTTTAAAGAATATTTTAATTAATTTTGTTTTTTTTTTATTTTTTTATTTAAATGCAAATTAATTTTTTTCACGTTCCGCTTCCGCTTCTAATTCTTCTGTTTTTGACATTTTATTTGGTGGTTGATCGTCTTGATCAGAAGAATCAGCTTTTTTCTTTGATGCTTTTGTTGTTGTTGAATCATTCGGTTCATTTTTATTTTGATTTTCAATATTAGAATTTCCATCAGTACCGCCGTCAGCATCCGGTTTTGGTTCATTTTCATCATCGTCGTCTTTGTCTTCTTTACGATTTTGTTGTTCTTTTTCTGCATCATCCTCCTTTTCTTCATCATCTTCTTCGTCGTCGTCGTCGTCGTCGTCGTTGTCACCTTCTGGTGCGGCCGCTTCATTATCTTCATCACTGTCACTGTCACCGATAACGATAACATCTGATGAAATTGTAGCGACAGCGGCACGAGCTGCAGCCGATGCTGCAATTGCATTTCGTACACGTTCTTCTGCAGCTGCAACAATTTCACGGGATACACCTGGCGGCGGTCCAATTTGTCCACCAACTTCAACATCACTACTACTACCTTCATCATCGTCATCTTCATCGTCGTCGTCGTCATCGTCATCATCATCAACATCTTCATTAATATGTTGTTCCATTTCCATTTGTTGTTGTACATTATCATGATGTTCATTATCTATGGCTATATTATTATCATCATCATCTGCTTCTTGAACATTTGCTTCATAATCGGGATCATTATTTTGATCATCATCATCAAAATCGTCTGGTAGATCTCCGGTTGGATAAGCGTCACCCTCTCCGCGATGATGAAATGGACCATCAGAATCGTAATTAAATTTAATATGTATTGAAATTTTATTTTTCGGTTTTATTTTCAAATCAAATTAACAATATGGAATAGTGCGTTTTTTTTTTAAACAATGATTTATAATTCTTTTCAAATTTTCTCTTAAATTATCTATTGCATAAAAATAAATCGTATTAATATAGTATTTATTATAGTAATATATATAGTAAGTGTATATAATTGAAAAATATAATTTTGTAATTGAACGAATATATGTATATGTACATAATAAAATTGTATATCTATAATTAAATGAAATATATGTGTATAAATGATTAAATGTATAAGGGAAAATAATAATTATTTTATTGCAATTTAAATTTAATATATTTATTTTACTCAATGGTGTAAACAGGGTTTATGGTAGTTGGTTGTACTACCGTACCTGTATTATCATTATTTTCTAAAACAACTACTCGTTTCTTTTTGCTTCTTTTAATTTTATATACAATCATTAAGATAATAATTGTAATAATAATAATAAAAATTGATGCATACCCTAATGAATAATGATGTATGTCATGTTTGTTTAAATTATTTAATTTAGTAAGATCTTCAATGTATCTCACATCAGTACTTATTTTATCTAAACTATTCTTATTATCTATAAAATTTGTTAATTTTTTAATATTGATTAATGTATGGTCAAAATGCTCTAATTGCAAGTCAAAGGTTTTGAATTTTAGCAAATTTTCATCTAATACAGTTATGTTATCTTGGTTGGCATAAATTTTTATGAAATTCGTTTTTATGCTACAATCTAGTTCTATTTTTATCAACCCTTTATTTGCAATTAGATAACTTTGTTCCTTTTGATTTTTACAATGATATCGTAATCTAGTAGTATTTCTTGAATAAAAAATAGAAATAAAAAAAGGAAAAATAAAAAAAAAAAATTTAAAATTCACATACAAAATGAAAAAAAAAAGAAGAAAAAAAAAATAGAATTTTGTTTATACAAAATTATTATAAAGTTTTTTTTTTTTTTTTTTAATAATATTTTAAAGAATATTTTAATTAATTTTGTTTTTTTTTTATTTTTTTATTTAAATGCAAATTAATTTTTTTCACGTTCCGCTTCCGCTTCTAATTCTTCTGTTTTTGACATTTTATTTGGTGGTTGATCGTCTTGATCAGAAGAATCAGCTTTTTTCTTTGATGCTTTTGTTGTTGTTGAATCATTCGGTTCATTTTTATTTTGATTTTCAATATTAGAATTTCCATCAGTACCGCCGTCAGCATCCGGTTTTGGTTCATTTTCATCATCGTCGTCTTTGTCTTCTTTACGATTTTGTTGTTCTTTTTCTGCATCATCCTCCTTTTCTTCATCATCTTCTTCGTCGTCGTCGTCGTCGTCGTCGTTGTCACCTTCTGGTGCGGCCGCTTCATTATCTTCATCACTGTCACTGTCACCGATAACGATAACATCTGATGAAATTGTAGCGACAGCGGCACGAGCTGCAGCCGATGCTGCAATTGCATTTCGTACACGTTCTTCTGCAGCTGCAACAATTTCACGGGATACACCTGGCGGCGGTCCAATTTGTCCACCAACTTCAACATCACTACTACTATCTTCATCATCGTCATCTTCATCGTCGTCGTCGTCATCGTCATCATCATCAACATCTTCATTAATATGTTGTTCCATTTCCATTTGTTGTTGTACATTATCATGATGTTCATTATCTATGGCTATATTATTATCATCATCATCTGCTTCTTGAACATTTGCTTCATAATCGGGATCATTATTTTGATCATCATCATCAAAATCGTCTGGTAGATCTCCGGTTGGATAAGCGTCACCCTCTCCGCGATGATGAAATGGACCATCAGAATCGTAATTAAATTTAATATGTATTGAAATTTTATTTTTCGGTTTTATTTTCAAATCAAATTAACAATATGGAATAGTGCGTTTTTTTTTTAAACAATGATTTATAATTCTTTTCAAATTTTCTCTTAAATTATCTATTGCATAAAAATAAATCGTATTAATATAGTATTTATTATAGTAATATATATAGTAAGTGTATATAATTGAAAAATATAATTTTGTAATTGAACGAATATATGTATATGTACATAATAAAATTGTATATCTATAATTAAATGAAATATATGTGTATAAATGATTAAATGTATAAGGGAAAATAATAATTATTTTATTGCAATTTAAATTTAATATATTTATTTTACTCAATGGTGTAAACAGGTTTTATGGTAGTTGGTTGTACTACCGTACCTGTATTATCATTATTTTCTAAAACAACTACTCGTTTCTTTTTGCTTCTTTTAATTTTATATACAATCATTAAGATAATAATTGTAATAATAATAATAAAAATTGATGCATACCCTAATGAATAATGATGTATGTCATGTTTGTTTAAATTATTTAATTTAGTAAGATCTTCAATGTATCTCACATCAGTACTTATTTTATCTAAACTATTCTTATTATCTATAAAATTTGTTAATTTTTTAATATTGATTAATGTATGGTCAAAATGCTCTAATTGCAAGTCAAAGGTTTTGAATTTTAGCAAATTTTCATCTAATACAGTTATGTTATCTTGGTTGGCATAAATTTTTATGAAATTCGTTTTTATGCTACAATCTAGTTCTATTTTTATCAACCCTTTATTTGCAATTAGATAACTTTGTTCCTTTTGATTTTTACAATGATATCGTAATCTAGTAGTATTTCTTGAATAAAAAATAGAAAGAAAAAAAGAAACATAAAAAAAAAAAATTTAAAATTCACATACAAAATGAAAAAAAAAAGAAGAAAAAAAAAATAGAATTTTGTTTATACAAAATTATTATAAAGTTTTTTTTTTTTTTTTTTAATAATATTTTAAAGAATATTTTAATTAATTTTGTTTTTTTTTTATTTTTTTATTTAAATGCAAATTAATTTTTTTCACGTTCCGCTTCCGCTTCTAATTCTTCTGTTTTTGACATTTTATTTGGTGGTTGATCGTCTTGATCAGAAGAATCAGCTTTTTTCTTTGATGCTTTTGTTGTTGTTGAATCATTCGGTTCATTTTTATTTTGATTTTCAATATTAGAATTTCCATCAGTACCGCCGTCAGCATCCGGTTTTGGTTCATTTTCATCATCGTCGTCTTTGTCTTCTTTACGATTTTGTTGTTCTTTTTCTGCATCATCCTCCTTTTCTTCATCATCTTCTTCGTCGTCGTCGTCGTCGTCGTCGTTGTCACCTTCTGGTGCGGCCGCTTCATTATCTTCATCACTGTCACTGTCACCGATAACGATAACATCTGATGAAATTGTAGCGACAGCGGCACGAGCTGCAGCCGATGCTGCAATTGCATTTCGTACACGTTCTTCTGCAGCTGCAACAATTTCACGGGATACACCTGGCGGCGGTCCAATTTGTCCACCAACTTCAACATCACTACTACTATCTTCATCATCGTCATCTTCATCGTCGTCGTCGTCATCGTCATCATCATCAACATCTTCATTAATATGTTGTTCCATTTCCATTTGTTGTTGTACATTATCATGATGTTCATTATCTATGGCTATATTATTATCATCATCATCTGCTTCTTGAACATTTGCTTCATAATCGGGATCATTATTTTGATCATCATCATCAAAATCGTCTGGTAGATCTCCGGTTGGATAAGCGTCACCCTCTCCGCGATGATGAAATGGACCATCAGAATCGTAATTAAATTTAATATGTATTGAAATTTTATTTTTCGGTTTTATTTTCAAAGCAAATTAACAATATGGAATAGTGCGTTTTTTTTTTAAACAATGATTTATAATTCTTTTCAAATTTTCTCTTAAATTATCTATTGCATAAAAATAAATCGTATTAATATAGTATTTATTATAGTAATATATATAGTAAGTGTATATAATTGAAAAATATAATTTTGTAATTGAACGAATATATGTATATGTACATAATAAAATTGTATATCTATAATTAAATGAAATATATGTGTATAAATGATTAAATGTATAAGGGAAAATAATAATTATTTTATTGCAATTTAAATTTAATATATTTATTTTACTCAATGGTGTAAACAGGGTTTATGGTAGTTGGTTGTACTACCGTACCTGTATTATCATTATTTTCTAAAACAACTACTCGTTTCTTTTTGCTTCTTTTAATTTTATATACAATCATTAAGATAATAATTGTAATAATAATAATAAAAATTGATGCATACCCTAATGAATAATGATGTATGTCATGTTTGTTTAAATTATTTAATTTAGTAAGATCTTCAATGTATCTCACATCAGTACTTATTTTATCTAAACTATTCTTATTATCTATAAAATTTGTTAATTTTTTAATATTGATTAATGTATGGTCAAAATGCTCTAATTGCAAGTCAAAGGTTTTGAATTTTAGCAAATTTTCATCTAATACAGTTATGTTATCTTGGTTGGCATAAATTTTTATGAAATTCGTTTTTATGCTACAATCTAGTTCTATTTTTATCAACCCTTTATTTGCAATTAGATAACTTTGTTCCTTTTGATTTTTACAATGATATCGTAATCTAGTAGTATTTCTTGAATAAAAAATAGAAAGAAAAAAAGAAACATAAAAAAAAAAAATTTAAAATTCACATACAAAATGAAAAAAAAAACATAGAATTTTGTTTATACAAAATTATTATAAAGTTTTTTTTTTTTTTTTTTTAATAATATTTTAAAGAATATTTTAATTAATTTTGTTTTTTTTTTATTTTTTTATTTAAATGCAAATTAATTTTTTTCACGTTCCGCTTCCGCTTCTAATTCTTCTGTTTTTGACATTTTATTTGGTGGTTGATCGTCTTGATCAGAAGAATCAGCTTTTTTCTTTGATGCTTTTGTTGTTGTTGAATCATTCGGTTCATTTTTATTTTGATTTTCAATATTAGAATTTCCATCAGTACCGCCGTCAGCATCCGGTTTTGGTTCATTTTCATCATCGTCGTCTTTGTCTTCTTTACGATTTTGTTGTTCTTTTTCTGCATCATCCTCCTTTTCTTCATCATCTTCTTCGTCGTCGTCGTCGTCGTCGTCGTTGTCACCTTCTGGTGCGGCCGCTTCATTATCTTCATCACTGTCACTCACCGATAACGATAACATCTGATGAAATTGTAGCGACAGCGGCACGAGCTGCAGCCGATGCTGCAATTGCATTTCGTACACGTTCTTCTGCAGCTGCAACAATTTCACGGGATACACCTGGCGGCGGTCCAATTTGTCCACCAACTTCAACATCACTACTACTATCTTCATCATCGTCATCTTCATCGTCGTCGTCGTCATCGTCATCATCATCAACATCTTCATTAATATGTTGTTCCATTTCCATTTGTTGTTGTACATTATCATGATGTTCATTATCTATGGCTATATTATTATCATCATCATCTGCTTCTTGAACATTTGCTTCATAATCGGGATCATTATTTTGATCATCATCATCAAAATCGTCTGGTAGATCTCCGGTTGGATAAGCGTCACCCTCTCCGCGATGATGAAATGGACCATCAGAATCGTAATTAAATTTAATATGTATTGAAATTTTATTTTTCGGTTTTATTTTCAAATCAAATTAACAATATGGAATAGTGCGTTTTTTTTTTAAACAATGATTTATAATTCTTTTCAAATTTTCTCTTAAATTATCTATTGCATAAAAATAAATCGTATTAATATAGTATTTATTATAGTAATATATATAGTAAGTGTATATAATTGAAAAATATAATTTTGTAATTGAACGAATATATGTATATGTACATAATAAAATTGTATATCTATAATTAAATGAAATATATGTGTATAAATGATTAAATGTATAAGGGAAAATAATAATTATTTTATTGCAATTTAAATTTAATATATTTATTTTACTCAATGGTGTAAACAGGGTTTATGGTAGTTGGTTGTACTACCGTACCTGTATTATCATTATTTTCTAAAACAACTACTCGTTTCTTTTTGCTTCTTTTAATTTTATATACAATCATTAAGATAATAATTGTAATAATAATAATAAAAATTGATGCATACCCTAATGAATAATGATGTATGTCATGTTTGTTTAAATTATTTAATTTAGTAAGATCTTCAATGTATCTCACATCAGTACTTATTTTATCTAAACTATTCTTATTATCTATAAAATTTGTTAATTTTTTAATATTGATTAATGTATGGTCAAAATGCTCTAATTGCAAGTCAAAGGTTTTGAATTTTAGCAAATTTTCATCTAATACAGTTATGTTATCTTGGTTGGCATAAATTTTTATGAAATTCGTTTTTATGCTACAATCTAGTTCTATTTTTATCAACCCTTTATTTGCAATTAGATAACTTTGTTCCTTTTGATTTTTACAATGATATCGTAATCTAGTAGTATTTATTGAATAAAAAATAGAAAGAAAAAAAGAAACATAAAAAAAAAAAATTGAAAATTCACATACAAAATGAAAAAAAAAAGAAGAAAAAATAAATAGAATTTTGTTTATACAAAATTATTATAAAGTTTTTTTTTTTTTTTTTTAATAATATTTTAAAGAATATTTTAATTAATTTTGTTTTTTTTTTATTTTTTTATTTAAATGCAAATTAATTTTTTTCACGTTCCGCTTCCGCTTCTAATTCTTCTGTTTTTGACATTTTATTTGGTGGTTGATCGTCTTGATCAGAAGAATCAGCTTTTTTCTTTGATGCTTTTGTTGTTGTTGAATCATTCGGTTCATTTTTATTTTGATTTTCAATATTAGAATTTCCATCAGTACCGCCGTCAGCATCCGGTTTTGGTTCATTTTCATCATCGTCGTCTTTGTCTTCTTTACGATTTTGTTGTTCTTTTTCTGCATCATCCTCCTTTTCTTCATCATCTTCTTCGTCGTCGTCGTCGTCGTCGTCGTCGTCGTCGTCGTCGTTGTCACCTTCTGGTGCGGCCGCTTCATTATCTTCATCACTGTCACTGTCACCGATAACGATAACATCTGATGAAATTGTAGCGACAGCGGCACGAGCTGCAGCCGATGCTGCAATTGCATTTCGTACACGTTCTTCTGCAGCTGCAACAATTTCACGGGATACACCTGGCGGCGGTCCAATTTGTCCACCAACTTCAACATCACTACTACTATCTTCATCATCGTCATCTTCATCGTCGTCGTCGTCATCGTCATCATCATCAACATCTTCATTAATATGTTGTTCCATTTCCATTTGTTGTTGTACATTATCATGATGTTCATTATCTATGGCTATATTATTATCATCATCATCTGCTTCTTGAACATTTGCTTCATAATCGGGATCATTATTTTGATCATCATCATCAAAATCGTCTGGTAGATCTCCGGTTGGATAAGCGTCACCCTCTCCGCGATGATGAAATGGACCATCAGAATCGTAATTAAATTTAATATGTATTGAAATTTTATTTTTCGGTTTTATTTTCAAATCAAATTAACAATATGGAATAGTGCGTTTTTTTTTAAACAATGATTTATAATTCTTTTCAAATTTTCTCTTAAATTATCTATTGCATAAAAATAAATCGTATTAATATAGTATTTATTATAGTAATATATATAGTAAGTGTATATAATTGAAAAATATAATTTTGTAATTGAACGAATATATGTATATGTACATAATAAAATTGTATATCTATAATTAAATGAAATATATGTGTATAAATGATTAAATGTATAAGGGAAAATAATAATTATTTTATTGCAATTTAAATTTAATATATTTATTTTACTCAATGGTGTAAACAGGGTTTATGGTAGTTGGTTGTACTACCGTACCTGTATTATCATTATTTTCTAAAACAACTACTCGTTTCTTTTTGCTTCTTTTAATTTTATATACAATCATTAAGATAATAATTGCAATAATAATAATAAAAATTGATGCATACCCTAATGAATAATGATGTATGTCATGTTTGTTTAAATTATTTAATTTAGTAAGATCTTCAATGTATCTCACATCAGTACTTATTTTATCTAAACTATTCTTATTATCTATAAAATTTGTTAATTTTTTAATATTGATTAATGTATGGTCAAAATGCTCTAATTGCAAGTCAAAGGTTTTGAATTTTAGCAAATTTTCATCTAATACAGTTATGTTATCTTGGTTGGCATAAATTTTTATGAAATTCGTTTTTATGCTACAATCTAGTTCTATTTTTATCAACCCTTTATTTGCAATTAGATAACTTTGTTCCTTTTGATTTTTACAATGATATCGTAATCTAGTAGTATTTCTTGAATAAAAAATAGAAAGAAAAAAAGAAACATAAAAAAAAAAAATTTAAAATTCACATACAAAATGAAAAAAAAAAAGAAGAAAAAAAAAATAGAATTTTGTTTATACAAAATTATTATAAAGTTTTTTTTTTTTTTTTTTTTAATAATATTTTAAAGAATATTTTAATTAATTTTGTTTTTTTTTTATTTTTTTATTTAAATGCAAATTAATTTTTTTCACGTTCCGCTTCCGCTTCTAATTCTTCTGTTTTTGACATTTTATTTGGTGGTTGATCGTCTTGATCAGAAGAATCAGCTTTTTTCTTTGATGCTTTTGTTGTTGTTGAATCATTCGGTTCATTTTTATTTTGATTTTCAATATTAGAATATCCATCAGTACCGCCGTCAGCATCCGGTTTTGGTTCATTTTCATCATCGTCGTCTTTGTCTTCTTTACGATTTTGTTGTTCTTTTTCTGCATCATCCTCCTTTTCTTCATCATCTTCTTCGTCGTCGTCGTCGTCGTCGTTGTCACCTTCTGGTGCGGCCGCTTCATTATCTTCATCACTGTCACTGTCACCGATAACGATAACATCTGATGAAATTGTAGCGACAGCGGCACGAGCTGCAGCCGATGCTGCAATTGCATTTCGTACACGTTCTTCTGCAGCTGCAACAATTTCACGGGATACACCTGGCGGCGGTCCAATTTGTCCACCAACTTCAACATCACTACTACTATCTTCATCATCGTCATCTTCATCGTCGTCGTCGTCATCGTCATCATCATCAACATCTTCATTAATATGTTGTTCCATTTCCATTTGTTGTTGTACATTATCATGATGTTCATTATCTATGGCTATATTATTATCATCATCATCTGCTTCTTGAACATTTGCTTCATAATCGGGATCATTATTTTGATCATCATCATCAAAATCGTCTGGTAGATCTCCGGTTGGATAAGCGTCACCCTCTCCGCGATGATGAAATGGACCATCAGAATCGTAATTAAATTTAATATGTATTGAAATTTTATTTTTCGGTTTTATTTTCAAATCAAATTAACAATATGGAATAGTGCGTTTTTTTTTAAACAATGATTTATAATTCTTTTCAAATTTTCTCTTAAATTATCTATTGCATAAAAATAAATCGTATTAATATAGTATTTATTATAGTAATATATATAGTAAGTGTATATAATTGAAAAATATAATTTTGTAATTGAACGAATATATGTATATGTACATAATAAAATTGTATATCTATAATTAAATGAAATATATGTGTATAAATGATTAAATGTATAAGGGAAAATAATAATTATTTTATTGCAATTTAAATTTAATATATTTATTTTACTCAATGGTGTAAACAGGGTTTATGGTAGTTGGTTGTACTACCGTACCTGTATTATCATTATTTTCTAAAACAACTACTCCTTTCTTTTTGCTTCTTTTAATTTTATATACAATCATTAAGATAATAATTGTAATAATAATAATAAAAATTGATGCATACCCTAATGAATAATGATGTATGTCATGTTTGTTTAAATTATTTAATTTAGTAAGATCTTCAATGTATCTCACATCAGTACTTATTTTATCTAAACTATTCTTATTATCTATAAAATTTGTTAATTTTTTAATATTGATTAATGTATGGTCAAAATGCTCTAATTGCAAGTCAAAGGTTTTGAATTTTAGCAAATTTTCATCTAATACAGTTATGTTATCTTGGTTGGCATAAATTTTTATGAAATTCGTTTTTATGCTACAATCTAGTTCTATTTTTATCAACCCTTTATTTGCAATTAGATAACTTTGTTCCTTTTGATTTTTACAATGATATCGTAATCTAGTAGTATTTCTTGAATAAAAAATAGAAAGAAAAAAAGAAACATAAAAAAAAAAAATTTAAAATTCACATACAAAATGAAAAAAAAAGAAGAAAAAAAAAATAGAATTTTGTTTATACAAAATTATTATAAAGTTTTTTTTTTTTTTTTTTAATAATATTTTAAAGAATATTTTAATTAATTTTGTTTTTTTTTTATTTTTTTATTTAAATGCAAATTAATTTTTTTCACGTTCCGCTTCCGCTTCTAATTCTTCTGTTTTTGACATTTTATTTGGTGGTTGATCGTCTTGATCAGAAGAATCAGCTTTTTTCTTTGATGCTTTTGTTGTTGTTGAATCATTCGGTTCATTTTTATTTTGATTTTCAATATTAGAATTTCCATCAGTACCGCCGTCAGCATCCGGTTTTGGTTCATTTTCATCATCGTCGTCTTTGTCTTCTTTACGATTTTGTTGTTCTTTTTCTGCATCATCCTCCTTTTCTTCATCATCTTCTTCGTCGTCGTCGTCGTCGTCGTCGTTGTCACCTTCTGGTGCGGCCGCTTCATTATCTTCATCACTGTCACTGTCACCGATAACGATAACATCTGATGAAATTGTAGCGACAGCGGCACGAGCTGCAGCCGATGCTGCAATTGCATTTCGTACACGTTCTTCTGCAGCTGCAACAATTTCACGGGATACACCTGGCGGCGGTCCAATTTGTCCACCAACTTCAACATCACTACTACTATCTTCATCATCGTCATCTTCATCGTCGTCGTCGTCATCGTCATCATCATCAACATCTTCATTAATATGTTGTTCCATTTCCATTTGTTGTTGTACATTATCATGATGTTCATTATCTATGGCTATATTATTATCATCATCATCTGCTTCTTGAACATTTGCTTCATAATCGGGATCATTATTTTGATCATCATCATCAAAATCGTCTGGTAGATCTCCGGTTGGATAAGCGTCACCCTCTCCGCGATGATGAAATGGACCATCAGAATCGTAATTAAATTTAATATGTATTGATATTTTATTTTTCGGTTTTATTTTCAAATCAAATTAACAATATGGAATAGTGCGTTTTTTTTTTTAAACAATGATTTATAATTCTTTTCAAATTTTCTCTTAAATTATCTATTGCATAAAAATAAATCGTATTAATATAGTATTTATTATAGTAATATATATAGTAAGTGTATATAATTGAAAAATATAATTTTGTAATTGAACGAATATATGTATATGTACATAATAAAATTGTATATCTATAATTAAATGAAATATATGTATATAAATGATTAAATGTATAAGGGAAAATAATAATTATTTTATTGCAATTTAAATTTAATATATTTATTTTACTCAATGGTGTAAACAGGGTTTATGGTAGTTGGTTGTACTACCGTACCTGTATTATCATTATTTTCTAAAACAACTACTCGTTTCTTTTTGCTTCTTTTAATTTTATATACAATCATTAAGATAATAATTGTAATAATAATAATAAAAATTGATGCATACCCTAATGAATAATGATGTATGTCATGTTTGTTTAAATTATTTAATTTAGTAAGATCTTCAATGTATCTCACATCAGTACTTATTTTATCTAAACCAGTTTTCTATCCAGTTTTCAATATGAATCGTAGGAGACAACAAGTATACAATTGTTTTCAATTTATGAAAATATAATAAATAAAATTTTTTTTTCAGAAATTTTTTTTTTTTATTATTTTTATATACATATATATATATATATATATATATATATATATATATATATATATATATATATTTTTGGTCATTTACTATATTTGAATATAAGGCATCGCCGATATTTTATAAATATAGAAAATGACTTTAAATAGTAATAAGTTGTCGCGTACCGGGTTCACTTTTGATTTCACAAACATCTGTGGATTAAGATCAAATTTTAATTCAATTCAAGCCCACATACAATTGTTCAAGCCTAGCATATTAGGGCTCAGTGAAACACAGATATTCAGCAGTATTGATTTAGAAGAATTTAATTTACAAGATTACACCTTTCTGCCCGCTTTCTTTCGCCATAGAGGTGTTGCATTATATGTCAATAATGCAATACCATTCACACGTATGACATCTTTTGAGGTAAGATCATGTGCTAAATTTTGTTTTATCTGGATTAAATTTCAGATACAAAATTCAGTAACATATTTATGTTTTTTATATAGAAGTCCAGAATTATCGAGTAACGATACAGCAATAGAACTGGATCATTTGTCCCTAACCATTGATAAGATATATTTAGAATCTCCAAAAGCTGAAATAATTATTGCTGGAGATTTCAATATACACAATTGTCAATGGTTACCATATTCACATACAAATGATCTAGCAGGGCAATATACAGAGATGTTTGCTATTGTAAATGGGTTGTATCAATTAGTTGATCAACCCACCTACATACCTAGGCAATCCAATCACCAACACAGTCTTTTGGACTTATTCCTAACAACAAATCCTCAGAAATATAAAATGTCGATATCATCACCCATAGGAAACTCAGATCACGCACTTATATCAGCTTCTTTTCAATATTCTCAAATTATTAGTAATAATTCTCAACTAAATAGGATAGTTTGGGATTACAAAAATGCCGATTGGGTAAATCTCAACACATATTATAAAAGTTTCAATTGGGCTTTATGCCTAAATGGTAGTGTTGATTTTTCAGAATCAATGATTAGTAATGTAATCTTGTTAGGTATGAAGAAATACATTCCTTGTAAAGTTTTAAATGTAAGAGCTTACAAACGAAGCTGGTTTTCTAGGAAAACAAAGATAGCGATTGATAAAAAAAATAGGGCTTTTTCTCTATCTAAATCGGTTCCAACTGATATCAATAGAAATAATTATATTGTTGCAAGAAATTCTTGCAATTCAATAATAGATCATGAAAAGTTTTTATTCAATCAAAATATTAAAGATAAGATTACTTCCAGTAAAAGGGGAACAAAATATTTTTGGACTTTAGTTAAATCTATTCAGGGTAATTTTGTTCAAAAATCTTCAGTTGCACCATTGATTAATGATAGTGGAACTATATTAACCGAACCATTAGAAAAGGCTAATCTTTTTTTTTTTTTTTATTTTCAGACAATACAGTCCTCAATGATAGTAATATGCCTATTCCAAATATACCTAATACGAATTTTCAAATGAAAAATATATATTTCAGAGACAGGGTTGTTTATAAAGCTCTTAGAGATATAGATGTTCATAAAAGTACTGGAGCTGATGGCATTCCCCCAATTGTTTTAAAAGAATGTGCATCTACTTTAGTACACCCACTTAGAAAACTCTTTCACAAATCATTTTCGAATGGAATATTTCCATCATCTTGGAAAATTGCTAATATTACACCTATTTCAAAAGCGGGTACTAAAAGCAATCCTTCCAATTATCGCCCAATAGCTATAACATCAATACTTTCTAAGGTAATGGAGAAGATAGTAAATCGTATGATTGTGCAATATCTCGATGATAAAGAACTTATTAGTGATTGCCAATATGGTTTCAGGCACAAACGATCTACAGGAGATTTACTAAATTATTTAACTAATAAAATAGGTAATAGTATTGCAAATTTTGGTGAAACACAAGTGGTTTCACTAGACATTACTAAGGCTTTTGATAGAGTATGGCATAAGGCATTAATATCCAAATGCCATTCATTTGGATTAGGGGACACATTCTGTAAATGGGTTGGGAACTTTTTAGCTAATAGGCATATTAAGGTTGTACTAGATGGAATTAGTTCCAAACTTTATCCGGTTTATTCTGGGGTACCTCAGGGTTGTGCTCTATCGCCCACTCTCTTTTTAATTTTTATTAATGATCTTTTATCGATAACAGAAAATCCAATGCACTGTTATGCAGACGATAGTACATTACATTCTTCTTATGAACTACATCGTAATCATAATGCGAATCAAATGATTCAGTCTCGCCAGAAGATGATTTCCTCAATTAACAAAGATTTAGATTTAATATCTAATTGGGGCAGGATAAACTTAGTAGAATTCAATCCATCTAAAACAAAGGCATGTTTGTTCTCAAACAAACGATCCATAAATGTTAACCCAATACTTATGCATAATACAATTATTCCACAATCTAAGGACCTATTAAATTTGGGAATATCTTTGTCAAACAACTTTTCATGGAGTAATAATATAATAATGGCAGCTAAAAAGGCAGCTAGTCGCATTGGATTTTTAAGAAGATCGAAAGAATTTCTCAATTCTGAAAATTTAGCATTAGTTTATAGGTCTTTTATAAGACCACTTCTAGAGTACAATTCCTACATATGGGCTGGTGCACCAATTACTACCTTGCAGTTTAGTGACAGGATCCAAAAACACGCTATTTCGCTGATCAGAAATGAAACAATAACAAATTCCATTGAATCATTGGATCATAGACGATCAGTAGCTTCATTGTGCACATTTTATAGGTATTATTACCATGAATGCTCTAATGAAATTTTAAAGCTAATTCCTGAGCCCATTAGCTTCTCTTATAATTCGAGAAATTCAGAAAAGGCTCATTCATATTCTGTATCTATAAGTTTTTTGCGAACAAACAGATTTGGAAATTCATTTTTCCCAAGAACAGCAAGATTATGGAATAGTCTCCCTGAACTAGTATTTCCCCCTACTTTTGATTATCAGTTATTTAAATTAAACATTTCATCTTATCTAAAAACTAATCCACCTAAAGTGCAACTTGGACAATTGTTTGAAAACATATGAGTGATTTTTTCTTATTATGTTTTAGTAAAAGTTTTTTTTAACTCATATGTTTGCTTTATTTTCAAAATTTCATAAATTAATCCACATATTATAATAGATTTACCACCCAAAATCACTTAAGTGTATTTAATGCATCTAAGGCTCATCACCTGATTAAGTGATTTCGTTACGGGCTCACGGCAATAGAATTCCGAGGTTTTACGGGCGCTAAACCGATTCTGCCGTAGTAACGAACAAAAAAAAAAAAAAAAAAAAACTATTCTTATTATCTATAAAATTTGTTAATTTTTTAATATTGATTAATGTATGGTCAAAATGCTCTAATTGCAAGTCAAAGGTTTTGAATTTTAGCAAATTTTCATCTAATACAGTTATGTTATCTTGGTTGGCATAAATTTTTATGAAATTCGTTTTTATGCTACAATCTAGTTCTATTTTTATCAACCCTTTATTTGCAATTAGATAACTTTGTTCCTTTTGATTTTTACAATGATATCGTAATCTAGTAGTATTTCTTGAATAAAAAATAGAAAGAAAAAAAGAAACATAAAAAAAAAAAATTTAAAATTCACATACAAAATGAAAAAAAAAAGAAGAAAAAAAAAATAGAATTTTGTTTATACAAAATTATTATAAAGTTTTTTTTTTTTTTTTTTAATAATATTTTAAAGAATATTTTAATTAATTTTGTTTTTTTTTATTTTTTTATTTAAATGCAAATTAATTTTTTTCACGTTCCGCTTCCGCTTCTAATTCTTCTGTTTTTGACATTTTATTTGGTGGTTGATCGTCTTGATCAGAAGAATCAGCTTTTTTCTTTGATGCTTTTGTTGTTGTTGAATCATTCGGTTCATTTTTATTTTGATTTTCAATATTAGAATTTCCATCAGTACCGCCGTCAGCATCCGGTTTTGGTTCATTTTCATCATCGTCGTCTTTGTCTTCTTTACGATTTTGTTGTTCTTTTTCTGCATCATCCTCCTTTTCTTCATCATCTTCTTCGTCGTCGTCGTCGTCGTCGTCGTTGTCACCTTCTGGTGCGGCCGCTTCATTATCTTCATCACTGTCACTGTCACCGATAACGATAACATCTGATGAAATTGTAGCGACAGCGGCACGAGCTGCAGCCGATGCTGCAATTGCATTTCGTACACGTTCTTCTGCAGCTGCAACAATTTCACGGGATACACCTGGCGGCGGTCCAATTTGTCCACCAACTTCAACATCACTACTACTATCTTCATCATCGTCATCTTCATCGTCGTCGTCGTCATCGTCATCATCATCAACATCTTCATTAATATGTTGTTCCATTTCCATTTGTTGTTGTACATTATCATGATGTTCATTATCTATGGCTATATTATTATCATCATCATCTGCTTCTTGAACATTTGCTTCATAATCGGGATCATTATTTTGATCATCATCATCAAAATCGTCTGGTAGATCTCCGGTTGGATAAGCGTCACCCTCTCCGCGATGATGAAATGGACCATCAGAATCGTAATTAAATTTAATATGTATTGAAATTTTATTTTTCGGTTTTATTTTCAAATCAAATTAACAATATGGAATAGTGCGTTTTTTTTTTAAACAATGATTTATAATTCTTTTCAAATTTTCTCTTAAATTATCTATTGCATAAAAATAAATCGTATTAATATAGTATTTATTATAGTAATATATATAGTAAGTGTATATAATTGAAAAATATAATTTTGTAATTGAACGAATATATGTATATGTACATAATAAAATTGTATATCTATAATTAAATGAAATATATGTGTATAAATGATTAAATGTATAAGGGAAAATAATAATTATTTTATTGCAATTTAAATTTAATATATTTATTTTACTCAATGGTGTAAACAGGGTTTATGGTAGTTGGTTGTACTACCGTACCTGTATTATCATTATTTTCTAAAACAACTACTCGTTTCTTTTTGCTTCTTTTAATTTTATATACAATCATTAAGATAATAATTGTAATAATAATAATAAAAATTGATGCATACCCTAATGAATAATGATGTATGTCATGTTTGTTTAAATTATTTAATTTAGTAAGATCTTCAATGTATCTCACATCAGTACTTATTTTATCTAAACTATTCTTATTATCTATAAAATTTGTTAATTTTTTAATATTGATTAATGTATGGTCAAAATGCTCTAATTGCAAGTCAAAGGTTTTGAATTTTAGCAAATTTTCATCTAATACAGTTATGTTATCTTGGTTGGCATAAATTTTTATGAAATTCGTTTTTATGCTACAATCTAGTTCTATTTTTATCAACCCTTTATTTGCAATTAGATAACTTTGTTCCTTTTGATTTTTACAATGATATCGTAATCTAGTAGTATTTCTTGAATAAAAAATAGAAAGAAAAAAAGAAACATAAAAAAAAAAATTTAAAATTCACATACAAAATGAAAAAAAAAAGAAGAAAAAAAAAATAGAATTTTGTTTATACAAAATTATTATAAAGTTTTTTTTTTTTTTTTTTAATAATATTTTAAAGAATATTTTAATTAATTTTGTTTTTTTTTTATTTTTTTATTTAAATGCAAATTAATTTTTTTCACGTTCCGCTTCCGCTTCTAATTCTTCTGTTTTTGACATTTTATTTGGTGGTTGATCGTCTTGATCAGAAGAATCAGCTTTTTTCTTTGATGCTTTTGTTGTTGTTGAATCATTCGGTTCATTTTTATTTTGATTTTCAATATTAGAATTTCCATCAGTACCGCCGTCAGCATCCGGTTTTGGTTCATTTTCATCATCGTCGTCTTTGTCTTCTTTACGATTTTGTTGTTCTTTTTCTGCATCATCCTCCTTTTCTTCATCATCTTCTTCGTCGTCGTCGTCGTCGTCGTCGTCGTTGTCACCTTCTGGTGCGGCCGCTTCATTATCTTCATCACTGTCACTGTCACCGATAACGATAACATCTGATGAAATTGTAGCGACAGCGGCACGAGCTGCAGCCGATGCTGCAATTGCATTTCGTACACGTTCTTCTGCAGCTGCAACAATTTCACGGGATACACCTGGCGGCGGTCCAATTTGTCCACCAACTTCAACATCACTACTACTATCTTCATCATCGTCATCTTCATCGTCGTCGTCGTCATCGTCATCATCATCAACATCTTCATTAATATGTTGTTCCATTTCCATTTGTTGTTGTACATTATCATGATGTTCATTATCTATGGCTATATTATTATCATCATCATCTGCTTCTTGAACATTTGCTTCATAATCGGGATCATTATTTTGATCATCATCATCAAAATCGTCTGGTAGATCTCCGGTTGGATAAGCGTCACCCTCTCCGCGATGATGAAATGGACCATCAGAATCGTAATTAAATTTAATATGTATTGAAATTTTATTTTTCGGTTTTATTTTCAAATCAAATTAACAATATGGAATAGTGCGTTTTTTTTTTAAACAATGATTTATAATTCTTTTCAAATTTTCTCTTAAATTATCTATTGCATAAAAATAAATCGTATTAATATAGTATTTATTATAGTAATATATATAGTAAGTGTATATAATTGAAAAATATAATTTTGTAATTGAACGAATATATGTATATGTACATAATAAAATTGTATATCTATAATTAAATGAAATATATGTGTATAAATGATTAAATGTATAAGGGAAAATAATAATTATTTTATTGCAATTTAAATTTAATATATTTATTTTACTCAATGGTGTAAACAGGGTTTATGGTAGTTGGTTGTACTACCGTACCTGTATTATCATTATTTTCTAAAACAACTACTCGTTTCTTTTTGCTTCTTTTAATTTTATATACAATCATTAAGATAATAATTGTAATAATAATAATAAAAATTGATGCATACCCTAATGAATAATGATGTATGTCATGTTTGTTTAAATTATTTAATTTAGTAAGATCTTCAATGTATCTCACATCAGTACTTATTTTATCTAAACTATTCTTATTATCTATAAAATTTGTTAATTTTTTAATATTGATTAATGTATGGTCAAAATGCTCTAATTGCAAGTCAAAGGTTTTGAATTTTAGCAAATTTTCATCTAATACAGTTATGTTATCTTGGTTGGCATAAATTTTTATGAAATTCGTTTTTATGCTACAATCTAGTTCTATTTTTATCAACCCTTTATTTGCAATTAGATAACTTTGTTCCTTTTGATTTTTACAATGATATCGTAATCTAGTAGTATTTCTTGAATAAAAAATAGAAAGAAAAAAAGAAACATAAAAAAAAAAAATTTAAAATTCACATACAAAATGAAAAAAAAAAAGAAGAAAAAAAAAATAGAATTTTGTTTATACAAAATTATTATAAAGTTTTTTTTTTTTTTTTTTAATAATATTTTAAAGAATATTTTAATTAATTTTGTTTTTTTTTTATTTTTTTATTTAAATGCAAATTAATTTTTTTCACGTTCCGCTTCCGCTTCTAATTCTTCTGTTTTTTGACATTTTATTTGGTGGTTGATCGTCTTGATCAGAAGAATCAGCTTTTTTCTTTGATGCTTTTGTTGTTGTTGAATCATTCGGTTCATTTTTATTTTGATTTTCAATATTAGAATTTCCATCAGTACCGCCGTCAGCATCCGGTTTTGGTTCATTTTCATCATCGTCGTCTTTGTCTTCTTTACGATTTTGTTGTTCTTTTTCTGCATCATCCTCCTTTTCTTCATCATCTTCTTCGTCGTCGTCGTCGTCGTCGTCGTTGTCACCTTCTGGTGCGGCCGCTTCATTATCTTCATCACTGTCACTGTCACCGATAACGATAACATCTGATGAAATTGTAGCGACAGCGGCACGAGCTGCAGCCGATGCTGCAATTGCATTTCGTACACGTTCTTCTGCAGCTGCAACAATTTCACGGGATACACCTGGCGGCGGTCCAATTTGTCCACCAACTTCAACATCACTACTACTATCTTCATCATCGTCATCTTCATCGTCGTCGTCGTCATCGTCATCATCATCAACATCTTCATTAATATGTTGTTCCATTTCCATTTGTTGTTGTACATTATCATGATGTTCATTATCTATGGCTATATTATTATCATCATCATCTGCTTCTTGAACATTTGCTTCATAATCGGGATCATTATTTTGATCATCATCATCAAAATCGTCTGGTAGATCTCCGGTTGGATAAGCGTCACCCTCTCCGCGATGATGAAATGGACCATCAGAATCGTAATTAAATTTAATATGTATTGAAATTTTATTTTTCGGTTTTATTTTCAAATCAAATTAACAATATGGAATAGTGCGTTTTTTTTTTAAACAATGATTTATAATTCTTTTCAAATTTTCTCTTAAATTATCTATTGCATAAAAATAAATCGTATTAATATAGTATTTATTATAGTAATATATATAGTAAGTGTATATAATTGAAAAATACAATTTTGTAATTGAACGAATATATGTATATGTACATAATAAAATTGTATATCTATAATTAAATGAAATATATGTGTATAAATGATTAAATGTATAAGGGAAAATAATAATTATTTTATTGTAATTTAAATTTAATATATTTATTTTACTCAATGGTGTAAACAGGGTTTATGGTAGTTGGTTGTACTACCGTACCTGTATTATCATTATTTTCTAAAACAACTACTCGTTTCTTTTTGCTTCTTTTAATTTTATATACAATCATTAAGATAATAATTGTAATAATAATAATAAAAATTGATGCATACCCTAATGAATAATGATGTATGTCATGTTTGTTTAAATTATTTAATTTAGTAAGATCTTCAATGTATCTCACATCAGTACTTATTTTATCTAAACTATTCTTATTATCTATAAAATTTGTTAATTTTTTAATATTGATTAATGTATGGTCAAAATGCTCTAATTGCAAGTCAAAGGTTTTGAATTTTAGCAAATTTTCATCTAATACAGTTATGTTATCTTGGTTGGCATAAATTTTTATGAAATTCGTTTTTATGCTACAATCTAGTTCTATTTTTATCAACCCTTTATTTGCAATTAGATAACTTTGTTCCTTTTGATTTTTACAATGATATCGTAATCTAGTAGTATTTCTTGAATAAAAAATAGAAAGAAAAAAAGAAACATAAAAAAAAAAATTTAAAATTCACATACAAAATGAAAAAAAAAAGAAGAAAAAAAAAATAGAATTTTGTTTAACAAAATTATTATAAAGTTTTTTTTTTTTTTTTTTAATAATATTTTAAAGAATATTTTAATTAATTTTGTTTTTTTTTTATTTTTTTATTTAAATGCAAATTAATTTTTTTCACGTTCCGCTTCCGCTTCTAATTCTTCTGTTTTTGACATTTTATTTGGTGGTTGATCGTCTTGATCAGAAGAATCAGCTTTTTTCTTTGATGCTTTTGTTGTTGTTGAATCATTCGGTTCATTTTTATTTTGATTTTCAATATTAGAATTTCCATCAGTACCGCCGTCAGCATCCGGTTTTGGTTCATTTTCATCATCGTCGTCTTTGTCTTCTTTACGATTTTGTTGTTCTTTTTCTGCATCATCCTCCTTTTCTTCATCATCTTCTTCGTCGTCGTCGTCGTCGTCGTCGTTGTCACCTTCTGGTGCGGCCGCTTCATTATCTTCATCACTGTCACTGTCACCGATAACGATAACATCTGATGAAATTGTAGCGACAGCGGCACGAGCTGCAGCCGATGCTGCAATTGCATTTCGTACACGTTCTTCTGCAGCTGCAACAATTTCACGGGATACACCTGGCGGCGGTCCAATTTGTCCACCAACTTCAACATCACTACTACTATCTTCATCATCGTCATCTTCATCGTCGTCGTCGTCATCGTCATCATCATCAACATCTTCATTAATATGTTGTTCCATTTCCATTTGTTGTTGTACATTATCATGATGTTCATTATCTATGGCTATATTATTATCATCATCATCTGCTTCTTGAACATTTGCTTAATAATCGGGATCATTATTTTGATCATCATCATCAAAATCGTCTGGTAGATCTCCGGTTGGATAAGCGTCACCCTCTCCGCGATGATGAAATGGACCATCAGAATCGTAATTAAATTTAATATGTATTGAAATTTTATTTTTCGGTTTTATTTTCAAATCAAATTAACAATATGGAATAGTGCGTTTTTTTTTTAAACAATGATTTATAATTCTTTTCAAATTTTCTCTTAAATTATCTATTGCATAAAAATAAATCGTATTAATATAGTATTTATTATAGTAATATATATAGTAAGTGTATATAATTGAAAAATATAATTTTGTAATTGAACGAATATATGTATATGTACATAATAAAATTGTATATCTATAATTAAATGAAATATATGTGTATAAATGATTAAATGTATCAGGGAAAATAATAATTATTTTATTGCAATTTAAATTTAATATATTTATTTTACTCAATGGTGTAAACAGGGTTTATGGTAGTTGGTTGTACTACCGTACCTGTATTATCATTATTTTCTAAAACAACTACTCGTTTCTTTTTGCTTCTTTTAATTTTATATACAATCATTAAGATAATAATTGTAATAATAATAATAAAAATTGATGCATACCCTAATGAATAATGATGTATGTCATGTTTGTTTAAATTATTTAATTTAGTAAGATCTTCAATGTATCTCACATCAGTACTTATTTTATCTAAACTATTCTTATTATCTATAAAATTTGTTAATTTTTTAATATTGATTAATGTATGGTCAAAATGCTCTAATTGCAAGTCAAAGGTTTTGAATTTTAGCAAATTTTCATCTAATACAGTTATGTTATCTTGGTTGGCATAAATTTTTATGAAATTCGTTTTTATGCTACAATCTAGTTCTATTTTTATCAACCCTTTATTTGCAATTAGATAACTTTGTTCCTTTTGATTTTTACAATGATATCGTAATCTAGTAGTATTTCTTGAATAAAAAATAGAAAGAAAAAAAGAAACATAAAAAAAAAAAATTTTAAATTCACATACAAAATGAAAAAAAAAGAAGAAAAAAAAAATAGAATTTTGTTTATACAAAATTATTATAAAGTTTTTTTTTTTTTTTTTTAATAATATTTTAAAGAATATTTTAATTAATTTTGTTTTTTTTTTATTTTTTTATTTAAATGCAAATTAATTTTTTTCACGTTCCGCTTCCGCTTCTAATTCTTCTGTTTTTGACATTTTATTTGGTGGTTGATCGTCTTGATCAGAAGAATCAGCTTTTTTCTTTGATGCTTTTGTTGTTGTTGAATCATTCGGTTCATTTTTATTTTGATTTTCAATATTAGAATTTCCATCAGTACCGCCGTCAGCATCCGGTTTTGGTTCATTTTCATCATCGTCGTCTTTGTCTTCTTTACGATTTTGTTGTTCTTTTTCTGCATCATCCTCCTTTTCTTCATCATCTTCTTCGTCGTCGTCGTCGTCGTCGTCGTTGTCACCTTCTGGTGCGGCCGCTTCATTATCTTCATCACTGTCACTGTCACCGATAACGATAACATCTGATGAAATTGTAGCGACAGCGGCACGAGCTGCAGCCGATGCTGCAATTGCATTTCGTACACGTTCTTCTGCAGCTGCAACAATTTCACGGGATACACCTGGCGGCGGTCCAATTTGTCCACCAACTTCAACATCACTACTACTATCTTCATCATCGTCATCTTCATCGTCGTCGTCGTCATCGTCATCATCATCAACATCTTCATTAATATGTTGTTCCATTTCCATTTGTTGTTGTACATTATCATGATGTTCATTATCTATGGCTATATTATTATCATCATCATCTGCTTCTTGAACATTTGCTTCATAATCGGGATCATTATTTTGATCATCATCATCAAAATCGTCTGGTAGATCTCCGGTTGGATAAGCGTCACCCTCTCCGCGATGATGAAATGGACCATCAGAATCGTAATTAAATTTAATATGTATTGAAATTTTATTTTTCGGTTTTATTTTCAAATCAAATTAACAATATGGAATAGTGCGTTTTTTTTTAAACAATGATTTATAATTCTTTTCAAATTTTCTCTTAAATTATCTATTGCATAAAAATAAATCGTATTAATATAGTATTTATTATAGTAATATATATAGTAAGTGTATATAATTGAAAAATATAATTTTGTAATTGAACGAATATATGTATATGTACATAATAAAATTGTATATCTATAATTAAATGAAATATATGTGTATAAATGATTAAATGTATAAGGGAAAATAATAATTATTTTATTGCAATTTAAATTTAATATATTTATTTTACTCAATGGTGTAAACAGGGTTTATGGTAGTTGGTTGTACTACCGTACCTGTATTATCATTATTTTCTAAAACAACTACTCGTTTCTTTTTGCTTCTTTTAATTTTATATACAATCATTAAGATAATAATTGTAATAATAATAATAAAAATTGATGCATACCCTAATGAATAATGATGTATGTCATGTTTGTTTAAATTATTTAATTTAGTATGATCTTCAATGTATCTCACATCAGTACTTATTTTATCTAAACTATTCTTATTATCTATAAAATTTGTTAATTTTTTAATATTGATTAATGTATGGTCAAAATGCTCTAATTGCAAGTCAAAGGTTTTGAATTTTAGCAAATTTTCATCTAATACAGTTATGTTATCTTGGTTGGCATAAATTTTTATGAAATTCGTTTTTATGCTACAATCTAGTTCTATTTTTATCAACCCTTTATTTGCAATTAGATAACTTTGTTCCTTTTGATTTTTACAATGATATCGTAATCTAGTAGTATTTCTTGAATAAAAAATAGAAAGAAAAAAAGAATCATAAAAAAAAAAAATTTAAAATTCACATACAAAATGAAAAAAAAAAGAAGAAAAAAAAAATAGAATTTTGTTTATACAAAATTATTATAAAGTTTTTTTTTTTTTTTTTTAATAATATTTTAAAGAATATTTTAATTAATTTTGTTTTTTTTTTATTTTTTTATTTAAATGCAAATTAATTTTTTTCACGTTCCGCTTCCGCTTCTAATTCTTCTGTTTTTGACATTTTATTTGGTGGTTGATCGTCTTGATCAGAAGAATCAGCTTTTTTCTTTGATGCTTTTGTTGTTGTTGAATCATTCGGTTCATTTTTATTTTGATTTTCAATATTAGAATTTCCATCAGTACCGCCGTCAGCATCCGGTTTTGGTTCATTTTCATCATCGTCGTCTTTGTCTTCTTTACGATTTTGTTGTTCTTTTTCTGCATCATCCTCCGTTTCTTCATCATCTTCTTCGTCGTCGTCGTCGTCGTCGTCGTTGTCACCTTCTGGTGCGACCGCTTCATTATCTTCATCACTGTCACTGTCACCGATAACGATAACATCTGATGAAATTGTAGCGACAGCGGCACGAGCTGCAGCCGATGCTTCAATTGCATTTCGTACACGTTCTTCTGCAGCTGCAACAATTTCACGGGATACACCTGGCGGCGGTCCAATTTGTCCACCAACTTCAACATCACTACTACTATCTTCATCATCGTCATCTTCATCGTCGTCGTCGTCATCGTCATCATCATCAACATCTTCATTAATATGTTGTTCCATTTCCATTTGTTGTTGTACATTATCATGATGTTCATTATCTATGGCTATATTATTATCATCATCATCTGCTTCTTGAACATTTGCTTCATAATCGGGATCATTATTTTGATCATCATCATCAAAATCGTCTGGTAGATCTCCGGTTGGATAAGCGTCACCCTCTCCGCGATGATGAAATGGACCATCAGAATCGTAATTAAATTTAATATGTATTGAAATTTTATTTTTCGGTTTTATTTTCAAATCAAATTAACAATATGGAATAGTGCGTTTTTTTTTTAAACAATGATTTATAATTCTTTTCAAATTTTCTCTTAAATTATCTATTGCATAAAAATAAATCGTATTAATATAGTATTTATTATAGTAATATATATAGTAAGTGTATATAATTGAAAAATATAATTTTGTAATTGAACGAATATATGTATATGTACATAATAAAATTGTATATCTATAATTAAATGAAATATATGTGTATAAATGATTAAATGTATAAGGGAAAATAATAATTATTTTATTGCAATTTAAATTTAATATATTTATTTTACTCAATGGTGTAAACAGGGTTTATGGTAGTTGGTTGTACTACCGTACCTGTATTATCATTATTTTCTAAAACAACTACTCGTTTCTTTTTGCTTCTTTTAATTTTATATACAATCATTAAGATAATAATTGTAATAATAATAATAAAAATTGATGCATACCCTAATGAATAATGATGTATGTCATGTTTGTTTAAATTATTTAATTTAGTAAGATCTTCAATGTATCTCACATCAGTACTTATTTTATCTAAACTATTCTTATTATCTATAAAATTTGTTAATTTTTTAATATTGATTAATGTATGGTCAAAATGCTCTAATTGCAAGTCAAAGGTTTTGAATTTTAGCAAATTTTCATCTAATACAGTTATGTTATCTTGGTTGGCATAAATTTTTATGAAATTCGTTTTTATGCTACAATCTAGTTCTATTTTTATCAACCCTTTATTTGCAATTAGATAACTTTGTTCCTTTTGATTTTTACAATGATATCGTAATCTAGTAGTATTTCTTGAATAAAAAATAGAAAGAAAAAAAGAAACATAAAAAAAAAAAATTTAAAATTCACATACAAAATGAAAAAAAAAAGAAGAAAAAAAAAAATAGAATTTTGTTTATACAAAATTATTATAAAGTTTTTTTTTTTTTTTTTTAATAATATTTTAAAGAATATTTTAATTAATTTTGTTTTTTTTTTATTTTTTTATTTAAATGCAAATTAATTTTTTTCACGTTCCGCTTCCGCTTCTAATTCTTCTGTTTTTGACATTTTATTTGGTGGTTGATCGTCTTGATCAGAAGAATCAGCTTTTTTCTTTGATGCTTTTGTTGTTGTTGAATCATTCGGTTCATTTTTATTTTGATTTTCAATATTAGAATTTCCATCAGTACCGCCGTCAGCATCCGGTTTTGGTTCATTTTCATCATCGTCGTCTTTGTCTTCTTTACGATTTTGTTGTTCTTTTTCTGCATCATCCTCCTTTTCTTCATCATCTTCTTCGTCGTCGTCGTCGTCGTCGTCGTTGTCACCTTCTGGTGCGGCCGCTTCATTATCTTCATCACTGTCACTGTCACCGATAACGATAACATCTGATGAAATTGTAGCGACAGCGGCACGAGCTGCAGCCGATGCTGCAATTGCATTTCGTACACGTTCTTCTGCAGCTGCAACAATTTCACGGGATACACCTGGCGGCGGTCCAATTTGTCCACCAACTTCAACATCACTACTACTATCTTCATCATCGTCATCTTCATCGTCGTCGTCGTCATCGTCATCATCATCAACATCTTCATTAATATGTTGTTCCATTTCCATTTGTTGTTGTACATTATCATGATGTTCATTATCTATGGCTATATTATTATCATCATCATCTGCTTCTTGAACATTTGCTTCATAATCGGGATCATTATTTTGATCATCATCATCAAAATCGTCTGGTAGATCTCCGGTTGGATAAGCGTCACCCTCTCCGCGATGATGAAATGGACCATCAGAATCGTAACTAAATTTAATATGTATTGAAATTTTATTTTTCGGTTTTATTTTCAAATCAAATTAACAATATGGAATAGTGCGTTTTTTTTTTAAACAATGATTTATAATTCTTTTCAAATTTTCTCTTAAATTATCTATTGCATAAAAATAAATCGTATTAATATAGTATTTATTATAGTAATATATATAGTAAGTGTATATAATTGAAAAATATAATTTTGTAATTGAACGAATATATGTATATGTACATAATAAAATTGTATATCTATAATTAAATGAAATATATGTGTATAAATGATTAAATGTATAAGGGAAAATAATAATTATTTTATTGCAATTTAAATTTAATATATTTATTTTACTCAATGGTGTAAACAGGGTTTATGGTAGTTGGTTGTACTACCGTACCTGTATTATCATTATTTTCTAAAACAACTACTCGTTTCTTTTTGCTTCTTTTAATTTTATATACAATCATTAAGATAATAATTGTAATAATAATAATAAAAATTGATGCATATACCCTAATGAATAATGATGTATGTCATGTTTGTTTAAATTATTTAATTTAGTAAGATCTTCAATGTATCTCACATCAGTACTTATTTTATCTAAACTATTCTTATTATCTATAAAATTTGTTAATTTTTTAATATTGATTAATGTATGGTCAAAATGCTCTAATTGCAAGTCAAAGGTTTTGAATTTTAGCAAATTTTCATCTAATACAGTTATGTTATCTTGGTTGGCATAAATTTTTATGAAATTCGTTTTTATGCTACAATCTAGTTCTATTTTTATCAACCCTTTATTTGCAATTAGATAACTTTGTTCCTTTTGATTTTTACAATGATATCGTAATCTAGTAGTATTTCTTGAATAAAAAATAGAAAGAAAAAAAGAAACATAAAAAAAAAAAATTTAAAATTCACATACAAAATGAAAAAAAAAAGAAGAAAAAAAAAATAGAATTTTGTTTATACAAAATTATTATAAAGTTTTTTTTTTTTTTTTTTAATAATATTTTAAAGAATATTTTAATTAATTTTGTTTTTTTTTTATTTTTTTATTTAAATGCAAATTAATTTTTTTCACGTTCCGCTTCCGCTTCTAATTCTTCTGTTTTTGACATTTTATTTGGTGGTTGATCGTCTTGATCAGAAGAATCAGCTTTTTTCTTTGATGCTTTTGTTGTTGTTGAATCATTCGGTTCATTTTTATTTTGATTTTCAATATTAGAATTTCCATCAGTACCGCCGTCAGCATCCGGTTTTGGTTCATTTTCATCATCGTCGTCTTTGTCTTCTTTACGATTTTGTTGTTCTTTTTCTGCATCATCCTCCTTTTCTTCATCATCTTCTTCGTCGTCGTCGTTGTCACCTTCTGGTGCGGCCGCTTCATTATCTTCATCACTGTCACTGTCACCGATAACGATAACATCTGATGAAATTGTAGCGACAGCGGCACGAGCTGCAGCCGATGCTGCAATTGCATTTCGTACACGTTCTTCTGCAGCTGCAACAATTTCACGGGATACACCTGGCGGCGGTCCAATTTGTCCACCAACTTCAACATCACTACTACTATCTTCATCATCGTCATCTTCATCGTCGTCGTCGTCATCGTCATCATCATCAACATCTTCATTAATATGTTGTTCCATTTCCATTTGTTGTTGTACATTATCATGATGTTCATTATCTATGGCTATATTATTATCATCATCATCTGCTTCTTGAACATTTGCTTCATAATCGGGATCATTATTTTGATCATCATCATCAAAATCGTCTGGTAGATCTCCGGTTGGATAAGCGTCACCCTCTCCGCGATGATGAAATGGACCATCAGAATCGTAATTAAATTTAATATGTATTGAAATTTTATTTTTCGGTTTTATTTTCAAATCAAATTAACAATATGGAATAGTGCGTTTTTTTTTTAAACAATGATTTATAATTCTTTTCAAATTTTCTCTTAAATTATCTATTGCATAAAAATAAATCGTATTAATATAGTATTTATTATAGTAATATATATAGTAAGTGTATATAATTGAAAAATATAATTTTGTAATTGAACGAATATATGTATATGTACATAATAAAATTGTATATCTATAATTAAATGAAATATATGTGTATAAATGATTAAATGTATAAGGGAAAATAATAATTATTTTATTGCAATTTAAATTTAATATATTTATTTTACTCAATGGTGTAAACAGGGTTTATGGTAGTTGGTTGTACTACCGTACCTGTATTATCATTATTTTCTAAAACAACTACTCGTTTCTTTTTGCTTCTTTTAATTTTATATACAATCATTAAGATAATAATTGTAATAATAATAATAAAAATTGATGCATACCCTAATGAATAATGATGTATGTCATGTTTGTTTAAATTATTTAATTTAGTAAGATCTTCAATGTATCTCACATCAGTACTTATTTTATCTAAACTATTCTTATTATCTATAAAATTTGTTAATTTTTTAATATTGATTAATGTATGGTCAAAATGCTCTAATTGCAAGTCAAAGGTTTTGAATTTTAGCAAATTTTCATCTAATACAGTTATGTTATCTTGGTTGGCATAAATTTTTATGAAATTCGTTTTTATGCTACAATCTAGTTCTATTTTTATCAACCCTTTATTTGCAATTAGATAACTTTGTTCCTTTTGATTTTTACAATGATATCGTAATCTAGTAGTATTTCTTGAATAAAAAATAGAAAGAAAACAGGAAACATAAAAAAAAAAAATTTAAAATTCACATACAAAATGAAAAAAAAAAGAAGAAAAAAAAAATAGAATTTTGTTTATACAAAATTATTATAAAGTTTTTTTTTTTTTTTTTTAATAATATTTTAAAGAATATTTTAATTAATTTTGTTTTTTTTTTATTTTTTTATTTAAATGCAAATTAATTTTTTTCACGTTCCGCTTCCGCTTCTAATTCTTCTGTTTTTGACATTTTATTTGGTGGTTGATCGTCTTGATCAGAAGAATCAGCTTTTTTCTTTGATGCTTTTGTTGTTGTTGAATCATTCGGTTCATTTTTATTTTGATTTTCAATATTAGAATTTCCATCAGTACCGCCGTCAGCATCCGGTTTTGGTTCATTTTCATCATCGTCGTCTTTGTCTTCTTTACGATTTTGTTGTTCTTTTTCTGCATCATCCTCCTTTTCTTCATCATCTTCTTCGTCGTCGTCGTCGTTGTCGTCGTTGTCACCTTCTGGTGCGGCCGCTTCATTATCTTCATCACTGTCACTGTCACCGATAACGATAACATCTGATGAAATTGTAGCGACAGCGGCACGAGCTGCAGCCGATGCTGCAATTGCATTTCGTACACGTTCTTCTGCAGCTGCAACAATTTCACGGGATACACCTGGCGGCGGTCCAATTTGTCCACCAACTTCAACATCACTACTACTATCTTCATCATCGTCATCTTCATCGTCGTCGTCGTCATCGTCATCATCATCAACATCTTCATTAATATGTTGTTCCATTTCCATTTGTTGTTGTACATTATCATGATGTTCATTATCTATGGCTATATTATTATCATCATCATCTGCTTCTTGAACATTTGCTTCATAATCGGGATCATTATTTTGATCATCATCATCAAAATCGTCTGGTAGATCTCCGGTTGGATAAGCGTCACCCTCTCCGCGATGATGAAATGGACCATCAGAATCGTAATTAAATTTAATATGTATTGAAATTTTATTTTTCGGTTTTATTTTCAAATCAAATTAACAATATGGAATAGTGCGTTTTTTTTTTAAACAATGATTTATAATTCTTTTCAAATTTTCTCTTAAATTATCTATTGCATAAAAATAAATCGTATTAATATAGTATTTATTATAGTAATATATATAGTAAGTGTATATAATTGAAAAATATAATTTTGTAATTGAACGAATATATGTATATGTACATAATAAAATTGTATATCTATAATTAAATGAAATATATGTGTATAAATGATTAAATGTATAAGGGAAAATAATAATTATTTTATTGCAATTTAAATTTAATATATTTATTTTACTCAATGGTGTAAACAGGGTTTATGGTAGTTGGTTGTACTACCGTACCTGTATTATCATTATTTTCTAAAACAACTACTCGTTTCTTTTTGCTTCTTTTAATTTTATATACAATCATTAAGATAATAATTGTAATAATAATAATAAAAATTGATGCATACCCTAATGAATAATGATGTATGTCATGTTTGTTTAAATTATTTAATTTAGTAAGATCTTCAATGTATCTCACATCAGTACTTATTTTATCTAAACTATTCTTATTATCTATAAAATTTGTTAATTTTTTAATATTGATTAATGTATGGTCAAAATGCTCTAATTGCAAGTCAAAGGTTTTGAATTTTAGCAAATTTTCATCTAATACAGTTATGTTATCTTGGTTGGCATAAATTTTTATGAAATTCGTTTTTATGCTACAATCTAGTTCTATTTTTATCAACCCTTTATTTGCAATTAGATAACTTTGTTCCTTTTGATTTTTACAATGATATCGTAATCTAGTAGTATTTCTTGAATAAAAAATAGAAAGAAAACAGGAAACATAAAAAAAAAAAATTTAAAATTCACATACAAAATGAAAAAAAAAAGAAGAAAAAAAAAATAGAATTTTGTTTATACAAAATTATTATAAAGTTTTTTTTTTTTTTTTTTAATAATATTTTAAAGAATATTTTAATTAATTTTGTTTTTTTTTTATTTTTTTATTTAAATGCAAATTAATTTTTTTCACGTTCCGCTTCCGCTTCTAATTCTTCTGTTTTTGACATTTTATTTGGTGGTTGATCGTCTTGATCAGAAGAATCAGCTTTTTTCTTTGATGCTTTTGTTGTTGTTGAATCATTCGGTTCATTTTTATTTTGATTTTCAATATTAGAATTTCCATCAGTACCGCCGTCAGCATCCGGTTTTGGTTCATTTTCATCATCGTCGTCTTTGTCTTCTTTACGATTTTGTTGTTCTTTTTCTGCATCATCCTCCTTTTCTTCATCATCTTCTTCGTCGTCGTCGTTGTCACCTTCTGGTGCGGCCGCTTCATTATCTTCATCACTGTCACTGTCACCGATAACGATAACATCTGATGAAATTGTAGCGACAGCGGCACGAGCTGCAGCCGATGCTGCAATTGCATTTCGTACACGTTCTTCTGCAGCTGCAACAATTTCACGGGATACACCTGGCGGCGGTCCAATTTGTCCACCAACTTCAACATCACTACTACTATCTTCATCATCGTCATCTTCATCGTCGTCGTCGTCGTCGTCATCGTCATCATCATCAACATCTTCATTAATATGTTGTTCCATTTCCATTTGTTGTTGTACATTATCATGATGTTCATTATCTATGGCTATATTATTATCATCATCATCTGCTTCTTGAACATTTGCTTCATAATCGGGATCATTATTTTGATCATCATCATCAAAATCGTCTGGTAGATCTCCGGTTGGATAAGCGTCACCCTCTCCGCGATGATGAAATGGACCATCAGAATCGTAATTAAATTTTATATGTATTGAAATTTTATTTTTCGGTTTTATTTTCAAATCAAATTAACAATATGGAATAGTGCGTTTTTTTTTTAAACAATGATTTATAATTCTTTTCAAATTTTCTCTTAAATTATCTATTGCATAAAAATAAATCGTATTAATATAGTATTTATTATAGTAATATATATAGTAAGTGTATATAATTGAAAAATATAATTTTGTAATTGAACGAATATATGTATATGTACATAATAAAATTGTATATCTATAATTAAATGAAATATATGTGTATAAATGATTAAATGTATAAGGGAAAATAATAATTATTTTATTGCAATTTAAATTTAATATATTTATTTTACTCAATGGTGTAAACAGGGTTTATGGTAGTTGGTTGTACTACCGTACCTGTATTATCATTATTTTCTAAAACAACTACTCGTTTCTTTTTGCTTCTTTTAATTTTATATACAATCATTAAGATAATAATTGTAATAATAATAATAAAAATTGATGCATACCCTAATGAATAATGATGTATGTCATGTTTGTTTAAATTATTTAATTTAGTAAGATCTTCAATGTATCTCACATCAGTACTTATTTTATCTAAACTATTCTTATTATCTATAAAATTTGTTAATTTTTTAATATTGATTAATGTATGGTCAAAATGCTCTAATTGCAAGTCAAAGGTTTTGAATTTTAGCAAATTTTCATCTAATACAGTTATGTTATCTTGGTTGGCATAAATTTTTATGAAATTCGTTTTTATGCTACAATCTAGTTCTATTTTTATCAACCCTTTATTTGCAATTAGATAACTTTGTTCCTTTTGATTTTTACAATGATATCGTAATCTAGTAGTATTTCTTGAATAAAAAATAGAAAGAAAAAAAGAAACATAAAAAAAAAAAATTTAAAATTCACATACAAAATGAAAAAAAAAAGAAGAAAAAAAAATAGAATTTTGTTTATACAAAATTATTATAAAGTTTTTTTTTTTTTTTTTTAATAATATTTTAAAGAATATTTTAATTAATTTTGTTTTTTTTTTATTTTTTTATTTAAATGCAAATTAATTTTTTTCACGTTCCGCTTCCGCTTCTAATTCTTCTGTTTTTGACATTTTATTTGGTGGTTGATCGTCTTGATCAGAAGAATCAGCTTTTTTCTTTGATGCTTTTGTTGTTGTTGAATCATTCGGTTCATTTTTATTTTGATTTTCAATATTAGAATTTCCATCAGTACCGCCGTCAGCATCCGGTTTTGGTTCATTTTCATCATCGTCGTCTTTGTCTTCTTTACGATTTTGTTGTTCTTTTTCTGCATCATCCTCCTTTTCTTCATCATCTTCTTCGTCGTCGTCGTCGTCGTCGTCGTTGTCACCTTCTGGTGCGGCCGCTTCATTATCTTCATCACTGTCACTGTCACCGATAACGATAACATCTGATGAAATTGTAGCGACAGCGGCACGAGCTGCAGCCGATGCTGCAATTGCATTTCGTACACGTTCTTCTGCAGCTGCAACAATTTCACGGGATACACCTGGCGGCGGTCCAATTTGTCCACCAACTTCAACATCACTACTACTATCTTCATCATCGTCATCTTCATCGTCGTCGTCGTCATCGTCATCATCATCAACATCTTCATTAATATGTTGTTCCATTTCCATTTGTTGTTGTACATTATCATGATGTTCATTATCTATGGCTATATTATTATCATCATCATCTGCTTCTTGAACATTTGCTTCATAATCGGGATCATTATTTTGATCATCATCATCAAAATCGTCTGGTATATCTCCGGTTGGATAAGCGTCACCCTCTCCGCGATGATGAAATGGACCATCAGAATCGTAATTAAATTTAATATGTATTGAAATTTTATTTTTCGGTTTTATTTTCAAATCAAATTAACAATATGGAATAGTGCGTTTTTTTTTTAAACAATGATTTATAATTCTTTTCAAATTTTCTCTTAAATTATCTATTGCATAAAAATAAATCGTATTAATATAGTATTTATTATAGTAATATATATAGTAAGTGTATATAATTGAAAAATATAATTTTGTAATTGAACGAATATATGTATATGTACATAATAAAATTGTATATCTATAATTAAATGAAATATATGTGTATAAATGATTAAATGTATAAGGGAAAATAATAATTATTTTATTGCAATTTAAATTTAATATATTTATTTTACTCAATGGTGTAAACAGGGTTTATGGTAGTTGGTTGTACTACCGTACCTGTATTATCATTATTTTCTAAAACAACTACTCGTTTCTTTTTGCTTCTTTTAATTTTATATACAATCATTAAGATAATAATTGTAATAATAATAATAAAAATTGATGCATACCCTAATGAATAATGATGTATGTCATGTTTGTTTAAATTATTTAATTTAGTAAGATCTTCAATGTATCTCACATCAGTACTTATTTTATCTAAACTATTCTTATTATCTATAAAATTTGTTAATTTTTTAATATTGATTAATGTATGGTCAAAATGCTCTAATTGCAAGTCAAAGGTTTTGAATTTTAGCAAATTTTCATCTAATACAGTTATGTTATCTTGGTTGGCATAAATTTTTATGAAATTCGTTTTTATGCTACAATCTAGTTCTATTTTTATCAACCCTTTATTTGCAATTAGATAACTTTGTTCCTTTTGATTTTTACAATGATATCGTAATCTAGTAGTATTTCTTGAATAAAAAATAGAAAGAAAAAAAGAAACATAAAAAAAAAAAATTTAAAATTCACATACAAAATGAAAAAAAAAAGAAGAAAAAAAAAAATAGAATTTTGTTTATACAAAATTATTATAAAGTTTTTTTTTTTTTTTTTTTAATAATATTTTAAAGAATATTTTAATTAATTTTGTTTTTTTTTTATTTTTTTATTTAAATGCAAATTAATTTTTTTCACGTTCCGCTTCCGCTTCTAATTCTTCTGTTTTTGACATTTTATTTGGTGGTTGATCGTCTTGATCAGAAGAATCAGCTTTTTTCTTTGATGCTTTTGTTGTTGTTGAATCATTCGGTTCATTTTTATTTTGATTTTCAATATTAGAATTTCCATCAGTACCGCCGTCAGCATCCGGTTTTGGTTCATTTTCATCATCGTCGTCTTTGTCTTCTTTACGATTTTGTTGTTCTTTTTCTGCATCATCCTCCTTTTCTTCATCATCTTCTTCGTCGTCGTCGTCGTCGTCGTCGTTGTCACCTTCTGGTGCGGCCGCTTCATTATCTTCATCACTGTCACTGTCACCGATAACGATAACATCTGATGAAATTGTAGCGACAGCGGCACGAGCTGCAGCCGATGCTGCAATTGCATTTCGTACACGTTCTTCTGCAGCTGCAACAATTTCACGGGATACACCTGGCGGCGGTCCAATTTGTCCACCAACTTCAACATCACTACTACTATCTTCATCATCGTCATCTTCATCGTCGTCGTCGTCATCGTCATCATCATCAACATCTTCATTAATATGTTGTTCCATTTCCATTTGTTGTTGTACATTATCATGATGTTCATTATCTATGGCTATATTATTATCATCATCATCTGCTTCTTGAACATTTGCTTCATAATCGGGATCATTATTTTGATCATCATCATCAAAATCGTCTGGTAGATCTCCGGTTGGATAAGCGTCACCCTCTCCGCGATGATGAAATGGACCATCAGAATCGTAATTAAATTTAATATGTATTGAAATTTTATTTTTCGGTTTTATTTTCAAATCAAATTAACAATATGGAATAGTGCGTTTTTTTTTTAAACAATGATTTATAATTCTTTTCAAATTTTCTCTTAAATTATCTATTGCATAAAAATAAATCGTATTAATATAGTATTTATTATAGTAATATATATAGTAAGTGTATATAATTGAAAAATATAATTTTGTAATTGAACGAATATATGTATATGTACATAATAAAATTGTATATCTATAATTAAATGAAATATATGTGTATAAATGATTAAATGTATAAGGGAAAATAATAATTATTTTATTGCAATTTAAATTTAATATATTTATTTTACTCAATGGTGTAAACAGGGTTTATGGTAGTTGGTTGTACTACCGTACCTGTATTATCATTATTTTCTAAAACAACTACTCGTTTCTTTTTGCTTCTTTTAATTTTATATACAATCATTAAGATAATAATTGTAATAATAATAATAAAAATTGATGCATACCCTAATGAATAATGATGTATGTCATGTTTGTTTAAATTATTTAATTTAGTAAGATCTTCAATGTATCTCACATCAGTACTTATTTTATCTAAACTATTCTTATTATCTATAAAATTTGTTAATTTTTTAATATTGATTAATGTATGGTCAAAATGCTCTAATTGCAAGTCAAAGGTTTTGAATTTTAGCAAATTTTCATCTAATACAGTTATGTTATCTTGGTTGGCATAAATTTTTATGAAATTCGTTTTTATGCTACAATCTAGTTCTATTTTTATCAACCCTTTATTTGCAATTAGATAACTTTGTTCCTTTTGATTTTTACAATGATATCGTAATCTAGTAGTATTTCTTGAATAAAAAATAGAAAGAAAAAAAGAAACATAAAAAAAAAAAATTTTAAATTCACATACAAAATGAAAAAAAAAGAAGAAAAAAAAAATAGAATTTTGTTTATACAAAATTATTATAAAGTTTTTTTTTTTTTTTTTTAATAATATTTTAAAGAATATTTTAATTAATTTTGTTTTTTTTTTATTTTTTTATTTAAATGCAAATTAATTTTTTTCACGTTCCGCTTCCGCTTCTAATTCTTCTGTTTTTGACATTTTATTTGGTGGTTGATCGTCTTGATCAGAAGAATCAGCTTTTTTCTTTGATGCTTTTGTTGTTGTTGAATCATTCGGTTCATTTTTATTTTGATTTTCAATATTAGAATTTCCATCAGTACCGCCGTCAGCATCCGGTTTTGGTTCATTTTCATCATCGTCGTCTTTGTCTTCTTTACGATTTTGTTGTTCTTTTTCTGCATCATCCTCCTTTTCTTCATCATCTTCTTCGTCGTCGTCGTCGTCGTCGTCGTTGTCACCTTCTGGTGCGGCCGCTTCATTATCTTCATCACTGTCACTGTCACCGATAACGATAACATCTGATGAAATTGTAGCGACAGCGGCACGAGCTGCAGCCGATGCTGCAATTGCATTTCGTACACGTTCTTCTGCAGCTGCAACAATTTCACGGGATACACCTGGCGGCGGTCCAATTTGTCCACCAACTTCAACATCACTACTACTATCTTCATCATCGTCATCTTCATCGTCGTCGTCGTCATCGTCATCATCATCAACATCTTCATTAATATGTTGTTCCATTTCCATTTGTTGTTGTACATTATCATGATGTTCATTATCTATGGCTATATTATTATCATCATCATCTGCTTCTTGAACATTTGCTTCATAATCGGGATCATTATTTTGATCATCATCATCAAAATCGTCTGGTAGATCTCCGGTTGGATAAGCGTCACCCTCTCCGCGATGATGAAATGGACCATCAGAATCGTAATTAAATTTAATATGTATTGAAATTTTATTTTTCGGTTTTATTTTCAAATCAAATTAACAATATGGAATAGTGCGTTTTTTTTTTAAACAATGATTTATAATTCTTTTCAAATTTTCTCTTAAATTATCTATTGCATAAAAATAAATCGTATTAATATAGTATTTATTATAGTAATATATATAGTAAGTGTACATAATTGAAAAATATAATTTTGTAATTGAACGAATATATGTATATGTACATAATAAAATTGTATATCTATAATTAAATGAAATATATGTGTATAAATGATTAAATGTATAAGGGAAAATAATAATTATTTTATTGCAATTTAAATTTAATATATTTATTTTACTCAATGGTGTAAACAGGGTTTATGGTAGTTGGTTGTACTACCGTACCTGTATTATCATTATTTTCTAAAACAACTACTCGTTTCTTTTTGCTTCTTTTAATTTTATATACAATCATTAAGATAATAATTGTAATAATAATAATAAAAATTGATGCATACCCTAATGAATAATGATGTATGTCATGTTTGTTTAAATTATTTAATTTAGTAAGATCTTCAATGTATCTCACATCAGTACTTATTTTATCTAAACTATTCTTATTATCTATAAAATTTGTTAATTTTTTAATATTGATTAATGTATGGTCAAAATGCTCTAATTGCAAGTCAAAGGTTTTGAATTTTAGCAAATTTTCATCTAATACAGTTATGTTATCTTGGTTGGCATAAATTTTTATGAAATTCGTTTTTATGCTACAATCTAGTTCTATTTTTATCAACCCTTTATTTGCAATTAGATAACTTTGTTCCTTTTGATTTTTACAATGATATCGTAATCTAGTAGTATTTCTTGAATAAAAAATAGAAAGAAAAAAAGAAACATAAAAAAAAAAATTTAAAATTCACATACAAAATGAAAAAAAAAAGAAGAAAAAAAAATAGAATTTTGTTTATACAAAATTATTATAAAGTTTTTTTTTTTTTTTTTTTAATAATATTTTAAAGAATATTTTAATTAATTTTGTTTTTTTTTTATTTTTTTATTTAAATGCAAATTAATTTTTTTCACGTTCCGCTTCCGCTTCTAATTCTTCTGTTTTTGACATTTTATTGGTGGTTGATCGTCTTGATCAGAAGAATCAGCTTTTTTCTTTGATGCTTTTGTTGTTGTTGAATCATTCGGTTCATTTTTATTTTGATTTTCAATATTAGAATTTCCATCAGTACCGCCGTCAGCATCCGGTTTTGGTTCATTTTCATCATCGTCGTCTTTGTCTTCTTTACGATTTTGTTGTTCTTTTTCTGCATCATCCTCCTTTTCTTCATCATCTTCTTCGTCGTCGTCGTCGTCGTCGTCGTTGTCACCTTCTGGTGCGGCCGCTTCATTATCTTCATCACTGTCACTGTCACCGATAACGATAACATCTGATGAAATTGTAGCGACAGCGGCACGAGCTGCAGCCGATGTTGCAATTGCATTTCGTACACGTTCTTCTGCAGCTGCAACAATTTCACGGGATACACCTGGCGGCGGTCCAATTTGTCCACCAACTTCAACATCACTACTACTATCTTCATCATCGTCATCTTCATCGTCGTCGTCGTCATCGTCATCATCATCAACATCTTCATTAATATGTTGTTCCATTTCCATTTGTTGTTGTACATTATCATGATGTTCATTATCTATGGCTATATTATTATCATCATCATCTGCTTCTTGAACATTTGCTTCATAATCGGGATCATTATTTTGATCATCATCATCAAAATCGTCTGGTAGATCTCCGGTTGGATAAGCGTCACCCTCTCCGCGATGATGAAATGGACCATCAGAATCGTAATTAAATTTAATATGTATTGAAATTTTATTTTTCGGTTTTATTTTCAAATCAAATTAACAATATGGAATAGTGCGTTTTTTTTTTAAACAATGATTTATAATTCTTTTCAAATTTTCTCTTAAATTATCTATTGCATAAAAATAAATCGTATTAATATAGTATTTATTATAGTAATATATATAGTAAGTGTATATAATTGAAAAATATAATTTTGTAATTGAACGAATATATGTATATGTACATAATAAAATTGTATATCTATAATTAAATGAAATATATGTGTATAAATGATTAAATGTATAAGGGAAAATAATAATTATTTTATTGCAATTTAAATTTAATATATTTATTTTACTCAATGGTGTAAACAGGGTTTATGGTAGTTGGTTGTACTACCGTACCTGTATTATCATTATTTTCTAAAACAACTACTCGTTTCTTTTTGCTTCTTTTAATTTTATATACAATCATTAAGATAATAATTGTAATAATAATAATAAAAATTGATGCATACCCTAATGAATAATGATGTATGTCATGTTTGTTTAAATTATTTAATTTAGTAAGATCTTCAATGTATCTCACATCAGTACTTATTTTATCTAAACTATTCTTATTATCTATAAAATTTGTTAATTTTTTAATATTGATTAATGTATGGTCAAAATGCTCTAATTGCAAGTCAAAGGTTTTGAATTTTAGCAAATTTTCATCTAATACAGTTATGTTATCTTGGTTGGCATAAATTTTTATGAAATTCGTTTTTATGCTACAATCTAGTTCTATTTTTATCAACCCTTTATTTGCAATTAGATAACTTTGTTCCTTTTGATTTTTACAATGATATCGTAATCTAGTAGTATTTCTTGAATAAAAAAATAGAAAGAAAAAAAGAAACATAAAAAAAAAATTTAAAATTCACATACAAAATGAAAAAAAAAAGAAGAAAAAAAAATAGAATTTTGTTTATACAAAATTATTATAAAGTTTTTTTTTTTTTTTTTTAATAATATTTTAAAGAATATTTTAATTAATTTTGTTTTTTTTTATTTTTTTATTTAAATGCAAATTAATTTTTTTCACGTTCCGCTTCCGCTTCTAATTCTTCTGTTTTTGACATTTTATTTGGTGGTTGATCGTCTTGATCAGAGAATCAGCTTTTTTCTTTGATGCTTTTGTTGTTGTTGAATCATTCGGTTCATTTTTATTTTGATTTTCAATATTAGAATTTCCATCAGTACCGCCGTCAGCATCCGGTTTTGGTTCATTTTCATCATCGTCGTCTTTGTCTTCTTTACGATTTTGTTGTTCTTTTTCTGCATCATCCTCCTTTTCTTCATCATCTTCTTCGTCGTCGTCGTCGTCGTCGTCGTTGTCACCTTCTGGTGCGGCCGCTTCATTATCTTCATCACTGTCACTGTCACCGATAACGATAACATCTGATGAAATTGTAGCGACAGCGGCACGAGCTGCAGCCGATGCTGCAATTGCATTTCGTACACGTTCTTCTGCAGCTACAACAATTTCACGGGATACACCTGGCGGCGGTCCAATTTGTCCACCAACTTCAACATCACTACTACTATCTTCATCATCGTCATCTTCATCGTCGTCGTCGTCATCGTCATCATCATCAACATCTTCATTAATATGTTGTTCCATTTCCATTTGTTGTTGTACATTATCATGATGTTCATTATCTATGGCTATATTATTATCATCATCATCTGCTTCTTGAACATTTGCTTCATAATCGGGATCATTATTTTGATCATCATCATCAAAATCGTCTGGTAGATCTCCGGTTGGATAAGCGTCACCCTCTCCGCGATGATGAAATGGACCATCAGAATCGTAATTAAATTTAATATGTATTGAAATTTTATTTTTCGGTTTTATTTTAATCAAATTAACAATATGGAATAGTGCGTTTTTTTTTTAAACAATGATTTATAATTCTTTTCAAATTTTCTCTTAAATTATCTATTGCATAAAAATAAATCGTATTAATATAGTATTTATTATAGTAATATATATAGTAAGTGTATATAATTGAAAAATATAATTTTGTAATTGAACGAATATATGTATATGTACATAATAAAATTGTATATCTATAATTAAATGAAATATATGTGTATAAATGATTAAATGTATAAGGGAAAATAATAATTATTTTATTGCAATTTAAATTTAATATATTTATTTTACTCAATGGTGTAAACAGGGTTTATGGTAGTTGGTTGTACTACCGTACCTGTATTATCATTATTTTCTAAAACAACTACTCGTTTCTTTTTGCTTCTTTTAATTTTATATACAATCATTAAGATAATAATTGTAATAATAATAATAAAAATTGATGCATACCCTAATGAATAATGATGTATGTCATGTTTGTTTAAATTATTTAATTTAGTAAGATCTTCAATGTATCTCACATCAGTACTTATTTTATCTAAACTATTCTTATTATCTATAAAATTTGTTAATTTTTTAATATTGATTAATGTATGGTCAAAATGCTCTAATTGCAAGTCAAAGGTTTTGAATTTTAGCAAATTTTCATCTAATACAGTTATGTTATCTTGGTTGGCATAAATTTTTATGAAATTCGTTTTTATGCTACAATCTAGTTCTATTTTTATCAACCCTTTATTTGCAATTAGATAACTTTGTTCCTTTTGATTTTTACAATGATATCGTAATCTAGTAGTATTTCTTGAATAAAAAATAGAAAGAAAAAAAGAAACATAAAAAAAAAAAATTTAAAATTCACATACAAAATGAAAAAAAAAAGAAGAAAAAAAAAAATAGAATTTTGTTTATACAAAATTATTATAAAGTTTTTTTTTTTTTTTTTTTAATAATATTTTAAAGAATATTTTAATTAATTTTGTTTTTTTTTTATTTTTTTATTTAAATGCAAATTAATTTTTTTCACGTTCCGCTTCCGCTTCTAATTCTTCTGTTTTTGACATTTTATTTGGTGGTTGATCGTCTTGATCAGAAGAATCAGCTTTTTTCTTTGATGCTTTTGTTGTTGTTGAATCATTCGGTTCATTTTTATTTTGATTTTCAATATTAGAATTTCCATCAGTACCGCCGTCAGCATCCGGTTTTGGTTCATTTTCATCATCGTCGTCTTTGTCTTCTTTACGATTTTGTTGTTCTTTTTCTGCATCATCCTCCTTTTCTTCATCATCTTCTTCGTCGTCGTCGTCGTCGTCGTCGTTGTCACCTTCTGGTGCGGCCGCTTCATTATCTTCATCACTGTCACTGTCACCGATAACGATAACATCTGATGAAATTGTAGCGACAGCGGCACGAGCTGCAGCCGATGCTGCAATTGCATTTCGTACACGTTCTTCTGCAGCTGCAACAATTTCACGGGATACACCTGGCGGCGGTCTAATTTGTCCACCAACTTCAACATCACTACTACTATCTTCATCATCGTCATCTTCATCGTCGTCGTCGTCATCGTCATCATCATCAACATCTTCATTAATATGTTGTTCCATTTCCATTTGTTGTTGTACATTATCATGATGTTCATTATCTATGGCTATATTATTATCATCATCATCTGCTTCTTGAACATTTGCTTCATAATCGGGATCATTATTTTGATCATCATCATCAAAATCGTCTGGTATATCTCCGGTTGGATAAGCGTCACCCTCTCCACGATGATGAAATGGACCATCAGAATCGTAATTAAATTTAATATGTATTGAAATTTTATTTTTCGGTTTTATTTTCAAATCAAATTAACAATATGGAATAGTGCGTTTTTTTTTTAAACAATGATTTATAATTCTTTTCAAATTTTCTCTTAAATTATCTATTGCATAAAAATAAATCGTATTAATATAGTATTTATTATAGTAATATATATAGTAAGTGTATATAATTGAAAAATATAATTTTGTAATTGAACGAATATATGTATATGTACATAATAAAATTGTATATCTATAATTAAATGAAATATATGTGTATAAATGATTAAATGTATAAGGGAAAATAATAATTATTTTATTGCAATTTAAATTTAATATATTTATTTTACTCAATGGTGTAAACAGGGTTTATGGTAGTTGGTTGTACTACCGTACCTGTATTATCATTATTTTCTAAAGCAACTACTCGTTTCTTTTTGCTTCTTTTAATTTTATATACAATCATTAAGATAATAATTGTAATAATAATAATAAAAATTGATGCATACCCTAATGAATAATGATGTATGTCATGTTTGTTTAAATTATTTAATTTAGTAAGATCTTCAATGTATCTCACATCAGTACTTATTTTATCTAAACTATTCTTATTATCTATAAAATTTGTTAATTTTTTAATATTGATTAATGTATGGTCAAAATGCTCTAATTGCAAGTCAAAGGTTTTGAATTTTAGCAAATTTTCATCTAATACAGTTATGTTATCTTGGTTGGCATAAATTTTTATGAAATTCGTTTTTATGCTACAATCTAGTTCTATTTTTATCAACCCTTTATTTGCAATTAGATAACTTTGTTCCTTTTGATTTTTACAATGATATCGTAATCTAGTAGTATTTCTTGAATAAAAAATAGAAAGAAAAAAAGAAACATAAAAAAAAAAATTTAAAATTCACATACAAAATGAAAAAAAAAAGAAGAAAAAAAAAATAGAATTTTGTTTATACAAAATTATTATAAAGTTTTTTTTTTTTTTTTTAATAATATTTTAAAGAATATTTTAATTAATTTTGTTTTTTTTTTATTTTTTTATTTAAATGCAAATTAATTTTTTTCACGTTCCGCTTCCGCTTCTAATTCTTCTGTTTTTGACATTTTATTTGGTGGTTGATCGTCTTGATCAGAAGAATCAGCTTTTTTCTTTGATGCTTTTGTTGTTGTTGAATCATTCGGTTCATTTTTATTTTGATTTTCAATATTAGAATTTCCATCAGTACCGCCGTCAGCATCCGGTTTTGGTTCATTTTCATCATCGTCGTCTTTGTCTTCTTTACGATTTTGTTGTTCTTTTTCTGCATCATCCTCCTTTTCTTCATCATCTTCTTCGTCGTCGTCGTCGTCGTCGTCGTTGTCACCTTCTGGTGCGGCCGCTTCATTATCTTCATCACTGTCACTGTCACCGATAACGATAACATCTGATGAAATTGTAGCGACAGCGGCACGAGCTGCAGCCGATGCTGCAATTGCATTTCGTACACGTTCTTCTGCAGCTGCAACAATTTCACGGGATACACCTGGCGGCGGTCCAATTTGTCCACCAACTTCAACATCACTACTACTATCTTCATCATCGTCATCTTCATCGTCGTCGTCGTCATCGTCATCATCATCAACATCTTCATTAATATGTTGTTCCATTTCCATTTGTTGTTGTACATTATCATGATGTTCATTATCTATGGCTATATTATTATCATCATCATCTGCTTCTTGAACATTTGCTTCATAATCGGGATCATTATTTTGATCATCATCATCAAAATCGTCTGGTAGATCTCCGGTTGGATAAGCGTCACCCTCTCCGCGATGATGAAATGGACCATCAGAATCGTAATTAAATTTAATATGTATTGAAATTTTATTTTTCGGTTTTATTTTCAAATCAAATTAACAATATGGAATAGTGCGTTTTTTTTTTAAACAATGATTTATAATTCTTTTCAAATTTTCTCTTAAATTATCTATTGCATAAAAATAAATCGTATTAATATAGTATTTATTATAGTAATATATATAGTAAGTGTATATAATTGAAAAATATAATTTTGTAATTGAACGAATATATGTATATGTACATAATAAAATTGTATATCTATAATTAAATGAAATATATGTGTATAAATGATTAAATGTATAAGGGAAAATAATAATTATTTTATTGCAATTTAAATTTAATATATTTATTTTACTCAATGGTGTAAACAGGGTTTATGGTAGTTGGTTGTACTACCGTACCTGTATTATCATTATTTTCTAAAACAACTACTCGTTTCTTTTTGCTTCTTTTAATTTTATATACAATCATTAAGATAATAATTGTAATAATAATAATAAAAATTGATGCATACCCTAATGAATAATGATGTATGTCATGTTTGTTTAAATTATTTAATTTAGTAAGATCTTCAATGTATCTCACATCAGTACTTATTTTATCTAAACTATTCTTATTATCTATAAAATTTGTTAATTTTTTAATATTGATTAATGTATGGTCAAAATGCTCTAATTGCAAGTCAAAGGTTTTGAATTTTAGCAAATTTTCATCTAATACAGTTATGTTATCTTGGTTGGCATAAATTTTTATGAAATTCGTTTTTATGCTACAATCTAGTTCTATTTTTATCAACCCTTTATTTGCAATTAGATAACTTTGTTCCTTTTGATTTTTACAATGATATCGTAATCTAGTAGTATTTCTTGAATAAAAAATAGAAAGAAAAAAAGAAACATAAAAAAAAAAAATTTAAAATTCACATACAAAATGAAAAAAAAAAGAAGAAAAAAAAAAATAGAATTTTGTTTATACAAAATTATTATAAAGTTTTTTTTTTTTTTTTTTTAATAATATTTTAAAGAATATTTTAATTAATTTTGTTTTTTTTTTATTTTTTTATTTAAATGCAAATTAATTTTTTTCACGTTCCGCTTCCGCTTCTAATTCTTCTGTTTTTGACATTTTATTTGGTGGTTGATCGTCTTGATCAGAAGAATCAGCTTTTTTCTTTGATGCTTTTGTTGTTGTTGAATCATTCGGTTCATTTTTATTTTGATTTTCAATATTAGAATTTCCATCAGTACCGCCGTCAGCATCCGGTTTTGGTTCATTTTCATCATCGTCGTCTTTGTCTTCTTTACGATTTTGTTGTTCTTTTTCTGCATCATCCTCCTTTTCTTCATCATCTTCTTCGTCGTCGTCGTCGTCGTCGTCGTTGTCACCTTCTGGTGCGGCCGCTTCATTATCTTCATCACTGTCACTGTCACCGATAACGATAACATCTGATGAAATTGTAGCGACAGCGGCACGAGCTGCAGCCGATGCTGCAATTGCATTTCGTACACGTTCTTCTGCAGCTGCAACAATTTCACGGGATACACCTGGCGGCGGTCTAATTTGTCCACCAACTTCAACATCACTACTACTATCTTCATCATCGTCATCTTCATCGTCGTCGTCGTCATCGTCATCATCATCAACATCTTCATTAATATGTTGTTCCATTTCCATTTGTTGTTGTACATTATCATGATGTTCATTATCTATGGCTATATTATTATCATCATCATCTGCTTCTTGAACATTTGCTTCATAATCGGGATCATTATTTTGATCATCATCATCAAAATCGTCTGGTATATCTCCGGTTGGATAAGCGTCACCCTCTCCACGATGATGAAATGGACCATCAGAATCGTAATTAAATTTAATATGTATTGAAATTTTATTTTTCGGTTTTATTTTCAAATCAAATTAACAATATGGAATAGTGCGTTTTTTTTTTAAACAATGATTTATAATTCTTTTCAAATTTTCTCTTAAATTATCTATTGCATAAAAATAAATCGTATTAATATAGTATTTATTATAGTAATATATATAGTAAGTGTATATAATTGAAAAATATAATTTTGTAATTGAACGAATATATGTATATGTACATAATAAAATTGTATATCTATAATTAAATGAAATATATGTGTATAAATGATTAAATGTATAAGGGAAAATAATAATTATTTTATTGCAATTTAAATTTAATATATTTATTTTACTCAATGGTGTAAACAGGGTTTATGGTAGTTGGTTGTACTACCGTACCTGTATTATCATTATTTTCTAAAGCAACTACTCGTTTCTTTTTGCTTCTTTTAATTTTATATACAATCATTAAGATAATAATTGTAATAATAATAATAAAAATTGATGCATACCCTAATGAATAATGATGTATGTCATGTTTGTTTAAATTATTTAATTTAGTAAGATCTTCAATGTATCTCACATCAGTACTTATTTTATCTAAACTATTCTTATTATCTATAAAATTTGTTAATTTTTTAATATTGATTAATGTATGGTCAAAATGCTCTAATTGCAAGTCAAAGGTTTTGAATTTTAGCAAATTTTCATCTAATACAGTTATGTTATCTTGGTTGGCATAAATTTTTATGAAATTCGTTTTTATGCTACAATCTAGTTCTATTTTTATCAACCCTTTATTTGCAATTAGATAACTTTGTTCCTTTTGATTTTTACAATGATATCGTAATCTAGTAGTATTTCTTGAATAAAAAATAGAAAGAAAAAAAGAAACATAAAAAAAAAAATTTAAAATTCACATACAAAATGAAAAAAAAAAGAAGAAAAAAAAAATAGAATTTTGTTTATACAAAATTATTATAAAGTTTTTTTTTTTTTTTTTAATAATATTTTAAAGAATATTTTAATTAATTTTGTTTTTTTTTTATTTTTTTATTTAAATGCAAATTAATTTTTTTCACGTTCCGCTTCCGCTTCTAATTCTTCTGTTTTTGACATTTTATTTGGTGGTTGATCGTCTTGATCAGAAGAATCAGCTTTTTTCTTTGATGCTTTTGTTGTTGTTGAATCATTCGGTTCATTTTTATTTTGATTTTCAATATTAGAATTTCCATCAGTACCGCCGTCAGCATCCGGTTTTGGTTCATTTTCATCATCGTCGTCTTTGTCTTCTTTACGATTTTGTTGTTCTTTTTCTGCATCATCCTCCTTTTCTTCATCATCTTCTTCGTCGTCGTCGTCGTCGTCGTCGTTGTCACCTTCTGGTGCGGCCGCTTCATTATCTTCATCACTGTCACTGTCACCGATAACGATAACATCTGATGAAATTGTAGCGACAGCGGCACGAGCTGCAGCCGATGCTGCAATTGCATTTCGTACACGTTCTTCTGCAGCTGCAACAATTTCACGGGATACACCTGGCGGCGGTCCAATTTGTCCACCAACTTCAACATCACTACTACTATCTTCATCATCGTCATCTTCATCGTCGTCGTCGTCATCGTCATCATCATCAACATCTTCATTAATATGTTGTTCCATTTCCATTTGTTGTTGTACATTATCATGATGTTCATTATCTATGGCTATATTATTATCATCATCATCTGCTTCTTGAACATTTGCTTCATAATCGGGATCATTATTTTGATCATCATCATCAAAATCGTCTGGTAGATCTCCGGTTGGATAAGCGTCACCCTCTCCGCGATGATGAAATGGACCATCAGAATCGTAATTAAATTTAATATGTATTGAAATTTTATTTTTCGGTTTTATTTTCAAATCAAATTAACAATATGGAATAGTGCGTTTTTTTTTTTAAACAATGATTTATAATTCTTTTCAAATTTTCTCTTAAATTATCTATTGCATAAAAATAAATCGTATTAATATAGTATTTATTATAGTAATATATATAGTAAGTGTATATAATTGAAAAATATAATTTTGTAATTGAACGAATATATGTATATGTACATAATAAAATTGTATATCTATAATTAAATGAAATATATGTGTATAAATGATTAAATGTATAAGGGAAAATAATAATTATTTTATTGCAATTTAAATTTAATATATTTATTTTACTCAATGGTGTAAACAGGGTTTATGGTAGTTGGTTGTACTACCGTACCTGTATTATCATTATTTTCTAAAACAACTACTCGTTTCTTTTTGCTTCTTTTAATTTTATATACAATCATTAAGATAATAATTGTAATAATAATAATAAAAATTGATGCATACCCTAATGAATAATGATGTATGTCATGTTTGTTTAAATTATTTAATTTAGTAAGATCTTCAATGTATCTCACATCAGTACTTATTTTATCTAAACTATTCTTATTATCTATAAAATTTGTTAATTTTTTAATATTGATTAATGTATGGTCAAAATGCTCTAATTGCAAGTCAAAGGTTTTGAATTTTAGCAAATTTTCATCTAATACAGTTATGTTATCTTGGTTGGCATAAATTTTTATGAAATTCGTTTTTATGCTACAATCTAGTTCTATTTTTATCAACCCTTTATTTGCAATTAGATAACCTTGTTCCTTTTGATTTTTACAATGATATCGTAATCTAGTAGTATTTCTTGAATAAAAAATAGAAAGAAAAAAAGAAACATAAAAAAAAAAAATTTAAAATTCACATACAAAATGAAAAAAAAAAGAAGAAAAAAAAAATAGAATTTTGTTTATACAAAATTATTATAAAGTTTTTTTTTTTTTTTTTTAATAATATTTTAAAGAATATTTTAATTAATTTTGTTTTTTTTTTATTTTTTTATTTAAATGCAAATTAATTTTTTTCACGTTCCGCTTCCGCTTCTAATTCTTCTGTTTTTGACATTTTATTTGGTGGTTGATCGTCTTGATCAGAAGAATCAGCTTTTTTCTTTGATGCTTTTGTTGTTGTTGAATCATTCGGTTCATTTTTATTTTGATTTTCAATATTAGAATTTCCATCAGTACCGCCGTCAGCATCCGGTTTTGGTTCATTTTCATCATCGTCGTCTTTGTCTTCTTTACGATTTTGTTGTTCTTTTTCTGCATCATCCTCCTTTTCTTCATCATCTTCTTCGTCGTCGTCGTCGTCGTCGTCGTTGTCACCTTCTGGTGCGGCCGCTTCATTATCTTCATCACTGTCACTGTCACCGATAACGATAACATCTGATGAAATTGTAGCGACAGCGGCACGAGCTGCAGCCGATGCTGCAATTGCATTTCGTACACGTTCTTCTGCAGCTGCAACAATTTCACGGGATACACCTGGCGGCGGTCCAATTTGTCCACCAACTTCAACATCACTACTACTATCTTCATCATCGTCATCTTCATCGTCGTCGTCGTCATCGTCATCATCATCAACATCTTCATTAATATGTTGTTCCATTTCCATTTGTTGTTGTACATTATCATGATGTTCATTATCTATGGCTATATTATTATCATCATCATCTGCTTCTTGAACATTTGCTTCATAATCGGGATCATTATTTTGATCATCATCATCAAAATCGTCTGGTATATCTCCGGTTGGATAAGCGTCACCCTCTCCGCGATGATGAAATGGACCATCAGAATCGTAATTAAATTTAATATGTATTGAAATTTTATTTTTCGGTTTTATTTTCAAATCAAATTAACAATATGGAATAGTGCGTTTTTTTTTTAAACAATGATTTATAATTCTTTTCAAATTTTCTCTTAAATTATCTATTGCATAAAAATAAATCGTATTAATATAGTATTTATTATAGTAATATATATAGTAAGTGTATATAATTGAAAAATATAATTTTGTAATTGAACGAATATATGTATATGTACATAATAAAATTGTATATCTATAATTAAATGAAATATATGTGTATAAATGATTAAATGTATAAGGGAAAATAATAATTATTTTATTGCAATTTAAATTTAATATATTTATTTTACTCAATGGTGTAAACAGGGTTTATGGTAGTTGGTTGTACTACCGTACCTGTATTATCATTATTTTCTAAAACAACTACTCGTTTCTTTTTGCTTCTTTTAATTTTATATACAATCATTAAGATAATAATTGTAATAATAATAATAAAAATTGATGCATACCCTAATGAATAATGATGTATGTCATGTTTGTTTAAATTATTTAATTTAGTAAGATCTTCAATGTATCTCACATCAGTACTTATTTTATCTAAACTATTCTTATTATCTATAAAATTTGTTAATTTTTTAATATTGATTAATGTATGGTCAAAATGCTCTAATTGCAAGTCAAAGGTTTTGAATTTTAGCAAATTTTCATCTAATACAGTTATGTTATCTTGGTTGGCATAAATTTTTATGAAATTCGTTTTTATGCTACAATCTAGTTCTATTTTTATCAACCCTTTATTTGCAATTAGATAACTTTGTTCCTTTTGATTTTTACAATGATATCGTAATCTAGTAGTATTTCTTGAATAAAAAATAGAAAGAAAAAAAGAAACATAAAAAAAAAAAATTTAAAATTCACATACAAAATGAAAAAAAAAAAAATAGAATTTTGTTTATACAAAATTATTATAAAGTTTTTTTTTTTTTTTTTTTAATAATATTTTAAAGAATATTTTAATTAATTTTGTTTTTTTTTTATTTTTTTATTTAAATGCAAATTAATTTTTTTCACGTTCCGCTTCCGCTTCTAATTCTTCTGTTTTTGACATTTTATTTGGTGGTTGATCGTCTTGATCAGAAGAATCAGCTTTTTTCTTTGATGCTTTTGTTGTTGTTGAATCATTCGGTTCATTTTTATTTTGATTTTCAATATTAGAATTTCCATCAGTACCGCCGTCAGCATCCGGTTTTGGTTCATTTTCATCATCGTCGTCTTTGTCTTCTTTACGATTTTGTTGTTCTTTTTCTGCATCATCCTCCTTTTCTTCATCATCTTCTTCGTCGTCGTCGTCGTCGTCGTCGTTGTCACCTTCTGGTGCGGCCGCTTCATTATCTTCATCACTGTCACTGTCACCGATAACGATAACATCTGATGAAATTGTAGCGACAGCGGCACGAGCTGCAGCCGATGCTGCAATTGCATTTCGTACACGTTCTTCTGCAGCTGCAACAATTTCACGGGATACACCTGGCGGCGGTCCAATTTGTCCACCAACTTCAACATCACTACTACTATCTTCATCATCGTCATCTTCATCGTCGTCGTCGTCATCGTCATCATCATCAACATCTTCATTAATATGTTGTTCCATTTCCATTTGTTGTTGTACATTATCATGATGTTCATTATCTATGGCTATATTATTATCATCATCATCTGCTTCTTGAACATTTGCTTCATAATCGGGATCATTATTTTGATCATCATCATCAAAATCGTCTGGTAGATCTCCGGTTGGATAAGCGTCACCCTCTCCGCGATGATGAAATGGACCATCAGAATCGTAATTAAATTTAATATGTATTGAAATTTTATTTTTCGGTTTTATTTTCAAATCAAATTAACAATATGGAATAGTGCGTTTTTTTTTTAAACAATGATTTATAATTCTTTTCAAATTTTCTCTTAAATTATCTATTGCATAAAAATAAATCGTATTAATATAGTATTTATTATAGTAATATATATAGTAAGTGTATATAATTGAAAAATATAATTTTGTAATTGAACGAATATATGTATATGTACATAATAAAATTGTATATCTATAATTAAATGAAATATATGTGTATAAATGATTAAATGTATAAGGGAAAATAATAATTATTTTATTGCAATTTAAATTTAATATATTTATTTTACTCAATGGTGTAAACAGGGTTTATGGTAGTTGGTTGTACTACCATACCTGTATTATCATTATTTTCTAAAACAACTACTCGTTTCTTTTTGCTTCTTTTAATTTTATATACAATCATTAAGATAATAATTGTAATAATAATAATAAAAATTGATGCATACCCTAATGAATAATGATGTATGTCATGTTTGTTTAAATTATTTAATTTAGTAAGATCTTCAATGTATCTCACATCAGTACTTATTTTATCTAAACTATTCTTATTATCTATAAAATTTGTTAATTTTTTAATATTGATTAATGTATGGTCAAAATGCTCTAATTGCAAGTCAAAGGTTTTGAATTTTAGCAAATTTTCATCTAATACAGTTATGTTATCTTGGTTGGCATAAATTTTTATGAAATTCGTTTTTATGCTACAATCTAGTTCTATTTTTATCAACCCTTTATTTGCAATTAGATAACTTTGTTCCTTTTGATTTTTACAATGATATCGTAATCTAGTAGTATTTCTTGAATAAAAAATAGAAAGAAAAAAAGAAACATAAAAAAAAAAAATTTAAAATTCACATACAAAATGAAAAAAAAAAAGAAGAAAAAAAAAATAGAATTTTGTTTATACAAAATTATTATAAAGTTTTTTTTTTTTTTTTTTAATAATATTTTAAAGAATATTTTAATTAATTTTGTTTTTTTTTTATTTTTTTATTTAAATGCAAATTAATTTTTTTCACGTTCCGCTTCCGCTTCTAATTCTTCTGTTTTTGACATTTTATTTGGTGGTTGATCGTCTTGATCAGAAGAATCAGCTTTTTTCTTTGATGCTTTTGTTGTTGTTGAATCATTCGGTTCATTTTTATTTTGATTTTCAATATTAGAATTTCCATCAGTACCGCCGTCAGCATCCGGTTTTGGTTCATTTTCATCATCGTCGTCTTTGTCTTCTTTACGATTTTGTTGTTCTTTTTCTGCATCATCCTCCTTTTCTTCATCATCTTCTTCGTCGTCGTCGTCGTCGTCGTCGTTGTCACCTTCTGGTGCGGCCGCTTCATTATCTTCATCACTGTCACTGTCACCGATAACGATAACATCTGATGAAATTGTAGCGACAGCGGCACGAGCTGCAGCCGATGCTGCAATTGCATTTCGTACACGTTCTTCTGCAGCTGCAACAATTTCACGGGATACACCTGGCGGCGGTCCAATTTGTCCACCAACTTCAACATCACTACTACTATCTTCATCATCGTCATCTTCATCGTCGTCGTCGTCATCGTCATCATCATCAACATCTTCATTAATATGTTGTTCCATTTCCATTTGTTGTTGTACATTATCATGATGTTCATTATCTATGGCTATATTATTATCATCATCATCTGCTTCTTGAACATTTGCTTCATAATCGGGATCATTATTTTGATCATCATCATCAAAATCGTCTGGTAGATCTCCGGTTGGATAAGCGTCACCCTCTCCGCGATGATGAAATGGACCATCAGAATCGTAATTAAATTTAATATGTATTGAAATTTTATTTTTCGGTTTTATTTTCAAATCAAATTAACAATATGGAATAGTGCGTTTTTTTTTTAAACAATGATTTATAATTCTTTTCAAATTTTCTCTTAAATTATCTATTGCATAAAAATAAATCGTATTAATATAGTATTTATTATAGTAATATATATGTGGGGTCGACGCCACTGTGCATATACTCATCAAATTATTGTTATGTTAGAATTATTGTTATATTTGAATTATTATTATTATATTGGAATATTTAATGTTTTTTGATTATTATAATTGTAATCTTTTTTGTAAATGAATCAGTCGTTATAAAGTATTTGAAAAGAATAAAGGTTGAATTATTTATTTGGTACATATTTAGTGTTTTTTAAATTAACAAAAGTTGAAAAGTTACCCGATTTTATACAATATAATATCATCCCCATCCCACATGGTGTCAGAAGTGGTTTAATTTAAATAATAGTTGAAAAAGTCCAAATGAAAATAATTCAAGAAAAGTATAGTTAATTAAAAAGAAAAGTTGGAAAAGACAAGTTACACAAGAAAAGTTCGGAAAGTATAAATTAAAAAAGAAAAGTTGGAAAAGACAAGTTACAAAAGAAAAGTTCGGCAAGTACAAATTAAAACGAAAAGTTGAAAAGTATAATTGAAAAGAAAAGTGAGGAAAATTAAGAAAGACAAGTTAATGAAAGTGTACACGACACATTTTGAAAAGTGAAAAGTTATATATGATATATATGAAAGGAAAAATTAATTTTTTTTTTCCTAATTTCATATGATTGTGAATTTATTATAAGTATAATAAATAACGTTAATTATTTTTTTATATACTTTATGAAAAGAGTTATTATATATGGTATTCATAATTATTAATGCTATATATAATTTGTGAAGGTGACATTGGCCGGTATATTCATACATTAATTTGCATATATAAAACAAAGTTCAATTTGAACACATTAGACAATTGAGGAAAAAAAACAATAGAAAAATATAATTGTAGTAAATAAATAAATATTTTTAGTGTTTTCTATTTTTTATATATCATATGAATTGATAAATTATTATCATATATAAATTATTATTGGATAATATAGTAAACAATTAATATTATTTCATAAATATATATATTATATATAAAATATAATATATAATATAGTTTATAAAAAATTAATATTATATAGAGTTAATCAAATTGATGTTAAGTTTGAAAGAGTTAAAAACTAAGGAATTGCAAATTCTATTGAGGGGGCGCAATTTACCTATTTACTACAAAGTTAAAAAGGATTTAATAAAGCGATTGCAATCTTCAATGATTTCAGGCAATTCTAATAAGGGCCAATTAGTTAACGATTATAAGTTGATACCAAAAGAAGATATTGGAAAAGGGAAAAACGAAGAAGAAGTAGAAGAAGAAGAGGAAGAAGAAGAAGAAGAAGAAGAATCATCTGAAGAAGAAGAACTGAGCTTTAAAATGGCTAATCCAAAGTGCACATTGCCATTTAAAGATATTGAGGAATCTTTAGAATATTTTTCTGGTGAAGGAAATAGGAACATCATCGAATGGTTAGCCGAGTTTGAGAAAATTTCGAATCTGTGTAACTGGGATGATGTCCAGAAATATTTGTATGCCAGGAGACTTATGAAAGATGCTGCTAAAATGGCAGTAGAATCAGCAAAGGATTGCATTGGTTGGGATCTACTTAAGAATTTTTTGTTAGCGGAATTCAACACTCTTACATCTAGTATTGATATACATAAAAAATTATTATCAACAACGAAAACGAAATCAGAAACGATGCTGCAGTATTTTTATAAAATGCAACAGATCGGGAATGGAGGAAATGTAGAAGAGAAATCGATGATGGAATACATTATAAACGGTATTCCGGATACAACCAGCAACAAAGGTATGTTATACATTGCGACATCAATTGCAGATTTAAAGGCTAAAGTTTTGATTTACGAAAAGTTATATCTGGAACAAGAACGAAAACAATATTTTAAAACGTCATCATCATCCAATTTTACAACGCCAAGTACATCATCAAATTTTACAACGTCAAATACATCATCAAATCGAAGATGGGAAGATTTACCAAGGTGTAAAAATTGTGGAGCTAAAAGCCATTTGTCGGATAAATGTCCTAACAAATTGAGGGGCACGAGATGTTTTAAATGCAATGGATTTGGGCACATTGCGCCAAATTGTACACAACAAGCAAAGCCAATTAATCGCATTTACACACCTGATATGCATATAGATATTGAAATGTATAATTGTAAAATTAAATGTTTAATAGATACAGGAAGTGATATTACCATCATCAGTAGATCTGTGTATAACAATTTCCAGAATGCACCGAAAATTTGTAATACACCTATACCTTTAATGGGTTTGGGCAAACAAATTACATATACAACTGGATGCTTTTTGGCACATTTTACAATCGATGGTCACAGTCATGAAGTGAATTGTAATGTGGTTCATGACAATTTAATAAGCGACGAAATGATATTGGGAAAGGATTTCCTACAAAGGGTAGAACTCCGAATTGCAAAGGGTAAGGTATATTTAACAAAAATAATAAATACTTTTGACATTCCAGAGAACGATGTCAACGATATGGACGTAATTGGTATTATTGAGGAAGTACGTTTAAATGACATAAATTGCCAATCAACCAATCCAGAGATAAATGCCGAATTGCAGAACTTGGTACATCAGTATACGCCAAAGAACACCAGGAAATCGGAAATACAAATGAAATTGGTATTAGTAGATGAAATACCGGTATACCAAAAAGCAAGGCGATTAGCATGGAAAGAGCAGGTTTCAGTGGAAAAGCAGATAGAGGAGTGGTTGGAGAGCGGTATAATAAGACCAAGTAATTCCGACTTCGCCAGCCCAGCGGTTATTGTAAAAAAAAAAGACGGATCGATAAGGTTTTGTGTGGATTATAGACGACTTAATGAACGAATTATAAAAGATAGATATCCATTACCAAATATGGAAGATATCTTGGAGAAGTTATACGACGGTAATGTATTTACAACTTTAGATCTTCGGAATGCATTTTTTCATATCGACATGCATCCCGATAGTATAAAGTATACGTCATTTATTGTTCCCCAGGGGCAATATGAATTTTTAAAAGTGCCTTTCGGACTATGTAATTCACCTGCCATTTTCCAAAGGTATATCAATATAATTTTTAATGATTTAGCAAAACAAAACATCGCTCATATTTACCTAGACGACATCATAATTCCATCAAAAACTGAAGCAGATAATATGGAGAAGTTGAAAAGGGTTTTGAAAGTTGCCGAAGTACATGGGTTGAAAATAAAGTTCGAGAAGTGCCAATTTATACAAAAAAAGGTAAATTTTTTGGGACACATTATAGAAGCTGGTACAATAAAACCATCTTTGGATAAAACTGCAGCTATTTATAATTTTCCCATACCGAAAAATGTAACCCAGATTCAAAGATTTTTAGGACTTGCAGGTTATTTCCGAAAATTTGTGGAAAATTTTTCACTTATTGCCAAACCATTAAGTGATTTGACCAAGTCACAAGCAAGATTTAAGTTTGGAGATGTGGAAATGAATGCATTTAGCAAGTTAAAAGAAAATTTGTGCAAGGATCCTATATTGAAATTATACAATCCGATGTTGGAAACTCAGCTACATACCGACGCTTCAATGTTTGGATATGGGGCATGTTTGTTACAGCTACATGACGATAACAAATGGCACCCAGTGTATTATATAAGTTTCAAAACGACAGCCGCGGAAGAAAAATTGATAAGTTATGAGCTAGAAGTGTTAGCTATAGTCAAGTCATTGGAAAAGTTAAGGGTGTATTTGTGGGGGTTGAATTTTAAAATATTTAACGACTGTAAAGCGTTCGAGTTGACAATGAAAAAGCAGAATATGAGTCATAAAATTGCGAGATGGGCGTTATATATTGGCGAATATAATTGCAGCATTCATCACAGACCAGCTAGAAGCATGAAGCATGTTGATGCTCTAAGTCGTATTGCATCAGTATTGACAGTAAATTCCGAGTTGTTACATAAACTGCAAAGAGCTCAACACGAAGACAGTGAATGCAAATTAATAATGGAGCTATTGAGTAAGGGGGAATATGACGATTTTTTTTTAAATAATGAAATTTTATATAAGTATATTGGTGGGCAACATCAATTAGTTGTGCCTAAATTAATGCAGCAATATATTATAAAAAGTATTCATGACCAAGGACATATAAATGCAAATAAAACTCTAAATATAGTTAATCAGAACTATTATATGAAGGACGCGGGTAAGATTATAAAAAAAGTATTAAGTAATTGTATACCTTGTATTTTAGTTTCACGGAAAACCGGTAAGCAGGAGGGTATGTTGGAACCAATTGATAAATTTGATAGACCATTCCATACCTATCACATTGACCACCTGGGACCAATGCCATCAACATCGAAACAGTACAAGTATTTATTTGTAGTCGTCGATGGCTTCAGTAAATTTACATGGTTATACCCAGTCAAGAACACCACCGTAACTGAGGTATTAAAAAAATTGCAGTTACAAAAGGAAATTTTTGGTAATCCAGCACGCATTATCTCAGATCGAGGTGCTGCATTCACCTCGAATGATTTCAAACAATTTTGTGAAGATGATCGAATAATGCATTTGACTACTACAACCGGTGTGCCTAGAGGAAATGGGCAGGTGGAACGTACAAATGGTATTGTTGTTCCAATATTGGCAAAACTTTCAATCGCCGATCCGCTGAAATGGTACAAATTTGTGGGGATGGTGCAGTTGTACATAAATTCGACCGTAGCGCGGAGTACGTTAAAGACACCGTTTGAGATAATGTTCGGTGTTAAAATGATTCGTCCGGATGATGTGAAATTAGCAGAATTAATTGAAGCGGAAATGTATCGAAAATTTGATGAAGACAGGAAAGAAATACGAGCTTCAGCAAGACAACAAATCACGCTGTTACAACAAGAAAACAAGAAAAACTTTAATAAAAAAAGGAAAAAACCTATTGTATATAAGCTGGGCGATGAAGTCGCGATTAAGAAAACGCAGTTCGCGACGGGCAATAAAGTACATGCTAAATTTATGGGTCCGTATAAAATAATAGGCATTAAAAGGAATAATCGGTATCAAGTACAGAAGATAGGAACGTTTGATGGACCACAAATAACTTCATCCGTCTCCGATTATATGAAACCATGGTCGATCGATATTGATTCCTCATCTGAGGCAGATGAGTAGCCAGGACGGCCGTGTGGGGTCGACGCCACTGTGCATATACTCATCAAATTATTGTTATGTTAGAATTATTGTTATATTTGAATTATTATTATTATATTGGAATATTTAATGTTTTTTGATTATTATAATTGTAATCTTTTTTGTAAATGAATCAGTCGTTATAAAGTATTTGAAAAGAATAAAGGTTGAATTATTTATTTGGTACATAGTGTTAGTGTTTTTTAAATTAACAAAAGTTGAAAAGTTACCCGATTTTATACAATATAATATCATCCCCATCCCACATATATAGTAAGTGTATATAATTGAAAAATATAATTTTGTAATTGAACGAATATATGTATATGTACATAATAAAATTGTATATCTATAATTAAATGAAATATATGTGTATAAATGATTAAATGTATAAGGGAAAATAATAATTATTTTATTGCAATTTAAATTTAATATATTTATTTTACTCAATGGTGTAAACAGGGTTTATGGTAGTTGGTTGTACTACCGTACCTGTATTATCATTATTTTCTAAAACAACTACTCGTTTCTTTTTGCTTCTTTTAATTTTATATACAATCATTAAGATAATAATTGTAATAATAATAATAAAAATTGATGCATACCCTAATGAATAATGATGTATGTCATGTTTGTTTAAATTATTTAATTTAGTAAGATCTTCAATGTATCTCACATCAGTACTTATTTTATCTAAACTATTCTTATTATCTATAAAATTTGTTAATTTTTTAATATTGATTAATGTATGGTCAAAATGCTCTAATTGCAAGTCAAAGGTTTTGAATTTTAGCAAATTTTCATCTAATACAGTTATGTTATCTTGGTTGGCATAAATTTTTATGAAATTCGTTTTTATGCTACAATCTAGTTCTATTTTTATCAACCCTTTATTTGCAATTAGATAACTTTGTTCCTTTTGATTTTTACAATGATATCGTAATCTAGTAGTATTTCTTGAATAAAAAATAGAAAGAAAAAAAGAAACATAAAAAAAAAAAATTTTAAATTCACATACAAAATGAAAAAAAAAAGAAGAAAAAAAAAAATAGAATTTTGTTTATACAAAATTATTATAAAGTTTTTTTTTTTTTTTTTTAATAATATTTTATAGAATATTTTAATTAATTTTGTTTTTTTTTTATTTTTTTATTTAAATGCAAATTAATTTTTTTCACGTTCCGCTTCCGCTTCTAATTCTTCTGTTTTTGACATTTTATTTGGTGGTTGATCGTCTTGATCAGAAGAATCAGCTTTTTTCTTTGATGCTTTTGTTGTTGTTGAATCATTCGGTTCATTTTTATTTTGATTTTCAATATTAGAATTTCCATCAGTACCGCCGTCAGCATCCGGTTTTGGTTCATTTTCATCATCGTCGTCTTTGTCTTCTTTACGATTTTGTTGTTCTTTTTCTGCATCATCCTCCTTTTCTTCATCATCTTCTTCGTCGTCGTCGTCGTCGTCGTCGTTGTCACCTTCTGGTGCGGCCGCTTCATTATCTTCATCACTGTCACTGTCACCGATAACGATAACATCTGATGAAATTGTAGCGACAGCGGCACGAGCTGCAGCCGATGCTGCAATTGCATTTCGTACACGTTCTTCTGCAGCTGCAACAATTTCACGGGATACACCTGGCGGCGGTCCAATTTGTCCACCAACTTCAACATCACTACTACTATCTTCATCATCGTCATCTTCATCGTCGTCGTCGTCATCGTCATCATCATCAACATCTTCATTAATATGTTGTTCCATTTCCATTTGTTGTTGTACATTATCATGATGTTCATTATCTATGGCTATATTATTATCATCATCATCTGCTTCTTGAACATTTGCTTCATAATCGGGATCATTATTTTGATCATCATCATCAAAATCGTCTGGTAGATCTCCGGTTGGATAAGCGTCACCCTCTCCGCGATGATGAAATGGACCATCAGAATCGTAATTAAATTTAATATGTATTGAAATTTTATTTTTCGGTTTTATTTTCAAATCAAATTAACAATATGGAATAGTGCGTTTTTTTTTTAAACAATGATTTATAATTCTTTTCAAATTTTCTCTTAAATTATCTATTGCATAAAAATAAATCGTATTAATATAGTATTTATTATAGTAATATATATAGTAAGTGTATATAATTGAAAAATATAATTTTGTAATTGAACGAATATATGTATATGTACATAATAAAATTGTATATCTATAATTAAATGAAATATATGTGTATAAATGATTAAATGTATAAGGGAAAATAATAATTATTTTATTGCAATTTAAATTTAATATATTTATTTTACTCAATGGTGTAAACAGGGTTTATGGTAGTTGGTTGTACTACCGTACCTGTATTATCATTATTTTCTAAAACAACTACTCGTTTCTTTTTGCTTCTTTTAATTTTATATACAATCATTAAGATAATAATTGTAATAATAATAATAAAAATTGATGCATACCCTAATGAATAATGATGTATGTCATGTTTGTTTAAATTATTTAATTTAGTAAGATCTTCAATGTATCTCACATCAGTACTTTTTTTATCTAAACTATTCTTATTATCTATAAAATTTGTTAATTTTTTAATATTGATTAATGTATGGTCAAAATGCTCTAATTGCAAGTCAAAGGTTTTGAATTTTAGCAAATTTTCATCTAATACAGTTATGTTATCTTGGTTGGCATAAATTTTTATGAAATTCGTTTTTATGCTACAATCTAGTTCTATTTTTATCAAACCTTTATTTGCAATTAGATAACTTTGTTCCTTTTGATTTTTACAATGATATCGTAATCTAGTAGTATTTCTTGAATAAAAAATAGAAAGAAAAAAAGAAACATAAAAAAAAAAAATTTAAAATTCACATACAAAATGAAAAAAAAAAGAAGAAAAAAAAAATAGAATTTTGTTTATACAAAATTATTATAAAGTTTTTTTTTTTTTTTTTAATAATATTTTAAAGAATATTTTAATTAATTTTGTTTTTTTTTTATTTTTTTATTTAAATGCAAATTAATTTTTTTCACGTTCCGCTTCCGCTTCTAATTCTTCTGTTTTTGACATTTTATTTGGTGGTTGATCGTCTTGATCAGAAGAATCAGCTTTTTTCTTTGATGCTTTTGTTGTTGTTGAATCATTCGGTTCATTTTTATTTTGATTTTCAATATTAGAATTTCCATCAGTACCGCCGTCAGCATCCGGTTTTGGTTCATTTTCATCATCGTCGTCTTTGTCTTCTTTACGATTTTGTTGTTCTTTTTCTGCATCATCCTCCTTTTCTTCATCATCTTCTTCGTCGTCGTCGTCGTCGTCGTCGTTGTCACCTTCTGGTGCGGCCGCTTCATTATCTTCATCACTGTCACTGTCACCGATAACGATAACATCTGATGAAATTGTAGCGACAGCGGCACGAGCTGCAGCCGATGCTGCAATTGCATTTCGTACACGTTCTTCTGCAGCTGCAACAATTTCACGGGATACACCTGGCGGCGGTCCAATTTGTCCACCAACTTCAACATCACTACTACTATCTTCATCATCGTCATCTTCATCGTCGTCGTCGTCATCGTCATCATCATCAACATCTTCATTAATATGTTGTTCCATTTCCATTTGTTGTTGTACATTATCATGATGTTCATTATCTATGGCTATATTATTATCATCATCATCTGCTTCTTGAACATTTGCTTCATAATCGGGATCATTATTTTGATCATCATCATCAAAATCGTCTGGTAGATCTCCGGTTGGATAAGCGTCACCCTCTCCGCGATGATGAAATGGACCATCAGAATCGTAATTAAATTTAATATGTATTGAAATTTTATTTTTCGGTTTTATTTTCAAATCAAATTAACAATATGGAATAGTGCGTTTTTTTTTTAAACAATGATTTATAATTCTTTTCAAATTTTCTCTTAAATTATCTATTGCATAAAAATAAATCGTATTAATATAGTATTTATTATAGTAATATATATAGTAAGTGTATATAATTGAAAAATATAATTTTGTAATTGAACGAATATATGTATATGTACATAATAAAATTGTATATCTATAATTAAATGAAATATATGTGTATAAATGATTAAATGTATAAGGGAAAATAATAATTATTTTATTGCAATTTAAATTTAATATATTTATTTTACTCAATGGTGTAAACAGGGTTTATGGTAGTTGGTTGTACTACCGTACCTGTATTATCATTATTTTCTAAAACAACTACTCGTTTCTTTTTGCTTCTTTTAATTTTATATACAATCATTAAGATAATAATTGTAATAATAATAATAAAAATTGATGCATACCCTAATGAATAATGATGTATGTCATGTTTGTTTAAATTATTTAATTTAGTAAGATCTTCAATGTATCTCACATCAGTACTTATTTTATCTAAACTATTCTTATTATCTATAAAATTTGTTAATTTTTTAATATTGATTAATGTATGGTCAAAATGCTCTAATTGCAAGTCAAAGGTTTTGAATTTTAGCAAATTTTCATCTAATACAGTTATGTTATCTTGGTTGGCATAAATTTTTATGAAATTCGTTTTTATGCTACAATCTAGTTCTATTTTTATCAACCCTTTATTTGCAATTAGATAACCTTGTTCCTTTTGATTTTTACAATGATATCGTAATCTAGTAGTATTTCTTGAATAAAAAATAGAAAGAAAAAAAGAAACATAAAAAAAAAAAATTTAAAATTCACATACAAAATGAAAAAAAAAAGAAGAAAAAAAAAATAGAATTTTGTTTATACAAAATTATTATAAAGTTTTTTTTTTTTTTTTTTAATAATATTTTAAAGAATATTTTAATTAATTTTGTTTTTTTTTTATTTTTTTATTTAAATGCAAATTAATTTTTTTCACGTTCCGCTTCCGCTTCTAATTCTTCTGTTTTTGACATTTTATTTGGTGGTTGATCGTCTTGATCAGAAGAATCAGCTTTTTTCTTTGATGCTTTTATTGTTGTTGAATCATTCGGTTCATTTTTATTTTGATTTTCAATATTAGAATTTCCATCAGTACCGCCGTCAGCATCCGGTTTTGGTTCATTTTCATCATCGTCGTCTTTGTCTTCTTTACGATTTTGTTGTTCTTTTTCTGCATCATCCTCCTTTTCTTCATCATCTTCTTCGTCGTCGTCGTCGTCGTCGTCGTTGTCACCTTCTGGTGCGGCCGCTTCATTATCTTCATCACTGTCACTGTCACCGATAACGATAACATCTGATGAAATTGTAGCGACAGCGGCACGAGCTGCAGCCGATGCTGCAATTGCATTTCGTACACGTTCTTCTGCAGCTGCAACAATTTCACGGGATACACCTGGCGGCGGTCCAATTTGTCCACCAACTTCAACATCACTACTACTATCTTCATCATCGTCATCTTCATCGTCGTCGTCGTCATCGTCATCATCATCAACATCTTCATTAATATGTTGTTCCATTTCCATTTGTTGTTGTACATTATCATGATGTTCATTATCTATGGCTATATTATTAATATCATCATCTGCTTCTTGAACATTTGCTTCATAATCGGGATCATTATTTTGATCATCATCATCAAAATCGTCTGGTAGATCTCCGGTTGGATAAGCGTCACCCTCTCCGCGATGATGAAATGGACCATCAGAATCGTAATTAAATTTAATATGTATTGAAATTTTATTTTTCGGTTTTATTTTCAAATCAAATTAACAATATGGAATAGTGCGTTTTTTTTTTAAACAATGATTTATAATTCTTTTCAAATTTTCTCTTAAATTATCTATTGCATAAAAATAAATCGTATTAATATAGTATTTATTATAGTAATATATATAGTAAGTGTATATAATTGAAAAATATAATTTTGTAATTGAACGAATATATGTATATGTACATAATAAAATTGTATATCTATAATTAAATGAAATATATGTGTATAAATGATTAAATGTATAAGGGAAAATAATAATTATTTTATTGCAATTTAAATTTAATATATTTATTTTACTCAATGGTGTAAACAGGGTTTATGGTAGTTGGTTGTACTACCGTACCTGTATTATCATTATTTTCTAAAACAACTACTCGTTTCTTTTTGCTTCTTTTAATTTTATATACAATCATTAAGATAATAATTGTAATAATAATAATAAAAATTGATGCATACCCTAATGAATAATGATGTATGTCATGTTTGTTTAAATTATTTAATTTAGTAAGATCTTCAATGTATCTCACATCAGTACTTATTTTATCTAAACTATTCTTATTATCTATAAAATTTGTTAATTTTTTAATATTGATTAATGTATGGTCAAAATGCTCTAATTGCAAGTCAAAGGTTTTGAATTTTAGCAAATTTTCATCTAATACAGTTATGTTATCTTGGTTGGCATAAATTTTTATGAAATTCGTTTTTATGCTACAATCTAGTTCTATTTTTATCAACCCTTTATTTGCAATTAGATAACTTTGTTCCTTTTGATTTTTACAATGATATCGTAATCTAGTAGTATTTCTTGAATAAAAAATAGAAAGAAAAAAAGAAACATAAAAAAAAAAATTTAAAATTCACATACAAAATGAAAAAAAAAAGAAGAAAAAAAAATAGAATTTTGTTTATACAAAATTATTATAAAGTTTTTTTTTTTTTTTTTTAATAATATTTTAAAGAATATTTTAATTAATTTTGTTTTTTTTTTATTTTTTTATTTAAATGCAAATTAATTTTTTTCACGTTCCGCTTCCGCTTCTAATTCTTCTGTTTTTGACATTTTATTTGGTGGTTGATCGTCTTGATCAGAAGAATCAGCTTTTTTCTTTGATGCTTTTGTTGTTGTTGAATCATTCGGTTCATTTTTATTTTGATTTTCAATATTAGAATTTCCATCAGTACCGCCGTCAGCATCCGGTTTTGGTTCATTTTCATCATCGTCGTCTTTGTCTTCTTTACGATTTTGTTGTTCTTTTTCTGCATCATCCTCCTTTTCTTCATCATCTTCTTCGTCGTCGTCGTCGTCGTCGTCGTTGTCGCCTTCTGGTGCGGCCGCTTCATTATCTTCATCACTGTCACTGTCACCGATAACGATAACATCTGATGAAATTGTAGCGACAGCGGCACGAGCTGCAGCCGATGCTGCAATTGCATTTCGTACACGTTCTTCTGCAGCTGCAACAATTTCACGGGATACACCTGGCGGCGGTCCAATTTGTCCACCAACTTCAACATCACTACTACTATCTTCATCATCGTCATCTTCATCGTCGTCGTCGTCATCGTCATCATCATCAACATCTTCATTAATATGTTGTTCCATTTCCATTTGTTGTTGTACATTATCATGATGTTCATTATCTATGGCTATATTATTATCATCATCATCTGCTTCTTGAACATTTGCTTCATAATCGGGATCATTATTTTGATCATCATCATCAAAATCGTCTGGTATATCTCCGGTTGGATAAGCGTCACCCTCTCCGCGATGATGAAATGGACCATCAGAATCGTAATTAAATTTAATATGTATTGAAATTTTATTTTTCGGTTTTATTTTCAAATCAAATTAACAATATGGAATAGTGCGTTTTTTTTTTAAACAATGATTTATAATTCTTTTCAAATTTTCTCTTAAATTATCTATTGCATAAAAATAAATCGTATTAATATAGTATTTATTATAGTAATATATATAGTAAGTGTATATAATTGAAAAATATAATTTTGTAATTGAACGAATATATGTATATGTACATAATAAAATTGTATATCTATAATTAAATGAAATATATGTGTATAAATGATTAAATGTATAAGGGAAAATAATAATTATTTTATTGCAATTTAAATTTAATATATTTATTTTACTCAATGGTGTAAACAGGGTTTATGGTAGTTGGTTGTACTACCGTACCTGTATTATCATTATTTTCTAAAACAACTACTCGTTTCTTTTTGCTTCTTTTAATTTTATATACAATCATTAAGATAATAATTGTAATAATAATAATAAAAATTGATGCATACCCTAATGAATAATGATGTATGTCATGTTTGTTTAAATTATTTAATTTAGTAAGATCTTCAATGTATCTCACATCAGTACTTATTTTATCTAAACTATTCTTATTATCTATAAAATTTGTTAATTTTTTAATATTGATTAATGTATGGTCAAAATGCTCTAATTGCAAGTCAAAGGTTTTGAATTTTAGCAAATTTTCATCTAATACAGTTATGTTATCTTGGTTGGCATAAATTTTTATGAAATTCGTTTTTATGCTACAATCTAGTTCTATTTTTATCAACCCTTTATTTGCAATTAGATAACTTTGTTCCTTTTGATTTTTACAATGATATCGTAATCTAGTAGTATTTCTTGAATAAAAAATAGAAAGAAAAAAAGAAACATAAAAAAAAAAAATTTAAAATTCACATACAAAATGAAAAAAAAAACATAGAATTTTGTTTATACAAAATTATTATAAAGTTTTTTTTTTTTTTTTTTTAATAATATTTTAAAGAATATTTTAATTAATTTTGTTTTTTTTTTATTTTTTTATTTAAATGCAAATTAATTTTTTTCACGTTCCGCTTCCGCTTCTAATTCTTCTGTTTTTGACATTTTATTTGGTGGTTGATCGTCTTGATCAGAAGAATCAGCTTTTTTCTTTGATGCTTTTGTTGTTGTTGAATCATTCGGTTCATTTTTATTTTGATTTTCAATATTAGAATTTCCATCAGTACCGCCGTCAGCATCCGGTTTTGGTTCATTTTCATCATCGTCGTCTTTGTCTTCTTTACGATTTTGTTGTTCTTTTTCTGCATCATCCTCCTTTTCTTCATCATCTTCTTCGTCGTCGTCGTCGTCGTCGTCGTTGTCACCTTCTGGTGCGGCCGCTTCATTATCTTCATCACTGTCACTGTCACCGATAACGATAACATCTGATGAAATTGTAGCGACAGCGGCACGAGCTGCAGCCGATGCTGCAATTGCATTTCGTACACGTTCTTCTGCAGCTGCAACAATTTCACGGGATACACCTGGCGGCGGTCCAATTTGTCCACCAACTTCAACATCACTACTACTATCTTCATCATCGTCATCTTCATCGTCGTCGTCGTCATCGTCATCATCATCAACATCTTCATTAATATGTTGTTCCATTTCCATTTGTTGTTGTACATTATCATGATGTTCATTATCTATGGCTATATTATTATCATCATCATCTGCTTCTTGAACATTTGCTTCATAATCGGGATCATTATTTTGATCATCATCATCAAAATCGTCTGGTAGATCTCCGGTTGGATAAGCGTCACCCTCTCCGCGATGATGAAATGGACCATCAGAATCGTAATTAAATTTAATATGTATTGAAATTTTATTTTTCGGTTTTATTTTCAAATCAAATTAACAATATGGAATAGTGCGTTTTTTTTTTAAACAATGATTTATAATTCTTTTCAAATTTTCTCTTAAATTATCTATTGCATAAAAATAAATCGTATTAATATAGTATTTATTATAGTAATATATATAGTAAGTGTATATAATTGAAAAATATAATTTTGTAATTGAACTAATATATGTATATGTACATAATAAAATTGTATATCTATAATTAAATGAAATATATGTGTATAAATGATTAAATGTATAAGGGAAAATAATAATTATTTTATTGCAATTTAAATTTAATATATTTATTTTACTCAATGGTGTAAACAGGGTTTATGGTAGTTGGTTGTACTACCATACCTGTATTATCATTATTTTCTAAAACAACTACTCGTTTCTTTTTGCTTCTTTTAATTTTATATACAATCATTAAGATAATAATTGTAATAATAATAATAAAAATTGATGCATACCCTAATGAATAATGATGTATGTCATGTTTGTTTAAATTATTTAATTTAGTAAGATCTTCAATGTATCTCACATCAGTACTTATTTTATCTAAACTATTCTTATTATCTATAAAATTTGTTAATTTTTTAATATTGATTAATGTATGGTCAAAATGCTCTAATTGCAAGTCAAAGGTTTTGAATTTTAGCAAATTTTCATCTAATACAGTTATGTTATCTTGGTTGGCATAAATTTTTATGAAATTCGTTTTTATGCTACAATCTAGTTCTATTTTTATCAACCCTTTATTTGCAATTAGATAACTTTGTTCCTTTTGATTTTTACAATGATATCGTAATCTAGTAGTATTTCTTGAATAAAAAATAGAAAGAAAAAAAGAAACATAAAAAAAAAAAATTTAAAATTCACATACAAAATGAAAAAAAAAAAGAAGAAAAAAAAAATAGAATTTTGTTTATACAAAATTATTATAAAGTTTTTTTTTTTTTTTTTTAATAATATTTTAAAGAATATTTTAATTAATTTTGTTTTTTTTTTATTTTTTTATTTAAATGCAAATTAATTTTTTTCACGTTCCGCTTCCGCTTCTAATTCTTCTGTTTTTGACATTTTATTTGGTGGTTGATCGTCTTGATCAGAAGAATCAGCTTTTTTCTTTGATGCTTTTGTTGTTGTTGAATCATTCGGTTCATTTTTATTTTGATTTTCAATATTAGAATTTCCATCAGTACCGCCGTCAGCATCCGGTTTTGGTTCATTTTCATCATCGTCGTCTTTGTCTTCTTTACGATTTTGTTGTTCTTTTTCTGCATCATCCTCCTTTTCTTCATCATCTTCTTCGTCGTCGTCGTCGTCGTCGTCGTTGTCACCTTCTGGTGCGGCCGCTTCATTATCTTCATCACTGTCACTGTCACCGATAACGATAACATCTGATGAAATTGTAGCGACAGCGGCACGAGCTGCAGCCGATGCTGCAATTGCATTTCGTACACGTTCTTCTGCAGCTGCAACAATTTCACGGGATACACCTGGCGGCGGTCCAATTTGTCCACCAACTTCAACATCACTACTACTATCTTCATCATCGTCATCTTCATCGTCGTCGTCGTCATCGTCATCATCATCAACATCTTCATTAATATGTTGTTCCATTTCCATTTGTTGTTGTACATTATCATGATGTTCATTATCTATGGCTATATTATTATCATCATCATCTGCTTCTTGAACATTTGCTTCATAATCGGGATCATTATTTTGATCATCATCATCAAAATCGTCTGGTAGATCTCCGGTTGGATAAGCGTCACCCTCTCCGCGATGATGAAATGGACCATCAGAATCGTAATTAAATTTAATATGTATTGAAATTTTATTTTTCGGTTTTATTTTCAAATCAAATTAACAATATGGAATAGTGCGTTTTTTTTTTAAACAATGATTTATAATTCTTTTCAAATTTTCTCTTAAATTATCTATTGCATAAAAATAAATCGTATTAATATAGTATTTATTATAGTAATATATATAGTAAGTGTATATAATTGAAAAATATAATTTTGTAATTGAACGAATATATGTATATGTACATAATAAAATTGTATATCTATAATTAAATGAAATATATGTGTATAAATGATTAAATGTATAAGGGAAAATAATAATTATTTTATTGCAATTTAAATTTAATATATTTATTTTACTCAATGGTGTAAACAGGGTTTATGGTAGTTGGTTGTACTACCGTACCTGTATTATCATTATTTTCTAAAACAACTACTCGTTTCTTTTTGCTTCTTTTAATTTTATATACAATCATTAAGATAATAATTGTAATAATAATAATAAAAATTGATGCATACCCTAATGAATAATGATGTATGTCATGTTTGTTTAAATTATTTAATTTAGTAAGATCTTCAATGTATCTCACATCAGTACTTATTTTATCTAAACTATTCTTATTATCTATAAAATTTGTTAATTTTTTAATATTGATTAATGTATGGTCAAAATGCTCTAATTGCAAGTCAAAGGTTTTGAATTTTAGCAAATTTTCATCTAATACAGTTATGTTATCTTGGTTGGCATAAATTTTTATGAAATTCGTTTTTATGCTACAATCTAGTTCTATTTTTATCAACCCTTTATTTGCAATTAGATAACTTTGTTCCTTTTGATTTTTACAATGATATCGTAATCTAGTAGTATTTCTTGAATAAAAAATAGAAAGAAAAAAAGAAACATAAAAAAAAAAAATTTTAAATTCACATACAAAATGAAAAAAAAAAGAAGAAAAAAAAAAATAGAATTTTGTTTATACAAAATTATTATAAAGTTTTTTTTTTTTTTTTTTAATAATATTTTATAGAATATTTTAATTAATTTTGTTTTTTTTTTATTTTTTTATTTAAATGCAAATTAATTTTTTTCACGTTCCGCTTCCGCTTCTAATTCTTCTGTTTTTGACATTTTATTTGGTGGTTGATCGTCTTGATCAGAAGAATCAGCTTTTTTCTTTGATGCTTTTGTTGTTGTTGAATCATTCGGTTCATTTTTATTTTGATTTTCAATATTAGAATTTCCATCAGTACCGCCGTCAGCATCCGGTTTTGGTTCATTTTCATCATCGTCGTCTTTGTCTTCTTTACGATTTTGTTGTTCTTTTTCTGCATCATCCTCCTTTTCTTCATCATCTTCTTCGTCGTCGTCGTCGTCGTCGTCGTTGTCACCTTCTGGTGCGGCCGCTTCATTATCTTCATCACTGTCACTGTCACCGATAACGATAACATCTGATGAAATTGTAGCGACAGCGGCACGAGCTGCAGCCGATGCTGCAATTGCATTTCGTACACGTTCTTCTGCAGCTGCAACAATTTCACGGGATACACCTGGCGGCGGTCCAATTTGTCCACCAACTTCAACATCACTACTACTATCTTCATCATCGTCATCTTCATCGTCGTCGTCGTCATCGTCATCATCATCAACATCTTCATTAATATGTTGTTCCATTTCCATTTGTTGTTGTACATTATCATGATGTTCATTATCTATGGCTATATTATTATCATCATCATCTGCTTCTTGAACATTTGCTTCATAATCGGGATCATTATTTTGATCATCATCATCAAAATCGTCTGGTAGATCTCCGGTTGGATAAGCGTCACCCTCTCCGCGATGATGAAATGGACCATCAGAATCGTAATTAAATTTAATATGTATTGAAATTTTATTTTTCGGTTTTATTTTCAAATCAAATTAACAATATGGAATAGTGCGTTTTTTTTTTAAACAATGATTTATAATTCTTTTCAAATTTTCTCTTAAATTATCTATTGCATAAAAATAAATCGTATTAATATAGTATTTATTATAGTAATATATATAGTAAGTGTATATAATTGAAAAATATAATTTTGTAATTGAACGAATATATGTATATGTACATAATAAAATTGTATATCTATAATTAAATGAAATATATGTGTATAAATGATTAAATGTATAAGGGAAAATAATAATTATTTTATTGCAATTTAAATTTAATATATTTATTTTACTCAATGGTGTAAACAGGGTTTATGGTAGTTGGTTGTACTACCGTACCTGTATTATCATTATTTTCTAAAACAACTACTCGTTTCTTTTTGCTTCTTTTAATTTTATATACAATCATTAAGATAATAATTGTAATAATAATAATAAAAATTGATGCATACCCTAATGAATAATGATGTATGTCATGTTTGTTTAAATTATTTAATTTAGTAAGATCTTCAATGTATCTCACATCAGTACTTTTTTTATCTAAACTATTCTTATTATCTATAAAATTTGTTAATTTTTTAATATTGATTAATGTATGGTCAAAATGCTCTAATTGCAAGTCAAAGGTTTTGAATTTTAGCAAATTTTCATCTAATACAGTTATGTTATCTTGGTTGGCATAAATTTTTATGAAATTCGTTTTTATGCTACAATCTAGTTCTATTTTTATCAAACCTTTATTTGCAATTAGATAACTTTGTTCCTTTTGATTTTTACAATGATATCGTAATCTAGTAGTATTTCTTGAATAAAAAATAGAAAGAAAAAAAGAAACATAAAAAAAAAAAATTTAAAATTCACATACAAAATGAAAAAAAAAAGAAGAAAAAAAAAATAGAATTTTGTTTATACAAAATTATTATAAAGTTTTTTTTTTTTTTTTTAATAATATTTTAAAGAATATTTTAATTAATTTTGTTTTTTTTTTATTTTTTTATTTAAATGCAAATTAATTTTTTTCACGTTCCGCTTCCGCTTCTAATTCTTCTGTTTTTGACATTTTATTTGGTGGTTGATCGTCTTGATCAGAAGAATCAGCTTTTTTCTTTGATGCTTTTGTTGTTGTTGAATCATTCGGTTCATTTTTATTTTGATTTTCAATATTAGAATTTCCATCAGTACCGCCGTCAGCATCCGGTTTTGGTTCATTTTCATCATCGTCGTCTTTGTCTTCTTTACGATTTTGTTGTTCTTTTTCTGCATCATCCTCCTTTTCTTCATCATCTTCTTCGTCGTCGTCGTCGTCGTCGTCGTTGTCACCTTCTGGTGCGGCCGCTTCATTATCTTCATCACTGTCACTGTCACCGATAACGATAACATCTGATGAAATTGTAGCGACAGCGGCACGAGCTGCAGCCGATGCTGCAATTGCATTTCGTACACGTTCTTCTGCAGCTGCAACAATTTCACGGGATACACCTGGCGGCGGTCCAATTTGTCCACCAACTTCAACATCACTACTACTATCTTCATCATCGTCATCTTCATCGTCGTCGTCGTCATCGTCATCATCATCAACATCTTCATTAATATGTTGTTCCATTTCCATTTGTTGTTGTACATTATCATGATGTTCATTATCTATGGCTATATTATTATCATCATCATCTGCTTCTTGAACATTTGCTTCATAATCGGGATCATTATTTTGATCATCATCATCAAAATCGTCTGGTAGATCTCCGGTTGGATAAGCGTCACCCTCTCCGCGATGATGAAATGGACCATCAGAATCGTAATTAAATTTAATATGTATTGAAATTTTATTTTTCGGTTTTATTTTCAAATCAAATTAACAATATGGAATAGTGCGTTTTTTTTTTAAACAATGATTTATAATTCTTTTCAAATTTTCTCTTAAATTATCTATTGCATAAAAATAAATCGTATTAATATAGTATTTATTATAGTAATATATATAGTAAGTGTATATAATTGAAAAATATAATTTTGTAATTGAACGAATATATGTATATGTACATAATAAAATTGTATATCTATAATTAAATGAAATATATGTGTATAAATGATTAAATGTATAAGGGAAAATAATAATTATTTTATTGCAATTTAAATTTAATATATTTATTTTACTCAATGGTGTAAACAGGGTTTATGGTAGTTGGTTGTACTACCGTACCTGTATTATCATTATTTTCTAAAACAACTACTCGTTTCTTTTTGCTTCTTTTAATTTTATATACAATCATTAAGATAATAATTGTAATAATAATAATAAAAATTGATGCATACCCTAATGAATAATGATGTATGTCATGTTTGTTTAAATTATTTAATTTAGTAAGATCTTCAATGTATCTCACATCAGTACTTATTTTATCTAAACTATTCTTATTATCTATAAAATTTGTTAATTTTTTAATATTGATTAATGTATGGTCAAAATGCTCTAATTGCAAGTCAAAGGTTTTGAATTTTAGCAAATTTTCATCTAATACAGTTATGTTATCTTGGTTGGCATAAATTTTTATGAAATTCGTTTTTATGCTACAATCTAGTTCTATTTTTATCAACCCTTTATTTGCAATTAGATAACCTTGTTCCTTTTGATTTTTACAATGATATCGTAATCTAGTAGTATTTCTTGAATAAAAAATAGAAAGAAAAAAAGAAACATAAAAAAAAAAAATTTAAAATTCACATACAAAATGAAAAAAAAAAGAAGAAAAAAAAAATAGAATTTTGTTTATACAAAATTATTATAAAGTTTTTTTTTTTTTTTTTTAATAATATTTTAAAGAATATTTTAATTAATTTTGTTTTTTTTTTATTTTTTTATTTAAATGCAAATTAATTTTTTTCACGTTCCGCTTCCGCTTCTAATTCTTCTGTTTTTGACATTTTATTTGGTGGTTGATCGTCTTGATCAGAAGAATCAGCTTTTTTCTTTGATGCTTTTATTGTTGTTGAATCATTCGGTTCATTTTTATTTTGATTTTCAATATTAGAATTTCCATCAGTACCGCCGTCAGCATCCGGTTTTGGTTCATTTTCATCATCGTCGTCTTTGTCTTCTTTACGATTTTGTTGTTCTTTTTCTGCATCATCCTCCTTTTCTTCATCATCTTCTTCGTCGTCGTCGTCGTCGTCGTCGTTGTCACCTTCTGGTGCGGCCGCTTCATTATCTTCATCACTGTCACTGTCACCGATAACGATAACATCTGATGAAATTGTAGCGACAGCGGCACGAGCTGCAGCCGATGCTGCAATTGCATTTCGTACACGTTCTTCTGCAGCTGCAACAATTTCACGGGATACACCTGGCGGCGGTCCAATTTGTCCACCAACTTCAACATCACTACTACTATCTTCATCATCGTCATCTTCATCGTCGTCGTCGTCATCGTCATCATCATCAACATCTTCATTAATATGTTGTTCCATTTCCATTTGTTGTTGTACATTATCATGATGTTCATTATCTATGGCTATATTATTAATATCATCATCTGCTTCTTGAACATTTGCTTCATAATCGGGATCATTATTTTGATCATCATCATCAAAATCGTCTGGTAGATCTCCGGTTGGATAAGCGTCACCCTCTCCGCGATGATGAAATGGACCATCAGAATCGTAATTAAATTTAATATGTATTGAAATTTTATTTTTCGGTTTTATTTTCAAATCAAATTAACAATATGGAATAGTGCGTTTTTTTTTTTTTTTTTTTTTTTAAACAATGATTTATAATTCTTTTCAAATTTTCTCTTAAATTATCTATTGCATAAAAATAAATCGTATTAATATAGTATTTATTATAGTAATATATATAGTAAGTGTATATAATTGAAAAATATAATTTTGTAATTGAACGAATATATGTATATGTACATAATAAAATTGTATATCTATAATTAAATGAAATATATGTGTATAAATGATTAAATGTATAAGGGAAAATAATAATTATTTTATTGCAATTTAAATTTAATATATTTATTTTACTCAATGGTGTAAACAGGGTTTATGGTAGTTGGTTGTACTACCGTACCTGTATTATCATTATTTTCTAAAACAACTACTCGTTTCTTTTTGCTTCTTTTAATTTTATATACAATCATTAAGATAATAATTGTAATAATAATAATAAAAATTGAAGCATACCCTAATGAATAATGATGTATGTCATGTTTGTTTAAATTATTTAATTTAGTAAGATCTTCAATGTATCTCACATCAGTACTTATTTTATCTAAACTATTCTTATTATCTATAAAATTTGTTAATTTTTTAATATTGATTAATGTATGGTCAAAATGCTCTAATTGCAAGTCAAAGGTTTTGAATTTTAGCAAATTTTCATCTAATACAGTTATGTTATCTTGGTTGGCATAAATTTTTATGAAATTCGTTTTTATGCTACAATCTAGTTCTATTTTTATCAACCCTTTATTTGCAATTAGATAACTTTGTTCCTTTTGATTTTTACAATGATATCGTAATCTAGTAGTATTTCTTGAATAAAAAATAGAAAGAAAAAAAGAAACATAAAAAAAAAAAATTTAAAATTCACATACAAAATGAAAAAAAAAAGAAGAAAAAAAAATAGAATTTTGTTTATACAAAATTATTATAAAGTTTTTTTTTTTTTTTTTTAATAATATTTTAAAGAATATTTTAATTAATTTTGTTTTTTTTTTATTTTTTTATTTAAATGCAAATTAATTTTTTTCACGTTCCGCTTCCGCTTCTAATTCTTCTGTTTTTGACATTTTATTTGGTGGTTGATCGTCTTGATCAGAAGAATCAGCTTTTTTCTTTGATGCTTTTGTTGTTGTTGAATCATTCGGTTCATTTTTATTTTGATTTTCAATATTAGAATTTCCATCAGTACCGCCGTCAGCATCCGGTTTTGGTTCATTTTCATCATCGTCGTCTTTGTCTTCTTTACGATTTTGTTGTTCTTTTTCTGCATCATCCTCCTTTTCTTCATCATCTTCTTCGTCGTCGTCGTCGTCGTCGTCGTTGTCACCTTCTGGTGCGGCCGCTTCATTATCTTCATCACTGTCACTGTCACCGATAACGATAACATCTGATGAAATTGTAGCGACAGCGGCACGAGCTGCAGCCGATGCTGCAATTGCATTTCGTACACGTTCTTCTGCAGCTGCAACAATTTCACGGGATACACCTGGCGGCGGTCCAATTTGTCCACCAACTTCAACATCACTACTACTATCTTCATCATCGTCATCTTCATCGTCGTCGTCGTCATCGTCATCATCATCAACATCTTCATTAATATGTTGTTCCATTTCCATTTGTTGTTGTACATTATCATGATGTTCATTATCTATGGCTATATTATTATCATCATCATCTGCTTCTTGAACATTTGCTTCATAATCGGGATCATTATTTTGATCATCATCATCAAAATCGTCTGGTAGATCTCCGGTTGGATAAGCGTCACCCTCTCCGCGATGGTGAAATGGACCATCAGAATCGTAATTAAATTTAATATGTATTGAAATTTTATTTTTCGGTTTTATTTTCAAATCAAATTAACAATATGGAATAGTGCGTTTTTTTTTTAAACAATGATTTATAATTCTTTTCAAATTTTCTCTTAAATTATCTATTGCATAAAAATAAATCGTATTAATATAGTATTTATTATAGTAATATATATAGTAAGTGTATATAATTGAAAAATATAATTTTGTAATTGAACGAATATATGTATATGTACATAATAAAATTGTATATCTATAATTAAATGAAATATATGTGTATAAATGATTAAATGTATAAGGGAAAATAATAATTATTTTATTGCAATTTAAATTTAATATATTTATTTTACTCAATGGTGTAAACAGGGTTTATGGTAGTTGGTTGTACTACCGTACCTGTATTATCATTATTTTCTAAAACAACTACTCGTTTCTTTTTGCTTCTTTTAATTTTATATACAATCATTAAGATAATAATTGTAATAATAATAATAAAAATTGATGCATACCCTAATGAATAATGATGTATGTCATGTTTGTTTAAATTATTTAATTTAGTAAGATCTTCAATGTATCTCACATCAGTACTTATTTTATCTAAACTATTCTTATTATCTATAAAATTTGTTAATTTTTTAATATTGATTAATGTATGGTCAAAATGCTCTAATTGCAAGTCAAAGGTTTTGAATTTTAGCAAATTTTCATCTAATACAGTTATGTTATCTTGGTTGGCATAAATTTTTATGAAATTCGTTTTTATGCTACAATCTAGTTCTATTTTTATCAACCCTTTATTTGCAATTAGATAACTTTGTTCCTTTTGATTTTTACAATGATATCGTAATCTAGTAGTATTTCTTGAATAAAAAATAGAAAGAAAAAAAGAAACATAAAAAAAAAAAATTTAAAATTCACATACAAAATGAAAAAAAAAAGAAGAAAAAAAAAATAGAATTTTGTTTATACAAAATTATTATAAAGTTTTTTTTTTTTTTTTTTAATAATATTTTAAAGAATATTTTAATTAATTTTGTTTTTTTTTTATTTTTTTATTTAAATGCAAATTAATTTTTTTCACGTTCCGCTTCCGCTTCTAATTCTTCTGTTTTTGACATTTTATTTGGTGGTTGATCGTCTTGATCAGAAGAATCAGCTTTTTTCTTTGATGCTTTTGTTGTTGTTGAATCATTCGGTTCATTTTTATTTTGATTTTCAATATTAGAATTTCCATCAGTACCGCCGTCAGCATCCGGTTTTGGTTCATTTTCATCATCGTCGTCTTTGTCTTCTTTACGATTTTGTTGTTCTTTTTCTGCATCATCCTCCTTTTCTTCATCATCTTCTTCGTCGTCGTCGTCGTCGTCGTCGTTGTCACCTTCTGGTGCGGCCGCTTCATTATCTTCATCACTGTCACTGTCACCGATAACGATAACATCTGATGAAATTGTAGCGACAGCGGCACGAGCTGCAGCCGATGCTGCAATTGCATTTCGTACACGTTCTTCTGCAGCTGCAACAATTTCACGGGATACACCTGGCGGCGGTCCAATTTGTCCACCAACTTCAACATCACTACTACTATCTTCATCATCGTCATCTTCATCGTCGTCGTCGTCATCGTCATCATCATCAACATCTTCATTAATATGTTGTTCCATTTCCATTTGTTGTTGTACATTATCATGATGTTCATTATCTATGGCTATATTATTATCATCATCATCTGCTTCTTGAACATTTGCTTCATAATCGGGATCATTATTTTGATCATCATCATCAAAATCGTCTGGTAGATCTCCGGTTGGATAAGCGTCACCCTCTCCGCGATGATGAAATGGACCATCAGAATCGTAATTAAATTTAATATGTATTGAAATTTTATTTTTCGGTTTTATTTTCAAATCAAATTAACAATATGGAATAGTGCGTTTTTTTTTTAAACAATGATTTATAATTCTTTTCAAATTTTCTCTTAAATTATCTATTGCATAAAAATAAATCGTATTAATATAGTATTTATTATAGTAATATATATAGTAAGTGTATATAATTGAAAAATATAATTTTGTAATTGAACGAATATATGTATATGTACATAATAAAATTGTATATCTATAATTAAATGAAATATATGTGTATAAATGATTAAATGTATAAGGGAAAATAATAATTATTTTATTGCAATTTAAATTTAATATATTTATTTTACTCAATGGTGTAAACAGGGTTTATGGTAGTTGGTTGTACTACCGTACCTGTATTATCATTATTTTCTAAAACAACTACTCGTTTCTTTTTGCTTCTTTTAATTTTATATACAATCATTAAGATAATAATTGTAATAATAATAATAAAAATTGATGCATACCCTAATGAATAATGATGTATGTCATGTTTGTTTAAATTATTTAATTTAGTAAGATCTTCAATGTATCTCACATCAGTACTTATTTTATCTAAACTATTCTTATTATCTATAAAATTTGTTAATTTTTTAATATTGATTAATGTATGGTCAAAATGCTCTAATTGCAAGTCAAAGGTTTTGAATTTTAGCAAATTTTCATCTAATACAGTTATGTTATCTTGGTTGGCATAAATTTTTATGAAATTCGTTTTTATGCTACAATCTAGTTCTATTTTTATCAACCCTTTATTTGCAATTAGATAACTTTGTTCCTTTTGATTTTTACAATGATATCGTAATCTAGTAGTATTTCTTGAATAAAAAATAGAAAGAAAAAAAGAAACATAAAAAAAAAAAATTTAAAATTCACATACAAAATGAAAAAAAAAAGAAGAAAAAAAAAATAGAATTTTGTTTATACAAAATTATTATAAAGTTTTTTTTTTTTTTTTTTAATAATATTTTAAAGAATATTTTAATTAATTTTGTTTTTTTTTTATTTTTTTATTTAAATGCAAATTAATTTTTTTCACGTTCCGCTTCCGCTTCTAATTCTTCTGTTTTTGACATTTTATTTGGTGGTTGATCGTCTTGATCAGAAGAATCAGCTTTTTTCTTTGATGCTTTTGTTGTTGTTGAATCATTCGGTTCATTTTTATTTTGATTTTCAATATTAGAATTTCCATCAGTACCGCCGTCAGCATCCGGTTTTGGTTCATTTTCATCATCGTCGTCTTTGTCTTCTTTACGATTTTGTTGTTCTTTTTCTGCATCATCCTCCTTTTCTTCATCATCTTCTTCGTCGTCGTCGTCGTCGTCGTCGTTGTCACCTTCTGGTGCGGCCGCTTCATTATCTTCATCACTGTCACTGTCACCGATAACGATAACATCTGATGAAATTGTAGCGACAGCGGCACGAGCTGCAGCCGATGCTGCAATTGCATTTCGTACACGTTCTTCTGCAGCTGCAACAATTTCACGGGATACACCTGGCGGCGGTCCAATTTGTCCACCAACTTCAACATCACTACTACTATCTTCATCATCGTCATCTTCATCGTCGTCGTCGTCATCGTCATCATCATCAACATCTTCATTAATATGTTGTTCCATTTCCATTTGTTGTTGTACATTATCATGATGTTCATTATCTATGGCTATATTATTATCATCATCATCTGCTTCTTGAACATTTGCTTCATAATCGGGATCATTATTTTGATCATCATCATCAAAATCGTCTGGTAGATCTCCGGTTGGATAAGCGTCACCCTCTCCGCGATGATGAAATGGACCATCAGAATCGTAATTAAATTTAATATGTATTGAAATTTTATTTTTCGGTTTTATTTTCAAATCAAATTAACAATATGGAATAGTGCGTTTTTTTTTTAAACAATGATTTATAATTCTTTTCAAATTTTCTCTTAAATTATCTATTGCATAAAAATAAATCGTATTAATATAGTATTTATTATAGTAATATATATAGTAAGTGTATATAATTGAAAAATATAATTTTGTAATTGAACGAATATATGTATATGTACATAATAAAATTGTATATCTATAATTAAATGAAATATATGTGTATAAATGATTAAATGTATAAGGGAAAATAATAATTATTTTATTGCAATTTAAATTTAATATATTTATTTTACTCAATGGTGTAAACAGGGTTTATGGTAGTTGGTTGTACTACCGTACCTGTATTATCATTATTTTCTAAAACAACTACTCGTTTCTTTTTGCTTCTTTTAATTTTATATACAATCATTAAGATAATAATTGTAATAATAATAATAAAAATTGATGCATACCCTAATGAATAATGATGTATGTCATGTTTGTTTAAATT